>JAVFKF010000008.1:47300000-48550000 GCA_036926295.1 Pachydiplax longipennis | reverse complement strand
TGAAAAGTTATCATGCGTTTTTTGAGAGTTGTTATTTTTGAGGAGAAAAGAACTACACCAGGTAAATTTCCTTGTAAGAAAGGTTTTATTCGGGACTCAGGTATCATTAGATAGGAAAATTCACACTGTGTTACATTACCGGGACAATTACACTACCTCATTACCCCATATCCTGAATTTTTACTCTATAAATAACTATGCATCGTCGAATAAATTAGTCACCTAAAGGAATTTGCGAGAAGTCCAACCCTTACTACATTGAAATGATATTTCACGATTGGTTAACGCTCAACCAGGACGTGGGAAATCAAGTTCATTCAATACAACATTTGTCCCAGCAACTTCTTCTCGTTAACTTCAGCTGCCTCTTGGAGACACGGTCACAAATCCTATCGCAAACCTCCAGAGCCGACATTAAACTTCCATAAACATACCGACGAGGATTCGGGCAGCGTATTTTTCGTCCATTAAGCCATGCGGACTCCACCGGGAACCAGACTGCCTTATGGAATACATGAAGCAGCAGACGCCGTCGAACGAAATCAAACTAAGCTTATGTAGGTTGGTCCCTTAGGGAAAGCAATGGCTGAAGGGTCGTCCTCTTAGGTTGGTTAGCTCTCTATCTCTTTGATGCAAAGCGTTTCGCTAGTTTATCATTCCCGAGCAGTTCCGGGGGCATTGTGGGGATTGGGGTCGTGGGGAGACTTCTGCTTAAGTGCGAATGACCTGCCTCTCTCTTTGGACTCTAAAAACCCCGCCCAACGTCGCGTTTTTTAACCCGTGACTCCCTGCCGGACGGTGGCGACTTTCATCCTTGCCGTCCGCCCAGGGACGGTCCCATTGTTTGCCCTAAATGACCATTCCCAAACGCGTATTGCACAAGATGCTCCGCCGCTCGTTCATCACTGGCTTCCGCTCGAATCCCTCAGCGGCCGCCTTTTTTTTCGGGCCCGAAATAGTCCGGCATAAAGAGGGAAGGAAAGCCTTTTATAAGCAAATGTGTAATAAAAGAATACGACGTGGACGTGCATACGTGCGGCGCCGCTATTTATGAGGTCAAAGCGGGAGCTTCTGCAAAACTTTTTATGTTCCGCCAAAGGCGTTCCCTCCGAATTAAGTGAATTTAACTCGACTCGGGTATCGATGCGGTTTTTATGACGTTAGGACAGTTACGCCGGAATCGTGAGCGAAATTCCGCCCCGGCGGCGTAAAAGCCCGATGCGTTTGCCGTGAGGAACGAAGTTTTGCGCCTTTGCAGCATGTGTATGGCGTGCTTTGACGTACCAAAGAGAGGGACTTTTCCTTGAAATCTTAATTGAATTGCTGCCCGGAATATAAATGCTGTCTTTGCTGCTTGATAAAAATGTCTGATGCATTCGATAGCGACGAGCTACAAAGTGTGGATTGTATAGTCGTGCAGATAGGTTTGGATTATCCTGACGCAACGATCAATTTCATTTGTAAGTTACACTGATCGAATATCACATTAAATAATTATAAAATTGAATAAAGTTTAGCATAGCTTTACTGCTCACTAATGTTAGCTAAACACGATTCTAAAAAGAACCCTAATTAGAGAAATGAATGAATTTGAATAATAATCAATGTAAGTACATCATAAAAATAAAGGAAATAGGAATTACGTCCATTAACAGTTTGTACTTAAATTAGAAAATAAGCTAATAATAATGTATTAAAGCACGTTAAGATTTACTCAATTTTTCGTGGGTCGGGAAATTAAAGAAGAAACGACACAATAAACATATTTACTTTAATTTAAAAAAATTTTAAATTGGAGTACTTTTGCCAGATTACTTCATTAAATCTCCAAATTGCACAATAAAAATATGACACACTCAAGAACGACAGTATCCTTATTATGCAATCCAATTGAAGTGAAAGAATTTTGCTGATGAATGTTAGATAAAGCTCTTTCTTTTGAAGAGGGGAGAAAAACACCACTTTAAATTCGTGTAAATATCTAATTTCGATTGTGCATCAAAGTAATCAATAAAGGAGAAAGACAACTACGCAGAAACCCTTGGTAGAAACTAATCAACCTAAAACAAGTACATACATTTCGAAACACTTCGTTTCGGTAAAAAAAAACGCAGAAAGAAAAAGGTATAAGAATAAACAATCCTAAATCAAGAAAAAAAACTTTCTGCTAATTAGTAGCGTTAGAACGCAACAAAACGGCACGAGAGCTGACCTTTAATTACGGCTGTAGAATTTTTCATTATCATACATCTGGCACAGTCGAGCATTCATCCGCAGCGGAAACACGCTTGTTTCCATATTTTGATGTATTCCCGAACTTTTAATTCGAAATTACACGTGAAAATTGGATTTGCCCTCGGGTTCAATCAGAGGCTAGAATATCAAAACGTTTTATTTTGGCGAATCCTGTCCCTCTCAAATCCACCCGAATTCGTTTTAAATTTCCTGGAGTTATTCCAAAATGGCCCGAAATTTTCAAGCGTTATACATGTCCCTTTGGATCACTGGGTGAGGATTAAGCAAAGTATATTTTTACGTTTCTATTAAAAACGAAAATTCTGAACCGCTGTTTTTAGTCCATTGAAGTTTGAATTCATTTCGCTCTAACTTTGAAATGATATGCTGAGTATTCATCCGTGGAATACTAGTTTCATAGCAGTAGTGGAGATGCTTCTCTAAAGGCGTACTATGTAATATGCTAAGTTCCACTGAAATTGTACTTACAGTTCTGGAGATGAAACTTCTGGCAATGCTAATCGTCGATCCTTGAGATGCTACTGCATTTCGAACATTTACTCTGGCCTACAGAGAATTTGGCCGTTCGAACAATGAGAATCACACTAGTCGTACTAACGAGCGCGTATTAACACGTGAATTGTATGAAATTATAGCCCAAAATGAGTACTTTCGGAATGTGAGAGAGCGTATAAGCTGTGCATTAGACTTTCCGCTATTTACTACCACTTCAGTGAGTACTTTCCAATAAGTGGGAAATGTTTCTCCATAACTCCTGAATGAAACATCGCGGTATGGCTTTCAATAGAACAGCATTAACGCATTAGTGATACGAATATCATGGCTTTTAGCAACTGCAAGTGAACAAATACTTTGAGAAGCTCCATTTCAACAAATCATTTACTAAACCACAGAGAAGAATTACAATACAATACCATGATTTCGCAGCATGATTGCATCTTCAGGTCTGCATCCTGCATGCTGAGAAACCATGGTTGTGTATTGTAATTCTTGTCTTGTGGTTTAGTAAAAGATTTGTTGAAATGGAGTCTTTTAACGTTAATAAGTACCACAGAGTTACACCTGATTCCGTTTCGTTTGAATACGAGGGTGGTCTGAAAAGTTTTCGACCCCAGATTTTTCAGAAATCTTCAGAAAATTTTCAGAAATTTTCAGAAAACATGTCGAGAAATGGCGAAATGTCGGAAACTTTACAGACCACCCATGTACTTTGAGCTACTGATTCCAGTATTGTTTAGGTTAGCGGACTTTTAATATCAACCTCGTAGAAATGGTTGCGTCAAAATAAAAATATAACAAAAACTGCGCTTTTCGACAAAATCACAATGCATACACTTCCTCTGTTACATATATCCGCGCTACACCGGCAGGCATCCAATAAATCCAACTCACTTCCTTGGGAAGCGCCAGGCTATCTGATCGCATCCTGCAAAAACGTCCCGAGAAACTGCTATTGCAGGTATTCTGGAAGACGTCCGCTATCTCTTGGTAGTAAGTTTTGCGCCATAAAGCGATACGTTATGCTGCTGTCTGATAGAAATACTTGAAGATGAATTATAGCTTTAGTCTGGCTAGTTTCCTTCGGTAACTTTATCTCGATAGAGATTTTTTTAGAAATCAAATTAAGCTGTTTATCTTGCTTTAGCTTCTTATACTGGCACAGAAAATTAGTTTTGAAGACCTTCATTTCCGATGGAGTCAAACTTATTAATTGCAAAAAGGAAATCTTGTTTCGATCTATGTTGCAGACATCATTACTTAATTGTCGAGAAACGCCATATAGCTAGTTATCATCACAATGTAATTATTTTAATAAAAATGATGGATAAAAATAGTTATACTTGGCGTTTTTTGCGGTCCTGTCACCCTTCCTTCCGTAATTAAGCTGGTGAATTGTAGCACGTATATTTCTGCTCAATCGAGTTTGATTCCTGTGAACAAAATTTATTAACTTTTATAATTAAATGTAGTAGCTCATAGCTTATGTTAATATTATGTTGGTAGCTTATTACAATAATTTCTGTTAATATCATGCCATATCCTAATATAAAAATGTAATATCTCTGAATTATAGAAACACAGATTAAAAATTCGAAATTCTTTATTTTTCTTAACGCCTATTGTTTCGCATCTGATGAACTAATCACAATCACAAAATCTCCAATTTTTATATTAGTGCTGAAGCATGTGTCTCAGATTCGACGGAATTTATGGGTGCAGATAAAATATCTTCGTGTCTTAATGGACCGTAACAGCTTTAGTTTCGATATCACCTGTTTCCCTCGCCCTTTTTTATAAAATAAGACAGCTTAGAGGTCAATAAAAGGTTATTGAGTCAGGAAAAACTTTATCAATCTCAAGCCACTCAACCTAGCGTAAAAATTTTTACGGCTCGGGGGTTTATTCTCAATTTGTATTCAATTATCTCGCAGCGAGTCGTCCCGGCAATTTTTGTATCTGGAACAGTCCGGACTAATGAACCGAGATGATTTTTTCACTCGATATTATGAGGCAATAACTCGCCAATATGAGGGAGTCAATCCCAGAGTGGCTCATCTCCACGCGGAGAATGAGCGAGAGTAAAAAAAACGAGAATCGATAATCGCCGCACATTAGCAGCCGCCCTCTGGCGGTTCCTTTTCAAAACATTCGCGACCACGTGCTCTGGGGCCATCCGGTCCAATCTGCGACACCCACCTCACGCTCTCATTCGTCTCCTCTTTTTGCTTTCCAGATGAGCGCCATCGATGCTTCGCTTCGACACTTAAAATGAAAAACGGAAGTGAGGCCTCGTCCGCGCGGAAGTAGCGAGAATGCGCCGCGCTCTGCTCACTTGTTTCCTGCTGGCGACGATGGTGGCGACGCTGTGGGGCGCCGACGGGGGCCACGGGCGGAGGAGGGGCGGCGGGGGGCGGAGGAAACACGAAAGGTTGACGACTGGCCCTCCGCCATCCACGGCATCAACCCTGCAGACTCTATCCCCAGTCCCGCCCTCTCCCCAATTACCGTCCGAGCCTCCGACGCCCCCGCCCCCCACCGAAACATCCACCGAGTCGCCCTCGACCCCTGCGATCCCGCCGCCGCCCCCGGCATGCAGAATATCCCAGTTCTTCTGTCTGTCGGGTGAGGGATGCGTTCCTTTGGACCGCTACTGCGACGGCCGGAGGGACTGCGAAGACAAATCGGATGAACCCAAGCACTGCTCTCGTGAGTAGGGTCTGAAGACTTCCCGGACTACCGCTTTCTGGTAGTTTATCCCCGTCTCGCGAGTATTTATCTCGCCCAAATTTCACTTTCATTGCAGCTTAAAGTTCTCGGCCGGTCGTGTGCGTGACGCTTATGATGTGAAGACGATCGTTGGCGCATGAATTATTATACTACGCTATCTCTTTTGTCCAATCAATTCTGGGATATAAAAACGAGAATTTCCTCGCGCAAATATAAATGGATGACATATGGCGATGGTGCACAGATTTGGCGGGCCAGATGACACATTATTCGCGTGACTGCCTGCAGCTCTTATTCATGTATCTATTTCAAGACCGTGCGATATATTTGAAAATTATTTCATTTATCGACTTCAATACGCCCAATCTATTCAAGAATCATTCCAGTAAATTAAGCAAAGTCTAGTCAAACGGCATGCGATATACTGAAATTTATAACACTCAAATCTGAATTATAGAAAAGGATGTACAGAATAAATGCATTTTTCCTGGGTGTATGTTTAAGCAAAGGTTATGAACCATGCATTATGAATATTAGAGATAACAACTGATAAAAGAATGACGATTTGATCTATGTTTAAAAGAAACTGTTTACATAGCCTGTGTAAATCTGTAACGCCATTCTCCACACTCCATAGGTCTTCCCTTGTCTCTAAGGAGGTTGTTTTCGACTCTTACTTTTAAGGATTAATTATGTGAGAAAAAAATGAAGATATCGAGAACCAGAGCAGTCTTTATCCCACTGTTGAAGATGATTCCAGCTATGATATCATCAGTTTCATCTCAGGGCAGAGCGTTAGATTGAAATATTATTTGGCGATGTTTCCTTTTGACGAAGTATCAAGTCGTAAACGAATCGAATAAACAAGAAGAACAGTGTGGTATTTTGTGGACTGTTGAATGTCGACAAACAGATATCATTCTCTGTGACAGCCCCTCACCTCTGCTAGTTCAAAGTTCGTTGCTCTTCCCTAATTTGCTACCAGTTAAAAATTGTTTCATTACAGAGCAAAAGTGGAGCTTTGTCCAAAAGGTTACCCTTCTTTAAAAAAAAAAGCCCGAAAAGGCAATAAATATTGAACTAAAATGGGTCGCGGACTCTCTAGTTACCGTATCTACAGCTGTGGCAATCAAAGCAAAGTAAAGAAATTTAGTTTCGTTTTAAGGTGAAAAGCACTTATTTAAACAAGGAATGGGTAATTGGTGGTTTTGCACGTAAGGGCGTGCACCCAGGAAAAATCCCAAGGAAGAATAGACTTGAAAAAAGTCCGACGGGACCGGGAATCGAACCCGTCCTTGCCCACAAAGTCTCCCGAATGGCTTGAGAGAATGTTCCGGCGAAATAGCTCAACGGACAGAGCACCCGACCGGCAATCGTGAGACCCGGGTTCGATTCCCAGTCCCGTCGGACTTTTTTCAAGTCTATTCTTCCTTGGGCACTTATTTAAAATTTAAAAATCTATAAAACCATTCTCTTTTGTTTTCCAACGTACAATTTAGCGTGAGCTCTACAAAATATTATTTTGCGGAGCGTAGTTCTTTTTGTGTTGTTATATTTCGATTAAATTTATTAGATAAATTAAATTAAAACGCTATCCTGCTTAAGACGAGGTCTTCACTCGATCCCCTTAAATACGTTTCAAGTAGATTTCGCTTTAATGTAAAGATGGACGTATTTTTCTAAAACGAATTATTCTGGGAAAGGAAAGCATAGATGAATATGATGATAAAAGGGACTCCTAGCACAAGTCAATATAGGAGTCTCTTTGAGAGAGCTAATCTGCACAAGTCAATATCGCAAATACTGTGTTACGTTAAGACGGATTCATTGACAAAAGTGCTACGTTCAACAGTGCTATCTGGCGAAAATTTTTATAGGTTCTATCTTATTCAGGAATAGCGTCATAAATACGAGAATGGAGCTTCTGAACGCTCTGTGAAAAGTTTCCATTTCCAAATCCAGCGATCCTGCCGCAAGTAATGATAGTCTTTTGTTGGCTTAGAAGATACGACAATAGAGAGATATCCTCCGTTCTTGAAAAAGCAAAATGAATCCAAAAATACCGTAGATATCTGTGCAATCGAAATCCTGGTGAATGGTGACGCAGTTATTTTTTTATCAAATCTCAAATTACTTCATGCCAAGGAAAGAGCAGCATCGGTAAAAATAAACGGTGAATATACCAGAGCCAAAAGAAAATGCACAGAAATATACGAAGTATCAACCCTTACAGATATAAAAATTTAGATTAATTTTGTTACATTATAGCTTAAAAAATTAATCGTTGGGCACTAGGATAAACTAAAACCAGCTTACCAGTATTTTTAAAATTATCAATATAAGAACTATGTGGATCTGAAAAAATGGTAAATGTATTAAAGTAAGAACTAACATTGGAGATTAATGGTGAATTAATTTCTTGGCCGTAAACCTGATTGATCTCATTATGTAATACACTCATTTATACACATCGTGCCGAGTTTATTCTAATCGTAACCTTATTGAATATTTTCTTTCCTTTATCTTAAAATCTGATCACCCCATTCACATTTATGAGTCGTTTTAACTCATTAATACCCATTTCGCTAGCATTAGTATAGTAGTACTAGTTGCCCCGTGCGAAACTTTCGCAGACGACACTGATACTCAATTTCCCACCCAAATACACTTCAACAAACACTAATCGTTACAAACAAATACACAAAAACTAAAACATACCTAAAAATACACACTTTAATATTCTTTATCAGTGTCTGCTTCGATATGCCTCGTTTGTAGCGATAGATATCGCTATCTATACATCCAGTAACGAAATTCAATGGCCAAATAAAAAGTCTTGCGTTTTCTAACGCCTTACCACATGAACCCAAACAAATTCCCTATTGTATTAGAGGACGTGAGAATATAAATGTTATCGAATGTTTTCAAAAATTTCTTATAGTAGTATAATCACGAATAGTGCACGTCATCACTATAACGATACATGTATCTTAACCTATTCGAATATCTCAATTTACTCAATGTTTTATAACAAAATTAATTATGGTAAAGATACAAAATATCAAAAAGTAGTATTGTAGTAATTTATTGAATAAGTACCTTAGCCAGTCCCATATTTTAACAACATCCTGATTTTGCATTGTTTTCATGAAATACTTTCTAAACAGCCATCTGAAATAAATGTAAATCGCCATGACAGTCAGATATTCCCGCCTGAAAACCACTCGAAACTCGAGGAAGAAATAAACGGAATCCGATAGAGACGTTTAATTGTGGTTTCGCTTGTATCTATGTGGTATTTTTTCTTTCACACACAAAAGGAAGGAGAGCGTGACAGGAATTCCACGAATCCGGAAGTCTCGAATCAAAAAAATAAAATCCGGCATCAATGGCCTAAGTTTCTCGGGACGTGGACACCCAAGCCGTGAGCGAAGCGAAAAAATACACGGCCGCAGACACGCGCGCGCGCCAAATCAATCACCGCAATCGATCTATCGATCTTGTCTCAATTTCGGCGCGGTTTGGGACGCATTAAAAATGGACAAATTCCTTACGGCCGCGGACAATTCCAAACACGGAGAGAGAGCTTAAGCTGGCAGGAATAAAAATCTCGGATTTGGCGACACTGAAAGAGGTATGCTTTTCGGGTTTTCTTTTTGGGAGGGACCACTCTCCAATCAACGTTGCTTGTTTCACACTACCGTGTTTTCAAAGATTGGTACGGAGATATGAAAATCTATTTTAATTGGGAAGCTATCTTCAACTTTACCTAACGCCTCAATTTCTATTCCTAATAGGGGTCCGTATCTCCATATCCGAAATTCTGTTGGTTTAATTGGAAAATTTAGCCACTCTTAACGTGATGCGAAAATAAAGTGATACCAACCCTTAACCAGAAAGAAAAGAAAATCAGCTGAGCTTGATGATTATCATTAAATACATACGATACTGAGCAGACGGGGTGATCACAGGAGCTACATGATGTAACCCTCTGTCTACAAAGCTGGATTGTTTCCCACCCATACGTTCATTGTTTGGTTATGGACAACAACCAAGTTTTGTGGACAGGAGATTAATTTGGAACCCTGATTTGTCATTTTTTATCCTAAAGCAAAAGACTACAAAGTATATAAAAATGAAAGCGATATGAGTTAGTTCTAAGCACGATCAACGAGATAAACGTGAGCAATAATACAAAACTTACACGTAACGATAACTGGACATTCAAACTGGATCAGCCATGCGTGCACAAAATTTTGACATTATTTATTTATTCCATATATTATTCCAGCAATTTACATTCTAAGTCCTTAAAAATATTTGGAAACGAGTAAAATTACTTGGTATTGGTACCTTTTTTCCTACAACCAGGATGGAACACAATCACAATATTGGCAACAGTAACATAGTATCCTGTGATTACCTCGAGACATGCATCGCGGCCAAAATGGGCATCGGAAAATCTCCTCATCGCGCGAAAACCCTTCCTAAAGCAGCTCGAAATCCTCCGTACAACAGCGTAAAGACGTCGACAACCCTCAATTGATTGGAGTGGTGCACATTCTTCCCTCGCATCCCAACATTCACTCGGATTCGTACCCGACGTCCACATATGTCCGAAAGATTTCAAAAATCGCCTCACTCACTTCTTTTCATCCTCCCCTGCGTATTCCCCTTTCATTTCCCACGACCAATCCCCATCCCTTTCACCCCTTTATCCCCTCCTCCTCCGCTAATCCCCTTCTGATTCCCTACACCCGCATTCTGCGACCGTTCGCAATTCTTTCTCTCTAAATGCACACGATCCCTTATTACACTACCCCACTCCTTCTCCGAGGCTTTTCATATTTCTTACCCTTTTTCCTCCCCTCTCTGCCTCCATTACGTCTCCTCTCTCTCTCCCCTTTCTTCCCATTGTCTCCAATTCTTCCATTTCTTCCCCGTGGTGCGGCTTCGATGTGGCTTTTATTCTTCCCCACCACCGTCTCGCCACTCCATTCTGTCCCTTTTTATTTATCTCCAGATCCTTCCTCCTTTCTTCCCCTTTGCCACTTTTATTCCTTCCTTTTCATTCCTTACTGCATCACTCTTCTTGATTCCCCCCGTCCACTCGACGCTCGTGTTCCCGTCGTTTATAACGCACGCATTTCTTTGAGACCGTGAGTCATTTGTTTCGAGTATATATTTAATCTAATTGTAATGTTTTCTTTAATATTTTATCAGCTTGATGTTCACGTTTATTTTACTCTACTGTAATGTATATTAAATATTTTATCATTAAAATTATCATGTATCTTTATATGGATCTAATCGGTTACTCTGTACGTATTCCTTTATTACTGCGAATCTATTCTTTCGGGAATGTTGATTGTAATAGTCTCAAATTGATTGTAATACTCTCAAATACATTACACATCAGTGTAATGATTTATAAAGAGTTACATTTTTCTTTTCATCTATCAATCCCTGTTTTTCGCGGATGTTTTTCCTCTATGCACCACTTTTAAATACACTTACTTTTTATCATCTTCTTTCTAATTTGATCTTATGTGCGTATACATTTCTAAATATTTCGAATATTACTTTGCTAAGTTTTTGTTCATTCAACTGTATTGTCAACATTCAACTTCACTGTATTGTATTTTTGTGATTTATCTTCATATTTGTCTCTATTTTCACATTCTCTATAGCGTTCCACCGTATTATTTAACTACTTAGTAATAGATTCAACGCAAAGTAGGAATATTACGTCCCAATTTCCCCGAAAACAGCTATGAGCGAGAGTTCTAACAAAACCTCATTGAATTGACTGCAAGTAATCAACCGAGATGTAATTGACAATTTTTTCCTTTAATCTACTCTTATATGTATATATTGTCATCCAATAGACCCACAAAAGATACGGAGTAAACAACGAGTAAATCACTTCCATCGATACAGTCCGTTTTCCCCCTCATTCGCAGGACTTTAGCTAAAACCCTAGCAGGTATTCCCTCCTATTTTTGTTTTCCAACTCCTTCCTCTCAATCTTTGCCACCACTAAGCCTCACCTTTCCTTTTTCCTCCTTCGACTCCCTCATCCCGCTCTTTCCTTCCCAAATCTCTCCTCTCTGTCTCACACGCACAAAACGATAAGAAAGTATTTCGTCCGGGGAAAAGGGGTAGGACGCGGATTTTCTGGATTATCTCTTTCATTTCTTTTCCTCGAGCCGTATACAAAATTGCGGTCGGGTCTTTTTTCCCTCCTTCAACCCCCTCGTCGGGCATTTTTTCGTCGGAGTGGTCGGGGGATATAAATTGGTTTTGGCCAGAGTCAAAAGCGAAGGGGGCCTTTGCGGAGTTGGTTGCGGGTACGGAGGAAGAACTTTATGGGGGAGAACTAAGACAAATTAGGATGTCCGTAAGCCCCCTTACCGACGCCCCATTGGCCCTTCCTTCTTGAGGTGGTGCGTCTCTAACCCCCCGCCCACGCTTGTTGAGTGAGAGCGGAGTTAACGGCACTAACTCTTAAGTTCTCGACCACGCGATGGTCCATTTGAACTTGTCCGCAGCGCTCAGAACACGGGATATATTATTGTCTCTTTCAACTTAAGAGGCCTTCGTACATTCGCCGCTTAAGTTGATGGAGCGGTGAAATCACGGCTTTCTACTGCTGTGTGGGGATGAGGGGCTCACGCACGGATTATTAACTTCCCTAAGCGCGATGCTTTGGACGAGGTTTCCTGAGCGGATGGTGTTTGTTGTTTCCGCCGTTTGAGGGATGTGTTACTGCGCTGTGGCTAATATTTGGGTGCGAAGGAGCTATGAGTATTAGAAATGGTCCTGAGGTAATAACCATCTTATTGAATATTGAAATAAATAAACTGCGCCTTTGTTTTGGGCGAAACTGAGACTAACAATTCTACTATTCAATGTAACCCATTGTCAATGTTTCGATTCATGAAGCACAGAAGGCGATTTCAATTAATAGAGAGTAAGATAAATTTAGTTATGGGCTAAGTACCAACTTAGGAAAAAGAATCCATAGTATAGAAACACTCTCAAAGAAAAGTGTGAAAAACGTGCAAAGATCTAATGAAAGTGTCAACCGATAGATATTAAAACAGGCTATCATGGCTTAGAAAAAAACAATGTAGAAATAACGAACTCTCGAATTATATGCACTACCGATCATATACGCAACCATTAACATAACCCATGCTTAAAGCACATAGTCAAATTCTATGAAAAATCAAATAAACGATGGGTAAATTTAAAAATGACAATATGATACATAATAGAGGTATGAGACTTGTAATAATTATTTATAACACCTTACGAAGAGAAGTAGTAGCAATTTTAAAAGGATTCCGCTGTCAATTTATTAGTAATATTTTATTGGATTGACGGTTCTACAATTTACTAAGCCCCATGGCTGGTTTGAACCTCAAGTCTCCCACCACAGGGTACTAAAGCTTCGGGAAGGGAATGATTCTCACTAGGCGAGATTACGATTCAGGTAGTTCGCCCTATCTTTCTTCCGAGCCGAGTGGAAGCGCTATGAGCGGAAAATATTCTCATAAGTGAAGCACAGACATTCACCGCATGAATGACAATTTTCATAACATTCAATAAAGAAGAATCGGGATGAGTTGTATTACTCAGCAACATTCGTGCCATGGCAGCTTTCACATTATCACAGCTATGAGCACGACTGAGATACAAGTGAATGAAAGAGACATTTTCTTTATTCTGAGACACTATGCGAATGAAAACATCATATTCATCAAGATATATTATCAGAAACAGTTTTCATAGGAAAAACTAAAGGGAATAAAATAATATGCTTTGACATAAAGTTTTGAGAAACATATATAAATATAAGCAACTGTCAGAAAATACGAGTTTGAGGCGGTGGTTATGTAAGAGGGTCAGATCCTAACCCCAGGAATTTTGGAAGAAGTTATTCCCCAAAACGGATATGGAATCATATCCGTCATCTTCCTACCAAACTTAATGCTCACTCAACCAAAAAGAGGAGCAGAATACCCACGTTCTATTAATCCCTATGACTTAATTAAATCGCGTTTGAAGATAGCAGGATTAAATTCTTAACCAAATATCAACAACCGATTCATCTATCTCCTTTTTATTAAACTTAAACCTTTCGACATCATCGACTCGAAACGTTTCTCGAATATATAATTGTGTACGTAGTTAAACAGTAGAAAATCGTCCATTTTCCTTATATTTCCGCTTATCTGGGATTACGGTTAATCCGATTCCTGTTTAATCCGAAGCGGGGCTGAGCGAATTTGCGATCGATCCTATAATTAACGAACGTGGATTAATCCTACAAAGCGAGGAAACGATGATAATGGATAGCGTTCTCCATAAGTTGCCGTCGAAAATGGTCGGAAAGAGTTTCCATACCGTGATTTATTTTTCCATAAAGTAGCCACCGATCGACGAATCCCGGCCCCTATTGACTCGACCGTTATAATTCATCCCCTTGATAATTTTCTTCGGATAGGAGAACGAAATGTATCGAAAACCATCCCTCGAGTTAAATTAATGCACCAAAACCGAATTGAACTCGCATGCTTACGAACGTCGTATTTCATGCTTATTTCCTTCCCTCGCATCCCGTAACATATTATTCTTTTTTGTTTGACTTCGGATATAAAAATCCCCGAACATTTTATTCCACGACGATGCGGACAAGTTTTTTTCGGCCCGTTTGACGTCCTGCGCTAGATATCGAACTCGGAAGTTTGCGGACGAGACAGAGGGAACTCAACGCAGGAGCGTATTGCATTTCGGTGCTTAAAATTTACTAACTCGTAGAATTGCGGGAGGGCGTTATCCCTTTAAGTAACAGCCTTCTCGAACTCATTGAGAGAGAAAAGGAAAATAGTACGTCTCTCTCAGGGAGTTATGAAATTCGAAAGGGAGATTTCGCTGAAGAAAGGGAATAACCGTAAGTTTTTACGCCTCTCTACAATCGCCTTCGGAGGAGAATAAAGAGTAGGCATTTATAAAAACCATTGGCGCGGAGGATTCCCCGGCTCTTCCGCCGAATTAGGGTCGATGGAACTCGCGTTCTCCGGGAAAACACAGAGATACAATGTCTAACAAAAGGCGTAAAATAACCCGTGGTCTCTTCAATCCTTCTCGACCCGTCCTCTTATAACATTTTTCAGCTTCCCCGGCCTCTTTTTCCGTCCCTTACTCACTTTCCCAGCCTCTCCCTCATTAACTCTCCCCGCGCACCACATCCTTTAACTCTCGTACCACTCACGCCCACTCCTGTTTCTCTATTTTTACCCCGCGCCATTCTTCCGACTGCTATTCCCTCTTCTGCATCTCTTCGCTCTCATTTATTTCGCCCATTTTCATAACATCTCCCCCGCCGCCCGACACGTTTTCTCCCTTTTTCCCAATCTATCTTGGCATCTCTCTTCTCTCTCTCCGCACTTTGTCATGCCATAGCTCACTGCTCTCCCTCCTCCATATTTCGTTTTTCCTCCCCTTCTTCCTCCCTTGGCACATCTTTCTGTTTCCCATTTCTCTCCTACATCGCCTTATATCTGACCCTAACTTCCTCGTTTCTTTGCTCAAATTCGTCTGGCCACCGCTCCGTTTCAATTTCGTACGAATTCGCTCTTTCCGTGAGCCAAGCCAGCCATGTCTCGCTTAAAGGTTTCTGTTTCCGAATTTTTCCGCCTTTTACGTCCAAAAGGTTAGGGTTTCAGATGGTTGTGGATGTAAGGGGAGTGCGAAGGTGTTGATAACATTTACTCGGGGATATTAAAGAAGAATAATAGCAGTAAACGTTTAATTAATTCGTAAAATTGAAAAGGAAGATATATTTCATTTGTACGCTTTAAGTGAGTCATGTTGAGTTTCAGTATTATTCAGTTTCAGAATTAGTACAGTTATTATTGCTATTAACGGATAAGTTATTATTACGATATATTGTTATTACATAATTATCACTATATTATCATCATTACATTATTATTACATATTATAATTATTATTATAATTAATATATATAATATAATATAATTAATATATATAATATAATATAAGTATAATATATATAATATAAAATAAGAGAAATAGACGCTAGAACAAGTCTATTTAAGAACTCATTCTTTCCGCGAACAATACGCGATAGTAATAGGTTAAAAAAGTAGCTCAATCGATTGGTGTTTACATCCCCTGCCACACGCCGAAAGGCGGCTTGCAGGGTATTCATGTAGATGTAGATGTAGATTATACCTATTTTCACACATATATATGGCGGTTTTAACTATTTTTTCCTTCTTGATAAACACAAAAGAAAAGCGATAGTGGATACAATTATTTTCATTAAATACGTCCGTTTCCAATGGAACCCACGAGCGAAATTACCTCTTTTAGCTTTACTACTACTACATACATTTCATTAAGAAATCCGAGATTTTTCATACTTATAAGTGAAGATTCTAGTCATTGTCTTGGTGCCAATCAGAGGGTATTTTAAAAGGCTTGGTTATTTACTAATATAATAATACATCCTAAGGTGCGATATGAGATGGAAACCACATAAGTTCACCATATTATTACACTCTTAACGACCCTTAAGTACCTGGATGTAGGAATAACTTTGCCTTACACCTGATAAAACTTAAGGAACTAAAAAGATAAATTTAAGAGTTCTGAGTTTATGACTCAGAATTAAGCTTAGGTCTTTTACTCTGTAGGATGTTGCTCAAAACTTGCTTGCCTAAAAGCCTCTGAAAGATCGGACCTAGACTGCTGTGAGCGAGATTGTGTGAGATAGCTTATTTGGCTTAGAATATCTGGTATCCGTAAAGTAGAATACAAGAATTCTATTCCCTTTCTCATACGACTTTTTCACTACTTTTTATTCCTTTGGAACTCTGTTCTGGGCTCCGTCATACCATGTATGTAAACAGCAACATCACCATTGTGTTCAAACATATTTGTTCACGTCTCTAGGATCAATTTAGTTACGAAATGAGAGAAATTTTTTTGTGGTTAAATGTAAAATCTCTCCATCCTCGGATTCCCAAATCTCCAACGCTCGGGAGGAGTTTTTGAGTTTCTCCCAAACATTTTAACATCAATGCGCTTCTCTCTTTGCCTACTTTCATCATTCCATGTGCACTTATCACCGACTCCGCCTTCCAGAACGTGGTAAGGGTCCGATGAGACTCGACTTCGTCGTTACGCTTTTTATCTCTTCTATTTTTTCCCGGAACCGAACGAACGTCTGCATCTACGCTATCTTATCTCCCTTTTTCTTTCCCCAAATCGCGGCGCTGGACTTGTACTTCGTTTCAATTCCGCAGTCATTGCCGCGCCTGTTTTTGCCTTTCTACTCCCATTGATGTTACCCCTCGACTCGTATCTTTACAGCACCGATTCCTTGCCTCTCCTCCTTTGCATCCATTAACAACTCTCTTTCATCTCCCGACTCCTCCCGATACAAGCCATTTACGTGTTTCTTTTTCTCTAGCATTTTTCTACAATACTCAAAATATGTTCCACCGCCTTCAATTTTCCGTCCCGTTTCGTTCTCGGGAAGCGTTAATGCGTCGCGGAATATTTTGGTCCCAAACTTTTACGCCCCCCTTTCCCTCCAAACTTCATCTTCATTTCCAACACCTTCGCCTCTAAATTTTCTCCGAAAGCTCTCTGAAAATTTCTCGTTCCCCCTCTTCAATTAATTTTTTCGCGCCAACTCCGAGAGGAGACACTTTTTTATTTGTTGTGCCATTTTAATCCTTTTTATCCGACTGTGGGTTAAACGCAGTGGAGGACTTTCTCAGAGTCTCCCGCTGGAGTTATTTGAAGTTGTGTTTGTCACTCTCTTTCTCCCCGCGCTTCACCCGCGATAGTCCGCCGTGGAATTTTAATTCTCCGTTTTTTCATTAATATAAGTTGCGTTACTTTCAGAAAGGGACTTTTTGAGTAGCAATTCCTCCGTCGTGAAACCATTTTCTTTCATCCTCTCCTTCGCCGTCCTTTTCTTCCATCTCTTCACGTCCTTTACCTCACGTTCTTTAATTCACCCCCTTATAGAACCTACCCCCCCCCCTTCTCCGCCACTCTCAAACAGTTCCTTTTCCACTCTTCCACTGAGATCTTACTCCTGAATCGCTCCCATTGGCATTCCCTCTTCTTTCTCCTTCCCATTCCTTTCCCCGTGTATTTTTTTTCCTCTGGAGCACATCCAAGTGCCGCGGGGCGGAATGGCGCTGGCGACAGCGGGATGAAAGGGGACCAGGAAAGCGGTCTCAGACCGTTCGCATCCTACGCAATCTTTAAATTGCTTCCATTGTGAGCGTCGGCGTCATTTTTTCTGCATCTCCACGAGCGCCTTGTATCTCCCCACTTACAGCGTGTGCGCCGAACGCGCCTCGAATTTCGTGGGTCGGCGGAAACAAAAACCCCGAGAGATATTAGAGACCGGTCTATTTGTTCGACATCTCGGCGAAAATCCGCAAGAACGAGAGAGGGAGCCGTCGTGTTTGGGAATTTTTCCGATGTCCCCGGTACGGAGAGCGCCGCCGGGCATAAATTTCCCTATATTAATTCCCATTAATGTTTACGGTTCCTTTTTCAGGCTTGGAATCGTGCCGCGGGATTCGGGATTCATCGACGATTAAACTCCGAAAGGATATTTTATGTATTCGCCGGAGCTTTGTTTAGCTTACTGTCCACCATAAAATGACGGACAGCGCCGGTTTTTTTTATGCGGAGGCCAATAAAGTGGCCTGCCGAGTGGAAAGTTAAGCCATGTGAACATTTATCGCAGTGTATTCTAGTTTTAACGGCGGACAAAATTGCGAAAACTTTAGGAATATAAAAGCGCGCGATACAAATGACGGAAAATTGTGAGCGAGGCGACCTATTTTTGCTGGATGAAATTTACAGGCGATGGTTTAGAGTAACTCGCTGAATAGGGGAGGATTTACAATTAGGCGCAGACTGAAGGACTAATCCATGTAGGAGACTCGATAAAACTGCGCTAAGGAACTTTCAACAGCATAATATTCAAATTTTTATAGAATGACGGCTCGTTCACGGGCTTTTAACTTCCACTTCAAGGAAGAACTTCAGATTTGCATATGCAGTAATTCTACATTATATATTTCTGGAACACGATAAAATTATAAATGACATATTCTGTAGACAATATGTAGAATTATGTATAAAAATAGTATACAAGTTACGTATCAATATAATTCTAAGTTTACCCGTTACTCAGTTATAGACACTACAGTGACATTATAGCTTATGGTCCCTATATAAAAGCTATTTTCAAATCAAGACTAGTCTACCTTCAAGAAATTCTGACGAAAATGGGTTTGAGTGGTTTAAATCACCTAGCAGTAACATTGTATTGTAATGTATGTTTGAAAGTCAGACACACAGAACCATTATCTACTGATCTTCTGCACAGACAAAGTCCATAAGCCTTCAATTTTACTGTACATACTTATAATTAAATATTTTGATTTTCTCACCTCATTAAGCCACTGAAATTTCCAGTTGATGTACTTCTATGAATTTCATAACGAACAATACCTTATGAAAAACTCAATTTAATCCTTGATTTTCACTTCTCTGAAGAATAGCCTAAATCTGCAACTGATACTGAAGCATCGCTACAGAACTAAATTCAGTTGGATTTAATCAGGTATCCTGGTAGTATTATCCACCCGCATTACATCGGTGCGTTGCTGGAATTCGATTTTCTTGAAAACTGTCGGCCAAAAAGCTCAAAAGAGAAAATTTTTGGAATGCTCAAATGTGAGGTATTTTGCGCAAAAGTGTTGCTCTCGGAACAGAGTAAACTATCTTTTTAACATTTCCTCTATAAAACTCCTTTCCGTAACTGTACCTAACATTGAAGGTTTCAGATTCCTAATATGTACTAAGTCGGCGTACCTCACCTTTTCAGTCATTTAAAATGGACAGATACTGCGATAAATCTTTGATCGAGATTTCGCTAAACTCTTACAGAGATTTTTATTCTTATCATTGCGATGAGTTACGTGATTATCAGTATAATTATATATATATATATATATATATATATATATATATATATATATATATATATATATATATATATATATATATATTACTAACTAAAACAAAGCCTATAATGGTTTAATGACATAGGCCCGAACCTCTCAAAAATACCATTGACTCTTAGTTCTTTTCCCATTCAGCAACTCCTGATGTGAGGTGTTTACCAAGTTCTTCGAAGTAGTAGATATGAAACTCTTTCAGATAAAATCCAATCTCAAAAATACACTTGCCTTCATTTAGTCTTTTACATTAATCAAAGTAGAAAATTATTAATAACAGAGATTAATATCAATTTCCCGAATTTAACACAAATAGTAGATCCCTCGCAATACATGCGATTTACTCAACTTAGAGGTTTACAAACTTTTGTGGTTGAGAATTTCTCGACTCTTCATCGATTATACTTTATGTAATTACAAGCAAAGAAGACGCTTATATGAATTTTTAATACATGCTTTACATCTCATACTTCTTGCAGTAGATCAATCTAGTAAAATTAATCCAGTCAGACTCTATGCTTATACTTCATTAAAATGAGAAATAGAATATTTTTAGTAATCAACAGATATTGACATTATTATTCATTTTAGATCAATTTTGTATCTGATCCTCGGTCGAATTTCGAGTATTAATCGATCCTTAAAATGTCACATCGACCCCTATACAAATCATTTCTCAGACCCCTAGCTTAATTATAAATATTATGAAAATTTGAAAGGCTGCCAATTTAGTGACGTTTATAGATTAGAGCAATACATGATAACATAATAAAATAAGAAATTAGTATTAAATTGTTAAAAAGTTAATGAAGATAAGAAAGGAGGCTGTGATAAAGAACTATATATTGATATTGTTGATAACTTAGGAAATGGAGTTTAATATACTATGATTACCTCATGTACAAATATAATCTTCTGAAGTGATATCTGCTGGAAATTCATTTTCACTCTAGCTATAAAAATAAGATATTTTTACTTTCCGACAAATTTCAATGCACTGTTGTACACTACCAAGTTTCGGTGTAATCGCACTATCTATAACCAGGAACAAAATGCAGGAGCATGCATATTCAAGAAAGAGAAAGGGGAATGGCAAATGAGGGGGAGGAAGTCTGAGGATGTTTGGAAGGGCCTTGGTGTGGCTCGGAGGACCGCCAAGGGAAGATTGCATATTCCCTTATTCCCTCATTTGAGAAGTGGACGTGAGAGAAGAAAAGGGAATATGCTCTTTCATTTTGTCTGGTCATCTGCCGATGGTATGAATACATCAAAGCTTGGTACAACATAGTGCATTAAGATTTGTGGAAAAAACAAACACATCTTATTTTATAGGTAGAGTGAAAATGGATTCCAGAATATATCACTTCAGAAGATTAATTTTTTACGTGAGGTAATAATAAATATTAAACTCCCTTTTATCATGATCAGGAATATCTATAGTTCTTATCTATAGTTCTTAATTATAGTTCTTATCTATAGTTCTTATCTACAGTTCTTATCTATAGTTCTTATCTATAGTTCTTTATCACAGTCTCCATTCTTATCTAGATTAACTTCTTGTAACAAATCCTATATTTTCAACAAAACAACTAAACGTAAGCTTTAACATCAGACAATAAAACATGACTGTAAGATATTTGATTTTAAACGTGGCGATATACAGATGTACACTTCGCAAATAATACGCAAACAACTTTCAGAGTTCCCCATGAGAATCTGAATGATAAATGCTGAGAATAGTCCATAACGTAGGTTAACACGGTTGGCGTAAATTCACGCCCAGACTAAAGATAAAACATTCATCACTTTACGCCAGCGTTGGAATGAATTACACGCTCATGTTTCCATCTCGTCTTATCACGACCAGTAATAACGCTCCCAAACATTCGCGCGAGAAAGCCTGAAAATTTTATTTCCCGAACAGCATCCTGCCAACTAAATTATCGGAATTCCCGAATCTCAATATGGCAGCGCAACATTTCCTGGAGGCAAATCCTCCTCTTAAATTTTTCATTCCGCGTAAAATATCCCTTTTTTCTCGGGGAAGCACTCCGTGAAAGAGGTTACCTCCATAATTTCGCGCGGTGGGCATTAGCATTCGACAGCATCTTAGCGCGCGCGAAACATCTTAAACGCACTCCAAAAATAGAGGGCCTTAATAGCGTGAGGAGCGGAAGACGATACTTTGAAAAATTCAATATCGGACGCCAGAAACCTATCGCTTAAGGAGCTTTGGAGGTGGAAGTGGTGCGATCGCTGTATTCTCGCCAGCCAAGCGAATCCCCTCTCTGACGATACTAGCCTCTCCTCTTGCACCGTGGAGAAGCACGCGAAAGATCGGCATTCTTCAAACGCGTTACATCTTTCGCTGCCGGTTTTTTCAGGCGGAATTCAGCAGAGATGCCCATTTCAAAGCGTTGGCTGGGAAAGAGAGGGAAACAAATCTGGCTGAATTTTGTATTTTTAAACTATGGGGAGGAAGAGTTCGGAGGGGAGCCTCGGGGATTGCATTATTAATTCATCCGCTGAATCCGATAAAATCCGATATTTATTTTCTCGCGCTACGTATTATTCACTCCAGCCTAATTCAAGATATCTGTTTTAAAGGATATGTACGAAAACAGTCCGATGTTATTGCTTGGTCTGAAATGTAAGAAGAAGCGCTACCAGCTTTTGCATTCCACAATACTCTATGGCAATACTTATAGAGACGAAATCCGGAGAAATAACTGAATCGATAAATAAATAACGGTGTTCCTATCATGTGCAAACAAAGAAAGTAGTTCACAATACTTCAATTGGTTTTTCCACTCTTCATTAAATACATACGATAAACGAAATTAAGTTCATAGCATAAACTATGGCGATTATTTACACTTCTCGAATGCAGACTCACAGTTTGCAGAGCCCTTATTTATTTTATATTTATACTTTGGATTACCATATTCTTATTCCGGGACTTGTCACATTTTGACGCGGATAAAACCGGGATGAAACTGGTACAATACTTGAAAACTTAATCCGAGTTTATTTGATACGCTTTCGAGTCACTCTAAATGTGTGCATCGTCACAATTTCATGAAGATTTGCGTTTAAATGGTTACCGTTGACATATCCCTGTCTTAAGTCATACTCTTTTTAGGAGTTATTCCTTCAAGCCGGGACAGCTGAAAAATAAACAGGACCATACATTAAAACCGGTAAATTCATGGGGTAAGGCGAGACATAAGGTACTCTTATTTATACTACATTTCTAGGAATTTGTGGAGAAGCCAAATAAATATTCTTCAGCGTTAACTGATGGAATTTCATATTTAATAACTCAAAAATTAAGGAAATACATGTACAATTCCACAAAATATTATATGCTTTATCGGTTTCGGTAGCAAAGTATGTACCATTATCAGGCTCCTAAAACCGGAACAGGTATATCGTATAATATTCTGTGAAATTGTACAACTTTTTCCAGATGTCTTAGAGGTATTTGCCATGGAGGAAGCCTATATGTGGGACGATCGATCCTAAATGAAAGAATTCTTAGCTTTAAATAAATATATCAAATCGATCATTATAGTAAATTTAATCAAGATCAAGTTCCATGTCTTTTGAATAAATAATTTCTCCCTTTAAATAACTCCAAGACCAAAATTGGTACTATACACATATCAATACATGTCCATCATTCTGATCCCTTTCTCAGACTAATGACAGTGATTAACGAGCTTCCTCCATGCTTCCCTGCGTTATCATTAGGCTCATTGAAAAATCGCCTCGAAAATCTTAGATAGTATGGAAAATATTTTCATGAAGAGTTTAAGTTGGGATAAATTTAGATGAAAAATTACTCCGAATTTAGGCATACCCAAGTAAACCCACAACAGAAGGGAAAATCTGCTTATGAAGTTGAAGAGGTGGGTTCAGGTCTCCTTCACGTCAATGTATTATCCTTTCTGTGTATCATTTGAATATTAAGGCTTGGTTAAAATGTTGCATCTCTCGTAAATTAGAAGTTAAGCTACTTTTAGGTGCATAATTTTCTTGAGTTATAGCATATAATTATGTAAAATCAAAAAATAAAATTTGAATATAAAAATGATGCAGTATATAGCATCCAAACCAAATTACTTAATCGCTACGTGTTAAATTTATCCGTATACATGAATTAGGAGACGATATCTCAACTATCCTAAGCAGTGTAGATAAGCGTAATGTTTTAATGACGACTCAATAAAACGATCTTCCGGGAGGGCAAAACGCAAAAGAGCGTGAATTACACAACCTAATTTCGCGAGCGAGTCTAGAAATACCTACTCCACCACTTCGCTCGATGGCATCCACGCATCGCAGCCAGCGAAGACGTAAATTATTCGCATTCATAAATGTTTACGGATTAATTAAAATTAAGGACCACTTCATTAACAAATTCCGAGCGAACCTCAGGGGCCGGCCGCAAAGACGACACCGCACCACCCGGGGTGCCATTCCCGCCTCCGGGGAGTGCAAAGGATTAAAATCCAATATCTGAACGCGTATTTATGAATGCAGGAATTTAATTAAGCCACTTAATTTGAGCCTTTTAGACATCGTCAGTTAAGTCGCCGTCCCTCGCATGGGTGCCGCCCCACGCCTCGCCTAAACCATTCCACCCCGAAAAAAAAAGAAATAAAACTCCTCTCGGGCGTTTATTTATTAATTCGGAAATTCAATTCAGACATTTAATTTCACGCGCCTCCACCGACCGCTCTCTTTACGTTCCCTGACGCAATTTCATCAGGGCAATTAGCGATGGTCCTTGACCAGGGAAAGACGGAAAGTGAGTAGGAAAGTGATTGGAGAAAGGGGACGAGGCGAGAATGGTAAAGTGGATGAAAGGGAGCGTAATGGAAGAGGAAAGGGAGGTAACAAGTGGGGGATGGGGAGAAGAGTGGCTTCAAAGGAGATGAAAGCGAGGGAGAGAGGGATTTGTTGAGATGTGGGGAGGAAGAGGGAAAAGAGAAAGAGAGAGAAATAAAGAAACGCTGAGGAATGGATGGAAGGAGGAAGGTGAAAAGACGTAATGGACAGGGGAGAGAGAGAACTTTTGCAAGGATGAAGAAAATGGACGAAGAGATAGAAACAGAAATAAAGAAACTCTGAGGAATGGATGGAAGAAGGAAGACGGAAAGACGTAATGGACGGGGTAGACAGAAGTTTGCGAGGATGAGGAAAATGGATGGAGAATTAGAGGAAGAAGGAAAAGAGTGGACGAGGCAGAGAGGGAAAAAATTGAGATAAAGATACAGCAAAAATGTAAGAGAGTGCGTTAAAAAAATAAACAGAAGACTGAGAACCATGTAAAGCGACAGAGAGCGAGAAATATAGGCAAAGAAATGCGAAATGACACGTAAACAGAAGAAAGTAAGATAAAAGTTCACAATCGCAAATTAGAAAGTAACCGCATAATAAATCATCGTTAGATAACGATACGACAGAAGTAGTTGACATTCTGATGGGAACTTGATGAATGTTTCCTATGTATGCTTACGGAGAAAACATAACGATGCAGCAAATGCAAAGAAAGTCATCTCCACTGTGTGACGATAAGCGCAAAGCTACAGAAGTTTCGACTGTTTACCATATATTTCCGTGAAGGGCTATGAAACAATTGTAAGACAATTTTAATTTCAATTCTAATTATTTTGAAGCATAAGATGCGGTTTTGATTAGAAAAGTAATTTTCAAGAGTTTCATTACCAAGTAAATTAGCTTAGTAATTAGTATTCCTTTAAGTGCTTCCACAGCTGTCATTTCGCACATATGGTACCGGTTTCACCGAAAGCGAACGCGCTACCCACTTGGCTATCCGGGAGCCCCGTATAAATTAGTTTTACAGCAGATCAAGAAGAGTGCAGCTACTCGTATGAAAACCGCATGATGCTTGGGAGTTTCATATGGTCGTGGTACTACATGACATGCGTTCGTTAACTTTCGCGATAGTTTTTTTACTAGCCGGATTGACTGAATCGACTGAAAGATTACATTTAATGCCGGCAAAGAGGTCTGTGTCACGTTAAATTGAGCTGAAACTGATTAACTCAAGACTGAAGTGCTCGTGAAGTTAAACTCAATGCTTACCATTGAGTGCCATTGGGAAAAACGGTTAATAGAACCTGTAGCACTCTGGAATTATGCGATCAAACGCTTCTACTACGTAATAAGCATGGTGAAGGATATAAACACTGCTATCAATTCGGCTTTTTCCGCTCTATTTGACAAAATCTGCAGCCAGTTGGCGGAGAGAGTTGTCCCTATGAGAACTGCGGTAAGATTCGTGTTAAATGCTATTAGTAATCAGTAGAATTCTAATAGTAACAATAAAATGTGGTAATAACAAAAATAACAAATAAAAATAGAAAAGGTTTTGCAACATTCTTTATTTTTTACATGGCATTTATCTGTACTACGTTAGCGTACTCAGATAAGATAAAGGACGTAATTTCGGATGAGTTAATGAATGTATAAGTTTTATAAATCCTATGCTCAGTTTATTTCATAATATCTACTCTAACTTTTACACTTTTCGCACCGTAGTGAAATGACGAAGCGAACAAATTAACTGTTGTTAAGTACAAATAAGCAGTAAATAAAAACCCTCTGATTAATAAACAATGATTAAAAACCATATAAGGACGCAGAAATGAATCTTTTAAGTTATTATGAGCGAATTTTCGTCATCATTTAACGACATTTTAAGCTTCTTTGCGACCCTCTTTGGATCGACAGCGAGACATCCCAGTTAGTACGTTGGCAGCCCTGCTCATAAACAGAATAGCAAACAAAGTGCAAGACAAAGCGGGTAAAGAGAGAGAGGGAAGAGAAGATGAAGCGAGAGCTATACACAAGAAGAAAAAGATCATAACAGCCATTGAGGTCGCTAGTTGAACAAACAGAGGAGGACCCACGCGCTAAACGCAAAAATGTAACCTCGGCGTCATTTCGTATGCTGAGCCCAATCAAAAGAGATAGGGTTGAAGAGAGAGGGAGGGCGGCACTGAGGGAGAGACAAGAGGTTAGGGTTGGAAAGTGAAAGAGTCTGGCAGAGAGAGAAAAAGGGAAGAGTCGGATCTGGAGGAGCGCGCTGGCCGAGTGGTGCTTTTCGCTCGAGAGCGCAATTGGGTTGGGTGCGTGGGTTCTTACTAATTGCGTTTGGCGGGCGGAGGGGGAGGCCCCCGGGAGGCGCGGCTTTGGTTGCGGTTCGCATGATGACCTCTCCACTTTCCCTACCTCTCGGAGGAGATTCCTTGAGATGACATTCCGTGAGTAACTACGACATCAGTTAGCGCCTCCCCGAGTATTCCCACGGCATCGAGGAACAGTCGATCCACTCAACTCGTTCGCCCCCAGACTTGTCTCCGAACAAATTCAGTTTCTCTTGTTCTCCCTTCATCTCCTCCGTGTTTCGCCTCCACTGTTTCTCTCCTCTTATTACTCTTCAATTCTCTCCTTCCTCTCCCGTCCCCCACATTCGTTGGACCTTATCCTCCTTATTACCTTCCTTTAGATTCGTTTCTCTTTCCCGTTTCCCCTGTCTTGTTTCGTCTATTTCTTGTTCTCCGGTATCACGTCTTTCGGTCTATTTTTTCTTAGAAACACCACAAGGGTCAGATCGGATCAGATGGGGCTCAGTAGGCAATTTGGACCGAGAACATCGCAGGAATTGCGAACTGTATTTTTATAAGAGGCAATTTCGCAAAAAACATGTACGTAGACTTCTATGTTTTCACAGTTAGATAAGCATTTTCATTGTTTTTTATTGCCTTCTTGCATTTAAGTTGTTCAAATTTCATATTTCCTGCGACAGAAAAATTTCTTTCTTGACTGACCAAATATACCATTGGGCAAAACGTCTCTATTAGCCACTGAAATTAAAAATATCTTTCTTTCTTCTTTTCTTAGGTTCAACCCTTCATAAAGATCAATAAATATTCATCTTTGAAACTAGATCTACATTTATTTATTTATGATACTTCTTACCCCTCTTAATTTTATCTATATATTTTTCTCGTTATTTTGTTGCTTACTTACACTTCTAATTCTTTTCCTTTTTACAAACTTCGCGCCAATTAATCATATTCTTCTTTTTTAACGCTGTTATCTTAGTTTTCAAGCATTGAATTTTACAAATGCAGAAAGTATTAATCAAAAAATTATTATCATTAATTAATGTCCATTATAAATTATAATCCGTGTTCCGCTTAGGAAAACAATTCGAATGGCCTGCGTTTTCTTTCATTGATGTCTCCTTAGTTTGACCAAATTGTAACCACTGTTTCATGTCTTTCGTTACTTTTAAAGAAAGCCTGTCTGTTTACACGACTGAACAGCCGAAATAATTTAAAGGCAACTTTGGACCAGACCATCTCCATATATAATGTATGAAAACGTGGCCCAGGGGCGAAGCGAATATAACACGAGATAAAACTCCGCATTCTTCGAGACTTCTGTAAAGAATCGGCAAGGACAGTATAATTTTATGCTGAGAGCAGCTAACACGTTAGATGTGCGCACATAAGGTTTCTATATTAGGCGAATAAAGGCGACCCGGTGAATTCTTCACACGACCGAAGACGCCACTGAGCTAGCGAAAGCGGTCGCAATAAAACTGTCAGGGAAAATTTACAAAGTCCTCTATATTCACCTCTGAAGTTTCAATCTCGCCCGTAATAAAGTCCGCGTGTCTTCCTCCATTTGTCTCTTTCTCAAATCTCCATTAATTGGTCTCTTTTTTATCTCTCCCATTCCTCTCCTATTCATCTCCTTTTCCTTTCTATTACCCTTTCGGGTTGCCTCTCACGCTTCCATCCACGTCCTTATCCTTCAAAACCCTTTTCTCTTCTTAGGCACCCTTCTTTTTTTATTACCAACCCCTTTTCGCTATCTCCCCGTGACCCCTCCCTCACCTTAACTTATCGCCCTTCCCTATTTGTCTCCCCTTTCGCATTCTCCTCTCCATTTCCCTTTCCACTCCATATCTTTCGCTCCATTCCTCCCTCATCTATCACTTAAAACAAACCGTCCCTCCAAATCTTCCTACTTCCCGTCAACCGACCGAGCGAAAAATTCTCCCGACCTAATATCATTTAGAGACGTTTAATATCAGTCCGCGAGAAAAATTATCCGCCATAAGCGATGCTCGAGCGGCGGATTATTTCCAGGCGCTGAGACGTAAAACCTCGAGGACCTCTTTTGGCCCTCTCTTTGACTCGCTGATCCTTAACTGGGGGTGTACTTAGGGCGCCCGTACGTTTTCAGGCATGTTCCTTGCAGCGTTGAGACGCTTTCGACACTTCGCATAAAGTGACATTTTCCGGTGCATTACCTCCAAAGTACGAGGAATCGGCGTGGCTTGAAAAATTGTTAAGACGCAATATGACTGAAATTTGGCGTTAATGTTCATCAAGGTAAAAGTTTTGTTATGCACTGCTAACGTCAGATAGTGTTAATATTAAATAATGTTTACATAAAATAATGTTTACACAAAATAATGTTCATATAAAATAATGTTTATATAAGATCATTTTTACATAAAATAATATTTATATTAGGTAATCTTTATATTAAACATTGTTTATATTAAATATTTTTCATATTAAATATTGCTAATATTGAATGGTTTATATTAAAAATTGTTCAAATTATGTTGTTTATATTAAATAATGTTGATATTAATTAATAGCAAATATTCCTGGCAAAGTTAGCATTGAAATCGTTCGAACTAATTACATTACAACCTGAGAGACGAAAAACAACCGGATCAATGATTTAAAATTTTAAAACACAAAGTTTTTAAACACTCACTGCATGCAAATTACGTTAAATTAAATTTGTATCTCAAATAGCAAATTGCCATCAATATATGTAAAAGACTGTCTCTCGTTGATTGATTTGTTTTTCTGATTAATTTTTCTTGCGACTTCTCTGCAAATAAATACCTTAGTCCAGAAGATTCACATTAAAAATAGAAAATTAGCATTTCAAAGTGTAAAAAACAGCCTTAACCTCCCGCTGTGTACAAATAAAGGACCTAATTATACACTTCAAATACTAAGTTGCCACAATCGGTATCTGCACAAAATTGTCTTCATTGATTGATTTCGGTATCTTTCTATTCTTTTCTTTTGATTACTTCTTATAAGTTCCTCATATGTCTAATACAATAACTAGGGCTGAACTTTCTCAATGAGTGCAAAAAATTACCCTCAGGGAAAACGTAGTAGACATTCTACGACCACTGAGTTACGCCTACGAGATTCCGCGAGAAATGTCAGGAAAGGAGTAGTCAGACATTAATCTTTTCCACGAACAATACGAGAGAATGACAGACTAAGGAAATAGAGAGATCAGTGCTTGCACTTTAAAAGTCGGCTGGCAGTGTTTGTGGAATTATAGAGATTGATGGTCACTTCAATTTTAATCTAAATCATTGTCGACGAGGGAGAACTAGTTTAAAACTAACGCAATACGAATTTTCCTCAATGCTTAAATGTATATGTGTAATCTGAACGTTATTTTAAATTCCAAAGAGTAATGTCATCGAACACAAGTACAATTTAATTTTTTTTTTTTAATTCAAATAGAAAAGATTATACATGAATTTCTATACACTAAAATTGGCCAAATTTCGAGAAAATATTACATAATAAGTAAACAACTTCTTATGTAAAAATAACTTTGACGGAAACATACCTTATGCATCTCATAGACAAACTAGTATTACGTTTGATAAAGTTCAGTATTCAGGACAAGGATAGGAGACCAAAGCATATTTCAACATGGGTCTTAGACCCCAGAAATATGGCGGAAACCGCTTCAGCTCACGTATCGGGAATAAAACAGAAAAAGAAAAGCAAATTTCGTCATCTGATACACCCACTACCACTGGATAGTGTACTAGGATTCTTCGTAAGATTTTCACTCTTAACGTTCGCCCATGGGGAAAATAAATCAAGCGAAAGTCGAGCGGTGATTTATTTCCCGGATTTCGAATGCATAAGCTTTCGGGACTTCTTGACACTTTCCTTTGCTTGCTTCGGTCGGGAAAAAGAAGGGAGAAATTCGTTCCTTCGAGAAATACGGCGCCTAGTCATCCGATAGAACTTCCCAGGGCTCGAGCAGTGGGCGAAATTCGGCTAAATTTACCTCTAAAGGAAAGAAATATATAGACTTCTAAAAATGCCGGCCTTCTTTGAGAATGGCTAAGAGTGCTACCCAAGTAGAGCTAAGGATTTATATCTCATTATAATTCATCCTTTCTTGCCCCAGTCCTGCTCATTGCTCATCATTCAGGAAAGATACCAATCATCGTGAAAGATACCAATACTTGAGAAATGCTGAATGCACTTATTTCGGTTCTTGCTCCTTTTTGAATGCTATGGAAATTTAAATGATCTTAAAGCCACTGTGCTAAAATTATGTAAACATGTTTTTTATAGTTCCCTCATAAAAATACATTTTTAGACCAATACAGTAGAGGCGTCAACAATCGACGAACACATACGACCATACCCAGATCTGAAAAATCCGGTATTCAAACCCTGGACCTCGGTGTTTACATCGGTATAATCCGGTAAAAAAGGTTTTTCGGTTTTCACCGGTTCTTATAATAAAACTCTGGCTAATCTAGGATCGTTAACAATCGACGAACACACAACCATTCCCTAACCAGAAAAATCCGGTTAGCCGACATTCGAACCCGGAAAATCGGTTTCCATCACGGTATAAACCGGTTTGAATCTGAAAACCGGTTCCGACCGGTTCTTTTTATAAAAATCTGGCCCATCTAGGAGACCAAAGTCAAGCTACCTCACTCCTCATCTCCCCCAACAGCCTCATTCCCTCTCCAAAGAATACTGCAGCTAACAATGCTGGAGAAAAGCGCCGATTGTTGAGACAGACGTACTTAAAAACTCTCCACTTCTGATCCCCACCATCTTGAAATAAAAGAACGAATTTCGCCTTTCACAAACATGGCGCCAGATCTTTCGCGCCGCTGACATTCCGCTCCTCACGACGTTCCCTTAACGACCGCGACGCTCCAAAATAAGGAATGGAAAAATAAAAGGAAAACGTCCGCGAGAATTGTCATATTCAGGGGGCTTTTTTTCGCGGAGGGGGAGAGAGCTTTTGGAGAGTGTGGCGTGGAAATCTTTGTGGATAAGTGAAGGCGGCTGGAGGGCAAGCCCTCGAGGCAATGGAATCCAAGTCACGTCCCGGTTTGCTGCGTGCGGGCGTGCGTACGCTTGTGTGTGTATCCGTGTGAAGGGGAGAGAAATGGATAAGGGAAGGAATACAGAGAAGGGGGCAGATTCTAATGGAAAGAGAGAGGAATAAGAAGTGCGTGGGAGAAGGAGGAAATCGAGTGTGGAAAGGAGAGGCGACGATGCGGAGCGATGGGGAAGGAAATCCAGGAGTCGGAAGGACAGGAACGGGGTAAAGATGTGTCCGGAGAGATCTCGCAGGAAGTGGTGAAACAGCAAGAAGTGAGGGAATGACCCCTGGAGCAAGTGGATTGGTCAAGGAGAAAGGGAGGGGAATTAGCGGAGGAGGAAATGACAGGGCGCTCCAAAAGGAGGCTGCGAAATAAATGGAGTTCGGTGGGCAATTTGAATCGCGGAAATTTTAATGCCGTTCTCGCTCGAGAAAATTTCGTCACTGCCGAACTCGACGGGGTGTGAATAGTCGGACCGCTGGGAATAGGAAACGCTAGGTTTTCTATTTCGTCCGTTGGTCACTTCGGTGTGAGACTAGCTCTGCAATGCCTTCAAAAATTTCCTGTTAAAGGAATAAAGTTGAAAATTGTCGGAACGAGCGATGGAACCCGGTCTTTTCCTATTAAATTTTACTGCGAACCAATGAAATTGGGAACAATTTTCTGATATCCTCGTAACTTTCAGGTTCTCTTTTTTTAATGTCACACCCAAAAACAAAGAAAAAGGAAAAATCTTTAAGTTCACATCAAGTAGAAAGCTATATAATGAGTAGGCATGTAACCTAATTCCTTTAAAGGGACCAGATGTATTATTAGTGCAGGCTTTCTAGTAATAAAGTAATAAAATTTCTATGGTCACTATAAATTATAATTTATTCTATATTATTATAAAGTTATAAATTATGATCATAGGTATAAATTAGAATTACTGGCACTATGAATAATTATTTTACTTTTTCGCCATCTGCGAGATTAGGCCCTGTGGACCTCACATATAAAATCTAAATTCATTACATAATGATATTTAAGTTAAACGCAGTTGAATACTATTAAATTACGACCAGAAAATTTATATCAAAACATCTAAAGAAACATAGAAATATTTGGGTTACGGAAGAATTCCTGGACTGAAAGATTACGGAGAAAATATAAGGAAGCGGTAGAACGCCTACACGAGATGGGAAAATACCACCAAAACAGAAGTAAATAAATTTAAGAATAAAATAATAAAATTATTATTAAATCAAAATTCTCTTGTATAAAGGCAAGAAATTCATTGTGGTTCCCATCATAAATATTAAAAGAAACACGATTGTTCCAAAAACTGAAAAGGCAGGATGATTCAATTTCAGGTATCTAAAGGAGGATAAATTGCTCTGTGATTATTAAAGCACGAAGTTCTTAGCATTATTATTATGCTAAAGAGATTCTTAGACCCTTTTCATTGGTACATACATTTTAGTATGATACAGGAAATGTGACGGAATCATTATGCAGGTAAATAAACACTGATATTCGCATTGGTTCCTTTGAAAGGATTCAAATTTGATTTTCTCTCAATCTCCACATAAATGGAACTAACATCATTCAAAATATCTTCCGGAGCCGTTACCTTGCTTCGACAACTAGATTGCACATTAATCATCCCGAAAGCTGGTTAAATCCTCCGCGTTTCCATAATTTGATAACGAAAGCTTCGGAGAGTGAATAAATAATAGTACGGCAGCAGGAACGTGGCATGTAACAACAGCAAAGGAGCATCAGTTTCCAAATAGAATCAATTACAAAAAGAAATTCATGTTAGCGCGATACGAATCCGCTTAGGCAAATATTTGCGTATAATAATCGAATACTGGCGGGCACTTGGAATAGTATAGGATTAACGGCCACTCAGGATATTGAAAACGCAGCGAGACGAAGAAACACAAAAGGGCCGAAGAGTAGAAACGGAGCGAAATTCTCGTCGGCGAAATCGATCCGTAATCGAATTACCGACCACCCGGAAAAAGAGGTATTGGTCTATGAATAAGAGGGATCAGTTAGAGGGAGTTTGAGGGAGAGAGAAGGACAACGCGGAGAAGGGATGTCAAAGCGGAGAGGATGAGAAACGGCTCTGGGAAGTCGGAAGAAGAACTGCCTCGGAAAAAAGGGAGGAGTTTTTGATTTGCGAGATAAAGAGAAAGAGGAAGGAGAAATGCGATTGGGAAGAGGTTGTGGATGGGGAGGTAAGGAGGTTCGGCACTGGAAGAGGAAACGGCTTAGAAATGAGGAATAAAGAAGGCTCGGGGTCTAAAGGAAGATTTTTTCGGGGGGAGAAAGAGAGGAAGGAAACCGTAGTTAAGAGCGGAGGATGAGGAACGCGGCTCTGGAAAGAGAAAGAGTGAGAGAGAGAGTGAGAGGGTACGAGTCCGGAGTAATTTGACTGCGGAGGGAAAATTTGAAGTCACCCGCTTTCTGGAAGACAGAGGGAGTAAAAACGAGAAATTGAAGGGTGGAGACAATGGGGGAAGATCAAAGGCGGCGGGGACTCATCGAGGGATATCCGAAATATGGAAATAATGACGTGTATCCTAGGGACAAAGGGCCGCGATCGCCGACGGAGTAACGCCCTCGAAAAATGGCGGGCGCGGGAAAGACCGTTGGAACAATAAACGCGCGGTGCACTATGGGAAGGTATTCCGGCTAACGTGGCGACATCTATTTCCCGAAGATGGCCTTTTTCCCCCGCGCGGACCGGTGGACGCGGGAAAGGAATTCGACGGGTTACAGTCGATCGTAAAAACCTCAAAAAACAAAACACACTCGAAGGGCGCGTATAAAGAGAAAGCGGACGGAAAAAAAATTACGATGGGACCCTCTGGAGCTGCCATGTCGAACCGTAAAAGTAGGGGGGAAAAAAGTAAGGACACGTACGGGATCCAGATACCCCAGCGTCCCTTTTTGTCATATCTCGCGCCACTTTTTTTTCCTCGCGTTCGGTGAGACGAGGGAGTCTTTTTATTCAGACAAGGTAACAGGTTTAAAATTTTTTTACGCCCGGCCGAATCTATCTACGTACAAATTGAGAGCCTGGGGGCAATCTCGCGGAATTCCATTCGTATTTTCGGGAAGGAGAAAAAGGGGCAAAAACATGGAACTCATCGGACCTATTCCCACATAATACGAGGAACTCGCAATGTGATTCTCGAGGATGCCATTAAAACTTGCGAGTCTAAATTGAAAAGAGAGGGGGAGAATGGACGAGGACCGAAAAAAAGGGCCTGAATATTGAATGTCAAGATTATGGAATCCCTCGCTATATGCTGTATATTCATTCGCATTTTCGCTGATGGATGGTGATTCGTGTTCCTCGCTTATTTAGCCGTGAAAAACAGAACTGAGTACTCCTGCACAGAATGCCCTCTTTCCCCGCTTTCTACATTCAACTCTGCATCGCGAAGACCTTCACCTACATTTCCACGATTCATTTCATCGCTGAAACTTTCATTTTATAAATTTGCACTCTAAAATTTTGCGATACCAATCGAGTCTCTTTCATTAATATAATTATGGCTCAGCTAATGAGCAACCCTGATAACGATTCTATGGGCAGATGGAGAATTCTTTGCTAGTTTTAGGTTTGAAATAGTTGGTGGATGCGTTAGTATCTGTATATTCATCTGTATCCAATTGGTTTGAACCTCAATACTTTCACTATTGTCAACCAAAAGCACTTTACCTGAGTAAGGCATACTACGAAAGACGAAGACTGATTTAGATATCTCTAACTTTCCTCACCGAGTCGAAATGCTGAGTGGAGTAAGTCCACGTTACAGTTGCGAAACGAACCTATATATAGGATGAATTCATTAAGCCAAAATGGATGTCAAAATCAGCATCACTCAGGACTCACATGAAAGAAGTGAATACTTAGTAAAATTCCACGACAGATTTATTTCCGACTAGTTTAATCAACGAATTGACATCTTCAGGTAATTTAAATTTGATTCAGGACTCAGTAGTTATATTCTCATATTATCACAGCCATGATAGAGACTGACATTGATTGATAGACACGTTGTCTCTCACCCGTGTCGAATTGTGTTCGTGTGTCAGATTCACGTTTTTCTAAGGAAATGAGATATGGCCAATTCATTGGATGTTATAAATTATTGTATAGGATTAACAGAGTGTGATAGTTTTAAAGTAGAGTATGTGTATAGTAGAGTAGAGAACACTACAATAAACCGTTTTTTTACTAACAGATAATATAATATTTTTAATAATACACACTTTCATTGCACATTTTTACAAATATTATTAAGTATTAGTAATAATTTGACAAACAAAAGAATTATTAAATGAAAATGTATATGACAATGTTGGTCCTCCTGAGCCAGTTTGTGGCTCATCAGGAGGTGCCAGGTTATGTTAAAATTATAGCATATAGGTCAAATTAATGTAAAAATAAAGAAATAATAATAATATTAAAATAATAATATATAAAATAAATGATAATAATATTAGGACTTGATTAGGGCGAGATTGAGACTAGGTAGTCTCTTCTTACATCTAACCCGTAGTCATCTGAGAAAGAGTGAATAGAAAGAGATAGCTAGCAAAAGTACAAGAAGAAAACTAATATGTGAATTTAAAAACCAAAGCTGAGGGCTCAGGAAATAATTTCTACTGCAGGAAAATATTCACGGATGTTTCTCAGAAAGAAATTACCTTCATTATCATAGTATAACTTCGTTATCATTCTACTACTGTATTTTATGTACACTATCTTCTATCTAATGCCTTATCCTAAACGAAGTTGATCACTCACTGGCAGAAGTGTATTCTTGATATCCACAAAAACGTTCTCCGCGAAGAGTGTCTCGTGAGTAACGAAATTTTTCAACATTATCATCGTGGTAAACCGCTGAAAACGTTTTTGCACTCCCCCCTTATTGCTTGCTTGACGGCGATAAAGTACGGGCTCCCCCGTTAGTTTACCTTACCGGAGTTTTCTCCGCTACATATTTGATCGCGAGGGTATATCGTTTGCTCCTCAAATGGGAATTTATCGACGGATGTAGACCCTCCGCCATCATCCCGTCGACATATTTTTATTTCTCTTGGACATCCGAGGGGAAGAGCTTCCCCCCAAAGAACGCCGTGGAGTTAAGTTAGGGTTAGAGGAGGGAAAACCGCATCCCTCCGCAAGGTGAGTTCTCCAGAATATGTTTAAATCGCTTTTCGGTGTCTGCCCTGAGGCGGGACAGAAAGGTGTTTGGATCACGGCGGCTTCTAATAAAAGCGGATTTATCTTCCTCTCTCGCGCTAATGCTTCCCTCTTCCACTACTTCCTTTTACTCTCTTTCTCATCTCTATGCACTATAATTTCCTTTCGGATTTTACCCTTTTCTAATTTTAGACTATTTTAGCGTCGCTTTAAGCTATGGATATTTTTGGAAAGAATGAGGTTACAGTACGGAAGCAGAGTTTACAAGAGAGGACTTGACAAGAATAGTTGTCGTCAGCTTTCAATATCGGTTACTATAATGAAATAGCTATTAGGTTCTGACCTATTAGAGAAAACCTTAGAGATGCAATATTCACAACAATTTTAATCATTTTTTAATTTTCTTCGTTTGATAATTGAAAATGTAAGGATAAAATCCTTAGTTTCTGATTCTTTTACTGTGATTAATCATATTCAATAAGTCCTGAGAAGCAGCTGTGATGCGTGGGAATTCGTTTTTACTTTATAGGAATTTCTTCAGTTTTCTAAAGGTCTCAAGTACTACTCTTTGCCCATTCCTTCATAACGACTTATTCAATCCCGTGAGAAGAAGATACACTCAAAATTTTGCCATCGCTCACTAATTTACCGATTTTCTAATTTTCATATCTTTATCACGCTCTTTCACTAAATTAATCCATGATAAAAATTTAAAAATCAAGTAAATAGCATTTTCATCAAACCTTTCCCTTTGTAAGATTAGGGTATGAAAAGAATAATAGTCGATAGAAAGACGCGAATGGAAAAAAGTAATGAAGCCATATAGCGATTCGCAGGAAATATTTTCAATTAACGTACAAGCTTAAGATGAACTAACAAGGAATTCATCTAAACTTTTACATTTCAGTGTGAGAAATAGGAATGAACGAACAACTATGTATGTCTCTGAACTCACTCTCAATTCTTGCAAAAATGAAAATTATATCACCGTATCTATTATATATAGCTAACTCTCCGGATATACCTATATAGATATATAGATATCTATTATATATAGCTAACTCTCCGGATATACCTATATATATACGAGTAAAAGTTGCTTGCATACTGCAAGCTATCCGTTTAATACAGTATCATACCAAGTACTGCCTCAGTTCAAATTTAAAACTTCGCGCCAAAGACCGCCTGGCGACGAACTAAGAACCCGGTCGTGAGAGAAGATAGCAAAATAATATTAGATAAGTGCCATCCTTACTTGTTCCATAGTTTCGATTCAATATCTTATCGGGAAGGTCCCACGCCTCTGTCACCATTCCGGGTCTTATCTTTCCAGCTTATCGGGAGGCATTTAAAAAATCGTGCAATGCATTTCTTATGGAAGAATTTTGCATCCACCTGGCGTCGAACTCACTGTCATTTGGCTACATTTTTTCCATGAGAAGCATAGAAGACTACCTCAAGTTCAACCTCCGAAATTTTGGTTCCTCTATCTTACCGATTAGTGCCTCAAAATAATTTTCAAAAATCCGCGCGATGCATTCTTATGGGAAAATTACGATTTTTGGGAATTTCTGGCATCGAACTCATGATAGCTAGCGTCGATGTCTGAATTATTCTGGCGTCTAGAGTGCAGGGCCAGTACGTCGAAAAAATCTGACGTCGATGGCGCTTGTGGAACATGGTCAGAATTCGTATCCCCTATAAATATATATATAGGTATATCCGGAGAGTTAGCTATATATAATAGATATATATATATATATTTATAGGGGATACGAATTCTGACCATGTTCCACAAGCGCTGTCGACGTCAGATTTTTACGACGTACTGGCCCTACACTCTAGATGCCAGAATAATGCAGACATCGACGCTAGCTATCATGGGTTCGATGCCAGAAATTCCCAAAAATCGCAATTTTCCCATAAGAATGCATTGCGCGGATTTTTGAAAATTATTTTGAGGCACTTATCGTTAAGATAGAGGAACCAAAATCTCGGAGGTTAAAGTTGAGTTAGTCTTCTATATTACGAATGGAAGAAATGTTGCCAAATGACCGTGAGATCGACTCCAGGTGGGTCCGAAATTCTTCCATAAGAAATGCATTACTGCAATTTTTGAAATTTTTTTTCAATGCCTTCCCGATAAGCTGGAAAGATCAAACCCCGTGTGGCGACGGAGGAGTTTGAATATATTCTTCCATGAATTTCACAGTTCTTCTAGTGGTCCTTGGTTCGATGCAAGAGGGTCATTCCGATTCCACCATGCATTTCAAAGGGGGAAAACGGAATCTTATTTTAGGACCTTCCCGATAAGATATTGGATCGAAACTTTGGAACAAGTCATAATGGCACTTATCTAATATTAATTCGCTATTTTATCTCACAGAAGGGTCCTGAGTTCGACGCTAGGCGGTCATTTGCGCGAATTTTTGCAATCTGTTTTGAGACCGTTCTCGATGCGATAGAGCAATCAAAATCACGGTGTTTTTAGATGAGACGGTTTTCCATAGTACTAAAGGAAGAAATGTTACCAAATGTCCGTGTGTTCGACGCCAGGTGGTTCCGAAATGCTTCCGTAAGAAATGCATTGCTGCAATTTTTGAAATTTTTTTTCGATGCCTTACCGATAAGCTGGAAAGATAAAACCCGGAATGGTGACAGAGTCGTTTGATAGCATTCTTTCTTGAATTTCACCGTTCGTCTAGTGGTCCTTGGTTCGATGCAAGAGTGTCATTCCGAATCTACCATGCATTTCAAACGGGAATAACGGAATCTTATTTTATGACCTTCCCGATAAGATACTGAATTGAAACTTTGAAACACGTCACAGTGGCACTTCTCTAACATTCATATGCCATTGTCTCTCACGAACGGGTCCTTTGTTCGACGCCAGGCGGTCATTTACGCAAATTTTTTAAAATTGTTTTGAGGCCTTTCTCTATGCAGGAGACTATTCAAAATCACAGCGTTTGCGTTTGAAGAAGTTTCCTATAGAACCAGTGGAAGAAAGGTTACATATGACCGTGAGTTCGATGCCAGATGGATGAAAAATTCTCACGTTCGAAATGCATTGCGGCAATTTTTAAGATTTTTGCTGGATAAGCTTCGAAAATGATACCCGTAAGGGAAACTTATAGTAAATTTTCACCAATTAGCTTGCAGTATGCAAGCAACTTTTACTCGTATATATATATAGGTATATCCGGAGAGTTAGCTATATATAATAGATATATATATATATATAGATATAGGGGATACGAATTCTGACCATGTTCCACAAGCGCCATCGACGTCAGATTTTTTCGACGTACTGGCCCTACACTCTAGACGCCAGAATAATGCAGATATCGACGCTAGCTATAATAAGTTCGATGCCAGAAATTCCCAAAAATCGCAATTTTCCCATAAGAATGCATTGCGCGGATTTTTGAAAATTATTTTGAGGCACTTATCGTTAAGATAGAGGAACCAAAATTTCGGAGGTTGAAGTTGAGGTAGTCTTCTATATTACGAATGGAAGAAATGTTATAAAACGACCGTGAGTTCGACGCCAGGTGGGTGCAAAATTCTTCCATAAGAAATGCATTGCTGAAATCTTTGAAGATTTTTTAAATGCCTTCCCGATAAGCTGGAAAGATAAAACCCTGAATGGTGACAGAAGCGTTTGAAAACTTTCTTCCATGAATATCATCGTTCGTCTAGTGGTCCTTGGTTCGATGCAAGAGGGTCATTCCGATTCCTCCATGTATTTCAAATGGGGAAAGCGGAATCTCATTTTGGGACCTTCCCGATAAGATATTGAATCGAAACTTTGGAACAAGTAAGGATGGCACTTATCTAATATTATTTTGCTATCTTCTCTCACGGAAGAGTCCTGAGTTCGACGCTAGGCGGTCTTTTGCGCGAATTTTTTCAATCTGTTTTGAGGCCGTTCTCGATGCGATAGAGCAATCAAAATCTCGGTGTTTACAGATGAGATGGTCTTCCATCGTACCAAACGAAGAAATGTTACCAAATGTCCGTGTGTTCGACGCCAGGTGGGTCCGAAATGCCTCCGTAAGAAATGCATTGCTGATATCAGGGACGATTTTTTAAAATGCCTTCCCGATAAACTGGAAAGATAAAACCAGGAATGGTGACAGAGGCGTTTGAGAAGATTCCTTCATGACGTCCACTGCTTCTCTAGAGGTCCTTGGTTCGATGCTAGAGCGTCATTCCGATTCTACCATGCATTTCAAACGGGAATAACGGATCTTATTTTAGGACCTTCCCGATAAGATACTGAATTGAAACTTTGAAACACGTAAGAGTAGCACTTCTCTAACATTCATATGCCATTGTCTCTCACGAACGGGTCCTGTGTTCGACGCCAGGCGGTCATTTACGCAATTTTTTAAAAATTGTTTTGAGGCCTTTCTTTATGCAGGAGACTATTCAAAATCACAGAGTTTGCGTTTGAAGTAGTTTTCTATAGAACCAGTGGAAGAAAGGTTGCATATGACCGTGAGTTCGATGCCAGATGGATGAAAATTTCTAACGTAAGAAATGTATTGCGGCAATTTTAAAAATTTTGCTGGATAAGCTTCGAAGATGACACCCGTAAGGGGAACTTATTGTAAATTTTTACCAATTAGCTTGCAGTATGCAAGCAACTTTTACTCGTATATAACTATGATAAACGTCCGCATTGTAGCTGCCCTTTAAATTTTAGCGATTTGAATAGTTTATTCAATTTTATTATACTTACATTTACAGGGTTACTACACAAACTGCCAGCCAGGGTATTGCAGGGAGCATATCAATATCAGCATCTATCCAATTGCGGTTTGTTAGCTTACTACATACTCTGTGGAAAAAAGACAACGAATTAAGAATGATTTTAGGGCTGATTCATTTTCTTCAAGCATCACAAAGACAAACACGAGCTAACTCTTATCACGATACGCATGTAGGCATCAAAAACAACGGATATTCAAGTGGGTGGCGCGTTCACCTTTTGCAAAATGTTTGATTCCATTCCGGTGGGAGTCCATACATGCAAAATGACTTCAGCTGTCGAAGCACTTAAAAAATAATCACATTTTTCACAACAAAGGAAACGCTTCAAGTATTAATGACGCAGAATTCAAGAGAGAGGTTACATTAATTTCAGCCATTCATTATAAACTCATTAACGAAGAGGTGCCATTCTTGACGTAAAATTTCGCATAATAACAAAGCAATCTTGTGATTTACCTCCGAGTGAGCAGAGGCGAAACACAAATACCCCTGACATCATCGTAATGAAGTTTAATCCTTTAAGTTTCACAAGAATAGAATCGTTGCTTCTGAAGGATCGTACATGTTCCCCCCCTTCAGCTTCCCTCGCTTGTCTATTTACGCCTCACCTGAGCCCCTTAATAACTGCCACCCCCGCAGAAGCATCGCCCACCTCACTCGGAACTGCTGAATAATTCCAGTACACTCACATCCTTTCCATAATACCATTTCCTCCATTACTCATCCCTCCCCACCCAAACTTACGCGTATCTCTCTTTTACTCGCCTTATAAAAAGGCGCCCTTTCTCCGCAAGCCTATCTGGCAGGACGCCCTTCCTGCCCACCCCTCACTCTCAAACTCTCATCCACCAACTTCTCTCTAACACTCTCTTCATCCACTTCCTCTCCTCTTCCCCTTTATCTCCCTCGCTTCCTTTTTCTTCTTCTCCTCCACTACATTCATAACTACCCCTCTTTCTATTCACATATTTCCGCCTCTTTTCGCATCCATTTTTAGCTCCCACGCAGTGAGATTATCCATACATTGTCTCGGTATTTAGGAAGAAATATTAACGTAAATCGTGAAATATTGAGTTATCCTCGCCGTTGGTATTCAATCTGAAATTTAATCTTTCTTTTGGTGCAGGACTGAGGGAAATGTGTCCTCCGTTTATTTTTGTCGTACTGGGATTATGTGGAAGTTATACGACTAACTGTGATAGCTGCTCTGCAAATTTTTACTAAAAGGTCAAAGCTATAACTATGTTTTCCATTAACAGCATGAAGAAATTCTAAGCGAAAAAGTAACGGCGATCTCCCTCAATACTCATTTTGCTTGGTAAGCCTCATGTATCTTCTTCAACACTTTCGTTAGTTTGGTGTAGGGGTTGAGATTCACATCGATCATTGGAATGAACCCTTCAGAAACAGGTATTCAGTGGCTTCATTGGTATTTGAGAAATCTAAATTCATTCCAATTACATATGAGTAGCTAATTTTCCATTTTTCATGGCCGAGAAATACCTTAGCAACTATTCGGTACTCTTATGAGTGTCTTTTCTATATAAAATAAAAATCTTTCCAGTATTTTCCCTCCACGTCCAATAAAAAATTGACTGAAACTCGGGGAATAACTACTATTTTATGTAAATTTGACTGACTTCTTTTAGCAGAGTCATGAGCATAAATACGTATTAGAATCATGGAACGATTATGTAAGCCCTTGTAATCAACTTAACCAAATTTTTAATATCTCGGAAATCATAAGGCAATATAATAATGCTTTGTTTCTTAAGGATTTTTTAATGTATTTTAAATATGTGTATGTAAGTGTTTAAATACACTAGAGTAAATCGGTGTGCATATATGTGAGTACAGTAGTATCCTGACTCACGTGAACTCGGAAATTATCGCTCTTGACTTTCCTCTCCCGTTTCTTCGTCACACATGGCTATTGTATGCTTAGCAAAATCTCTCCGTTCGATTGAAAAAGGCTTATGCATATCAGGAAAACTAAACACGCCGAAAAAACACGCTACAAAGCATGGAATATAATATAAAAATTATCACCTTACGAGAAGAAATTCTCGTAAGAAAAAAAGCCATACTGCAGTCAAACAAGTTGGTTAGATTTTTATAAAGCTATCAACATCCGAATAACTTCCTTCTACGTATTTCATTTGTATTTTAACATCTTGTATTAACATTTCAAAAAAAGAAAATCTTTTTTGAATTTTTTCCTCAAAACTTAATTTTGCTAGTCCTTGGTTCCAATCAAATAAAATTTAATTAATGTATTTGCATGCAAAGTTCTACCTCGACTTATGTGAATTCGACATATCTTCGTCGGTCCCAAGTAACTCCGAAACTTCTGGGTATTACTATATCCTACGTATGTTTGTGTAGACACATATCGCATTGTTACCGCAAAGTTTCCATCTCGGAGAGCTCGAAATAGCTTGTTGGAATAAGGGGGAAAAAAGTTGGAAAACGGGACGTCGAGCGAAACGGGAAGTAAGGAAGAGGATTCAACACGTGGGGATTTTAAGCCGCATCCCAACAACATTCGCATCAACTTATGGTGACGAGTAACCCCAAGTGAGAAACGCTGAATCAGATGATACGGAGCTCTTATGTGCTTCTCGTGTCTCAATGGAAATGTTGCCTTCAGCCATGTTGATTCTTCCCTCACTTACTCCTCCACAACTTCGGCGTATCAAACTTCCTTCTTCCGCTCTCTCCATTAATCTCTCCTATTTCTCATATCATCTTCTGAATCCTTAGGGTGTGTCCAATCCAGCTTTCCTTCCTCTTTCTTACACTTCTCGTTCTTCAAGATGCCTCTTAATTTATAACTTTTTCTTCCGTTTCTTGCTCCTCTTCCATCATCAAAAACACATTTCCAAACTTTTTCGAGTACTTTTCTGTTTTTTCACGGCATCTCTGCTTCCGGTCCTCTAGATATAGTGCTCCAAATACATCCACCACCATGTCTAACTGTTGAGTCATCAGCTGGTGGCTGGAACCACTTCTTTTCAACCATTAGCTACCAAAAGCCTTCGAGAGCGAATGAGGCTTGCTAAGATTGATAGGGAGTGAGTTATGTTGTCATTGGTTTCCTCATTGATCAAGAATTCTATATGTGGAAAAACTTAACTTAAGAAAAAGAGTCCGATGAAAAGCCCTTCACCACTAGCTAGCATGGTTTAGACAAAACTAGAACGTTTTAAAATTTTAAATGCGTTAAAAACTTACAAGGAAAGGTTCTCAGATGGAACCACTATTTGGAGGCACAATCTATTTAGCGTAACAGAGAATTCAATATAAAAATTAAACGTTCGTTAAAATTGTCTCTCTCCTCTAATTCGCAAGATTTGGTTGTTTATATATACCTTCAAAATTAGTAGATTCTGCCGTTCGTTTTATTTGCTCGGGTATATAGCGATCGCGGCCTATCAACGTAATATTTTTCTCTGAGTTTAAGATATTTTAATGAATATATTTGCCTTTTATAAATGCACCGAATACCAACCAAAGTTTCATCAGCTGGAATGCAATCGTAGATCAATCAAAGTTCACAATGGAAGATGACTAAATAAAATCGGTGTATTAAGTTTTTATCTGTCGGTGTTCAGACTCCCAGCCTTATGACATACAGCGGATCGCGGGGTATCAATGTAAATGTATCTGTCATTATCTGGCGTGCGCATGCAGTAGCATACTTAACCAGCATTTTCCTATGAATCGTATGTCTCCAAAATGGCCGAGTGGTTAGTGTGTCTGGTCAAGTTTCCAAAAATCCAAAGTTATCTAATGTCCAACATCCTCAGTGGTTCAAATCCTGCTTAAGGAATATTTTTTCCGAGAAATTAAGTCTAAGGTCAGAGGACCCGACCGGCAATTGGGAGGACTGGGCTCGTTTCCCTGTCCCGTTGGACTTATTTTAAGTCTACTCTTCGTAAGGATTTTTATTTTTAAACTAAGACACCTTTACACATTTCTTTGTTGATTTAAAAGGGTTGATTTACTCCAATTAAAATTTTAAGGTGGAAAAGCAGCTCTGCGACCGGATGACTACAATATTCATAGCATTAAAAAATGAGTGATTTATGCCATAATTCAGGGTCCCTCCCATCTCAGTAATCTTCATATTATCATACTATGAAAGAGAAAGGTACAAATGTGAATTGAATGCACATTTTCCCTATCCTCTGCCATGAGGATAGGGAAACAAGATTAATGAAAAAATTCCACCTACCACCATACTGACCATAAAAAGATTTTCGAGCATCTCCGTAGCCCCTATTTCCTCTTATACGTCTTTCCACCTCACATTTATTTTCCCACTGCTTATCCCTCTATTCCCTCAATTTACCTTTGTTTATCTACCTCCATCCCTCTCACTCCCACTTTATCTTCATCCGCAAATATTTATCTTTTCTCTTCTTAATCCCATTCCTTCCCCGAATTCTTTCGTTATACCCCCTTCGTTATAATTTTCCCATGTTTTCCTAATCCGATTCCTTCCGGTCAATATCCTCTTTCACAGCTCTCTTTCAGCTACGATTTTTATATATTACAGTAAGTGAACTTTATCTTCAATGGTTGCGCTGAAATAAGTCTCAATAAATGTTCCTGCAGAATTGAAACATTAGCTCTGTATTATCAACGTGGCGGTTATATTTCATATGGATCATTTTAATATAATTTTTCGCGAATTCTATAAAATTCTAGAATTATTATGTGAGTGTGGGAGTGAAAAACCTCAGTGCTTCCTATGCTTCACGTTCACTCACACGACTTGTCTTGTATATTACTCTTCAACCATATTCACAACGATAGAAAAGAGGGAAATATCCCTAAATTTCACTAAAATTATATCCCTTTTCCTCTATATCCCATATATTTCAGCACTGAATAGTAGTTAGAAATTCTGCTTCTTCGATAGAGAATAGTCGGTAGAAGCGAATAAAAAGTCCGCGAGCGATTTTACCTTGCGCTAGTTAGTTAGTTGCGCTAGTCACCTTGAGTATGCATGAACTTAATGAATAATGCATAACGAAAAGTGTTGTTTTGCGAATTAGAAAAGGTACATACAACGAAAAGTATTACAGTTTGTAATAAATTGCTACGACAAATCGATGAGCATTACTCCAATGCTTCAGGAGGCAGGATGGGAGTCCTTAGAAGAATTTCAATCAAAGACTTAATTTACTCAATAAATTCAGAGAGAGAATATTTGTAGAAGATGTAGTCGATATTATGCGTCTTCCCTGTTCCGTAGGCAGTTCAGATCCTGCGAGGAAGATCAAAAATATGGGTGCTATAACCAGACGATTCAATAATTCATTTGTCTTCGAGATACGCGAAAGTAATCGATTAGGAAAGTAGAATCATGGTGCATGCACTCACTGCCAAACAACTAAAGGCGGCTTATAGAGTACTTATGTAGATGTAAGAGTAGAAAACGCACGAATTAATAATCCAGGCTCGGTAGCCTGTGTCGCATGTCCTGCATAAAAGGTCTCATGTCCATCAATGTTGAATATGTACATAATTTTCCATACACAAAGTCTGCGTCGCTATCATATTTCTCGCTTGAATTCTTAGCGTGGATGCCCAGAAATTCGTTAACTTTCCCCTTCCCGATCCCTCTTTCATCCGCATTTGAACTCAATTTAACTTTCGACTTTGAATAAGAACTCTCCCGGTCCGGTCCTCCGATTTTTGATCATTCATCCCTCGATCTTAACTTCTCTTTCAATTTATCTTCCTTTTAACTACTTCCTTCATCTCTCCCCTTTCCTTCGTTACTCCTTTTATCCATCCCTCTCATTTTTTCACCCCTCTCTCTGCTTTCCTTTCGCAATCCCTTTCTTTATCTTCGACTCCACCCCAATCACTGCCCCTTTACCCTTTTCCCTTCGAGAATCCCTCCATCTTATCTAAGCTTCTTTGTATCTCTCCTCACATCTTCCCATTACACCCTCCTGAATAGTTGCAATTCTTTCTCCGTCTCCACCTCTTCCTTTCCCCGAAATTTCCCATGTTATCCCTCTTCCCTACATTCATCTTCATTTCGCCACCTCCTGCACTCCCCGCCCTCAGCCATCGACTCCCCATTGGGTGACGAAACTCCATTACGCGAAACCGAATTTAATTGAAACGATCGAAACTTGCTGGAGAATTTGGGCTTTATCTTTCTTTTCGTATCTCATAACCACGTCGTATTCTTTTTTCTCCTCGAGAGATGAATATCGACGACCTTTTTATCCTCGGAGGGCGCTTTAAATACGTGACAATGTCCCTCCCGCTCCAATTAACCGTTCGAGCATTCCAGCCGCTGGATTCACGTAACAAAAGTACCGTGAGTTGAAAAGGATTTCTTCTTCTTCGAAACTTCTTCGGAATAAAAATGGACGATCGGATTGTGCAGACTGTGGCACAGGCGTGACGACCTCGCCAATTCCAGGAATGACTTCGGCGTCCTGACGCAATAATCCTTATGTATTTTCCCCATATATTTCGATGCTGGTAAATGGGCACTAACCGTAATAAATAAATGAATAAAAATAAATATTATTTCTAAACATTGATTTTCGCTGAGCAGCGCTTTTCTCCCGTCACAATCCATCAAAATATATAAATGACAGCTTACATTGTCATTTCATTCAAACAACCGCTTTCTTTTAATTAAATTGCATGCACCCCGGTGACTATTTGTGCGAAATTTTCGCGCGGGACAACCAGTGTATAATATTGCTAAATGTTCGTTTTCGGTGACCAACGCTTTTCTCCCATCACGATCCATCTAAATATATAAATGAAACGCCATTTTAAAGAGAAAGTTGCCCGCGTACTGCTAAAATTAGAGTGAAAAGGGTACCATTTGACCAAATTATCGAGTTGAGATTTGAATTTTTTCGTTGCTGGGTGTGTAGATATCGATATCTATCGATACAAACGAGGAATATCGAAACGGACACTGATACTCTAATTCTCCACCAAAATACATTTCAACGAACACACTAATTACTACAAACGAATACACAAACATCTTTGCGTATAAATCAATTACTTTTAGCTTGGTTAGGCAAAATTTTCGCTCGGGACAACTAGTCGGATTTAATATTTAATCGTTTATTTATTCGATACGAATTTCAGGCAGTTTCTGCCTCGACTGTTCGACATGATGCTCTGACGTTTGCAACAACCATTCCCTAGCTGTTACTCGCGGATTCGTCTGCTTTCTACATTTTCCCGCAAATTGCAAACAAACAACCGAACAGAATAACAATATAAATAACATATGGACTAAAAATAAACACTGAACTTAATTGCTACAACCAAATACTGATGTCAGTCGATGCGCACGTTCACCATATTCGACAGAGTGCCCAAGGGAGATCGGAAATCAAGCGTTCAAAACTAAATGAATAACAACGTGATTGAAATATCCAAAACTTGTAATTCGATTATGTAAAACGAAATTTTTTATCGCTAAGCATTAGAGATGCGACTGACCCAAATATCAAAATAAATCAATATATGTAATCAACTATCATACAAAAACGTTAATTACTGGGTAGAGATATGTATTTTCTTTTCTTCCGTTATTAATAAGACTGAGGGATTGATAAGGATTCGCCATTTTATTTCTCTGAACATTAGTATTATTAATTTTTCTATAGTTCAAGGACCAATAACGTAACTAACATTATAAGGAATGATCAATAAATAAATAGTTGGATTCTCGATTAGTTCGGTTGTATCCGTTTCCATGTTCATGAGGAAACAATCTTCTGTTTTTCTGCAAGACAAACCTTATGCTTTGTTATACATTTTTGTAATGTATTATGTTATTTACTTTGAGGATGAATTTATTCTTATTCTTTTCCACTAAAGTGATTTCTTGCTAAGTGCTCTTGTTTCCAGCGATAATGTGTATCCACGACTCTAATACTAGGCGAATGAGTATCGCTGAATCCGTGAGAAACTGCAACATTGTCAACATTTATCCTTCTATTCCTACTCCACGTTTTGTCTCTTCCACGATTTGTTTTTGTTTACTCCAACATCCTCAAAGTCTCCATCCTTTAAGTATATACCACTTTCAGATAGACTTGACCCCCTTTTGCCTCGAGGCCTCACTGTTTGAAGCCGCTGCCCAATTCCGGGCCAAAACAACCGTAAAGGAACTCTTTTTGGATATTCCATTCGGAGAGAAGGGCGATCGAGAGTCGAGACCCGTGATAATGAAGGCAACTCCATGGAAAAATAATCCATCGCACAGTGGGGATGCGAACTCACGGTCCACAGGTTAGGCGGACGCAATCGGAACCTTTTCCTTTCTCCACCAGCCTTCAATCAAGCGCACGTAACCTGTTATCTGGTTTCCTTCCTCCGAGATAATTTCCTACCCATTCCCCCAGGTCCCTTCCCCTTCCGATACCCTGAGGCATCGTACGTCGTTAGCTCTCCCAGCATCCAGCTTCAGCGGATAATATCTTCCAACAAAGACCATCTCCCTTTCCTACATTCAAACACACTCCCACCCTCGGTACACGCCTTTACCTATTCAAGCGAATAGGCACCCGACCTCTTCCTTTGCTATCTCTCCCATTTATCAGCGTCTTTCCCTTCTCCCTCGCTATTTATTCCACCGGAGCCCTTTCTTTTTCGCCTCCGTTAAAAACCGTCTCGGAGTATTCAGCCGCCGCATTAGATATTCTTTCCGCGGGTAAATGTTTCCATCCTCTGCGGAATCCCTAATATTTTTCCCCTCTTATATTTTTCGGCGAAAACAATTCCCTGATTATGCGACGGTGCCAGCGTTTTCCGCCTCCCGGATTAATTCCGTCCCGAGAAAAAGAATGGACTGTGAGGTGAGGTGCCGTAATCGCGGATCTTTACTATTTGGGCTATGATGGCCGCTGACGTGATGATGGATTGACGCTTTCTTTTTTTTGGTTTCGATGCTTTCCGTTCCACGATTCTATTTCCAATCGTTGACGAGTTTGGAAATGATTCGCTTCCGACGTGCGTATGTTCATGACCGAAGTCATCGACGCGAGTTTTCAATCCATGCGATGGATTCCGACATAGGCGTTCTCTGTTTTTTCGATGTTTTTCGTCCGCAAACACGTACGACATCCTTGCATATTTGAAAACTTATTTTTATGGTACACATGAGAAGATCGGGGACAATTTTACGAAACACTGGACAACTGCATGTCGAGAAACGCAGGTTTTATTTTTGATCCAGAATATACTAACTGCGGTAAAATCTGGTTGAGACGCTTTTCAGGAGATCAAACAAGCGGGATAACCGGGTTATGTGATGCAGGTTGCCTTACAGCATAATTTAGAAGAATAGTCTGCTTTTCGTACAAAATTAGCGTCTTTATTACTTGATTTTCGTCTTTTTCACTCCACGATGAAAATTTTTTCCACCATATAGACAATGAGGGAGGAACAACGACTATTTTAAGAGGAATGGAGAGGGCATCACAGATCACAATCTTTCCTGGACCACGCTCGCAAAGCACTGCACTCCCTTTCAGGTTTATTCGATATGTTTTACAACTTGATACTGCGAATAAAAAAGTACACCACCAAAGGAATTTTTAATACAATATAATATATTTTAATATATCATAATTTTTAATAATGTTCATCTTTGATTGTGCGACAACTTTCTCTATCTCAAAGATCGTATCAGCTTCAGCAGTGGGATAAGGATTTTTCTGCTTGTAGCTATCTTAATTTTATTCCCACAATATTATTCATTGCAAAGAAAAAATTAACAAGGAACCATTCTAGAGACAAGGCAAAGCGTGAGAGGACGACACTGATGATATAAAAAATTGCTTATCGAATGAGGCGAAATATTTGCTAAAGAGGGTTACAATACATTTAGGGACGGGAAAAATACGCATCTCAAATCGGAAGTGTCTTAAGCGGTAGTTTAACTATGTGTTTCGTGTGGACGGGACCGGCAAGTCTTTACTGCATTGCTTTATAAGTTACGAGTAATTCTTTCGGAGAGGATTGTAATGCGTCTCTCGTAATAAGATATGCACAAGAAAACGGGAAGACCTTAAGGATTAACGAATGTGAAAAAATCTTATCGGACTATGACTCGACAGAGAATACACCACTTGTGTAGTACCACTTCCCCAAAAAATGGTTTGCGACTCCTTTGGCTCGTTAGTAAAGCATATGTACTATCCGAGTACGAGTCTCGGTATTACGATACATTTTCACGTTCGTTAATTCTTATCCGTCCGTCCATTATTTCTTTGTACAATTATAAATACGAACTTGACGTAATATCTTCGGCTTAACAGATACTACGCTACCCTAAAATATTACATTCTTTTGTAATTTCATCGAATATTCATTAATATTCACCGTGAAGCTGACAATTTACAAAAAATTGATTATTAAAATTTTAGTGTTAATAAATTAACGGAGACAAAGTACTTGAGTTTTCCGTTAAGGCTTTACTCGGCAGTAAATTCATTTTATCTCCGTATGGAATTGTTCATTTTGTACAACACCTCTTTCAAACGAATGGTTATCAAAAGAATGCCATTACACTGGGTCTTATTTCAAAATAATCATTTTATTTTAATTGTAGTGTGAAGCTGTAATTCATAATTTTCATCATTGAAAACCCGTAATTTCCCGCTTAGTTAGGTAGGTAGGTGACTTTAGGTATTATCTTTCTCGTTATAAAATTCTCGGAGGACGTCGACGAAAATGCCCAGAAAATAGGAAAAGTGATTGTCGGGTAAATACATGATGTGAATATGAAGTAAGGGCACACATTCAAGTAGTCACGCAGAGGGATGTAATTATAGAGCGGAAAATTCTCGAAAAAGGCCGACCTAAATTTCATGCTGGTACATCCAGAACTACGAAAAGAAAATAGAATTATAAAATTGAAATCCAATTAATAAATGTCACTCCTAAATCGGTGCAACGTAGATAAAATTACTTCGTGAACATGATGTGTCCAGTTAGAACATTGCCAATGAACAGAACAAGTTCAGTGTGCTTCTTCATTATGAGATAAGAAAGAAAAAAGCTGGAGAAATCTATATATTCATTAATTCCATTTCTTCTATTAAAGTCATCACTTCTCTTAATCTATAAACTTATACCATATTTGCAGATTATTAAATATAAACGCAAGGCAATCTCTCAATTCTACTGTATGTTGATAACATTCTAGGAAAATGACTTGAAGAACTATTCTTAGGGTCGACAAAGCCGTCGTAAAACGCTTAAATAATCTCATTGGTTTGGAAATTTTACTCCTCAATACTTTGAAGTATCTATACATTACAGTCAGATAACATTGCACTATCAGGAAAAGCGCGAATGAATCTATATTGATAGGTAAAAAACAGCGTAAAAATTTCGTGAACTAAATGCAAAACCGCTTTTCAATAATGAAATTCAATTTTTCGATTAAAAATTCAATCCTTCATTCAGTTTGAAATTCAATGAAACATTCAATGAAGCTTGGTGTAGTACCTTCATTATCAAAATAATGAGATCATACCATTGCGATTTAACTTCTGTTTTAATGGTTTTGCATGTCGCACACAACATTAGCTGGTAATGTTATCTGGCACAACGTTCCCTCTCACTTTATCCCTTCCATTTATATGTGAAATCATTTCTCACTATCTCGCCGTAACGTTCCGACCGTACATTTCGAAGATTTAGAGATAAAAGCGCGTAGTATATGAAGGAGTTTATCACCGAAGAGAATCGCATACATTCAGCGGAGGGACTATTCTAGCGCAGACTCCGTCTATTTTTCTCGCGGAAGGAGGTTTGCCACCTGCGAGAAATAATTTCTGGGCGAAAAACCCGTTAATCCGAACGGGCTCCGGTAACAACATAATTTGCCTCGGCTTCAGCCGTATAACCCACTGCCTGGCTTTCCTTTAAGCACCCCTCCGAGGAGGCATTAAAACGAGCCGCCATCGAAAGTTAATTAATATCCCGGATAAACCAAACAAGGAGTTTGATTCCTATCCGTTGGCGCAAAGTTAACGACGATTTATTTCGCGGGGCGGAGCGATACCGGGAATTCACTCCATCCAGGGGAGGATGGGTAACAAGGCAGAATAGGCGTCCTACTAGGGAAGATCATAGCGAAGAGAGCTGAAGCATTTTCAATAACATTTTCTCTCAATTATATTCAGATTCTCAGCTCATTTAAGGGTTTTAAAATATATAATCGATATATTTTCAAATTATGAATCATGAAAATTAATCTTTTAGTTATAAAATGAGATCATAAATATTATATGTTTTCGCATATTCGATTCGATCACGGATATTATTATATCATTTAGTATTATATTATTTAGAATTATATTATTTAGTATTATATCCTTTTGGATTGGTTATAAAATTAAGTGTAATTTAACATCTATGTTTTGAAGGAAAAGTAGGGTTGGTATTTGTAGGACATATTATACCATATCTATAAAATAATCCAGAAATATTCCTTTCCTATGTGTATTTAGTTTCTCTGGGTAACACAATAGTATTGTTAGTATATTAAACAATTCAAACAAGAAATTTTCCTTCTTTTTTATTAATTCATTGCGATCTATAACATTCTATTTCTTATAAACAACATTTTCTTTTAAATTTGAAAGAATCTCTAGTAGCGACACTTGTACAAAAATCTAAACCTTTTTACAAGCCTCACTATCAAATGATCTTTAACGAAATTCCACCAAGTATAGCTCAATCACATGACATATTTGGATACATCGGATTCTTTCAAGGCATGGCGTAGCGATTAAATTTCCCGTGGAACGCAATTATACCCATTTTGCAACAAATCGAAATTTTCCGACAGTTACGACACGAAGACGATTTCGAATGAGGGTCCTCGATCCGACCTTTGCTCCTCGGGCCTCGGATGATGCAAATGCGTAAAAAGCCCGTGGTTAACTTTCACCCACGCAGCGTAGGAACCTTTTTATCGACTGCCTTTTCCGGCACGCCCTTCCTAACAATAACTCTCCATTAAGGATTCGGGTCGCGAAGGCAGCGCCATTTGTTCGTAGCGTCGCATCCGCCTCGTGTCGCTTACTTAGCGGCGAAAAAGCCGCGAACGCAATCCGCCGCACGAGGAGGCGACTTTTCCCACGAAATAAATCCTTGGCTGGCGGAAGGGAAAGGTAGGGAAGCCGAGGAAAACGAGACAAAGGAAAGGGACGGATGAATGGCGCGGGGAAGTGGGATAAAAAATTTTCGCGGGAAGGATGCGCGGGAAAAATAAAAAGTGGCGGGATTTTTTTCCCTCGCGAAAAGGAGACTCGGCGCTCCTTATTTTTTTCTAATGTTTCCTTATGGCGGGAGATAAGCGTTTAAGATGTACTGGGGACGCGCGAATAAATGGATGTCCCTGGTGTGTTTGCGAAGGAAATCGAATGATGAAATCTACCAGCGGAGTCCATTTGTAGGTTTCTTTATCTTGCTCGGGAAAAGCTAGGGTTTCCTAGAGGAGAATATTAATGTGTGTTCTGAGATGTGAAACGAGCATCATTCTTTATTTCACCTGACAACTAGAAAGTATCGGGGTTTAATGTTTGATCTAATGTATCCTTAATGCAGAAGTTACCCTAACTGATGCATTTCATCAGGTATTATTATGAAAAGAGTACGAATGTTACCAAAATCAGTAAGAAACTTGGGTCCTTGAAACCAAAATATGGTCTTCAAGCGCACGCCTCTGCGTGCAAAGTTAAACTTTCCTTTATTCCTGCGTGTTATTCCTTAAAGGTTGGTTACCATTATCCTCGCTTCATTCGTCTGCTGCCTCTATGAGAATCGTAGTGTCGGCGGATGCCTCTACGTTAAGAACACCTATCTCATTCTTGACAAAGCATCCAGAAAACCAATTTGAGATTCTTCCTTATAATTTCTTCATAGATAATTAATCCGGCAAGAACAGAAGTACCGAAACCCGTGGCCTGCGAGCCACATGCGGCTCTTGCTTCCGAAAAATCATTTCTTATCTTTGCCTTTCATGCAACTTTACCTTACGATTATTTTATCTCAGTCTTGTTCATAGCTGCGATGATATAGAAGTTACTAAGGTATGTTGAATAATAGCATTAGTTTCAGTCAATAATTATTGAGTGCTATGAATAGTGAATCATAATATCACTGTAATGCATTTCTATGAATATTTTCTATTTATTCTAAATATTCTGTCTCAGTGAGGAAAGCAAACTACCTCGCTTATTATCTTATCAATTAATCCTCATTCTCTCTTTGGTATATAAGAGGAACGTTCAGAGAGTAAGAATCCTTTTTTAAAAATCGAATAGTAGTAGAGAAGATGTTAAAACCGATCTATAGACTGAATACTCTATTGACAAATTTAATACTATGGTAACCAAAAGTACGAAGCACCAACTTTATGTAATTTTATACCTATTCTGGTTAACGAGTTAAACTTTACCCCTTTCAAAAATGCTTAAATACTATAAAGCTTGAATATGTTTATTAATAAGAATAGGAAGCGTAAAGAAAATATCAAACCTTGAAATTCACATAGCTATTGAAAGTTAACACTCGTTACTGCTACCGTTTAATGAATACTAAATTTTTGGTATCAAATCAAACTCCATTACATCTACATCGAATTCCCAATAACTTTCGACAGATCCATAATTTTTTAGAAGAAAACGATGGTAACACTTACATCCAAAGCTCTTAGAGTGACGGCAAAAGAAGGTCCTTGATGAAATCTGTTCTTAATTAAATGCTGATCCATATGTACTATCGCATTTATGATTGACATTAATTGCTCATTTGAACAGTGACTACTGTTCTAAGACTGCTAGGTTTTACCCTAATGGTCATTTAAGCACAAGTATCATTAAAATCAAAATCTAAATGAACGATTCTGCACATAAACATAATAATGTGCCAGAAGATGTAAGTGAACCTACGAAACCGGTCTCATAATAAATTTAGTGTGGAAAATTACTAAGTCTTTGCTTTCATTGTATTACGGCTTTCCACGAAGTCACGCCTACCAATATCGATTTTATGAAATCTGTATAAATTAAATGCTGATTCATAGGTATTATCGCAACTATAATTAACGTTACTTGATCATTTGAACAGTGGCTACTGTTTTTACGACTGCTAAGTTTTACCCTAATGGTCATTTAAGCACACTTATCATTCAAATCAACGATGCATAGTAACATAATAATGTAATCCTACCATTATCTTCTAGGTGTGAAATTCTTTACCTATCAACAACTCATTTCACACCCGCTTCAAAGGTACATCTCACAAGACGGACGTGGAATTAAAAACGAAAGTAAGCGGAGAAAATGGAAAATTGCGGAACTCGTAAGCAGTTGGAGAGAGGGATAAAAAATACCTCCGCTGAAAGAAACGGATATTTCTCGGCGACATAAAGAGAAGCGGGAGGTGATGAGAGGAGTTTCTGCGAAGAAATCCGGGGAGAGAAAAAGAAAAAAAAATACCGGTTGATGAGAAAAGACGAGAGGGGAAAACGGCGAAGAAGGATGCGAAGGTGTTCCGCGACGGCGCCAAAGTTTTCCAGGGAAAAGAATACGTTCATCCGGGCGGAAAAAGAAATGAATTACGCAACCGCCGCATCGGATTTTCTCGCAACGCACGCGTATCTTTCCGCCTTCGTCTGTTTTCGTTTTTTCGTCATAAAGGGCGCTTTTGGCATATCAAAGGGCCGCGCAAAGAGAGAGGAAATTAGAGACGGACCGAAGTCTGACGGAAGAGAAGTGATGAGCAGACGTGAGTTCGGTCATGTTCGGATGGAAGAGGGAAAGCAGATTTCATTTCCAGAGGGAATACGCAAAAGAGGTGAAAGGCGGACCCTTGCCTCACCTGCCGCCCAAATTAAATATCGCGGAACTATGCTACTTTAGAGAATCTCGGAGCGGAAATGGAGTTTTGACGGATTAGTTTTGAAAGAGTTTGAAACGCATTGATGCCTCGAATCTCGGGGAGTCTTTCGACAAAGCGTTTGCCGTAATCATTGTTTTCCATTTTGCGTATCGATGCTGGAAGGGCCGAGCGGAAGGGGTCCGTGATTTGACTGACGGCAAAAGTAATTAAATTACCGAGGATTCTGACTACCTAAACCCTCTAAGCCGAGATAAAATTATCACTCTCGAATGATTTAGGTGCGTTTAAGCTGATTGTTTTGCCTTTTGTTTCAGGATGGAGGAGAGTGTATCTTTCATTTGCTTAGCCTCATCCTTCTCCGTAGCTGTGATGAAATGTTAGTTACTGAATAAAGGCATCAGCTGTGGACAGCTCTTTTTGAATGCTATCAATTGTATAATCACGGGATTCTTACGCTGATTTACAGGGACTTTTTCAACGTTCATCATTTTGGCTTTGGAAAGGAAGAGCATCCAACTCCTCATCAAGCCTATTAAATCTCATCACTTTTACAAAGCTCGTGAAGGGAATCATTGAGAGGATAAAGATCCAAACAGCCTTTGGCCTTATTACTTTAATGATAGAAGTTACCATCGGAATGGCCTCGTAGCGTCTGTTTGAGAAATAAAAGAGTGATTCTCCGTCAAAAATGTATACAGAATTTATCAACCGATGCGTTGTACGATAAGAAAATTAATGCGATGGATTTTCCCCATCACTAAAGCGACGAATATTTTTGGACCACGATACGTAAGCGCTTCTTTTTTGGGAAATGTATCACAGTTCAACGAAATAGATTTAAAGTAGTTCTAAAAATACCATTATATTTAAGTTTTTGTTATTTTTATTTTATTTTATTTTTCCTACTTGAAAATCTGAATCCAGACTTGAACTGGAAAATAATATATTACTAATAGAGTTTTGGGAAAGCTACTACAAAAAGGTTCTGGTATAAAATATGTATAACCTAGTGATAAGTAGTATATATCGCTGTAATCGATGCTTATCTCATCTTTACATTTCTGTTGAACTAAAAAAAATTGATCCTTGTTTTAAATGCTTTTGAATTTAAAACCTTTCAACTTTTCCTAAACCCCACAATCAAATTTATTGGATCTAAGAAGTACCTAATTGGATTTAATCACATTGATCTACAAAAAATGATTTGATTCTTTATTTCATTAATACAATGAAACAAAGAACGGAATAGCTTTCCTATTTCGCCTTTTCACCAACTTTAACCTTCAAGGTCTTTGATTGGACTTAAATCAGAACCCTCTCGAGCAGAGGAGAAATTTCATTCATTCTCAGAAGGGAGAAATCGATAAAAAGTCGATTAAAATCTTAAGCCGATTAGTAATCTGGGTCTCGATCGTTTTTCCCATGCCTTATTCACTCTCAGCGCTTTTCAAATGAACTACTTCCTCGCCATTCAAGCGAACAAACTTCAACAAACGTCCAAGGATCTAAGTTCCGCCAGAGGGTGAAGGGAAAGGACAGCATCAAGGGTCCACTAGAGAACGATGACGTCCGCTTCAAAAATTAAAATTTGACCTGTAGACGCTCTCGAAGGAAATCAGATTTAGAATTCAAGAATACACCTGTTAGGAAAACCAGACTTATACCTTGGAATTTATGCTTTTCCGTCTTTATTCTTGCTTATTTAAATACATAATAATATGTCTATTAATGCCACCAAATATTCCATTGTCAAGCTGCCATTCTATTAACAGCACGATTTCGTTCCAACTCCTATATTTTTCCTTTGCAGAAGATGAAAACTAATCATTAGGAGCCACGCAATAATAATAATAATAAATCTTTACTTGGGAGATATTGAAACTAAAAATCTCCCCTTCCATCTAACCCATCGTTATCTTCTGTATAATTATAAATTTTTGAAGCGATACTTTGATAAAAAATAAGAAGAAATGTGTATGTAAAAACTAACAGATCCAAGGATGAAATCACCCCCTAAAATGGAGCATATGAAAACCCTGCGCATATATACCGATAATTTAAAGCTTAAAGATGATGAGAAATATAAGAAGATATAAAAAGACTGTTAAGTATATGCATATATGTAGTACATTAACAAGCATAGTCAAATACATAAATAAATTATAGTATACTTGATGTTCATGAAAATACATTTAGGATGAAGTAGTTAAAAGTGTAATAAAGATTTTAAAAAATAAAAATATATTTTAAAATAGTGGAAAAGATTCATGATTATACAAACGTTAAAAGAGTGTATAAATAATAATTCACGTAGATAAATACAATCACCAATATTCGCGAAAAACATGATCAATAGAAAACATAAAGCGTATAGTCAATGATTATGTAATATGTCGACAGTAATATACATGAATTTTTAGAAAATAGGATAATAAAGATATATTTTCGATATAATTCTTCGCAGCAATTGAAAAAAGTTAAAACTATTTACTAACTCGGTAGTAAGAATAAAATTCTCAAATAGGTCATTAATTTTTGCACTGAAAGAAGGAAAGAAGAGCAAAAGAGATGCCAGGGCGGAAAATTTTAACGTTTTGTTACATAAATTGTATTTAGCTTCAAACTCGGAGTCGAGAAATCCATTCCACGTAAAATGATACTCTAGCTGGAAACGTAGACCAGCACTACATATTTTTTCTGATAACTCCAGCGCGATTGCTGCGGAAAAATACGAGCAAGCTAAATTTTTTACTTCTGCAGGTAAATTCATTTACTCTGTACTCAAGTTGACAAGTCGCGTACTCTGGAAATAATGACTTTCAAGAGGATTTGCACTGCACTGTTCTTTCGTATATATACCCTTCAGGAAGTGTAACCCACTTATAATGGACGTTTGATTCTCGTTGAAGAGCAATTTTTCCGTTGAATTTTCGTAAAAATTGCTGTTAAAAAGTCAGCATTATATCACTATTTCATATCACCGCTATCATTATCCGGCTCCGCAATCAATGAATGGTACAAAACCTAAAGTATATATTTTTTTTGCAAAGCCACGCTGGAGATACGCTTTTTTCGATACTTTGAGGAGAAATAGAGTATCAATATTCATAGTTCTCTTGGCAATTCGTCTGTAAATTTTCGACTGATTGAAATATTCAAATTGGCTCTCCCCTTGTTGAAGGAAGTGACCAAGGAATGGGTCCGACTTTTAAATTAGTAAATTAATCGAACTTATTAGCAATGTAAAAATGATGAAAAATTTATTACGAGAAAGGTCTGCGAAAAAGTTGGAGACCGACTTCGTCAGGCAAATGAGGTTCGTCTTCAAGACACCTTATCCATCTCTCCAACACACTCGAGAATTTATCGGAAATAATTCACCGAATCAAGTTCCCCACAAATGGCTTTATAAGACTTATCATGTAATTCTCTCGCTAATTCGACTCTAACGGCGAGAAAGTAAATCACGCGGGAGGTGAATCCCCTCCTCGCATGACCCAATTACGCGTAAGACTTACAACGCGATCCAAACCATTGGTAATTCACCTAATCTTCGCCCTTAATATGAAATAATTGACGGGCTGTGCCCTGACACCAGAGAAGGTCACTCCGCCGCCGTGGCGCAGTTAAAAGCAGTGTTTTATTACTGCGGGAGGAACGGATTATCCATTGGACTACGGCCACGAGTCTACGTGTATGATTCATGCAGAAAGTGGCTTTTTTATTGCTCTATCCCTCATTGCGGGAGAGCAGTTGTCTTTTGATAAGGTCCGAGAGACCTGTAACTTTGCCCTGGATGTTCTTGGTTATTTATGCACTTCATTCTTCATCTCCGCAGCCTGCAATAGGACCTATTGGGGCGAAAGTGGGGAGTCGTACGAGTTGGAGGTTCGAAGGCCTGCGGAGGACGCGCTACCGTTCCAGTGCACGCTGAACTTCACGGCGGCTGGAGGACCTCACGGAGATATTGTTCAGGTAATCTCCCTTCTGTGTTTGTCTTATGGAGCAATACGTTCTCTTGGATACTTAATGGCTTAAGAAGTAATTGCCATCGGGAGCGATCCAGAAAACTTTCCCCGCCGGTTTCTCAATTACGTGACGGTGGTAGAATTGAACTAGGCCCCAAAGTTTGACTTGGTACTCTCTTTCCCTCTGATTAAACCGCCGACTTCCAAAGTCCCTCCGTTAATTTATGGGAGGAGTTACGTTTTTGGTGGGCGAAGACTTTGATGAGTGAGACTTTTACGGGCTGCGTTCCCCTTATAAATATATATAACATTGAGCGCGGTCTCGCGGAATCCTCTGAATATACGTGGCTAATGTTTGAGAGGTGCCGACAAAAGTGGTGGCGGCAAAGCTTATTAAGCTTTGTAGCGTCGATGAAAATTGGTATTTCTGCGAACGGAAATTCATTCAACATGCATGAGCCAAATATTAACTCGGTTTGATTAAACAATATCCCGACATGTTTGATAATCATTGGGCCAATATTGATAGACCGTATTATTGAAAAACTATTTAATTTGATCAAAACTTAAATTCGTTTCGCTAAATATGGAATGTAATCAAAGTTTTGTTTGCTAGAATCTAATATTAAAAGCCTTGCATTTCATCCCGATTTTCGAAGAATATTAAAAGGGCGTGCGGGGGGCGAATCAAAAAATGACATTTTCAAATGAACTGAAAGCATATCTTTTGTATTCGGCGCAATATTTTCGGCGTGGACCGCTGGAATATTCAAATAAATTATGTAAAAGAATGACGGAATTAATTCAGGCCTTCGACGACAGCTCTTCCGAAATTCAAATTCCCGCATGGAGCATCACGAGAGTGCTCCGTGATAAATCTATGAAATCAATCATCTGGCATACACAGGCTGGACGTCGCATCTATTTTTTAAAGTAAGGAAAACGAGTATAAATTCTAATGAAGCTGAAATGTATTTCCCAGAATGAATCTCATCCGACTTTCTTTTTAAAGGACGACAAATATTGCGAGGAAATAGGATTTTACAATATAATAACCAAAATACCTTCTCTTGATATCTATTCCAAGTATTGTAAAATCGGTAAAAATATATATATTCGAAGAACCCCCAACTATATAAAATATCACTTCCTAAATATACATATATTTAAACGCCAAAACAATCTGACAAAAGACTTAGTAAGAGTTTTAGGCCAGAAGGTGACATTAAAAATTACACTAAACAAGCTTGCCAATGTGGACATCTTAAATTAGACTACATTCTCTCGTATAAATTTTTCGTCTTTTCATGGACAATTATTAAGCACATTCATTGCGCCAATCCCATAAATATTGGCATATATTTGATTATATTATAAAAATTATGCACAAAAAGTTATTTAATACAAAAATCAAGTTGACTTGTAATTAACACAAGGATATTAATAAAGAATGATTGGATCACAGATTATATTCTTTACCCCTGTGTTATCTACATTACTGGGATCGAAATTAATTTTGAAAACTTAATTAAATTGGTGATATAGCAAAGAACCTTCGCATTTTGGCCCGTGGGATGTACTTTGGACAACCCTGATTTATAATATTTTAGATCTACAAAAATCTTTAGCAAATTATCTAACACTGATTTTGAAGAGTTAAAAGATATATTTTTATCTGAAAATCAAAAGAGAGATAAATGCCTGAAAACAAGCTCTATAGAGAGCAAAGCATCACAGAAATTTCGCTATCCTGAGAGATAAGAAAAGTTGACTTCGGAAGCTGAACTTACCTCAGCTACCAAATTGAACTTTCCTCTTCTCTCGGAATGATTTCTGCCGATGCTCCTCGATAGAGATATCCAACTGATATATAAAGTAATTCCTTCCAAAATAACCTTTTATAGACCCAAGAATGCAAACAATGCGTGGCTGATTTCAGCAAGGATATAGGGATATCGTAATCCTTTTTATATCCTTGGGCATTTTTCCCGTAATATTGCTCCGTTCACTCCCACGCAAAGCGTTTTCGGGAAAATGATCGATGAAAACACGACAGGGAATTTTCATTCTCGCGTGAAAAGCAAAAAGCAACCCAAACATCATTTCCTTCAGCTCAAATCCCATCGATTTCCTTTCCGCTGCAGGTGTTCGTATTGCGTTCAACTAAAATAGAAACCAGGACATGTTCGCGACTTTTTCAAAGCGGAAATATCAGAATATGGTGGAAAGACTTTCCGTTACGAATCGGCTGTGTGATAAATGATTCCGTGGATACCCAAAATTGCAACTTACTCTTTAAAGAGTTTATTCGTATGCCACGATGAACGTATGAAAAAAGATCATTCGCCAAAAGAAAATGTTATGTATGAATGTAAACAGATGTCACAAATTTATCTGTAACATGTATTTCCAGAAAGAAAATGTAAAAGTGTATAGTATGTTTTATATTTAATTATGAGGGATTATGTTCCTTAAGATTTAAGTGACTGGTCTAAAACGTTTCCGAAGTAAGAATCAACCTAATGATGACATATACAAAATTATGTTTTTCTAAGTTATGTCTAAATGACTGTCACGGATGTATCTCAAATTCCCCTATACCTCTCTCTTTCCATGGAAAATTAGGAGGGGCTATGAGAAACCAAATGATATGCATTACCACTGAAAATATCTGGATTGTTTCCAACTAGAGAATATCGGCCTTGGAACTCCTTAAAATGATTAAATACAGTACATTTACATAAATGGAAATCTATAAACATAAATACATTCATCTTAATCAAATTTTCCTAAAATCTTCAACCTCATAGTTGAGGATTAAAAATAAGATGAATAGAACACGGGCAGAAAATAAGTAGTTTGAATTAATTATTTTAATGCGTTTTAAAAATGTCCATTACTCCCTTTTTTAATTATAAATAAATAATTACACTCATACTGAACTGCATACGCATGAGATGCTTGTTCGCAGTCATTAATGATGAAATCCATGGAATGGAAAAATAATTTGAAGATAAAATACATGTTACTGGAAGATGTTCGAAACACTTGACATTAAGCCGTGAAACTTTTAATATAAAAATTACACAGCCTCAAACCTTATCAGAAATGGATTAGATTGTATTTGTATAAAAAATTCTAGTTTCATTTCTCCATTTCAAAATTACAAAATACATTGGTCAAGAGATCTATAGATAAGTTTAACAATTCAAACCTACTCAGTAACTTCATTCATTTCAGGATTACTTCGATTTCGCTATCGCTTTATGTTATCCGGCAAAGTAATCAAACATCAATTTCCAAAATGGGTGTGCAATGCAAATTTCCCTCTAAATGCATTTTCAGTATCTAAAACTCGTTACGTTTACCTCCTCTACAAAACTGCGGAAATTGCCCATTTCATCTCCGCGTTATCCCCGTGGCACATCTAGCCATTCCACAAATTGAAGTAGCCACGCTGTCACACAACATTAACACCGAAAGCGTCACATAAAAATTTCAACGTCCTAATGTGAAGGATTACACACTGCCCGGTATCAGTGCATGCGGATGGGCTTAGAAATATCTCGGGGGAAGAGGAGAGAAAAAAAAGGATGCCCATTTTGGGGACGGAGGGACCGTTCCCATTTCAAATGTGAGCATTTTCGATCACCGGGATGCGATAAGAGCTAGAAGCCCTTTAGCTCTTCGCATTCTGCCCTTTGTGCGCAAGAGTGTTCGGAATATAGGCACGAGAAAACGGCCACCGCGGCGATAATAACAAAAAGCGACCCAATAGCGCTCTCTATCTCTCCGCAGATAACCTTCCTGTCGTTCGCCGTTGGAACCTTCGCCGGTTGGGGCGTGAAGGGCGACGGGGGCGGAAGCGCGGCGGGGGGCGAAGAGGGGGTCGGAGGCGGGTGTCCCGACGGAGGCGTCGGAGTGGCGGAAGCCGGCCTGCCGCCCACCGGAGGCCTCTGGTGCGGCACTGCCTGGGGACACTCAACCTACTTCTCGGAGACGCATTCCGTTGCCCTCTACCTAACCCTGCTGAGACTGCCGGCGCACCAACACTTCCACTTCCGCGTCTCGTACAGGTTGGTGCGGCAATCCGATGCAACCCCAACCCCACCCCCACGGATAACCGGGAGACAAACGAATTCACGTTCCGATTGCCACTTTGGCGAGCGGATTCCCCCTGCTGGACGTCTGCCAGTCGGATTCCGTTTCATTGGAGATGTTCTAATCCCAATTTTGAGATTCGGAGAGCAATTTATGGGGTTCTTAAACGTCGCATTACACCTCTTACCCGGGAATATATGACTCCCGGAGGGAACGGTTGTTAGCGATTTGGCCGAGGAGTTGGCGTGGCGTATTAAAAAAGAGGGATGTACCGGAGGATGACTGCGGAGTGACGTTCTCGAGGGTTCTTTGTTTTTCTTTCCTGGAGACGCGGGGTTCCCGTGACTCGTTTTTTTGTCTCTTTCGATAGCGTCCGTTTATACTTGGAGATTTCTTCCTCCGCTTTTTGTCTTCTCGCCGGAGAGATATTCATTTATCATCGCGGGAGACGCTCGAGCGAAAATGCGCTTCGGGGATTCCTAATAAATGCGAGAGCTTGAATAATGGACGGGATTCCGAGGAGGATGGCGAAAAATATTTCATTCTTACGTATGAAAATATAATTTTCGAGGATTTTAAGAGGGTTTTTTTCGGGGAATAAATGAGCGTGACGAGAGTAATCGCGGCGCGGAAAACTGCTATTACGTTCGGTAATCCGAGTCTATTATTTTAGCGATTTCTGAATTAGGTATCTCTTCATCTATTCATTGAGTCGTTACGGATCGCGGTTTTTGTCGGGAACGGAATCTCGTTCGCTTGAGTGGCTTAGGGGGGCTTATCTATGGCCGTTCTTATACATAAGCGCCATTTGAATATCTTGGATTTTAGCGATACGTATATATTCGTCAACGATAATTCTTACTATAATACGTCACTATTCGGGCAATGTAACGTAATAAATTAATTTTCTTATTTATTAATCTTCTAATGAATAGAGCAAGAACTATATGGTCAAACTTAATTAAAAATTTAGATCAGATTAAGAAATAATTGGTTAAGAGTTTCTTCAAAACACTCAGCATCCATTATATTCATGGTAAATAATGTCAATTATTCTATAATTCTTATAGATATACAGGGTGTTCCAAAAAGTGGGGTTTGCTGTATTTTACTTGCTTACTCAAGTAGGATACTGCGAACAGTACATTTGTGTCACGCTCCGTTTTTCAAGTACTAACCTAGTATAATGCAGCAAACCCGTTATTATAGGACACTGTATATGGCCACATAAACCTTGGCGGAGGCAAAAAGATTAATATAGATTAAATTTGCTCAATGAGTGTGTAAATGTTAGTAGAGAATGAGATTTAGTAGTAGTATTGTTAAAAGTGCTTCGATATCAAGGGTATTCCGCACATATGGGCCCAACCGGGACCGCTTTCACTATACGCGAATACGCTGCGCCCTTGCCTCTCGGAGAGCCCCAATTGAATCTAATGAATTGCGTAGACTATTAATGGTAATCATGCAGGAACAAAATACTAATTAGGAATCAACCTAGTTTTCTCAGTAATATATATTCGGAACTGCTAATAATTATTTCACTTCAATTTAATAAATCTTTTTAAAATCTTGTCGACTTTGAAATTGAAGAAATTTTTGACCAAACTTTCCCAAATAATTATCATATGCGACTTAACATTATTTGTAAATTACCTTCAAAATAGCAATATGACGGATTTCTTATCCACACCAATTCCAGGTTCCTAAAGAAGAGCGACGCAACAGCGAGATATGGAGAGCCATTCATCGGTCCGCCAGGGCCTTCTTGGATGGCCCTCGGAATTCCCTCTGGGGGCAAGACAGCTGCAGACCTCGTCCATAGAGGGCAACTCGTCGCAGGAACGTATTGCGACCGAGTGTTCCGCGACTGCCACCGCCTGAGGTGCCGCATTCAATCGCCCAATTTCCCCGGGATGTACCCGAGGAACGCCTCATGCACGTACACAGTTGAGGCGGGATCCTGGGTGCCTGGGATGCATGCTACGGTGGCCGTGCTGCAAAGGGCGGGGCAGAAGGTGAGAATCATATTGGGTCAAGCGAATTAATGGCCACGACCCGAACAGAAATTGCGTTCAATCCTTTCTCACGAGCTATTCCCTACCGTACCCACATCTTGGCAAATTGTTGTACACATCCAGAAAACAGTGAAATTCTGATGCGAAGTTGAGCGAGAAAAACTTTTAATTTATTTTTATATAATAATACCGTGATCGTTCATTTCTTAATAAAATTTAATATTTTCAACGTGGGATCCTCCATAATATCCTTCTTCGAACAAATTAAATTTTAAGCCAAATTACAAAGCCCTCCTACGCTGATGCTTCTTTAGATACTTGGAAGATAAAAGGGTTATATAAGTTTCGCAAAGCTACGTTCATAATTAATAATTAATTTATGAAAATGTTTGGAATGAGACTTCACAATGTTGAAAGCCTTTGTTGGCTCAATATCAATAAATTTATAGTAAAATTATAATTTATTATATTCATTATTATTTATATATTAATAATTTCCCTGATATAAATACTTTAATAAATTTAGCCTGGAATGCGTACGAACTTGATTTTAGTTTTTACCATTAAAAAAATCTAATTCTAATTTTAGTCATCATCACAACGAAAGCAAAATTTATTTAAATAAGCCTATGTATTATCATGGAATGTAAAGCAGAAAAATGAAATAAAAGAGAATGAGGAAGAAGAGCATATTTTCAGAAGAATTTGGTAAAGTAGAGAAGGCAGAGAGTAATATTTTACGCGCATAGTAATTTCGGGGTACCCGTCCGTTAAATTCGAAATCTCCCTCCAGAATTACAAATTTAATGCCACGGAAAAAATTTACGAAGTTGGCCGTGTCCTATTTTATAGTGGATTTAATAACGCAAAAACGAATGAGACCGTCGCAGTTTTTATTGCTAAAGTGATTCAACAAAATTTTCCGTTTACTCACAGAGACGCATTTAAAAAAAAAGATTGGATATTACGCAAGAAGTACTTCTTTGCCAAAACTTTTATCGCGAATATGGATCCGTCGCAGAAGAAGTTGAGACGTAAACGCATAAGAAATTTTTCTTCCGAGAAATGAGACCACGAAGAACCTAGCTTCAACTCCAGCACAAATTTGTAGGTAGCATTGAAGATTCTCATTCCATCTATTCTCATCTCGAGCGCTGCTACACACCACAATATCGATGAAAAGACGGAATTCAATTTACTAAAATGAGCAATTTACTATTCCCGCGGAGAATCTCAAAATCCGGCGAAAATGAGTCGAGAAAGGAAAATTTTGCTCCCGATCGTTCCGCGAATTCCATTCAAAAAACATTCCGCTGCAGATATGCACTTGGGATGGAGACATAATGGCCACTGCCGAGACAAACTCCCGCCATCAATAAAAACGCACCGCGATAAAAACGAAAACTGTCTGCTCGTATCTGTTCCCTCGCTCACGTATAAACGCTGCTTTTCATTTCGTTTATCGACCAAGCCCCGTAAATATTTCCCTAATGTGAGATCCCTTTTCCGCGAGAAATCCCTCCGCCGCATCTCCTGTTTAATTCATTAACCAAACGGCGTGCGTCCGTCGCGCAATTAAGCACCGCTTAAAATCTCGTCGATGAATGAATAGTCATACGGCTTAACGAATTTTTCCTGCCGTTCCCTTCAGCTCCCGCTTAATTCCCGCCAAAAAAATAAACTCCCGCCACGCTCTACTCCTCCGCGGAAGAAATTTCGAAAACCCGCCACGTTTGTTATTATCATTTTTCCGAGCGGCGGATATTTTGACAACGGGAAAGTTCCCCAAACGAGCGTTTTAAAATGGGACGAGCGTCTCATTCCTAATTCAACGTCCGTTTTCATGCGCAGGTTCACCTGAAAGAGGCCGTGGAAGGCGAAGGGGGGGACGGGGAGGTCGGGGGGCGAGGTGGGCTGCTCGGGAGGGCCGGTGCGGGATTGGTGGCCGCGGGGGGCGGAGGGGGCAGAGGAGCCATTGGGGGCGGAAGGATGGCCTCGGGGGCAGCTATCTTCAAGCGGCGGCAGAGGGTGCTGCGGTCGTGGGCTGAATGCGGAGAGGGAAAAGGAGAGGTAAGTGTGAGGAGGTCAAAGGTAAAGAGGGTGGTAGATAAGAGCAGAAAATGGAGAGGTTGGAGGAGTTAATGGAAAAGTGGAAGTCGTGCCGTAATGGTCAAAGTTATCCTGAAGTTGTTCGAATACTGTTTTTTTCCCTCCGCGCTCCTGGAATCCCCGCTTAAATGTTTGGAATTGTGGCTGTATCGTTATACGGAGTCGGTTGCATTAATGGAATAAATGAAGGGGTCCCCGGAGGAGCATGAAATCTTCGGAATGTTTCCTTCATTGGGGTTATTGTTGGGATTCTTTGGCTCGGGGGAAAGGTCACGAATTAAGGGAATCAAAAATCGGCTCGCGTTCAAGGAACGATGTCGTTACCTCTCCGAGCTAAGTCGGCTTTAATGAAAAAAAGGTAACGACGAAGGGAAAATGCGGTACCGTATGCTTAAACTCGCGAGGTTATGAGAACGATGTTTCCGCCGGGAGGTAATGTATTCAGTTGTATCAAAATGAAAAGTGATCGAGCAAGAAAATTCTGGGTAATAATTTCTTAATCAAATTTGTTTCTGAGGATCTGAAATTGAGTTAGATAAGTTTGTCAGTCGCTTCCGTTTTATTACTTTCCTTGAATTAAGGAAATATTTTTGCTAAGTTAAAAATATGGAGAAATTTTCTTCCTCATAACGGAAAAATGTAATCCAGTTATGTTTCCTTCATCCCTTTTGAGGTATACAACGAAATCAACTCGTTAACGGAGGTATGTGCTTGAGTAAGCAGGAAGGAAGCAGCTTAAGGAAATGGAATTTTAGGTGGAAGAGATCGTTAATATTGTTTAATCAATAAAACGGAGGCCTAATTAGAGTGAATTCTTGGTATTTTATAGCGCTGATGAGCAATGCAATAGTTTACCTGCGACATACTTGGAACCTTACCCAAAATTCCCCGGAAGGTTTCGAATAAAGTAGTTTTAATTATTGGGACGAGTGAATTGCCCTCGGCGTACTTCAAGTGGTAGAAAGGATTGCTTTGTAGTATGAAGTATGGCAGGGACTTGTATCCGTTACCTCTACGTCGGCCGCAAATGCTTATCGAGAAAATTGAAAAGATAACTTAATATCACTCATATACAGACTACCTTCGGAAAAGCTAAATAATGATCATGAAAGCACTTCAGAAATTTTGGAAATTTACATATAAATTTAAAACTGAGCCCTGTTCTGTCGCAGATTTTGCATATTACCACCGAATCAGAAAGTAACCACTAATTCTCATTGTTAAGATACTAAAAGCGTTTGAAGTCATTAACATATTATAATGTAAAATATGGTAATAAATTGCGGTTCAAGAAGAAATCTTAAACTCTTCTTAAAACAAACTAAAGAAACAGAAATATATATCTTTGCTAAATTACTATACATGTCAAATGTTTCACTAAAGATTATTACGGTTTCCGCTTTGTCGATACAATTTCAATATAAATTCTCGTGGAAACAATGGGAAGCCTAAATTTCTAGGAACGAGTTGACGGTAGGAGGTATCGGAACGTGAAGTTAGCACTAAAACTCATATCTCATCATCACCATTCACCATTATAATCAGGGACCCAATACGAAATGGAAAAAGAGCTAAGCTAAAAACAATAGTAGAATAAAATAATGGATTTCTGGTCATCTTTTCTAAAAACTTTACATGTGAATAATGCAATAACGAAGATCAAAAAGGCAGGTAATGAATAAAAACTTACAGGAATGAATGTCAATTAATTCATTATCTTTTTGAATCAAACTCCTTTTAAGAATATCCCATTAATAGAGGAAACCTTTGTAGATTAGATGTTTCGCACTATTCCCGTGGTTTCCAGTCGACATCTCAGCTTGAATACGTCCTTTTCATGCGAAACTTTAAGTGCTTTATCTCTGCAAAGATAATATCTACGAGTGCGACGCGCGATTAATCGCCATTAATTTCCCTTGGATGGAGAGAGAGAAAAAAACCTCTCCGAAACCCGCTCTTTCCTTTACCTCTCTCAATCCCGCAACGGACACCGCACCGAGCTTTTTCTCTCTATCATTTCCCCTTCAAACGTGTACATTTTACTTAACATCTCTTTCCAACTATTTCGTTGTCAAAGGTCTTCGAGACTCCGCCTTCCTCAACTCCTTCTCTCCGCTTTGAACTCAAAAAACCTTTGACTCTCCAAAAGACGTTCCCGCACTGCTAAAGAGAGAGAGGGAAAATGGGAAAAACTTAATTAAGTAATTATTTTTCTCCTTCTGACCGAGAGGAAATGACTCGTGGTTCCCTTAATTGAGGTCCATCGCTATAGCCCATTTTTCCACCCTAGGGTTCCGCATGGAGAGGTCGCGATGCCCTCACTTTCGCCGAGGTGAAAGAGGGAGAAGCTGTGGACGACAGAGTCCTTCTGAGGCTGTGCGGAGGCGGAGAAGAGGCTGTGGAAGCGGTCGTTTCCTCCGGACCCACTCTGCAGATTCGATTCGCTTCCTCAGCCTTCGACAACCCCTTCCATCCGATACCACTCACCTATCTGCCGGGATTTGAACTTGAAGTGCAGGTGAGTGAAAAACAAGGGTGCATTTGAATTGAGCCTTTAATGGTGATGTGGATTGAATGTAACCCCGAAACCATGTGGGACCCTTCAGTGCCTTTCACTACACGCGCTGAATGACCTGTTGGGTCTTTCTACCCCTCTACACGTTCTATACGGGCCAATTCAATTTTTCGAGAGGGATAAGCTTTTGAATTTCGGCAACCCTTCCGCAGTTGCCGGGTGAATGTAATAAGGCATTCAGTATTATCATATATAATATAATCTGGTATTTGTATAAGACCTTTTTGACTAAATCTAATACATAGTCGACATTCGTCGGCTAATAGCCCAAAAAGAAGTGAATATTCTACTCGGTTATCGCGATTGGACTACTGGCAACAGAGAAACTGCCAGTAATGCAAAATAAACGACTTTTACGGAACATGGGTAGTTTTTATTCAATTTTATTATAAAGTTGCTCAGAAGGTGCCAAATGAATTCTGTCGTATTGCTTTGGAAAACAAGACGCCATATTTTTTGAAAAATTGCTATTTTGCTTGAGAGCTCCAACCAACATGCAAGGAATCTCGAATATTATTTCCGCATGAATATTATTTATTTATAACAAATACAAATCAATCAAAATTTCCAGAGACTAGAATAAATGATTGCACGATCACTTCGTTCTTCACATTTTCCTCAGATGAAGTTTTAGGGGGTTTCCGAAAGTTTTTAAGTAACTCTAAATCATCGCATTTTATCTAACATTCGGAACTTACACCAGCGCGATACAAAGGTGTAGAAAGTTTTAGTTTTAATATTTTGAAGTACTTCCACAGCTAAGCTCTTTATTAACATATATCCCCCCTTAGGAATCGAACCCGGGACCGCTTTCATCGAAGTTGAACGCGTAGCCCTCTTGGCTATCCGGGATCACACTTAGGAAGTTTAGATGATATTTTTCTAATGTATACCTCGTTGAGTCGTTACGCAACTCTGTGCAAACATTGCTTACGGATTTCAGTGACCGAGTGTAGTGATAAAAGTAACTTCGATAAATAAACTAAAATTTGCAAAGAACAAAATCAATGAGCGAATTCATTTTTAACATTATTCGTATTGTTAAAACATGGGTATTTCTACGTTACATCTCCTTTGGGCGTAACTCTCCTTGAATATTTCTTGGTCTCCTACTCTTTATTTGGGCGTAATGTTTACATCAGCGATGAATTATGGAGAAACGAAGAAAAAAACGGAGAGTTCATAAACACCGATTCAATGGGAGCGCGTAATAGGTTGTTTAGAAAGTGTATGACAGTCGGAACTGTACATTTCTCGCGTCCACATATTCCTAACAAGAAGCGTTCCCTCATTAAATCATCCACTCTAATAATCTCCACAAAGATTTACAGCATTAAAAACAAAAATATACCATTTATATCGTTCGAGTGAGTAGAACTGAAAGAAAGGAAGGATTAAAAATAAAAGTTCAAGTCTCCCCATACATGAGGTGGAATGCAATCTCGCTTGATGCAGGAAATGTTTTGATTAGATACTCGCTATTCGTTCAAAAGCTACAGTGATTTCAATATCAAGAGCTAAAGGGAATTAATTGCTTCATCCTCTGGTCAACTGACTGAGATTTACATCTGGTAAATTCTTCCATATCTTCAAGCGATGACTTTTAAAGGGTTGTGGAAGAATTGCGGAACTAGCGGCAACTTCTTTGTGACCTTTTCGTCTTTAAAAATTCGCAGGAAGAGACGAGATATTTTGCATACATCAAGTACAATAAAAAATGCGTTGCACATTTACCATAAAACAAACTTTCGTTAATGAAGAAACTATACCAGGTTTCGACGAGTAATCTCATCTTACGTCGTGATATTCATGAAAGAAAAATATTTTTGTGGAATAAGTACAGAGCCTTTCTTCGTATTTTCCTAATAAATGCTTGTATTAAAAAAAATTAATTTGTTTCCCAATGTTGTTCATTCTTTTGAGAGTTATTGTAAAAATTGTTCTACGTAAGTTTACTAAGCTATCAATTTCGTTTTCTTTCGCATAATTGTAAAACTTCTTGAATGTAGTCAATATGCCACTCTATTGCCACCTGATGGTTTTTAATATACTGGAATGGCGCATGAGGCCTTTCGATAAAAATATTCCCATCCAATAGTTGGTAAATATAATAACATAATGAATTTGCATTACTCCGATATCACCTTATTTTTTTCTCACTCATTCCTTAACATGTATCAAAAACCAAAATAAAATGCTTATTGTCAGCATTTTTCCACGGTAGTTTTAATATACGGCATGTTTCGTAAGCGTGCTTGCATATTCATGTAGACAGAAAACATCAGCGTGTACCTGAAGAAACAATAACGCCAAGTCTCACCTTCGAACATCGATTTCATTTGACAATAAATTTGCAAATGGACATTCGTCACGTCCGAATTTCGACTCGAATTACGACAAGGAGCAGCTTGGAGTGGTATTATCACGTCAGTTAGAGAGACCTTTTCGAACATTTTTACATCCGTGACACAAATTAATACCGCAGAATTTGGAGATCCTTGGAGTATGAAATAGAGCTCCTCGGGTTCGGACGTGAATGTGTTCCAAAAAATATCGACGGGTGAAATTTATTGCTCCGAACATTTCCCCTTATGTGACCTACGATATTTCATCGCGCATATGACTCGAAAATTCCGTTACAAATTGCGTTAATCCGCGCGACAATGATCAATACGTGATGACTGACATCTGGCTAATCCAGTGGGACTCAAGTCAGACGTCTGAATTTGTTCATCATAATTTGTCCCCCGAATTAAATCTTGAATGAATTCTATCGAAGGAAAGCTTCGTTTAGATAAAACCAAAATGAATTTTATCGAATTTTTAGCAGTATACTATATTTACTCGAAAGTAACCGCCCCTTTTTTCCAAATTTTTCGTCCCAAAAACGGAGAGGGCGATTATATTTGTGTAATTCACTTTTCACGCGCACTTAACATAGACCGAGAAGATAGAAATTACGGGCTTGTACGTGAAAATATCATTTTTTATGCATTTACTTATTATTTCAGAAATATGTCACGTCTCTTCTGCCGATGAGCACAATGTGTAGCATATAAGGTAGGAAGGACTCTTAGTAGGAACACGTAGGAAGAATACATTGAAATTAAATGAGTTTACACACGCACTCCAGTCTGAACACGATCATTCGATTGCATATCAATTTTGCCGTATTTCTCCGTGAGACCGCATCGTAACCGTCCCTATAGTATGAAACAGCCTTTCCGGTACTTCAGAAGGGACGCATATATTCGCTTACTAGTTTTTTCATTTATTTGCGAGTACAAAACAAAGGGGGCGATTATATTCGAGTGAATACGGTGTGACGTTCAAGTCTAATTAAGAAATACGCTGCCGGTGCGTGTATTTGAGCGACGCATTTCGCCGGCATTAATCGTCACCCGCGATAAGGCGACGGAGTGACGAATTCCCCGCGAATTTTCGCGACACCTCTCGAACGCCGCTGTAAATCCTCTGCCATACGTTTGGAGCGCTCATAAATCCGGGGGTGGATTCCCCTCCGCGTGTCGTATAATTCGCGGCAAAGAGCGAAATATTACCTGATAATACAGCGCCTTCTCTCTACTTCAACCTTGAATGTAATCATAAATCCTGCAACAGGTTGCTTCGCTTAATACTCCACCAAATAGGAATCCATAGGATTTCCTGTTATTGGCAGTACTATTCCCTCGAGAGAACTTCGATCGGGTTTTTTCCTCGGAAGCGCCCTTAGGTTTATCGTGTGAAAAACGAGATCCTTCGCAGTTACTAGCGGTGCCACTGGTGGTTGGTTTGTTTCCCCTATGCAGCAGGAATACTTGAAATCGCCGTTGTTTCGTTGATTTATTACAGAGTTTCAGCTGTTTTGAAGGTTTGGGAATTTTTCCATCTCCTCCGATGTTTCCCTTTAGTAAAGTCGACGGAGGGGACCTGATATTGAAGAAATGTATTGTGAAATAATGTGAAAGGATAGACACTGTCCCTCGGCAGTGACTTATTGTTCGTCAACCTATGCTCATCACTATCCATTTCGTGTTATTTTTTGTCTGAAAAAATCGGTTAGGAAAGGCCTACAGTATGCCGCATGAAGAATTTTCAGCAGAAAAGATCATAACGCAGCTGTTCTATTTTCGTTATTTGCAGCTTTATTATTGAAGCAAAGCTATAATCCAATTTAGTTTTGAATCGCTCAATGGAAGGAGGAAATTTTATGATGTGCAGATGCGACGGAAAGCTGGTAATATAGCCTAAACTTGTCGCATGCATGCAAGTTTCGCGAAGTTTTCTCTACCTGTCGTCCTACTTTATATACACTCCGTGAGACCTTTCAAACCATCTGGAAAGACAGGATCTATCCACCAGCAGATAAGTTTCCAGATAACTACAGTCAGCATGAAATATTTGTAACGTTAGTTATTCATGTGCTTAAATTAGTGTCGCCATGTCTACCTTAATAGTAATTAAAGATGCTATGAGAGGACGAAACCCGTGTTTAACCCCATCTCAGAGATTACAGATACTATTTCTATTTTTTTAATTTTTAATGTCTAGTGCCGGATCTCCATCACCCGTTTCAGTCAGGAGTCGTCGAATTCATAGATACATTGCCCTTGGTGTCAGTAATAATCGAGGAATAAAATCTTCGGTTTTCGAATAAATAAAAGGATGATGTATCTTCCTTTCAGTGATGCTTGTGAATTCAAGTGAGGGTGTGGGGTAATGGGAGGAGATGTAGGCTAAAGTCCGAAGTGCAGGTCTACAGGAGTGGGTGGATGTGATGATCGTATCGTCTGACTCTATCACGGCCCGACTCCGGATCTGCTCTGTCAGACTCCTTGTCATTCTGCTTCGACTGAGTGCCTTATGTTGACGGGACCTTATATACCTAAGTTTGGACTTTCAATGAAAACGGGAAATTCTAATATCAACCCAGGTATTTGCGACAGTTACTTATTTACACGTTTTGAACTTTCGTAGGGAATAAATTGGAAGGACGGCAAAAGGTGACATTTTAAGTAAGGTCGTGTCTCTTCTCTCAATTCGAAAGGTCTTTTTTAGGTGATATTGACACTAAAAAGACTATTCTTCCATCTAATCTCTTATCAATGACATTAATATAAACATAAATAATGAAGGGGTAAACAAAAAGAGAAAGAATAACTTTAAGAGGAGTGGATTCAAAACATCTAGGGTATTATTTTAGGGGAAAAAACATCCACAGCAGAAAAACAACCGAAAAGATTTGGGGCATTTTCCTGTTGGAAGAGGAATTAAAAAATCTGCGCAAACCTACTGATAGTACAAGCTCAAAGAAGTAATGGAAAATAGTCCATAATGTGGAAATCACGAATGCTATGCCATAATAAAAATTACATAAAATGATATTAATAAAGGAAAACCTTGCAATCATTTGCTTATGAAGAGAAAACAATATAAATCACAGGGAAATTAGCACTTTAAACATACTAAAAATATGCAAAAATTAAAATCGCTAAAGAAGTTAAAGTAGGAATATTAAATGGAATAGGTGATTACGAAAGGTCAAAGAAATTGAAGCTAATGAATATGGAAGTAAGGTGAGAAAATCGGGGTCTTGGGAGTACGTACGAGCTCTTCGTATCCACGGAATCACAACTATGTTAGATTAAGCAAGCATAAACTTTCTAGCACAAGATGATACCCGACTAATTATTCCAAAAACACATCCGCTACATTAGAGGATGACGCACTTAGAAACCGCACGATGCCCTGCAGTATTTTTTCCCCCCGAAAGATTAAACTCGTCCTTTGGAAAAACAATCTGACCTCCAGATTTGCAAAATTTTCCGATTCGCGCACCCCTAATTTACATTTTTAACGTCCTTGAAATGCATTTAGCGGAGGCCAATTTCGGGAGAATTCCGTGATGCATTGCTCTTTGCATGACGCGTGCATAAACGTGGGTGACGCTGCGGGCGAGACCGCTAATGAAATTCCGCCGAAATCTAATAATGTTTATGGCCGAAATAAATTAAATTCGTCGCCATATTACCGTAATTACTCGATTCGGTTAAATTATGTGTTATGACAAAAATTATAATCGGAATAAAAATCCGATTCGGAATAGAAATGAAATGTGCGTGACATTTAGTAATGACTGCATAAAAATGCGAAGGTCCATTTGTGTAATTGAGTAGAGGGAAGATAACTGATTAATTATCCCATTTAATTTGAATATTCTGCCTTTCTGACGTTAAAAAAATATGAATCTCGGACTAAATCGGTTCTTTTCCTTTCCAGCCCGACTCTAACATCTGCCAAAATAATTATAGTGCCGATAATATTCGTCGCCGATAGGTTTAGTCGAAAATTGTTGCTTTACCTAGCTTTCAGCAGTAAAACTCAGAAAGGTTAAAAAAAATACCAATGGCGTCATGTTCCCCTCTGATAAAACCTCAGTTAATCCGATTTGCTGTCAGTAACAGTACGAATTAATTAGTCTATCACAGTGGGAGACATGGAAATTTGAGCGGTGCGCTAAAATAATTTCGAAAGCCTTTCGAACAATCGAATCTGGATAGGGGTAACCAAACACCGCTTCTTTTAACTCTTCCAAATACATGCAGATGACGCTGCTTCCTATGGAAATGAAAGTAACCTCAAATAATAGGCGATGAAAGAAAGCCTCATTATGATTAGGTAATACAATCCGCTGCTACTGGAATAATAAATTATCCTTATCACGCGGATGGACCAAAACATTTTACATTCCCCTCTCATGTGTGATTATTTAACCATTTACTGAAAAATAATCGTCTAATAATTGCATTGGCGAGGCGAATTGATTAAAAACTAAACTGAAAGTCAAAATGGCTCTTTTTCTATCGAGATTCTTTGGGAATTTTCTTTCAATGCGATCTATTACAATATTATTTGGATCAAAATGAGTACATCACATTATAATATTAATGACCAGAACGGCGACAGATAAGGAAATGAGTCTGTTTGTATGGTAATGAAATGGCGTCGCGTAAATCAAATCAGAATAAAATTTCGTAAAACGAGAAAGCCGGGACATAATTTTCGAAAAAATAATCTGCAAGGAAATCATTAACGTCCATCATGCGAGTAATTTTTAGCGTAAATCGGGCGTTTTGCATTTTATTTGGTTATTAAGTGTCCTCTCGCACACTTTATATTGCGTTAAATCGCAATCCATGCGTCATCTATAACTGCAGGTAAACGAATTGGTTAAGCTAAATGATTCGCTTGATTATTTTATGCCTCTGCTGATAAACACCGCAAACTCTGTTTGAACAGGGATGATTGTTTTGGAAATACAGTTATCTATTAAACGAAATTGAATGAAGTAGGTCTTTTACCGTTTTCTTTTCGCGGAAAAATTATTTTGAGGTCACTTGCCAAACAATGCGCACTTTTAGTGATTAATTGCGTTGTTCAAACCGATGTATTAATTTCTCCAAAATGCAACAGTACGAGATTTGAATTCATTGTATGAGACACCAAGAATGACCGCACCTCATTTCACTGAGAGATAATTTTTTAGGAAAGAATATAATACATAAGATAATGATATTATTATGTTAAGATCAACATTACTAATTTCGTTGTACTGCTAGTTGTTTTTGTTTCGTACTACTAGTAGTAGTATTTGATAAATTAAAATATACTTTTCATTAATTCATATTGATTGAAAGAGAAATTGATCAAATATGTATTGTGAGTAATATTTGAAGTAAGAGAAGAATTATTCATTTAATTCCTGGATCTGGTAATTGTTAGAGCTGAGCCTTGCTTGCGATACTGAAGAACCGACGTTTGATTATTGAGTCATTTATTATTTCGTCGTTTTCCGTCGTGTCATTGAAGAGACCAGGGAATGTTTTCTAAGTCGTAGGGTTCCTTGGTATTATAAATAACACCAAATTATTGGGCAATTAGTAGCAAAAACTTTTCGTTAAATGTTGTATAATATTATGTCTAGAGAAAGAAATTGCATCTGTAATATATTTACATTCATTGATTATTGGAATCCTTCGCCAGAGCTATTTAATTTTTCATTAATAAGTATTCACGTTAGACATTAACTTTTCTCCTAAACAGATAGTAAAAGTTTAATAACTAAGGGGAAACCATGAATTTTCTTGTCTGTAGTCGTCAGACTGCTTAAATATGCTCTTACGTCGTATGCATCGAATAGTAGTAAAAGTAGTACTTTTTAAAGTGCTTCGACAATTGAGATCACTTTGCAGATAATTTCATCGGAATCAAAGGCATGTGCGCTTTTACCAAAAACAAAAGCGCTATCCGCTTGAGAAACCTCATAGAATTAATCTCCAACTATTATGATAGGACTGGTTATCTTAGTAGTATTTTTAAAATTACTTGGTCATCTGAGGTCGTATACTACAGATACTCCACTGATGATCGAACCCGGGTCCGCTTCCACCAAACGGCGAATACGCTGCTCACTTGGGTATCCGGGAACTTGGTTATCACGGAACGCGAAGTTCTCCCTTTAAAAGATGTTCGAGAAACCATAACATCATAAAACTTTCCTCCTCGATATTAAAACAAACGACCTTGAGTGTTCATAAAGCCACTCTCTGGAGGGAAAACATTGGCCAATTCACACCATAAAAAGTGGGAAAATCTAGTGGAGATCTCTCAAAACACTTTCGAATGCGGGACTCCCTCTCCTGACCCTCGTTGAATTCGACAGATACGACCCCGCCTCCCAGCTAATTATTCATCGAGTCCGGTTTAGCCTCCGTAATCGCTAAATTATTCCCACTTTTTGCTCCTCCACTTGCGCCGGAGTAAAAAACACTTCTCGCACATCCTTCAAATTATCGATTTCGCAAGCCTTCACCGATTCGAAGAGCTGAGCTTCTCAACTGGTGTGCCGTGACACTCTGCCGTAGAGAAACGAATTGTGCGGTGTGTCGAATCATTTACGAGGATTGCAGAAATGTGTATTTCCAGGATGTTTTACCTATTGTTTCAACCAAAAGACTCGAGAAATACCCAAGGGTTTTTCATAACCTACTCTCTCAAAACGGCATTTCAAAAATAGTTTCCGATTGCTGTTTCTGAAACGCTATAGGGGAAAAACTCACATTTGCACTTAATCTCGAAACTTAACTTTAAAATAATGAGGTCTGCATTATCTAATGAACCGCCAGAACATATCGACAGCCCTCCAAAAGATCCGTACGTGATCAATCGTCCGCAGAGATTATTCATGTTGTAGAAATGAAAGATGACTAATGACCAGAAGAAACCAACCCAAAATCTTTATTGAAAAGCCATTTAGAGTCGTCTCTGCAAGTCGGTTAAGTATCTACATGATTCATTATCTCTAGAGTGAACTGTTTGATGAAAATTCCTTGCGTGAAAAGTCTCAAAGCGCATTTTTCTTGCTCGAACCGTCTTTTGGATGAAAGGCTTTGCTTGCTATTCCCGAGATTTATTCGAAACTTATTAATGTTGTCATCATCATTGTCTTCTCAACAGTTACGCGATTATATGCTAAACCGAGCTCTTCATTTCCTTTTATTTCCCACTCACCTCTAGAGATCCTCAGAACTCCCTTTGTTTCTTTTACGCTCGCCCATTAACTTGAAACCCTCTCCCAATCATTGATCTCAAACCCTTTAACTTTCCTTCATTTGCCCTTTTGATCAAGCTCTTTCTTCTCGAATAATGACCTACCCAGCCTCGCTCTCTCCATGATTTCATTTCTATCAATCTCATTACCAGATTCGTACCTTCTCTAATTCTTGTTCTTGTCTCCTACCCATAATTTTTAAATTATACAAAAGATAATTCTCTCGAATAATCTTCTTGGAATGAAACCTCTCTCGATAAAATAAGCAAATCGATAACTAAGACATGTTTCTCAAATTACTTGAAAGAGGCGTTTGAATCACACTTCACTGGGGGGACCAAAATAACTCGAGGCCGGTTCTGGACTGTACAATAACACACATTTCGAATTATACTCCTGGGCTGGTTAAACTGCGAATTTTGAGAGCAATCGCTTTAGCGTGCTGCAGAAGAAAAGGTACTGAGATCCCGTGGTGTAGAATACATGAGTATGCAATGACGTACATACATGATTACCCCATCAAATAGGCTCGGATGGGCTGATATTGATTCTAGACAATAGCTTCAAAAATATAAAAGGCTACTGAATGAATCAAAGAGTGCTTAGGGTGAACTTTTCCCTAAAATAAGAGGAAAAAAACTGATTTGACATAATTTTGTACTGTAGAAGGATTTTTTATGGAAGTAATATTTGACTCTATTTTACATATCTTCATTTAGCTGTTCCTGTCCATCTCGTTTAATATATGTTGACATATCTATAAATATATACAAATGCTGATTTAAGCCTTTATCTTGCAGATATAATTAACAAAAACATATTTATTTCGACTGTAATGAAAATATGTAATGAGAAATATAAGGAATGTATTTTATTGTAATTTAAATAAAATTTATTGCAGTTTAGCATATTTTTATTGGAAAATAATGGATGATGGCTATAAAATGTAAATGTAGTTATTATAATTAGACGTAATAAGATAGATAATTGGAAATATATTCGTTAGTTAATTAGTTTATTTGTCAATTAATTTAACTGTTAATTAGTTTATTTGTTAATTAGTTGCAATGTAATTAATGAGAGTGATTTTTCCTGTAAATGCTTTTTTGTGTATCGTCAGATAAACAAATTTATTATTCCCGGTAGTTTGAAATACCAGTTTGAACACGACACTAGGTATCAATACTGGGAATTCGCATCGTGAATTCGTGAATCAAAACTTTCTAAATCATAATTCCTTCATTAATAGACCCCAGCCAAAGCTCCTATTCAAAGTACTTAAAAACAATAATAAAAATTTCCATTATAAGTACGACGACGCTTTGGACTTCTCTCACGTGCTTCCCTTCCACAGATAAGACTCCTGCCCAAGGAATCCCTGTCGTACGTGAGGTGGAGTGGGGAGCAGGTGGAGGAGGAGGAGGACGAGGAGGAGGAAGATGAAGATGAGGATGAGGCTGAGGAGGGAATGGGGGCAGAGGAGGCCAAGGTGGAGGAGGACGGCGGATTCTTCCGCCTCCGGCCCATTCCATGGCCTCCCCGAATGCGACATTTGGCCAATCTTCCCGACTACCGCCCTTTGGTCCGCTTCCGGCCAGACGGATCCGGAGGAGGTGGCGCCTCCTGGTGCTATTTCTTGGTGACGGGAGGCAAGGGAGAGATAGAGAGCCCGCGGCACACCATCCCTCCGAATACGCTCTGCCTCTACGTCTTCAGGGCCGAGGATCAAGGTCAGTTCGGTTTGGAACCGTTTCAAAGTCCGTTTGCCTCAATTAAAAGCGCGGGACGGAAAAATCGATGGGGAGAAAGGATGTGCTGGTGAAAAAAATGCAGCGAGGCGGAATGGATTTGAGACGGAGTCCCTTTCCGAATACATTCCGGAATTAGATGTTAATTCATGCGGCAGGGGAACGGACGCCGACACGAATTATTAAAGTATTTTTCCCCGTGACCCACTTTTGGGAGGTACGCAGCCAAAGGTTTCGCGATAATTATTTCGAAAGTGGGCGTAACCGAACTGGAAACTTCGTAACTAATCCTTGTACGTGAAATTGGTTGCGTAGGGATTATGCTCTCCCGAAACTCATGAGTTTCAGGTGCATCCTTGAGAATCCCTTTCATCATGAAAGGTCGAAACCGCCAGGGTTGTCTAATATTACCTTTAAAGTATCCCCAGATTCCTTGTTTTCGATTTCTTTCACACGTACATTTATATTGAATTTCTGGCAGTAAAACCCATTGGACAGAATCAACTGGCCCTTGAAAAGTTCAGGATAGATTTTTGGCTATGTTAGGCTTTCTTTAGAGCCTAGAAGGATCCAGGTTCAATTTTCGCAATAGGTTAATGTTAACGCAATGTTATTAACTCAAAAGGCTACAAGTATTATACAGGAAACATGTTATAAAGAGCTAAAGCTGAACTAAATACTCGAAAATAGTTAAAGATAAATTTACATAAAAATATGCATTTAAAATGGACTAATCAGAAGAATTAAGAAATCACGAAAATAGGAAATTTGATAGTTTTAGACAATTTTTTTCCGACAACCTCTCTTTTTCGATATGTAGTCGTTTATCGAAAAAATAACACATTCCTTTAGAGACGCCGCAGTAATTGTAGAATTTTTACTTTAGTAAGTCTTTGAACGTCTTTTTTGGTATAAGTACCTCCTAGGGCTTTAACGGAAGGCATTTATCAGCATGGAAATCAAGAAAACGATGATGCAGAGATTTTTTACGGAAAATCCGATAAAGATAGGCACAAGGAGATTTATAAACGCCAGTCGTTTCAGCTACAACCTAATGTATATTATGTAATAAATATAACATTTATGTATATTGCATTTCATATCTAATTCTATTACTATTTCCCATATGGCACTACTTACGACACACAACATCGTAAATTTTCTAAAATTCATCCATTCTAATCAACGTTATAAATCGAGAAAGGAAAATGAGCAGGGGACATGAGAGAGTTTCAGTTCCACTGCATACATGAAGTCAAGTGGAACAATAACCACAGTTTCTTTATTATGGAGAGAAAATGTACAGAAGCAAACGCAGCCGACGTATTCAGCACAAGCCTTGCGTGAGACCCTTCGGGTGTATTATCTACAAGTGAAAGGATATAATTCTTTTCACTGTAGCTAATTGAAAAACCCACAGCGCTTGCCCCCTGAATTACCGCAGCCCCCATTACTGCCCTGCATTGTTCTTGCCTGCTATGGAAGGTGAGTTAGTCTGGAGAAGCTGAGTGAACACACTTATCGTTTTTATACTGTAATGTCCCCTTTTACGAAATGCACAATGTCACATGAAGGGATTCATTTTCCACTTCCAGAATACGTTCCATTTCCGTGAGAGAGAGAGACACTTTATTAAAGTCAATAAACGGAGTTTTCGGAGGCAAAAGAATCTATATTTCGTCGAGGAGATATAAAGGGAGATAGGCAAACAGAAATGAAAGATATTTTCCTTATTTTTCTACATCAAAGGCGGAGTTTTTATGCCGATGGAATCACTGCTTGCGTAGTTTATTCTTCCAGAATTTAAATCCTAGGCTTAGACAGGGGGTTATCTTGCAGAAAACTTATCGATAACATTCGTACTTCACTGAATTAATGCAAACAACGCATTAGCTCTCACGCATTATATAGAGAATAAATAATAAAGAGTCGACGTTTAGGAAAGAAAATTTGGAATCCGCACATACTTTATAATTTTAAAAAATCAAAGAAATCTGAGCATGAACATTTAAAATATAACCGGCCGCTGTGGCAGAGCCCTTCGACTCAAAGATTCCAGGTTCAAATTCCAGCAAAGAGAATTTTCCTGATTAAAGAACAGCTGTATTTCAGTAATCATAGTTATTAAATTAGATGTAATTGGGAATTTCATGTTTCTAATAAAGAAATTATTGTTAAATATTAATTTTTGGCCCACGATACAATCGTTTGGGAACAAAAAAGATAGAAGAGGCATTGACTACAACTTCTTCAGCAGGTTAAGGGTCATCTCATAAAATACTCTAAAGTGCTCCTATTCAAGTTTATCGGTGACGTTCTTTATAGTCAGATAAAGGCGAAAATGTATTTGAAAGGGACTATACTATAAAATCAAATTCTAAAATGTGCAGAAATTACTTAAGAAATAAAAATTTGGGTACCTGAGTACAACAAGAACTGATATTAAATAGTCTATATAAAAAAAAACTATTGTGATGAGTTACGGATTATTTCTTTCCAAAATGATACAGATTTTTGGTAATTCTTGTATATCAGAGCAATATTTCAAATGAAAACGTCCTTTTGTCATATCGGACAGGAATAATGTCATGTTAGTACTTATTTTTTTAATGATGTTTTTTAGATTGTCACGTGTCGCTGAGTTCACAAAAAGCGTAAACATTGGCCTGAGTCCAGAAGTGAGAGAGAGGAAATCGGGATAAGCACTTTAATACAAATAATGATCATACTAATACATGAGTATATGCGCTTTAACATGCAAACAAAAGTCTTTCATTTGAACGATTTCATTCCTATACTCTTTTCAAAATTTAATTTGTAAATAGAGTAATGAATCATCATATATCTATTTTATAAATTATATCGAATCTCTATAACTTTCAAACATTAATTTACTAATTATGAGTATGTGTTTAATGTTTTAATCTTTCCTCCTCAAAACAGCATCATTTCAAAATTTTTACTTCAAAAACGCAGAAAACAAAAAATAGCATGATGATGACTAATATTCGCGATAATAGAGCCTATGGAACTTACTCGTATATCATTTATAGCATATGTGGAAAGACCGGTTAAAATTTTTATTCACTTTAAAATTCTGGTGGACGTTTATACAGCAAAATGAAATTCTAAATGAAAATTTTAAACATCATAAATTTTCCAGCCGAAAGTACGGAAATTTGAAAATCACCCTTTCAATCACCAAGATCTGGTAGGTATGACCATTTTTCTTTTATCATAATGATTCGAATTTATTATAATACTAATTATTATGTATATTGTAATAAGTCGAACAATGAGAACTTTTAACTCTTATTTATTTCGAGTCCATTAATTTGTAAATCGTTATTTTTTTAGAACTTTTTAACGTTACATGAAGCGCCTTAAGGGTAACGGAAGCCAGCCTAGAATTCCCTATATTATTCTAAAATTTCCGTGGCGCAAAATAATATCCCAAGTTTTTATTCGTAATTCGAAATTCTTATTCATTTCATAAATAAAAAATGAGTCTGTCTGAATATCGTAGTATCACTCTCGAGTCATTCAGAAGGTCACGTATAAAAGTAAAATCCTCTCCTTTTCGAAAAACCAGGACCTGCTTTCCCTAATACGAACGTGATCTCATGACTGGGAATCCTGCAGAATCCACTTTAAATATGCCGTTTATCCAAAGGAGAGCTAACACAACACATTAAGAACCATAATTCAAAGAAGGGTTAATTCAATACGCGCACGGTGCTACATTTACAAGTCTCTTCTAGAATTCTCCGAGTAATTTTTTCGTGTAATGAAAACTGCCACATGCAAGCAATTCTCCCTTTTCGAAAGTTTAGCAATTCCGTCTTCACATCGCTTAATTTCTTCACGTTGGAGTTAGGTTGGCGCTTGACAGTTGCGTGTTTGACCCTCTCAAAGTTTTTTTCCCATTTCTCCCGAGATAGTTATCTCAATTTTGTGAGTTTTAAGCGGCAGGCGGCATAGTTGGCTTCTAAACGCAGGAAAGAAATTGCAAACTGGTAGAGGTAGTTTGTAAACTATCTCGGTTAAGGACTGCTCTACGTAATAGGAAAAATTTCCTAGAAATTTTTAAAACAGTATGATACCGCGGGGTATACTCTCCGTGCTCTCTTATTATAACTTCTACCTTCATGAGTTCATTTTACATAATGGATATTCCTTTCGCCTTATCTGTTAACGCCTAAAAAATTCCGACTATCATAATGATTTTAGACACGATCGAGAAAATTTTCCGTTACGTCAGATACGTACATTTTACAGGTATCTTTGCGCATTATTTCATCCCATTTCCTACGCGAAAAGTACCGGTAAAAAACGACTAGTTCTGCCCATAGCTAATGTCGTTTCGCACTTTTGGGTGCCTTCAATAGAAAGCGGCATCAACAACGGTCCAAGGGATTGCTCCCTCGGCTATTCGGAGATCCCCGTACATGTTTTTCATATTTTACGTGCGGTATACATTCCGACAAAAATAAAATTTAGGGCTAGAGTTATTCTGGGATTTTCCACATTCCCAGGGACCTCAAACCGTAACTCTGTGAATGTCAAGGGTCGAGCAAGAAAATCTAGATCATAACATTTTGCGGACACTGGAAATGATATAAGCTCATTCTCGGAATGCTAGCTTTGCAGTTTTAGGAGAATTTGCTCAACCGTAATCTCTCTACGGAAGGGGTACATTCATGTTATGGTGTTGAAATTAAAAAATACACCTAGTATGTATTTTTTAAGCACGAAAATCCACCAGATTTCACCGGCTTTGATCAAATGTGTTAGAATTGACTTCGAAAGAAAGACTTTCTTGTAGTTATAAACTACAATATGGTCTTGTATAAAAGGAGAAAAGTGCTTAGATGAAAAAATAATTAGGAAGGTAGAAAATCCTAAGTAATATATTAAAAATCATCACTAAAAATAATTATTCGCTACCTTTAATGTTTAAAAAAAATACAAGGTAAACTATAGAAAAATCACACCCTGTGTGATTTTTATATAGTTGATTATCGTTTCCAAGTGTGTGAAAGATAGGAAAGAAACCTTCGAATGGTACTTTTCCAGTATACTCCACAAAGTTCTAATTCTTTTTGCAAGAAAGTACCTTTCAAAGTTTTTTCTATTAAGGATTCTCGTAATAACACGCCTTGTGCTGTGAAGTACACGTGTCAGTGACAATCTTTTGCTTGTAAAAGTAATTTGCTGGTAGTAATAATTTTACCGACTGTTTGTACTAAGAAGTAATTATCAGTGATGGTAAAAATAAGAAAGAATTAAACTAAATTTTGAATTCAATCTTGCAAACGCAGAAAAATTTCATTCAACAAATCTCGGGTGAAACGAAAGAAGTGACATTGGTAAATTCCGAAATGTAAGAATTGCGAGAGGAATCACTTCTCATTCGGCTCAGTTCAATCTTACAACCCCGATGCCAAACAGGGATGAGAATCTTGAAATCCCCATTCAGTTCGAGAAAATCGCACAATTATACGGAACGCAAACCGTGCCTGACCCTTATCCCAAACCCCCTGATACGCATAACCTCTCCCGCACAATCATCTCCCGCTGTCCACTGCGAGAACTCCTTTCCCTCACGCACCTGCACCACCGACGTATACCGATATATCGTCGGTCAGAATCTCAGGGACCGGACATATACCCTCTCTCCACAGCAGATTCTGCTGAGTTGGGCGTTCCGTACCCCGGGGGAGCGGCTGGGAGGAGGCGGGTGAGGAGGAAGAAGCGATCCCTACACAACACGAACCCTTTTTCCGTGGAGGCACCCCGCGGCGACGGCGAAGGCGATTCTGGGGGGGAGGAGGAGTGGAGACAGGAGGAGGAAGAGGAGGAGGAGGAGGACCCTTCGGTGGTGGTGGTGGAGGAAAGAAAGGTGTGGATATCCTTCTCCAAGTTTCACGCCGCCCCCTCCGCCCTGGGCTCCGAGGAGAGGTTGCCCACGAGAAGGCGGTTGTTCTCTCAAGAGGAAGATGTGTCCGGGGGCAAAGGGAAGAGGTCTAAAGGGGGCGGATGGGCGGGGGCGAGGCCCGAATGCATGGCGGGTGGCATGAGGATCTTCGACGGCGAGGTGGGGCCGGAGGAGGCCGAGGAGAGTCAGGTGAGGATCCCCTTAAGATGATATCTCCCCGAAAAGGGAAAGTGTTTACGGTTGATTCGGGCGGTGACGCTTTCTCTCCATTGTGTCGCGGATAGAAAAAAGATGCGAGTTAATCGATTTTTCAATTTCATGCATCTGCCGAGCTTCGCTTTCTTGCGGTCGGGGCTGGGGGGAGAACTCGGGAATCTGATGGGAATACAAGTTTGTCCGAGATGGAGGGTGGAAGTAAGGTGGCGTTTTCTGAGTGGCTGAGGGGAAAATTAAATTTCGGGAGGGAAATCTACTGGAATGTGTATCGACGCGTTATATCTCGCAAGAATGTTTTTCGTGATGTGGCTTTCTGTATGAATGACGTTTATGATTCCTGAGAAGATGCGATTTGGCGATTCTCTCGGATGGATTTACGGGAGGATTGCGATCCTCGCCATAGCTCATGAGAGTATGTATTTTGTATCCTTCAAAACTGTACATGAATTTCAAACATAAGGCAAAACTGTACTAGAATGACCCACGTGTTTCTGGTACTCCAGATTCTATCTTGAAAAATGCCCTCTAATGAAGACTATTTAATGGAGAAAACGTATCAATTTATTAAATTATGCTATCGTTAAAAGATCGAAAACTTTTAGTAACTTACTTTTACTGACACATAAACTTGCACATAATATAATATATGAATATAAATGTCTACTAGCTCTGTAGATGTTTCAGGAAGCAATGTTGGAGATACGTACTCATAACACATTTGGAAAAAGATAGCTAGCAAACTAATATTTTCATAATTTAATTTTTTTCTAAAGAGAAATGTTAAATGTGCAGAATTCTTATAAACCCGCATGCTTTAACGCAAAATTTTCATTTAATTTAATTCACTCATTCTATAATTAATTCTCATAAAAACTTCGCCAGACAGCTATCAATATGCACATCATATCCTATACGTTGGTGATTCCTTCTAAAATTTTAAACATTTACGTTCCTCTATATTCTGTAAATATTTTCATATTTCTGTATATTGATATTGTCTCTTAATTCCAGCTACCGCCGTTGCTGGGAGAATTCTGTCGGGATGACGCCCCGCCGAGATTATGCGACCATTCACACCTCGTGGTCTCAGCAGAAGAGAACGCCATACCACAGGATGGACAGCCTACGATCATGGAAGGTAAAATTTCCATATATTGCGAACCGTAATAATGAAACAAACACTGATATGTCGAATGACAAAGAACGAATCCTGCATCCCTTTGTGCCATCATACCCGACGGCAAAGTAAGCCTTTCGGAAATTCCAAAATGGAACTTTTCCGAGCAAATAGATCGATTTTCCCCGCGTTTGAGATAAAGGGCTGAAGATTAAATAAAAGCTTTCCCAGATTGAGCCATGTTGTTTGCGGTACAAAGCAAGAAACGCGACGCTTTTTACGAATTCAAAGAGAACTTCTCTAACGTGTTCTGTTGAACTAATTCAATTGCGGATGCATGAGCGCCAGTCAATGCGCGCTAGGACTTCAAAACAAGCTTCCCAACGAAACAAATCGAGCAGAGAGAGGTCTTTTACTGCTCATATACCGAGACCAAAGGTCCAAAGCTTTGTGGAAGGGAATTAGAAACGTTTGATGATCTTTAACTGTTGCGCCAAATTAATCCGTGTCTTTCGGATCGCTTCGGAAAACCACATGGCTGGGATTAATGCATTGAAAGGGAGCGAGCGATTAAGTATCGTCCCACAACATTTCAGGCGAAAGGCGAAATATCGAAGGTCGACGATGATCCAGATTTTTCGGTGGAAATTCATCACCGCCATAACATATTCACGGTTTCCGCTACGGATGAATTTTGACAATTATGCCCCCTGAATGGAAATTCAGGGAGGATGGAGCAATTTTTTGTACCTTTAAAAGCGGAAGAATTGAATATAATTTACTTTTATGGCTCAAAACTCTTTGAACTAACCACATATCAGGCAAATATGTAAGGACGAAATTTTTATCACATTGCATTAAATTCCTCATTTTGCTACCCGAGTTAGATTTATAGATTACCGAGTAAAAATTGAAAATAAGTAGAATATACGTACGAATATTCTTTGCATGAGTTATTTTTTTATAAATGAAAGGTTGATTCGACTAAATAAAATAAAGTCCTCATATTGAAATTGATGGAAAAATAAGTGGAAGATAAAGTTCCTTATTTAGTACTCATGAAGCAGTCGCGGTGAGGACATAAACAGAAACCTTAAATTCTATTTTTTTCGCTCCAATAAAAAGATTCCTGAGCAAAGCTTATATTTCAAGAGACAACCACATAGAATTTCTTTTGCTAAAATTTTACAATAAGAACGTTCATATAAAAGTAATAATGAATAACTTGAGTTACTAAGATGTGTGAGTTACTAAGAGTGAATCTCGATTCACCTTTGCATACATTTATTAAATACATAAATGCTGTACTTTTGATGATAATTCGTAATGGTAATCAAAATAAGAGAAGTTAAGGTTCCGGTTCAATGATTTGAGCCTTTCTGTCCGAGTTTAATTTTCACTCCACAAAATAAATATTTTTCTTTTTCGGATTTCGGTGTTCGATTCGAACCCCTGTTCCCATCATACCCGATCATGATTCCAACTTAACCCATTTCGTACTCTCAGCTGTCAATTAATGTCGGTGTTGTCAAAATAAACCATAGCGAGTTAATTCGCCGCAAAAACCCTCACGGCGTTAGAGGCGCATTATCGATGAGCGAATCAATCCTCCTCTATTCCCCCACACCGTTGATAAATCTCCCCAAGTATCGTCAACTTCCTCCGCTTCCCATCAAAACTTGGATAATTGCCCCGGAGCCCAATTCACTCCCTCTTCTTGCAGGTGGCGTCGGAATGGGAAGAGACGGGCGGCCGAGGATTCGCACCCCCGCGAGGCCTTGCAGACTCCCCACCGAGAGTTACCTCTCATCCGGAAGAAGCATCACCTTGTCCCTCCGCTACGGCAGCGGATCCGCTTTGTTCCCGCTAACATTCCGCCTCCGCTACGAATTCGTGAGCGTGGAGATGAGATCCGGAGAGAGGGGCGGCAGCGGGGGCAGACGGGGGGGCGAGGGGCCGGAGGGGGCGAAGGGGGCCAAATCGAACGACTCCCTGCCGTGGAGCATCGCCGCCGAGGTAAGGCGTAGACGTATATCCCATAAAAAATAATGAATCGCCGGCCCTTTGTAACGTGTTGCACTGCCCGTGGGCACATCCATCTCTCCGGCGACTGCCCCCGGAGGATAATGGCGCACCGAGCCTTATACTTTTCAATTTGCCAACTTCCCGTGCGAACGCTCCCGCAGACAAACTCCTGGTGTCGGAACGGAAAGCGCTTCCCGGAAATTTATCCTCCCTCTCCATCATCGAGCGATCGCGACTTATTTAAAATTTAAGTCCTCCGGATGGAATAAGGATGATACACGGCGCGGTTACGGGAGGAGACGAGATAAAGTATCCGCTCTTCTCGTTGTTACCGTATCGGGAACCGTAACTCTGCGGAAGCGGGACTTTCCCCGGCGTGATGTGGGTTTTCGATGCCTGTTCCCGGGCGGTGTTGGCTCGGTGGCGGTTACCGAGAGCGGCGCCGAATAGCGCGGAAATTTATATGTTTCGCGGGGCGTATTAAGCTCGAGAAAGGAAAAGGGTGTTGCATTTCTTTTTCAAGAGGTTCCCCGTTTTAAGAAAGGCTACCGTATGAGTGTTATGAAATAATTATGCTCGGGTTCCTATTTCTTAACATTTCTTATACCGTATGAGTATCATTGTTACGCTTACCGTCTTATTTTACTGATTTATGTTTGTATTCTATTCGGTCCTCACCGATCTATTTGACTGGTTGAAAACTTCATCTCTATTCTCGAAACTTGGTGATAATTTCACGCAGTAATCTGCACGGTGAAATTTTCCTCCGATCATTGATCATCAACAGGAAATTTGTAAGAATTAAAAATTCAGTCATTTCAAAGCATACTTCACTACTGCCAACTCAACTATATTGAAATTTTCTCTGTCACAAACAATATTAAGGACGATGCACACTGGAGAAAATTATTCCTCTTAAGCTAAGAATGAATTTATTACTCACCAAGTAGGCCTAATAAGATGATATACTTATCAAGGTGCCATCATCTAACTTTGAGTGTATTCATTTATTAGTTAATTATAGAATGGATGAATTCATCTGCTCCATTTATATTGCTTTTTATTAAACTTGCGATTGTTAGTGAGTTTAATATATAAAAAGCTACACACAATATTAAATAGTATATTCGTTTCTCTTCTGAGGAGTAAGAAATATCAAACGGGAAACAAAAATACATCAAACTGATAACATAATATTTCGTTAAAAATCCAATTTTAAATATTCAGCAAAGAAAAGTTTTTCCGCTAAAGAAATAGTTTCTTCCTCCATAATTTAAAAAAGGCGTTTCATTTGTAAATGTTCAAGTACTACAGCGGTATAAACTATTCGGCACTGCTTTACATAAAGCGAAATGATGAATTTGGAACCAGCATTACATATAGATTTATGAATTCCAGCGATAGCTATTTCTAAATTATAATTCCTGGAATCACCACGAAATGGCGATAAAAATAAAAGAAGAGACAAGAGAAATATAACGTTTGTTTTGTTCAAATTCCATTCATAAAAATGCAATTGAATAGAACCATATCAGCGGAAAGGCTCGAATTTGCGTGAGATGAAGAGCTACGCGAATTAATGATGTGTAAAATTAAATTCAGCGTAAATATCACATTGAAAACTCGTAGATAATCACTTTGTTCACTTGGAATTAAAATATCCCACGGAAATTAGAATTTCATTGGAAATGATTTGCAGTTGCACACCCTCGCTTTTATTCTCGCAAAATATATTATTAGAATTGCTAATTTATCCGTATATTGAAAGTACGGAATTCATGGGAAGCGATAAATCTAAATTTCGTTTTTGAAAAATCCGAGCTGATTCCTGTCTACATACTATGAAATAAAAATCTCTCTCCCAAACCCCTTAAGAACACTACAGTTTGCCTAGAATGGGAAAATACATTTAAGGTTCATCTTTGAATGGCGTCACACTTAAGGGGAATTTGGGAATCTGTGGCACTTTATGACAGAAAGGGACAAATTGTCCTATTATCAATTAAGGATTGACCATTTACCCTATTCGCAAACGTCTAAGATTTTTTTATATGAATATATGTAAAACGATTTCTAAGTGATTGGAATTGACCTGAGATATTCAATTGATATTGAATTAAAGTATCTCAGCAAAAAAATATACGTACAGTCTACAAATTCTGTGGGTACTTATACCAAATAACAAAATGATAGTAGTGCTTCACGTAGGATAAAATCACGAGTGAGTTACTGAACTTCTTTAACACTCGTAACACAAATTTTAAAATTGCAAATACAAACCCCTATCACAATATCTTCGATTGAAACATCTACGGCTTACCAAGTTGACGATGAATCCCATAGTTTGACACAATTCAGAAAAACAGTGTTACCTGAGACCTGTTACTCCACCTCTAAAAATAACTAAATTAACCTTTCGAGCGTTATTGGGTAGTTAAACTGCGGCTGGGTTAATCTCTGAGATAATGAAATAACTTCCTCAATTCCGGAGAAAAACTCTGGGACCAAAAAAACATAAATTCCCTTTCACAGACACTCGCGGGTCATTTCTTCAGCAACGGTCCTGCCAAATCTGCCGGAATTTTCGGTTATAAACATTCGAGAGACCCGGTGCCTTTTTCAGAAATCAGAAGAGAATGACTCGGCTAGATGTTTCGACAAAGGCCTTAAGCTCGGCGAAACGATAAACGCAACGTTTTATTAAAAATAATAAAGGATCGACCACGGCCTGGTGGTTCCCTAAGAGGCAACAGTCCTTTCGCTTAGAAAACACACCTAATGGCGTCGGAAAAATTTCGAAAATATTTCGCCCGTGGGTTAAGGAATGGGAGAGGCCCACGCTAGCCCATTAGAGGAGAGAATTTTTCATCCAAGTTTTTCAACTCTCGAGGAACATAATCCGTGAAAAGAGTAGTGAGCTTTCAAGAGGCGGCTTGCGCGGTTGGCGGACGAAAACTAGTGGAGTTTACCCCCTTTTTTTTAATATCGCGTCTCTGCAGATCGATGCTTACACCACTCCGCGACGGACTTCAGAAGGCAGACCGTTTAAGTTCAACTCTTCGCAGCATTTATTTCCGGAGAAACGTTCCAGCGAAAAAAAGGAGAAGGTATGGGAAAATTAAGAGTTTTTACTGGACTGTTCCGCAGAAGTGGTGCTCCCCTTTTCCTCGCGATTTTTGTGACCTACTTCCAAAGTGACTCATTTCCTTCGCGCCGAGAGAGAGAGCGCCTTTGTTTAATGAGAGTACGCTAAGGAGATTCTCCAAATCCTTCGATAGGTGTGTGGCGAATCACTTTTCCGATTTCTCTCCCTCGGTTCAAAGCGCGTTCCAAGTTCAAAGCATAAAAAGGTAGGATTTTGCATTTTTTTGAAAGACGAAAGGAAACACTCTCCAAATGCGGTAACAGGAAAGGCAAAGGGACGTTTAGCGATAGTTTCTCATTGCTCACTGATAATTATACAATTAATGATAATAATACAATTAATGAAATAATAAAACTTACTGAATTAATGAAATAATAAAACTTAATTAATGAAATAATAAAACTTACTGATAATAATACAATTAATGAAATTTATGCGTAAAATGTAAATAACGGAATAAAACAATAAAAATGTTTATGCGCAAATAAAAATTTGGGAAAAGTGGATAAAAACTTCACAATGTTAAACGAAGACTCAAACGAAAAAATAAAATTCGGTTATTATACGTAATAATAAATAGAGGTAATAATAGGGAAATAATTACCAAATATTTTTCGAAATTGGGCTAAAATAGGATTTCTAACCAGAATATGGAGAAAAATTGGTTTAAAGTGAAACTGAGGAAACACAAATTGTCATAGTAAAATTATATAAGATCGAGAGGTGATTTTTATATAAAAAATATAGGAAAAATACAATCAGTGAAGGAGAGAGAATTCAAACTAGTCTGTGAATTTGAAATCATCTCATTCAAGGAAGGAGTAAAGGAGTAGATATTATTAATGAAATTTGGATACAAAATTGCTGTTTTCCTGTTCTTCAGCTTTCTCGAATTCCTTTCGAATTGAATGATTCTTGTCTTTTTCTTACAGTTGTAGGGGTTATCTTGCTAGCCTAGTAACATTAAGATTCCCGTTCGAATCTCGGTCAGGATAGAATTGTTTTCATCATCCTTTGTCATAGATGGCAAACTGTGACCGCTGATGGAGTTTGATATGTATTATATCAAATTAATAAACATAGATTTCGGAGCTACAAATAATCGTTTTATAAAATATAACAGAATAGTTAAATACTCTCGGACTGAACTAATTGACAGAAAAGTCGATATCCTTGAGAATTTCGGCAGAGATAGTGGCCGAAAATTCTGATTTTATCAACCTCCAAATCGACAAATCTAAAATTTCCAAGAAATTGTTGAGATATAAGTACCATTCACCGAAAAATTCAAAATTTTCAAAGTTTTGAAAGTAAAGAAGGCATTGTCTTCGTCGAGGTATCATTGACCTGGATATACCCAGTCGAAATCGGTGGCGTGAAATGGCTTTCGACCGCTAACCACTTTGAAATGATTTTTAAACACTCGTGCTCTCGTGGATTGAGCCTGAATTGTTTTATTTCTGTACGCGGTTTCTGAAATTCAGAAAATACCACTGAATCAAGTTCAAGTTTCATCTGGCTCAGCTACAAAACTGTTTGTTTCCGAATCGTAAGATATAAAAAAATTTCATTCTCAATTAAACGTGAATGGTTAACAATTTCAGAACTAATATAATGGACCATTATGAAGGAATTATTAATTTGCTCCCGGAAGAGAATTGAAATAAACTCAAACATGCGTAAGGAAGTCGCCCGCAGGAATGGCTCCCGCATACTGCATTGCTACCGGAAATTCTACAAACACGTAATTTAAAAAATTATAAGCATTTAAATTCACGAGATATTTTAAAACTTTAAGAACATTTGCAACTTACGTGCATAACTCATTTCTTGTTTCAAACTTATCGTTTATTCCTCAGAGAGGTAAATTCGAACAGCTACCAATAAAAGTTTAACATATCATGCGGTAAATTTTTACTTTATGCATTATCTCGTGAGCGAATCGAGAAGGTTGACATGTGTTGTTTTAGTTACTGCAGTATCGCAAACGTACTTTTGTCGTCACGTTTATATTTTCAAAAAAAAATACAACTCAGTAATGGCAACGTTATTAACGCAAAAACTATAAGTGCTCTTCGTCGGTACAAATTCAAAAGGCTAGTAATTCTTCACTATAGACAAAGACTTCTTTATGATGTGAAGATCGTAGCAGTAATACTGTTAGTATTGCTTCCACAGCTGAGGTCATTTCACACATATGGACCACCACCGAGAATCGAAACCATGACCGCTTTCACCAAAGACGAACGCGCTGTTCACTTTGCTGTCCGAAAGCCTGATAAGGAGATCGTAGCCAAAGATGATGAAATACATCATCGACAAAAGTTGAAAATATTGCTTGTATTGAATTGCCATTTTTTTATAACATAGAATTAAATCAAGAGCAAAATGATCAATAAAAGTAGCCACAATTTCTATCTAAAACGATTTACTTTTCTATACTATTCTATCTTTTACCTTAATTTCCATTGATCTACTAAAATTTTCTGTTGAAGATGATAAAAAACTTGTGAATACATCCCTCAACGGAATCAAATCAAAATCTTCTCCTCCGTTTTTAAACAAATAAAATCAAAACAATTCCCTTGGTTCCTCCTACTATTATAAATCAAAACCTTTCGTACGGGATTTTCATTAAGAAAATGACCCGCTTAGCGTAAAACACACAACGTACCGTTGAATTTAATCACGTTTAATTAGAATTTATATCACATTTCTCGGCTCACCTATTAAAGCCCAAATATATTAACGCTGTTCAAACAAAAGGGACAACTTTCGAAGAAGTTCCTCTCGAGTCGTTTATTTCAATGCAAGGTAATTAATTAATGCGAAGCTTTTTTTCTTTGACTTTCTAATTAAATGGAGAAAACGAAAAAGTTTTCGGATTTTCCCGTTCAGTTTCAGCCACCGAGGTGAATTAATTGCCTAACCATAGATTTAAAAGTTAAATACTTTTATATCAGGTGGAATTCTTTGGAAGTTTCGAGACTTCGTAAGCACCAACTTTAGATTTCGTGAAACCAAGACTCCTTTAATTTTCATTCCGATAGAAATCAACGATTTAAGTCAATGCGTTTTTTCGATAGGAAAGACAATTAGTTCCCTGAGGAGATCCGCGCTAAGAGCGATTCACATTTAAATTTATTATCGAGGAATTTTGACTCTTTTATTCGTGGACGTAACTGGCACTAAGCCCTCCAAAGTTTGAATGCTGCATTAAACATGAGGGAGAATAATGAGGTTGACCTCTCTGAACTCTTCACTCTTTACTCGCTGTATCTATGAAAATTAGGACTACACCCTGATTGATCATTTGCACCTTAACTACCGCTCAATTGCGCGAGAAACAAAAAACAGTAATTCCTTATAATACAACTATGAAGAGTAAAGTATGTAGAGTAAAAGGATTTGCTACTTTTCTATTACTTTCACCGAGTATGAATAATTCTTGGAAAAAAGTGTTTGATACCCTCCTATGATATTTCAATAGAAAAATAATGAATACTTGACATCAGTGATAACTTGTAATTGTTCCAAATCTAGGCGTTGAAATTTCTAATCTCTAATAGCGAAGAAATTCTGTGAACGCCTCAATTTTTTCTCAGAGTAAATAACAAAATTATTCACGGAAACAGCCACTTTATCCAAACTTATTCTGTTTTAACAAACAGAAACTTTATACAAACCCAAATAAACTGCTTAGGACACGGACGACGAACTTTTTGACGGATGAATGGCATACTTGATGAATTAAAAGACTAGCGTGCCAATAAGAAGCAAGATTATAGCGCGAAATCCTACTGCTAATGCTAATGCATTATAGTATGTAATTACGGATCCATGTAAACTTAGGGTTTAAGGAATTATTATAAAAATCATTAGTAAATGAAGAATTCGAAATTATTTACTTCAGAGATTAATTTTTTTAAGTAAGGTATGCGTAACCATCATAGTGCAAGCAGCAGTGCCACTTAATTTTCTCATGTGCCATAATTCCCTCTAAAAGATATTCTAAGCGAAGAAAGGCTCAAACTTAAATAAAAAAATTAATTAATGAAAATATTCTGGCACGTATAAAATATAAAAATTTCACTTTATCCACAATTTAACCTAGCTTCATATGTCACTTACATATCCTACTCATATTTTAACATCAATTTAAGTCGTAACGCTTAAAAGCATATTATTTCAATTTTGTTTTCTCTTTTTTATTTTTCTCTGTAGATGGAAGAGGAGATTCCCAGAGACACGGAGAACACCGAAACTGCCGCTCCACCACCACTCGATCCCGGATCTGTGTCTTGCAACCACATCTACAGGGGACCTAAGCGACAGAGACCATCCTTATCAAGAGAAGTCGTGCTTCGACGACAGGACCCCCCTTACCAAGGCAGAACGCCTCTTCACTCTCCAAGGAGCGTCTTCCTGTTTGGCAGAGGCGGTCGTCGCGACGTCTCCTGCATCACGAGATTCGAGCCCCGACGGGGGCAGCGGCTGATTCTGGAACTCGGGGAAGTTAGGATGGGGAGCGGTGGTTGTCACTCTGAGAGGGACCCCTTCACCGGAAGATGGCAGTGCATCAAAGGCGATTCTCCAGAGTACTCCTTCCGCAGGGACCCCATCTTAGGCGACTGGGCCTCTGACTCTTCCATAGTTGGCATCCTTAGGGGTCATGCGAAGACGTCGGTCGGGCAGACGGACAATAGACCGCACTCCGCGAGAACCGGGTTCGATCCCGGAGGAGGCGGTTTCTTCGAAGGAGGTTTCCGGAGGATGGGGTTGCGGAAGGTTCTCGCCAGCGATAAAAGAGATGGCGCAAGAAGAGTGAGGGAAGATACTACGACTCCAGAAGACTATGAGGTCCGCGTGCAGAGAAGTACCGAGAGGGATGAAGGCATGCTGTGGTTCTCTGAATTTCCCTGGCCGGGAGTCAAGATGAAACTCCACTGCCTGTGTGGATACATCGACGAAGTTGTAACCATCGATTCTACGGCTGGGGCATCAGAGCTCAACTTCACCGCCTCTGGCATGGCCCCGTGGCAAGACCAGAGGAGCTTCCGATACTCTGGTTGGATGAGGTTCGAGGAAACACCTGCGAGGTTCATGAGCTGTGCCGAGGGGAGGAGAATATCCGGCCCGAGCGGTACCCTCAGTCGGTCGGAGGGAGATCCGTGCGGTGGGCATCCTTGGCTTCTGGAGCCCTCATCTGCCGGCGTCTTCCTCCACCTGAGGATAGCTGGCAGGGCGGTCTCTTGGAGTGGGGACAATTGGCATCCTCCACCGGCAGCGCCCGCTCCACCACCATACTGTTCCAGAGGACAGAGGACAATCGTCACCAGACCAGGTCTCCCAGGAAGGCTGGTCCTCTGCCCCTCTTCAGTCTCCCACGTCCGCCTCTTCTCGGGCAGTTGGCCTCAAGCAGCGCGGTGGGATTCGGCTCTGACACCACCTCTTGCATCCGCTTTCGTCTTCGAGTTCGAAGAAGCCAGCGGTGTGGTGGTGGAATGGCTGGAAGTGATTCCTGGACGTCCGGAGCAACCACCTCCACCCGCCCCGGCCTCTTCCTTATCCGCGCAGGGCCATCCAGCAGCGGCGGCCCCAGACGCAGCACCACAAGCATCTTCGTGTCCTACCCTCTGCCCAGAGATACCCGCGTGCGTGTCTCCGGAACTGTGGTGCGACGGCACGCCTCACTGTCCTTCAGGGGCGGACGAGGCAATGTGCGGGGCGAGAGGTAGGCCCCCGGCACCTCCCCGGCCATCATCAGCGGCGGAGGAAGCCGGGGTCACGCTGTACACCGCGGTGGCAGTCGGGGGAGGTGTGGCCGCCATGGGGGCCGTCACTCTGCTTCTGGTTGCCATCGCAAGTGCGGCGAGAAGAGGTAGGAGGAGGGTGAGGAAGGAAAAGGAGGCAAGAAGAGGGAGGGAAGACGTGGTGGGGAGGGTTGGGACATTGGTAGATAGGGACAGGGGAGAAAGGAGAGAAGTTAGGCCGCAAGATGCGGAGGAAGACGAGTACGAGGATTACGAGGGTGAGGAGGAGGAGGAGAGCGAGGAGGAAGAAGAGGTGGTCGTGGGGAGGAGAAGGGGACCAAGGGAGGCTATATGTTGACCGTCCTCGTATTCGTCGAGTATTGTAACTCTGACGGGAGGGACGAACCAAAGCTTCCACATCGCCGACGGATTCGGTCGTCCAGGTCTCCGTGATGGAAGAACGCGGGAAGGAAGGGTGCCACCGGGGGGTGGATAGGGATCCGCAACGGGCATGACAGTAGTGAATTTCCGCTAGGCCTCCGATGGCGCGGATGATTTAAACCATGTCTTTTTCTATAAGGTCGTCTTCGCGAGAGATTCTGAATTTTTAGGCATCCCTACGATATCCCATGGCTTAACCAATGTCTGTGTGTGTATGTGTGTGTGCGCGCGCGTGTTTTACGCGTGTCATTTTTATGTGAATCGATTGTCCTCGACAGCCCCTGGAGATGGAAGGCGTCCGAGTCGACGGAGGCCTTTTTAGCTGGTCGCGTCTTCTGATTTCAACGCCGAACGAGATGTATTCGACGTGTTTCTTATTCCAGGGGATACATTCATTCCCCATCCACCTTTCCAATCTGTGTTCTGTAACTCTAAAGGCGTCGAGATACCCATACCCATCTCAAAGGCTCCCAGAGGAAAAGTAGACGACTCTGATTGTGAGAGAATTTCGTCACATTTTTCTGTCGAAAGTCTCGAGGTGTTTCATTTTGGTGGAGCTACATTCCATGGAAAGAAATTGCTATTGTGATCTCTTTTTGTAGGATTCCTCGTAGCAGGAGGAGGTCACCGGCGTCGGCATTTTCGTCCCGCGGTGAGGCCGCCGCCGAATTTTCCCACCTATCCCTTGATTGCTGTATTTTCAGCTGAGTCATAAATATTCATCTCTTGCTCGGTGAAATAATAAGGTGCGCAGGAAAGAAATGGGTTCGGTAGGATTTGCTCAAGTCGGCACCACTGTGAGTGGATAGTAGAACGTAGGAGAAAAGCTCGAGTGTCACTCCTATGACTGTGAGAAGGACCGTTTTCGACACTATTTTACTTTTGTATGCCTTAGTAGTCAACGCTCGTCGCTGTAGCGTTTCTTGCGTCATAAATTTGTTTCCGAACGATTTATTCAGATTCTTTTCGGAGGCACGGATGAGAAGAAAGCCTTTGATACGATTTCCGCAATCTCAGCCGACATTCCAGCGATGTTCTCTAGCGCAGAGGATAATGGACTGAGGGACAAAGAAAAGCAGCCACCCGCATCCAGAGAGAAGTTTTGTCGGTCGTTCTTTGGGAACGTGAAGCCGAGGAAAGTTTTGAGTGTTGTCGTGATTTTTTTCTTCAATATTTCCACTCATGCCTTATTTTGTGACAATCCTTTTGAGACGTGTTCTCGTCAACTGCTCAAACACTATCATACGTGAGGAGAAATCTTGAGCGACTCTAGTGATGAGTACGCAGTAAAATGGACTGTGGATTCCGGCTGAAATTGAGGAAAGCTTCGATGGATGTGTGAGTTTGACTGAATCGGAGTGTAGGAAACCTAAAAGTTTAAGTGCTCCAAAAACTGTAGCTACAGGCAGCCATTAGGATAGTCTAGTAGTGGATTCTAGATACCACCTGGGAGTTTGGAATTTTTGTGGATCCACCCTTAACACGTACACCAACATGTAAGTTGTTATCTTCAGGGTATGAAGATGGCTAAAGTTCCAAACCTTTTACTGGTTTCTTAAAACTTGCTGCTTGACTTTCCACGCCGCGGCCTAAAACTACAGCTTTTGAAATATTTAAGCTTTAAACATTGAAAGATAAAATGCTATTATAGCTGGAATAAAACAAAGGTGAGGATCTGTACCATCAGATAAATTTCGTACGAACGGGAGGAAGAAATTTCTATTTAGTAATATGATCCTGGTTGCAACTCCTCGCTTAGGATCAACTTGACTTGTTTGTCCAACTACGTAGAAGAAACCTTTTAATCTAAGTCCACAATAATTAAGTAGCTGAATCAAAAAATTCAGCTCAACTCTTTTAACGTTAACTATCCGATTATTTAAGCTTTCCCGCTTTAATTGGAATTCTGAAGAAAAAAGATCGAAATAGAAGTGGAATCAATTTAAAATCAAAAAGATAACTTTCAAACATCGTTTCTGTCATCGAAATACAACACGTAGTTCCTTGATGATTTCATTTAGCAGGAATAGACATTTTCATAAGACCATCATTGATTCTAGAATGGGATTTCTTACTACATAGTTGACTCCGGGATTCTGAATTTGCCGAGTTATTCAACACTTCTACTTCGCGAAATTTAATTAAAAACATCTTGACTAAGCCGGTGCTTGGATCAACATCGTGAGGAGGAGTATATGTACACACACGGCTCGTGAGGATATATATACACGGCTCAAACTACTGCATCCGATTTCAGCGTTGTTTTATTTCACTGTTCTTCATCTCTGAACTCTTACGGGTCTTCTCGCTAGCGCATCTCTCTCCAGAGACAGCGCATCTCTTTTTACTGCCCTTTTTTATATCTTTTGAGCTGCACGCAGATAGCAGCCCGGCTCTAAACGAGAGAATGTTTTTCGATTTATTTACATTTCTTCCTTTCTGCGAGTATTAACAAAAGAAAACCACGTTTTCAGGCACAACAGCGTAACTTCCGCCCAAGACTTTACTTCGCAGATCACTGATTTCACTTCTCTATTTTTTACAGCTCTTTTACCGAAGCCGAAGTATGAAACGCGTGACACTTCTTTCGACGCTAAAAATGTATCTTCAAACAACTCATCGGTTTATGTTCACTTACTTTTCATATCATGTTGGATGTGTCAAGGAAAAAAACCATCATTGCGACAATCGAAAGATAACACCATTTCGACAATCGAAAGATAACACCATTTCGACAATCACGGATCGTGTCTCATCGCTGCCAACTCAGACCTCTGCTTTAAGGTAATCCATGCTAACCTAGAATTGGTATTTCCTTGGCAAACGTACCACATAAATTGCTGACCGATTCTGCGTTAATACCTCCTTTCTGAGACCCTCCATAACCCGCGTACGCAAACTACAATGCAGTTTCTCTTCATCCTCATCATCCATTCCTCGATCATGAGTGTTGGGAAAACACCCCCCATTCGCTGAGACGGAAGACCAACGTAAAATGTTGCCATCGTTACCTACGTTTTAATGGTATCATTTTTCGTTCGGGGCAATTTCGCAAGGTGCTCGGCTCCACCAGACTTTAAGATAAACCGTAAATTCTTCCTCGGAATCTCAATCGCCGCTTACGGATCGGGCATCTAACCTTCTAATAAATTTCGGCATAACATAAAGGAAATTAAACGTCATTAAGCATGTTGGCGATCCTTTCTTTCTCGCGGAATAACTTACGCGTGATCCGAGTGAAAACGTTAGAAACGTTTTTTCCTTCCCCGTGAACCGTACTCTTTTTCAAAGCCGTCGTCCGAGAAACATTGAATGCATTTATAGTGCCCCATTTAGGTGGCGGTCGCCCCCGCGCCTGCATTCCAATTGAGCCCGTTCAAGAGGCGATAACTTACAATCCTCTAATGCTTTTGCGGAAATTAGGCAATCCTTTTTTACCGTTCCTACCAATTTCCAGGGCTTCCTGAGATATTAATGGACGAAAAAGGAAAATTACGGCGAAATACCTGTTGGAGAAACGTCTCGGAGTTATGTACTCGCACTTAGGAACTTCTTGGAAATTTCATGAAGAGTTAGCTTGATATACAGTCTCGAGGAGAAAAATACATACTGGGGCAACATATCTTTACTAGGGAGTTAAAACAGCTCTTACTACTCCGAGGGGCAGTAAACAATGGTCCTAATGGATCTGGCGCTTTTCCAGCGAGGGCCATTAGAAAACTTACTCTTGTTTCTAACTGGATAATGGCTATGGTGATCCCCAAAGTTGAAAATGGTTGCCGTAATGTTCAATGTTACCAACGCCGTTGGTCGGCGAGGAAACGTAAGGGAGTACACTAAATGTTAACAGTTCAGAGACAAAGAAATCTAAAAAACATCTAATGGTCCGAAGAGACGATTTCAATCCTTGAAAAGAATTGCTGCGAGGGAAGGGAAGGAAGTTAGTAAAGATTTAAAGGCCTACTGCTGCGGAGATAACATTAGTGTGGGTAATGGCTGATGGTGTTTTAGATCTCGACAACCGAGTCAGCCAGTTCCGAAAGATGAAGGTGAACCCTAATAAACTTACGTGAAAGTATGAAAGAGAAATAATGCCGAAAAGTAAATCCATACAGTTTTGATGCAAATGACAGAATGATTGTGAATCAAGAGTGAGTGTAACAGCCGTCATCTATCATTTAAGATAGGTATTTTCACTGGCCCTTCGCGAATCTTTTACAATATAGATTAGGAAATTTCGGCATGTTATGAAATTTTTGCGCGATAATTTAATGCTGGGACTAGCAGTATGGAGAATTCTATCACAATCGCCGAACAGGATGATGTTTCAATTCCGGTTATTAATTAGGTTAGGCTATTAATTATTTAATTATAAATCTTTGTTTCGATCATTCCACAAAAGAAGAGCCGAGCACTTTGCGTCAAGCATTCCATTGTGATCTCTTAACGACTGTGAATTGGAACCTTTTTTGCATTTAAACTACTGAGATACGTTCCGCATCTTTTGATGTAGTGCGGCTTCAAAGAAAAGAGAAGGAAACGGTTTTAAGGGTGAGGTCGCTCACGAGGTGGAGTATAATCACAGCAACACTTAAGCAATACCCGCCGACGTAACAAACGACTGTGTGAATGAGACTCCGGCGCGAGCAAGTGTGCGTGCATGGAAGTGTTTGTACCACTATTTATTTCCAGGGTAAAAAATAAAAAAATTCCGAAGTGACTGAAACTGCTTGGTGAAGCATCTCTCTTCTCTCTCTACCTTCCTTAAGACATAATCATTAAGAATTATAGACGCGAATGTCTTGTAAAGGGGGCTCCTTCATATTCTCTCTTGCCTCGACTTATAGGGCTCGTTCCGATTTCGATGACCGTGGTGACGTCTCTTCCGAGACACAAACCGCCGTGTTTCTTCGCGAAGAGAGCTCACTTTTATGTCGTTTTTTCCGATCGATATTTGTAAATGCTTAGCCTCGAAAATTTGATGGCCTAATCGGTGAGTGTGTAATGTTTTTTTGATTTTCCGGCGTACCGTTGCATGGGCGTGCGTTAGATTTGTAAAAATTCGAAAATTAAATGAGTCAGATGTAATGGTCACATGGCTCGCGAAGAGGGAGCGTTATTTTGCATGTGGCGGAACTGATGAGTGGATGAATAATTTTGCCGTGTTCCTTGGATGCCGCTGATTTCATCATCTGTAAAAAGGAAAAATGAAAGCTCGCTTACCGCAGCCGATAAGTAGATTCCCGTGATAAAAGTATTCGAATCCGTAACTAAAGTAGTAGCTTCAAACACTAGAGTCAGTGCTCTCGCAATTTAAAAAAATCCTTGACAAAAGTTGAAGTGGGAAGGGCGGATAGTTTTTCAAGATAAAGCAGTGTATAGATCCAATGAAAATGCTCAACTTGAAATCATGTCGAAGGGGTAGGCAGAGAGGACAAGGGAGAGAACAAAATTATTCCAAATTATTCCAAAATGTTTATTCGGATGGACTTTTTTGAGTATATGTGTCGTTACTTTTTCCAGTCCCCGAGAGGACGAGAGAAAATGTGTCAACTGAAACAAATGTTTTCTCTTTTTCATGAACTATCTCATATTAATGTGTAAAATCAATCGTCGGTGATATTCTATTCACTGGCAATTAAAGTTTTTTAACATAAGCTGCTGTTTTAATTCCCAATGAAATTCCTCGCCTTACTCTTGGAAGACAAAAAAAGCCACAGAAGACAAATACCAAACTTTAGAGATGAATATACTAATATCTGATAAAATATTATACATCCTCTTTCAAGAGAAATTATCGGTACAGGAACGTTCTTTTCCCCTTTTTGGGAATTTTTTCCCTTAATCATCTTCGATTACTGAGTCTATTTTATTACACATAAAAAAGAAAGCTACGACGGTACAGCCAAATTTATTCCACAAGCTTAATCCTTGACTAAAAAGATACTAAATTCAATGCAAACGAAAACTGTAAACCCTCTCCCCCTAATTACCTTCCACTAACGACTCCTCTTCTCCAAATTCTACTTACTAGGCCCTGTTTCTTGAAAGAAATTCACAATTATCTCGCAGTTTCGACGAAAATGTATGCTCTACATACCAGTTACTTCAAAGAAAACGAAGTTTTGAGGTAAGTAGAAGGTTGGGCATAAATACATACAAACATTCCAGCACTGACGTTCCGAAATATCGAGTACTTCAATATTTAAGAACTCGATCTGATAAACATAATTAAATCGATCACTAGAGAAGATTTCACACGCACGTACTACACATACGATCATCAGCATAACTTTCAACAGCGCAAGAGACCCATCTTCGGATTACGCTGGAGGCGTGATAAGATCAACAGGAATCGCTACGGCTTCATTCAGAATGAATGATTCTTCGAGTAACCTTTTAAAAATCTCCTCGTATCTGCATAAGCTCTCAACACGCTAATATTTCAATTACCCTCGTTCTACGTCCCGTGATTACAGTAAGAATCTCATTGACCTCCTTTAACATTTTAAGGGCGCTTAACATGTTTCTTCAAACATCAAAATCTTTCTTTTTCCTTAAAGTAAGTATAACGAGGAAGTGCTCCGTTTGCATCTCAGCCCTTGCAAAGAGCACATTCTGTTGCTCTTAACGTAACAGTATTATGGAAATCGATTACATCATGAAAGACGCAGTTCATCCATGGGTGCACCTAAACACGGGGTAAACAAAAACACTACGCTCTAATGAATCCTTTTAATACATTTGCAAGCTCTACTCTACTCCATATTTTGTTTCTTATCTTAGCGATATCCTTCCTAAACGATCTTACATCATAACGGATCACTAAGATTCCAAAATTCTTCCGACTACGAACAATTCGTGTCTAGTAAAATAATAAATACAGTCAATAAATATCAATTCCTTACTTTATTTTTCACATTCTTATAATTTATTATCTCGATATAACTTTCATGGAATTACACATTCTATTATTTCAATTTCATACTGTTAATGTAATATATTTTAATAAAAATGGTGAAAGAGCTTTACGATTGAATAACTTTACCACCATATAAAATTTGTCACATTTTCCGAAATTCCTACGTCATTATAATTGCCCTAACCATTTTAATGAGTCTTGACGGCTTAATAACTAATATTATTTTCTCTTTACTCTTAACTACTCTTTACTATAAGCCTTTGGTGCGCTCCTACAGCCCCAAAATCCTTAATTCCTCCATCAGTTTCAACTTTTAGTTTCGTATTTAATTAGTTTCTCTCTTCTGCTGCAATGACTCTCTGAAATACCATAACTCACACCCTAATTATTTGTTACCATAGAATATTGAGTAGAATTTAAGTCAGTATTTCATTTTCTTGTATCATATGCATTCTATTATTCGAGGGATTTCAATATTCTAATTTTCTGTATCTATGGGTATTTGAAAACCATCTGACAAAGTATTGAATCCCAGATAAAAATGTGTAAATTATAACAATTTAATGATCTTAGTCAATTTATGATAAGATTTCATTCTGAAATAGAAAAATCGCTAATTTAAATCCGTCGACAATGCATTTTTCTGCAGTCGCAGAACTTCCTAATATTGACATAAGCATATACATTGACGTATTTTTAAAATCTCTCCATAATGACATACTGTCACTATAGAACATAAATTAATTTTTCATACTCCCACCAAAGAGCCCCAAACATAGATATTAACTTTGGTAACCACGATACAGAGAATTTTTCCTGTCACGATTGACTTTTACAAATTAATTTTCTGTCTATGCGTGTATGAAGAGGAGAAATTCAATCGATTTTTTTGTATCGATAAACAAATGTCATTTCTCGTGTATGTTTTCGACATTTAATTTTACGATGACAACCTATGTTATGCTAAATTGGAGTGAATGCGTTTAAATTTCCCTAAATCCGAAAAGAGGAAATGTAACTATAAATTTTAAAAATAATCCAACTGCGCTTCGAGCAAAACAGTAAATATTACTTTTTTAATCTGTTGGTATATTTGATCCGTACACAATGCATTCATTTAATTAATTAATTGACAGTAAAATTAAATTGAATAACAGCCCATTATAAAAGTTGAACTAACGAGTAAAAACTTTTCAAAAAGAACATTAGTCAAATATTATGGATGTGAGCAAACATATACGTATTTTTCGAAATTCAATTAATAAAAATAATAATGATAACATGCATTAATTACTGATTATTGGATTAAATATTTCATTGGATTACATATTTCATCTCACAATTATTCAAATATCTAATAAGCTATAAATAAATAAGACACCGACTATAATTAAGGTGTGAAAAATCAGAGCACTTCGAAACCCTGTAAGATAAGGATAACTAAATAAAAGAATCGTAATAATAAAATAAAACAATCGAAATCCGCGACGACCACGTACTAATTTTTTTGACCCTACTACAAGAAATAGGGCTTCCTTTAATACCTCTCCACTTAAACTTTTTTATACTTCAGTTCTTGTCATTTATTCTTCGGTCTCGGAACGACTTTGCGGTTTTTGGTACTTCGCTCTCCTTTCGAAAGGATAGAGACTTTTGTCATGCCAGCGTTTCTCATCGCTGCTAATTTCCTTCATGTATAAAATCATTCGCCTTTTAGTTCCAACAAATGGTGTCCGTGTTCTACTCATTTAAAGGCAGTGAACGAAAAATTTCTCACCTCCTCTGAGATGCAAATCCTCTTTGTTTTCTGAGGGAAAACCAAACAAGGAAACATAATGCGAACATAATACGAGTCGCTAATGCAGACTTTACCCAAACATATCTAAACTACGTAATTATACGAGGATGGAGTCATTAAGAATATATCTACATATTTACCCTCAAAGCCGCCTTACGGCAGAGAGTGCATTATGACTCCATTACCTTCATCGATTACTTTCAAGCATGTTTCGCAGAAAAATGAATTCGTGAAGCAACTAGCGCTAGCAAATATTTCCCTGATTTTTTTCTCAGAGTATCGAATGCTCTTATGTTTGAAGCTATATTTCGGAATATTTATCGGAAAATCCAAAAAAAAAATTAAAGTAAAAATACAGGAGTTTTTTCTTTCCAGCGATGCCAATGTTTTATCAAATCAACGTGCATTCTTTCTTTGCTCAATTACTCTGAGAAAGTGATAAACGAGAATTGAAAAGTTCAACTTTATCACGATAAAGCAATATTATAAAAGCGTGTATTCCAAGAGTTGATAGTACAGATTACGATGCAGGAGAATCACTCAGGATAAAAGAAACATTTACCCGGCCTTTATTAGGATTTAATCTTTCAGAGTCTTTCATTAAATCTGGATCTCTACCATTAAGAAATATCATAATATGCCAAATAATGGTAAAATTAACAATATGGAATGAAAACTTAGTCACTGCTGATTTATAAGGAATTTAAAGGATGTCTTCAAATATTTTATTTGAAATACATAATAACAGTATTAACATTAACTGGAAGAATGGAATTAGTTTTAATTTAGGTCGTAGCTTTGATAAACCTCTTCTTTCAATTACTGCCAACGCGTTATTGCTATTTACATCGAAGATATACGCCACTCAATTAACATTTTACAAATATTTTCATAATGATTCTCCCTTTTTGTGAGCGTTTTTTACACATATCTCTTTCGCCGAGGCAGGTCACTCCAAATTCGATTTAATCCAATGTCAAGTATTAAAAATAAATTCCTTCTTCAAAATCTATCTACACTTCTTGTTCGTGTTCATCACTCTAAATACTTCTTCTACAAAGGTAAAACTCTACCAAAAAATTCATTCAAATATCCTTCTAAAACTCGTTCACAACCTCTAATAGACATGGTCCTAATAAAATACATCTCGTCTGGGACTAAATTTATAAGTTAGTAATGTTATAAGAAATTGTGCCGATCATTTTCATTACAATCAGTTAGTTGCCTATCCTATTTATAACGTCATTTGACATCTATAACTATAGAATCTCGCATATTTAGATATCATTTTACTATTTTGGACATGTGCTGAATTTTATTATCAATATCAATAACATAACGGTCGTAATATAAGTAGTCCAAACACTGTATCCCAGAAATTCCACTGAAAATAAGAAAGGATTCATAATATACATCCAAAAACTACACATTCATTCTATGAATATATATATTCACAAATAGAACAGGATAAATCCTCTTTGACGGGTACTCACCTACTAACATTCTGCATACTTAATTTTGAACGAGACGTTTCCCAGAGAATCGTAGATATTGTCATTGATTTCTAAGAGTGGATGCCCAATAATGACTTCTCCGTTCTTATTTACGTTCCGAAAAGAAGCTTTGCGATTCGACTAGATCCGATTTGAACTACGACAAGGACTCCAATTCACTCTGAAAAAGACCACTTCGAGTATTGCTTGTCATCTCCAATTCTGTCGGAATATTCAAGGAACATCCGAATGCATTATTTGATTCAGTTGCTCTTTGCTACCTTATTTTCAAAGACGAAGTTGTTCGATTACGATGTAAATACATATGAAAATTAAATAGAAGTAGAATGCAGTATCGTTTTTACAATCCTGTTCGGAGGAAAATTAACAGATCCTTGAAAAATGTTCCTTCTCAGCAATAAATTTATAGTAAATACAGGTCGTGCTACCATATCCTGATGAAAGGAATATTTTTCATTCGTCTTTTGGTGCAGAATAAAGAAAAATGTTTCAAAAATAAAAATATCTTTCATTTACTTTTGCCTCAGGCTTGTTCATTATGATCTTAAAGTTAATGAGGTATGAGTGATACTGAATTGTGGCATTATACTAAATTATACCATACTGGCATTGAACCATCTCTCTTTATGGAATGCTACGAAAAATTTTACTTTAAAGTCATTCTCTTACGTGGACTTGTTCCGCTAATAAAATTCTGGCTCTGTGAGGAAAACAAGGGCAAAGTACCTCACTCCTCATTATACCTAGTCGCCTCATTCCCCTCTCCAATCCTTTTCTTAGCTAATGGTGGGAGGAGGGGTTCAAATCAAGCTTCGGAATGAAGACTGTAGATGCATACATACACATTCACTCATAGATATATATAGAAACACCACACCGGTATCCATTGCTATTTCTATACCGACACCTTTTCTCTATGCTTGAAATTATTCTCACCAGCATTCCTCATCTTGAAGACAGCTCTTTAGGGTTTCTCGAGAAGATTGCAATTTAGAGAGAGAAAAAGGAACACCTAAAGAGAATTTCACTGCGGAAACGAAAGATAAAATAAATGAAAGAAGTCACGTGACGTAAAAGGAATGCAGGAAGAGACGACCAAAAAGTGCTCGCGACAACATGAAACACACGGCCCTTTGCGCGAGAAAGATTGAAGTGTTTAAAGGTGGATTTTTAAAGCAAAAAGGAAAGGTAAATGGGAGAAGGCCCATCTGATAGGAATGCGGAGGTGGGAATAAAGGGATCCTGGTGACGGGAGGCTAGACGAATGACGAGGTCATGTGAATTTGACCCGTGAATATTTCTGGAACTCCTTGTACACCTTGACTGCTGCAGATATCTCGCGGGGCCTGACCTCTTTCCTTGTGATCCATACTTGATACTCAAAGCTCCGGGCGAATGCCACTTTCCCCACATCTCTTTAAATTATTATTTCACCCCTCTTTCGCCTCCTTCTGATCCTTACAAGCACATATTTACTTTCCGATCTGTCTTGGCTCGTCGTGAAATTTTCAAACGAGGGTGGCGAGTATATTTATGCACACACTTATGTAGGCGACGCTGAAATTGCTTTTATAAATAAACCATGGACGCTCATTTTCTCCGAATAAATCATTGGTGCCTCCATTTTTGCTCCCGCGTTTATGCTTGCATAAAAATTTGATTACCCGAGATAGACTGTCTGGGGTGGAATTTTGATGTTATATAGAGTGATATCATCATAATTTTATGTATCACATATTAATAACTGTACTACTGAGACAATGCCTTTTACGATGTTCTTTCACTACCTACAGTCGGTATAAGAATCCTATTAAAAAAACGTTGCGATAATTTTACCTACTCATGGTTTGGTTTTAATCATTTATTCTCAAAATAGAAACCTTCCCGTCAATCGAACATAGAAATCTCGTAAATGTATACACTATAATTATTAACGCATCTATTGTCTCGAATTGTATTTATTTAGCTTCCTGGCAAGGGAAAATTACATGAAAGCCATCGAGGTTAAGAGGAAAGAATTAAATAAATACCTAAACTATTTTCTTTCATCGAGCAGATTTTGACGAATTGAATGTCTGTGCAAACTGCCCATGAATGACGAACCATGAGAATCTTCCCTTAATCAATCCTTAAGGTAACCTACATTCAAGATAACTTGTCATCCGATACGTCGATATATATTTTAGGTCTGAAAAAAATTAAAGAAGAGAGAAGAAGAGCTCGATCTTCTTACGCTATGCTAAAAGGAATATTTAGCGATTCTTCAAATGTAGATACGGAGACAAACAACATTGATATTCAAATCATAGTAGCGCCCTCTGAAGTAATCGATAGGTACACCTAAAGGAACGCATTTTCGTAAATATAACATGTGATTTAAGGTTTCTAATTGCAATGAAAATTCAATATCAAAAAAGTACATCTATAATTATCATTTTCATGTTAAAAATTACCTAAATAACTATTAAATTACAACGGAAATCCGTAACCTTTAAACTACAGAAATCGCGAATTCGAACCACATGCTTCACCCGAGTGTTTGGCTTGTGATCAACAGATGCCAAGCAATGACGTAAAAAGGGACAATAGCGCACCAGCCAGGCTTTACTTAGCTCTTGGGCTTAAATTCATTCGCCCGCCATCTAATTGGAGAAGGGAAAACTATTCTTTCCCTGTGAGAGGCGTCGCTACTTGGAAACGAGATCGAAATAAACAGTGGAGACAGAATGGAAAGATGCCATCTACCTTACTGCAATGTGATTTAATGATATACTGAAGGAGTTTCTATATTTGATATTTTCGATTGAATATGTACCTGATAGAAAACCAAATCACCCACAGTACATACGGAAACAATGACAGCAAATTTTATTATAAAAAGTCAAAGCATAATCAATCACCAACAATAAATAAGGGTATAGTGACAGCAAGTTTTATCATGAACATACGAGTATATCTGCTATAGAGGAATATCTACGTATAGTAGAGAATGAAGCAAAGATAATTAATTAATTCCTATTCATGCCAAAAACCGAACGAGATATAATGTTCCCGGGAAGGATTAAAATAATACCCTTTCCTAAAGTAATTAAACGATGTTCATGACGAATATATAAGGCGGAAGCCAATATTGAATCACGTCACCTACAATATACAGTACGTAGAATATAAAAGAAAGGTAACTTCAGGTAACCTTGCCAAGGTTTTAGTTTTAAACCTCTTGCGAGCTCAACGTCGAGATTGGGAAATTAAAACTTTTCTAAAAGCTTTAAAGGCATAGAATATACGAGTTAAAAGAATACATTAGGTTTTTCAGTCTAACTTCATTCAGTTTCGAGATTTATCCTCTTCTAGCTCTAATCTCTGGATTTCGGCGCGCGGAAAAAACAAAAGATTGAAAAAATCACAAATCCTTTTGTTATAAAGATGCAGTCTTCCTTTATCCATCAAAAATATTTATAGTTCTCAACAAATTCTATATGCAGTACGTATAGAGGATTAAATTATGGTACGATATTTAGCTATCACTATTTGAAACGCTGAATCATCGGAGAATGGTCTTTGCACTCGGTAATGAAAAGAAATAATACCTATAGGTTTTAATATTTATGAATTGAATTAATAAATTACCTCGTTTGAATGTATTACTTATATATTTAATCGACAAATCAATGTTTGCTGCAATGGGCAACACCTCGCCATGCTCCTAGAAGGAATATACATGGAAAATAAAGCCCGCATAAGAACGCAACGTTTTTTTAAATTATTTTTATGTATTTATGTTTTTATTAAGTACCTATGATATTAAAAATTTTTATAAAGATTATTTCACTTTTTACTAGAGATATACATAGATTGAAATTGATTGCGGTTATCTTTTCTTGTCTTTGGTGAACATTTACGGTGTTTTCTGCCGCTAGAAAGCTATTTTAATAATATTCATTTTGTAGAATTAACATATTATTTACGTGTTAACTATTGAGTTTCTACACCAAAACGGTGGGTACTCCGTGAAAGTCATTTTGAATAGTATCATCCTACCAAATTTTATCAAAGCTGGTGAGTCGAAAGTCAAGTTCTCCCCTTGTAAGAGGCGTTATTTTAGATGAAGGGAACATTTCTCTAGCTTTCGACCTCGCAAAACCTCTCCTTCAGTGTTTCAAAACTACCAACAATTAGAGGTTAATTCGTGCTAAAGATAACATTGATCTTCCATCGATATCATATTTAAATGTAGCTAGGAAGTTAACATGCAATACAAGTTAAATGATCATTTGTCACCATTGTCAAAGCTATTTGATTCAAACAAGGAGGTAATGTTAAAATGAGCCTACCGTAGTAGTTACTGCGTGGCAGACAGCATCATGGCCAATTCAATCAGCTATTGTGAAGTTGTCCATTCTAGCTGCGTTCCACAGTTGTTGATGTAAACACTAGAGGCTCGAAACTCGTCGAAGAACTTTCCCCGAATTTGGAGAAGTTAATCTGCTCAAAGTCATCGTCCGATTCCCCAAAACACATATTCTTTCTTCGTGTCCAATCAATGAGGTTTTCGGAAGGATATCGGGTCTTAAAGGCCACAGTCATCAGATGTTCACAACTTTTGATACTGGCAGATGTTTGTCGAGTTCAACGATCAATGATTTCCTGGCTAAAACTAGGTAAAAACTGTTTACTGAGAAACAACACCCTTGAAGTGATACTCAAGCTTTTCCAATGGTACTCGCAAAATGAATAGGACGGGTATGTTTTGAATCCGGCCACTATCTATCACTATCACAAAGCGATGTAATTAACCATTATCATATTATTATCTTTACTTAGTATGAATTACTATTGCTTCAAAACGATAACAAGGTAAATTACCTGCGGCCCGCAAATTCTGTACTGTTGAGCTAATGTAAATCGCAGGGAGAAAATGCTTGAAATGTTCGAGAACTGCTAAAGGTTTACACATTAATTCACTAAATATCAGGGAGTTTAAAAAAACAAGTATCTACTGCACAACTTTCCTAATTTTCCATTTTCACACTTGAAGAGACAGAACTTGTGGAGCTTGTTGAACATAATATCCGTTTAGTTCTTCTAAATTCACGTCACAGTACAATTATAGTAAACCAACTAGATATCCTATCTTCCTCTTGAAAAATACCAAGCGTACCTGTAAGCAACGACTGAAAGTTTCTGAGATTCTAAGGATGTATAATGCATGTTACTAAGAAAGCGGAACAGCCAAGCAGTCAAATCTCATCGTTAAACCACGCAGTAGTTTTAAAACGATTACGCGGAAATACTGCGGAACAGACGACAGTTGAATCACTAAAATGTAGACCACGGTAATTGTTGCAATTGCGTGCAAGCCTCTATGTAGAGGCGACAGATAACCTAATGATGAGTCCAATTATGTCGTAACTTGAAATCCAGAATAATTAAAATAAATTTTAATTTTGAATTGAAAATTTAATGAATTTTGTTTGTAATCTTGTCTTTGAAGACTGAGAGGTGCCTTACTTACATTAATATAAGTACAAAGATTAGCAAGATGACAGTATTAAAGGATAATTTTTTTGTATAAACACACTGAATTATGAACTGGATGATTTTTAGAAAATGTAAGTAAATTAATTATGGCGGTTCTTTACTTCGAATTATATTTTAATGAATTTTTTCAAGCATGACTCTTGAGATTAAATATTGCAATTAATTATAATTTCATTGTGTTAGAAATACTTGTAGTAGGCATGGTAGTCATTAAAATGATACAGTATAATTTGATAATTATTTATTTCAACATTATAAAAATAATAATAATTTGCTGCTGTACATTGTCTTAAAGGAAAGCAGATCGACAGAGAATTGTTTATACTTAACAATTTAGTTACTTATTACCACAGCTACAAAAGAAAAATACAACTTGAAAATTATTAAACATGTAATATGCATTACTTTTGTCCTTCAGATTATTCACATACCATATATAACAGCACCTGAGCTGCAATGGAATCAATGAATAAACCAAAGATAAATTCATAACATAAAAAATACTAAGTAAATCAAGACATTAAGATGCTAACTTAAATAAGTTTTCTCACAGAAAGAGGAATGTGATGAAAATAGATGATGAGATGATGTTTGGGATGATACACATGAAATTTTAATGGAATCACATAAATATATTCGCAGGATATTTTATCCCAAGTAACTGTAGGAAATTTGTTAAATAATTATTTTGACTAATTAAAATATATACACATATTGAACAAAGATGTGCACAATATCTGGTCGAATAGAATTAAAAAATGGGATGAGATCTTTTGATTCCATGACCAGTGAAAATATGTTCCTTGCAAAAATTTTAAGTGATTGAGAGATAAAACTGAAAAGCAAGATACTGGTTTTTGCTTTCCTAACAGCAAACCTTGAATGATTGCAATAAATAATTTTTAAGAAATACAGTCTTTTCTCAAGGATAATTTAGCACTGCATTTATGTTGAATCACTTTGTAGGATTATTTGGTTCAGCCAAAGGAATGTGGCATGAAAAGCTTGATACTGTAGCATATCTTCTAAGCCAAGGTGGTAACTTGTCTTATCCAGTCAAGGTAGTTTGCAACTTTAACATACACTCCTGGAACACCATACTGTCCACATCCAACTCCCCAAGAGACAACACCAACCAATTGCCAAGTGCCTCCTTGTTCACACACCATGGGGCCACCACCATCACCCTGATTAAGGAAACATTGCTAATTAGTCCACGAAGAAAAAGACTTCCATAAAATTCTATACTTATTTACATTTATAGTTAGCAGTATAAAATATGGAATTGATTCAAATTAGTCATCTTTCAGAAAAGACCCTCAGAATGATTAATTGAATATAAGAGACAATCATTTTATCTTCTAGTAATGTGGATTAATGTACAGATGATAATATTTATATCAATTTTCAACATAATGTTCACTTAAGATACACTCTGTTTATTAAACATCTCTCAAATACTCTTTTTAGCATAAAATATAAGTTCAATAAATGAAATCAATTGCTTTGGAAGAAGGAAAAATATTAGCCATTATTTTTATCAAGAAAAAACGACTGGAAAAATTTGGTCTATTTAAAAGAAAAAATAAGATAAAATAAAAGTATGCTAATATTAGAAAATAAACAAACCTTGCAAGCATCTTTTCCTTCTTCTCCTCCTGCGCAAATAAAGCCTTGGTGAAGCTTGAATTCATATCCTAAGCGTGTTTGCTGTAGCTGAGATTGGCAAGTATGATGAGGTACTACAGGTACTTCCACTTCCTATAAATCAACAAAATTTATCAATTACCTTCTTGAAAGAGACAACAATATCACATAATTTACATTTTATTTCCAACACATTTTCTATCATCAATAATCTAGCAGGCTTTATTAAACATTTTAGGTGAAGAAATTTTTGGATGAATAGTAAAAGCACTTTTAAACCAAATATTTCAATAATATTACCTAATAATAGTAAGAAATTTCATCTTTATTAGCTTACTCAATGATAGATCATACCTTAAGAATATTCTGGTACTTTCCAAAGTCACCAAATGCATCTTTGCCCCAGCCAGTGGTCCAGCAACGAGAGCCGCTGTAGTCACGATAACGATCAGGCATACAAGCTGGGCTGATATGAGGGCTATGAAAGAAAAAAATTCTTTTAGGAATCATGATTTCTATTTCTGTAAACTTCAAATTCTTTTTTACTTTAACTTTAACTTTAAATTTTACTTTAACTTTAAACTTTACTTCAAATATGTCCTTACATACTTATAGGTGGAAAGACTTAATGCATGAGCTTTCACTAACCTTCGTCCTAAATCGACTGGTCTCTGTAATCGCAAGATGGCAAGGTCATTGTAGAGAGTGCCAGCATAAAATTCTGGATGAACTGTCAGACGGGTAACATCAAATTCTTCATGAGGATAAAACTCCACATCATGATTCACATCCCATTCTCCCAAGCGGACTCTGAGGTCATGAGGACCATAGCTGAAATCATAGAGGAACAAACAGGCATTATAATTATGCTTAAGATACTTCTTTCACTGGATACTGCATCAATTTTGCCACTTAACATAATTATAAATTAGTTATCAATGGAAAGAAATGTTTTGCTTACTTTTTGACACAATGAGCAGCAGTCAGGACATGGTAAGCATCAATCAGAGTACCTCCACAGACGTATACACTCTCCTGAACATCTTTCTTCAAAATGGCTGCTTGCCATGGGTATTCGCCTTTGAGAAAGAACAAGTATGATCAGAGATGAAGAGGAAATAAGAAATATACCTTCTCTACTGGATGAAAATATATTAAAAGTGGTTCAAAATCACCAATCTTACCGAATTCTGAATCTCCATCGACATAGACTGGGTTCTTGATACGTCCATTGATGCCTTGAGCGTTCCTCTTTCCACACTGTCCGTATCTTGCTCCATTGCCTCCAATTCCGTTCAAACCACCATTGATACTTCCTCCATTTATTCCACCATTGATAAAACCTCCGTTGACCCCACCCTGGATAAGTCCTCCATTGACACCAGAGTGAATGCTTCCAGCATTTATACCAGAGTGAATGCTTCCACTATTGATGCCAGAATGAATGCCTCCGCTATTGATGCCGGAATGAATGCCTCCACTGTTGATGCCACTGTTGATGCCTGAATGAATGCCTCCACTGTTGATGCCAGAATGGATGCCGCTATTTATGCCATTGATTCCAAAACCATTGTTCACTGGTCCTCCAACAGGCCTTCGGCAACAAACTTGATTTGCAGCACAACGACCACTCAATCCTGGATATTGTCCTAAGTATTGCCTCTACAAGAAATATTTTAAGGGAGAAAAGAAACAAATCAATATCATGAAACAATTCATCAGCTGAAAAATGTCAGTTTCCTTTCCATAAATTTAAAGTTATGGATGCACATAAAAGTTAGGGTGAATCAGAAATGCAGATGTTAAACCTGAGAGGGGTAATGAGAGAGTAGGGTAAAAACTAATGCATGCTTAAGCAATGTTGTTTGCCATTAGTTAAGCAAGTAATTTAGAATTCCGTACCCGAGATTAAGTTTATAAATGGGAAAATAACCCCTTAAGAACCCTTTATAAGGGAGTATCAGTCACTATAAAGGTAGTGTTATTTTTTATTAAAAGTTTTCATATTTCTGTAAAACATGATGGTGATATCTGTAATTTTGTTGAAAGCCCAATTTTACAAAATGTGTGATTTACATTTGCAAAAATGCAACTAAATCAAAATAACACCTTTCTTGGATGCATTTAATAGAGTAGAAAATGGAAAAAATCGAAATGTCAGAGAAAATTTAATAAAATCCTAAGAGATAGTAGAGGGCAAAAAGAATGGTAAAAAGCAAGATTTGATTTTTATGGATAGTTGTATATGAATAAAAATCACCATGAAGAACTGAAAACAATGTCTGTTGTAGGACTGTCATGAGTAAAAGAAATCTCTGAAATTGTAATGAATATAAAAGTTGCAATGAAGGAGGAAAAACCTTCTCCAGTTGATAAATGCATTTCTTCATGCACCCCAAATCTGACCTAAGAAAAACTAAAAACCTACAAGATTAAAATAATCTGGAAAAGTCCAAAGCAATTATAGATCATTGTCCATCACAAGAGTGAAAGTAAGCCCAAAATTGATAAAGTCATTTGTAAAGTATAAAAACTGTCATAATTTACCTTGTCAATCCAACTGTCAGGCAATGTCCAGTCAAACCTCTTACCTTATCTGCAATCCTAATTGGAAATCCTTTCTTAAGTCGATAATTTCTTCACAGTAAATGCAGAGCATTATGTCCATTGTCATGCTGTTGCAGCTCATCGCTTCAAGTCCGCATTTATAAAACTCTTTTGACAACAAGTGTGCATAAAATATTAAGATGCAAATAGAAATTTGATGCCATACATAATTTTCTCTTTGAATTCTTAAGAGCTATAAATTAAAATGTATCATATCATCATGTTGGTATTGTCTATTACAGTCAAATTAAGATGGTTATTCCTTGAAATAAATGTTGATGTATCAACTTGAAAGGGTTCATGAAACTTTTGTCAATGGATAAAACAGTAGGGGCTTTAGCAGTTATGTGTGTAATTCATGAGAAGAATATAGTAACAGTATTAATCCAATTCAATATGTAATAAAAGTGTACTACCTGTCAAAGTTTTTATAATCTGTGATTATTTTTAAAATTTTGAGAGTAAGTATTGTTAGCTATGTCTACTTTTATCTGTAATTTCATATCATTGATGTAACTTCATGTTAGAATTTAAACTTAGAAATATGGTTTCCCAACCAAATCTTTATAGTCACCACAGGCCAATTATGCATTTAAAAAATTAGAAATCAACTCATAATTTAAAGTAACTCTACCAATTCCTACTTATGGATTGTGAAATTCTGTATGAAAATTGGGCATAGAGTGAAAGTTACTGAATGTAGGAATCTTTTCAAACAAATTTTGAAACCATGGTGATAGGTTAGGTATTATAATCTCCATTTCTCACCCCAACCTTGGACTGCCTTGGTTCCTCATCCACCTCCCTCCTTCGTCTACCACTCCTTTCTTTGGGGAACTTGAGGCCCTTGCTCTTGGTAACGGGTGCTGAACTTTCATCCGACTTCCCAAGTTTCAAATCGTTTCCACTCCTGTAATACTCATCATCTTCGTAGTTATTGTAGCCGCCTCCATAAGCATGACCAGGGGGATATTCTGGATATTCATGTCCATCTTCATAGTCTTGCTCATAGTATCCAGGAGGGTATTTGTGAACGTGAGTATGCTTGTGATAATATGGTCCAGTGGGTGGAGGGAGAGGAGGAAAATAGGGAGGTTTGTAAGGAGGAGATTGGGGATATCCATAACCTCCATATCCACCGTAGCCTCCGTATCCACCATAGCCTCCGTATCCACCACCTCCGAAGCCCTGAATAAATCCTTTGAACTTGTTGATGAGACCAGCATTTGGGGTCACATGTAAATTGACCAAGGGTTTGATGACCTTTTCACCCACACTGTCTTCGGAAACTTGAAAGGACACAAGGGGACTGACGCTCACTGGACCGAGGTTCACGGCACCACTTGGAAATGCTCCTGGATATGGATTGACTGCAGGATAACCTCCCCCAAGTGGGTTCAGAGGATAGTTAGCACCCGTGTATGGAAGGCCAAATGAAACACCAAAAGTCGGCTTGAATCTTGTGCCAAGTCTGTCCCCCAAGCCGAACAGCCTCTGTGGCCACGAGAGAAAACGGGGCAGAGTTTGGCATTACTACCAGGCCAATCACTTTATATCTGAGAATAGCTAATATAATTTTGCATGACACATCTCATAGCCTTCATCTAATTTTTATATGTACAAATGCACAAGGATATTAAAGGATTGCAGAGGTATAAAGAAACTAACTTTGAACTTCATAATTAATGCACATATATGTACTATCCTGACTTCATATTTCTTAACCCTTGCTATTTTAATGTAATTACCCTGCAGTTAAATTATCTTTGAAAAATAATTCACTATTCAATTTCCTGCATAATGTTTATGAATCAAACTTCATTGATCATGGACAAAGATAATATCTTGTGCAAACCTCTGAGAATTTATTTTATCAAATTTAGATCTTTTAGCTTGGATCACAATAAATTTGCAGTTTTAAGTAAAATATAAAATATCCCAATATACTGATATTGTTAAATATTTAATTTATGATATTAATCAAAATAGAACTGAAAAAGGAGTACCACTTGATAAACTTTAAACCAATCATTCCTACCTAATTAACCTATTTTTTTAATATAAACCTTTACAATGGGAAATTTTAATATAATTCAAGGAAATGAATATCCTCTTCCATTAAGTATAATAATCCAGTATATTTTAAACCCCTCTTCAATCATTCCACAAGTTTTCAATTAATAAGTTAAATCTGATAACTACACCATTGCATTCGTGCCATTAGCTCCTTTAATCAATATAAAATTTCATGATTCCTTCATTAAAATCTTCAAACCATAATAAATATTTTTCTCACCAGTTTGTCAGCATTTATTTTTTGATAATATTCCAACCAAAAGGAAAATATATTTAATTGAAAATTAGCCCCAAAACCAAAAATAATTTTGCCAAGCATGCCTACTCAACCTAAAGAATTTATTCTAAAGTTACTGGACGATCATACAAGGGGCTTAACATATATTGGTGCTCTGTATAATGAATTTTGGTGAATGAAATGGATTTTTATGAATCAAAAATATAAATCTTATTTGATAAAAACCCTCATAGTACATATTAAGTTGTAATTCAGTGAAACTTTTTACCCTGTATAGGTCATGATCATGAAGTCATTCTGTCTCCTATCTATCTTAAGGATAAAGGCTCAAGTACTAAAATAAATATCATCTCTTTATGATCAATAGGCATAATATGTAAAAAATGGACCTATGAAAACTTATTGATGATGGAATTTTCCTTCATATATTCTTAATGTCATATTATCAGATGAAGTCAGAGAGAGTCATGCAAAATGAAGCAGAGACAAACTCTGCACTATTCTAACTTTCGCTTTCTGTCCAATTCTGGAACTTTTTGGCCAACATCAATCCCACATTTACATGTTGTAAATTTCATGATTTCCTTTGCTGAAAGGCATTCTTCTTTTCCATCCAAGAAATTTCTTCATTATGTGATGTAATATCTTCCGTACATCTTCCAGGATGACTTACTTCAAGTAACATGATTCCAACTTAGCGAAAATTCATTTTCGCTTCTATAGGTATCATATATCATATTATAGAAGAAATGTATCATCAAAATCTTAATATATTTTACCAAAAGCATGTAGGTGACAAGATGTAATAGAGTTGATCCCAAAAATGATTGTTAGTGTATATTAATTTTCTTGTGCCAAAAGGGATGGAACTTAATTTTCAATAAAGGTTCATAAGATGAAACTTATGAATTATGCTATAAAATGAGGGAAATTTATAAGAGGGAATCAATTCTCATACATAAATGCTGTTAATGACACTACACCTATACACTGATGAAATTCTTAATCATAACCATGATCTAGCTCTTGAAATTTTCAGTGGAAACATAATTAAGAAAAATTCTTGTCTAAATCAGAATTTTCCACGACATTTTATGAAGAAAAGAGCTTAAGAATATTGCTTTGATTGTGTTGAGAAAATATGTATGGCTTCAAATCTATCTCATCTCAATTCAGATTATATCTTATGAATTATAAATGAGACCTTATATATTCTATTATATTCATGGATGGGTAAAAATGATGATGAAGAATGTAGAGTATATTACCTCTGATGATAGAACTATCCAAAAGGTAACTTGCAGCAACAAAGTTGAAATTAATGAGACGTGGGTGTTCAATACTTCTATTCAACAAGCACGTCAAAACAGTCATAACTTGTCTTGAAGGAATATAGTCCAGTCACTTTAGTCAATTTTACAACATTCGTTAGTTATTCATTAAATAATTACATACGTTAAATCTATGACTCACAAAGCCCACCCCCACCAACATGACTTAGGTGTTAAAATTTGAGGGCAATTAGATGGGGAGACACATGGGAATAATTCAAATTTACATTGCATCAGCAATGTCATTTCTTGGATTAGGAGTAGGTGATTTAGATGATTACGATTACTAATGGAGTTAAAAACTTCAAGTTAAAAACCAACTTTCGAGAAAAATTAAAATATGAATAATGTGCCTTCATAATGTATGCATGCAAAATTTCTTTAGTCTCTTCCACAATTTATAAAAAATACTTAAAAATTATTTTAAATTAATTCCAAATCCAAAATTAAGTATTAAATGGGGTCGGTTAATACCAGCACCGTTATTTACTAAAGATAACGCATTAAATAAAGCCAATTAACTCAATGTTAATGCAACAGAAGCTCAAGTTCTGTGCCCTCATAAAATATGTTAATAGAAATCATAGTTCTCATTCGATCCTTCAAAAGTGGTGAATGCTTCGATTTCGCATTCTAATTAAAATAAAACTTACTTTCACATTGAGCTTAGTTAAGTATTCAATATGGAGATTAATAAATTTAAAATTCAACCAAGATTTTTTCATTTTATCGTGAATAATGCATCGTCCAAATGTTGTCACACTTTTAAATTCGAATTCGAAAAAAACTCGAATTTTAGTAATGATTAAGATCTGAAAATGTCCACGCCGAAAATCGAATGAAACTTTTGAACGTTAAACATCTTGAAAACGTATATATAAACGATACTTACAGGTTGAACATCACTATCTTTTTGTGCTTCCCTCTTTCTTCTCGATTCCTTCGCTTCCTGCTTAACTTCCTCAACCACCGCATCGTAGTCGTCCTCCTCTTCCACCTCTCTTTTAAACGAAGTTGAATTACCTGGAGTAAGAAAATATGAATGAATACTAATTAAGACATACTCTGAAGTCGTCCTACTTTGAAGTTTTCGCGAAGAGTAATTCCAATAGAAGGGTAGAGCAACTATTTTGTCCTCACCGAAGTAAGAAAATTCAGAAAGTTTCAAAGCTTTATAAACCGCATAACTTGGGAAAGCTAACAAATGTATACATCTTGAATAATCACGAAGAGAGATGTCAGAAAATCTTAAAATACGCGGTCAGAAACATTCAAGGAAACTTTACTTCAAACTGAAGGAAATTTTGTCAAGCGTCGGTGGTGTAATGGTCAGCATAGTTGCCTTCCAAGCAGTTGATCCGGGTTCGATTCCCGGCCGACGCACTTTTTTTTCCTACCTATTTTTCATCTTATATCCGTTTTCTAATAAATAATTTATAATGTGCATACTATCAGTGAGCGCAATAGTTTTTCTCGCATTTTAGACTTCGTTTAATACGCTCAAATGTACGACAAAAATTGCATTTTGAGAGAGAAAGATGTGCACCACGCAAATTTGTGATTTATGTACCCAAAAACATTTATGAATGATAATTAAGCCAAAAATTCACGAGAAAGACGTGAATTAATTTAATGGAAATCGATTCCTCGATATATAACTTCAGTTAAGGTTACCGTTGTTATATTTTTCGTAATCAAAATGGGGCTTCATTAAAAAATTATCTCACCGGCGCGTAATATAAGGATAAAAACGTATTAAAGTTTGCAAATGTATCACAAATTGAACACTTTTGATAGTTTAACCATTCAATTTCAAAAAGTGTTGTTTACTTACCGGTGACGATATCGGAATCAGTTTCAGGTTCCAGGTCTACTTCCAAAATAGCTCTTGCATCCTTGTTCCTCGGGTCGATCCCATAGGCATTTCCTCCAACATCTCCTTCTTTTCGGCTTCCCACTGACTCTCCAGCTGGGCAAAGGTGTCTCGATACGCAAACGCAGTTTTCAACATATCGTCTATCTTCCCTGTTCGACTGGAATTCTTGCTGTGACTGATAGATGTTGAAATTATCAGCATACGCTGATGAAGTGTCGCTAAATCCAGGCTTGCTGGCCGTGAAAAGTCCATTGTCTATAATGAAAACAAATGAAAATTTAGATGAGATGTTACACGTAAATAATACTTTTTAAATTCTTTAAATTATGTTATCATTGTTGAATTTCTTTCGTTTGAAATTAGAAATCTAAAATTTCTTTTAAAAAATTAATTTAAGAAACCGTTTATAATTGAGAAAATTTAAGTATATAACTTTATCGCATAAGTTGAAAGCCACCTTTAGTTTTTTCAAATTTTCGAATCCAAGCCTGTGACGTGACTCTCAATTTCAACTTAACTCGTACCTATCAGTGAAGCAATAGATATAGAGATACAGGCTAATAAGAATGTTGCCTTAAAATCATTTCCATTCTATCTCATAGTTATATTTCCACTATTAAAATCATCCTTAATCCCGAATTTTATTTCCGAATTTTCACTTTCGAACAAAATCCGAGCATTGAGATTTGGTCGCCTTCGTAACTATGAAAATACAATAGTTTTGATTATTCGTTTACAAAACCCCATTGAAGGGTCGATGAACTTGTCGTCAGAGAATTTTTGGGATGTTATTTTTTATTTTCTTGTCAAAGCTGAACATAAATTAGCGTCTCCTTGATTTCCCTCCGGTAAATTTAAGTATCTGCTAATTTGAAAACGTAAAAGCTTTCAAGCCGATGACCGTGTTATTCCTCAGAAGAAGGAAATGAAACTTACTGGTAGAGCTACTGCCGCCCTTGAGATCGAAGTCCTTCTTGTAAAAGTCCGTGTTTGGAGCGTAGGGACCTTCATAGACAGGAGCTGGCTCTTTGTGAACACCCAATCCTCCGATGCCACCTCCAATACCGATTCCGCCTACACCAACTCCACCGACTCCGCCATCCTGGTGGTAATGGTGATGATGAACGTGTGTAACTACTCCACCTTCGACAGCACCAGCGGCTGGTGCGATAGCTGAAGATCCTCCACCAAGATAGTCATAAGCTCCAGCATATCCCTTAGTTGGGGCTTCGAATGGGTATTCAGATCCAATGACTTGCTTTTCGCCTCGGTAAGGGCCCAATCCTGAAGTGACGAATGGAGGAGGGGGAGGAGGATGATGGGGCTTAATCACAGGACCTTTGCTGAAGGGTGGTCGGAGACCTGGAGGTCCAAATGAGCCTGGAGGTCCGTAAGAGGGGCCTGGAGGTCCGTAGGAGCCACCTGGTGGACCGAAGGTTGGTCCTGGAGGGAATGGAACAGGGCCAGGATATCCTGATGGGCGGTGACCAGTAGGTCCGGAAACTGGAACGGCAGGAATGGGCCTTCCGACTGGCTTAATATGGACTGGTTGGGCATATATCACATCCTGAGGAGTCAAGTGGTGCTTTCCCTCCAACTCGCACTGTAAGGATAACAGAGTCATACAATGGATAAGATGAAAAAAAACCTGGATAAACGTGCAGAGATAAACCTCCTTTCGATTGCCCTTAATATTCGAAAAATTTTATAACTCTGATAGTCTATGCAATCGGCAATCTGTGAAGACATAGTTCTGGTTAAGAGTTTATATTTTTCAGAAATTAATACTATCAGTTCCAAGTTTGGTATCCCTCTTATTATTAAATTCCTTTTTAATACAAAAGTATTTTATAGAAATCGTTTCATTTAATTCCAAATAAATCAAGCGCACTAATTATGAAAATAAAACTGTAAGATTATTTTTTATTTTAAAATGAATTAGTTTGTAAATATTCAGAACTATTCTTCTTTAAAAATATTTTGTTCGATATGCCGTTAAGACTAGAGAGCCTGAAATGCTTTTTCTTCGACGTATATTGGAGAGTTCGTTTACATATATCGATCAATCTCGTATATTTTACGCGTTACAAGTTAGATAACTCGCATGCTAAGTTTTATAAACTTGTTTAAAGTTTGACCTTAGATAACGAAGCATTGTCATATTTCCAACGTCAAAGTTCGTATCATGCAAGAGCCATAAAAACGAGTTTCTTTTTCAATAATGGTTGATTTTTAAGTTTAAACACTCACAGACATGAGTCCCAGGGCGCAAAGCTTGTCTCGGATGTGCTGCCTTGCAGTGACATCGTCTCCAGAGGCGATTGCTTTCCTCACTGAAGTATCTTGGTAAACTTCCTGAAAGCCCTCGAGTGCTCTACCTTCCCTTCCAGCGCTCAAGATTTCAGACACAACTTCTGGATCCTCGTCCCCTTCAGTGCGGACCGATTGCTGTGGAGGTATCCCCACAATCGACTCCTGAGGGAACTTCTGAGGCTGGAACATGTGACTATACTTTTGTTGCTGCTGGGCAACGTCGGGAGATGCGGCGACAAACACATCTGTGGAGAGAAGAGGGGTGTAAATTTTAAGCTGTGATAAAGGCGAATTTTAAGCAATGAAATTTGGGCTCAAGCCGTGAAGGAAGTGCACAAATCAACTAAAAAAATTAAAGGGAGAAGTGAATTAAAAATCTAAATTGAAAAAGCTACAATATAAATATCATGGAGTAATAAAAACTGGGGGGTAAGGTTTCAATCCATTGAAATAGCATCTTTTCAGTCTAGTTCACCGACATCTATTAATAAATTCACAGTGGTTTCAAAAGAAATAATATAAAGGAACCAACGCTGTGTCAATAACAAGGTGGTTTTAAGATAAATTTAGGTAAAGAGTATAATAATGTTCCCAATCTAATGTAATGTAAAACTATTCCTCTTTTTGGTCAATTAACTCATTTACGGTATTATTAGACGACGAAATAGGTTTGCAGATCAGATTTGCATTCAGTTCCCGATTTCATGGTTTTTGAGGATGAATTAATCGATTCTTGCTCTCTTGCGTCGATATTTCAAATAATAATTTTTCATTTGGTACAAGATGGAATACATCTCTCTTTCATTTACTTATGTCAAAATCTTGTTGGTATCTTCGGTAATGAAGTATGAGGGAGGCTCAGTAATGTCTTTCCTTTAAATCTCTCCTCATAGAATACTATAAAAATTGTTATTTATAGGGTCATTGTATTGCAATTTCATGGAATTTTTCCTTTTCATAACATTTGCTCAGTGAGGTATCAAAAGGAAAATATTTCACTCCTCATCTCTCCCATTAAGCCTCAATCCTCACCCCATAGCTTTTGGCTACGTAATGATGGAAGGTTTCAGGTTCAAACCGACCTCCAGGATGAATTCATTTCTTACAGACAGAGGAATGAGTCTTTCCATGATGGGAGACCTGCCATTTCCTGCTCTAATACTCACTAGAGGATGAGAATGAGCCTCCGGCTGCAGCACTGGGTCCGTATCCACCGATCGATCTCCCCTGCACTTCTGCCCCTTCCTCTGCAGCCTCTGCCTCCACCTCCTTCTTCTCCTCAGTCTTACTGCCTCCCCATGACCACTCTTCCTTCTTCTCCACCTCCTCCGAAGAAGAGTAAGCTATGAGCAGCGCAAGCGCCCCCCACACCCAAATGCCCAACCGCATTCTGAAAGGAAAAATAATACATCAGCGATGGGGCGGAAAACCTGTTGACAGCGCTAGGCAATATTGGATTTTCATCTTTTGTCATCGTCGGAAAATCTGGGCGCTTATTCCACGCGATAATCTCGTGAAACCTTTGGTTTGCATTCTATGGACAAAGGCAAGCGGATTTCTACGTGGATGGGGAACGAGAGTTAATGAGACTATCCGGGACGAACGAAATAAGAGGGAATTTCGATTATTTCAAATCGTACGAGTTCTTCGTAGACGATGAAATGATTCATTAATCATTTCATCGTCTACGAAGAACTCGTACGATTTGAAATAATCGAAAGGTATGACATCCGTGAAAGATATGTTTCAGATAAAATTCAAAAAGCGATAAAGTTGACATATTTGGTAACTTATAAAAAAGTCGTTCAAAAAACAAATTTAGAGATTTGTCGCACGGAAATATTAATAAAAAGAAAAGGAAACTAAATTGAGTAAACACTAATGCATTCATCTTAAAAAACGACATAATATCCTTTTTGAGGCCCGTTTGGGCATGTTTCATTACATTGGTAAATCCATATTAGCTTCTGGAAACAGTATTGAAAGAAATGGCGGGAGGAATTATATAAACGGAAGAATTATGAGGATGATCTACGAGTAATTTGAAGGATTGGTAGTGATTAGTGTTAAGGTAAGAGATTATGAGGGAATGCAGCAATTGGCTGGGGACGGGACAACATGGGAAACAGAAACAAGCAAGTCATCGGATTGATAAATATAATAATAAAAAATGGATAAACTCCTGATGATGATGGTGACAGAAAAAATAAATTAATCTGCCCTCTCTGCTTGACATTGACCCTAAAAATCTAATTTTAATGATGACTCCACATATATCATCTCAGAGTTCGCGAAAATATTTATTTTTTATTTTTAGTCGCATATTTTCTCTTAGGAGGAGATATGCGACTGAAATTGGCTTGGATGACTCTCACGATGCGGTCCTATGAATCATTTTCCCATTGTCTCCAAAATAATAACGAAAACAGTATAGTTTCAAGTCCATTACGAATGGCTCACCTTTTGTTACTCTCTATTCCCACGATTTCCTCCCGCGAACGTTTAAGGGGAAAATTTCGAAACTATGGAAAAAAGAGAAACCAGAATTCGCAGAACTACAATTTTCTTTCCCCCGAACCTTGCAAATCAATAACCCGAAGAAAAATCAAATTCTGCAAACTTAATTTTTGAGCATTACCTGTGGTTTCTCAATTTCGGAAGGAACTACTTCGACTTTCTGCATTTTGAGGTCGTATAGAATTAATTGAATTTTGTATTTGCATATCTACGAGTATATATACATATCTACATATCATATCGTATATTTTAATTTATATTTTTTGGTTTCCTAAACTTGAAGCATAGGATTTGTTTGAGATTCATTAAATTCAAAAATGCTAAATTTCTAAATTTTTCGAAGTTTTCTCAGGCGCGTTTTTGATTTTACCTTGTTTTTTCATTGAAACCCACAATATTTTTCGTCTTACCCTCAGGCTTAGCACTACATTAAATGTATCAGATGATCAGATCCCTGCTCCATAATCCTCTCGACAAGAGAAAGAAACTTTTCTTACTGAGTTCCGCATTTCACGTGAATTAGTGTAAGTACGTAGCTTAGTTCACCTTTACGCCAACAGGCAGCGTCGTCTCCGCCCTGACCGTGAAAGCGGTTTTCCAAAGGGCGTGAGATGAAGTAGGTCAGTGGGACATTGCCCTCATCGCCACAAGGGAGCCAACTCGCTCCTTCTCCTTAGTATTTACTCCCACTCGGTGCACACATCTCGGCACCGATGTCACTTTCTACCGCCCACTGCGAAAGAGGCTTTCCTTAATCCATCCGCCCAATCTCTCGCGCCCATTCCTCTCCACACTAATCCGATTTCATTAATTACGATTCTCTCTTAATTGTTTCACTAATTGCAGTCGCATTCTGATTCCACGTTTGGAATGATCCATTGCTGACCCTCCCTTGGACTTGAAATCCCGCTGAGGGATTTAAGACCTCAAATTCTTTTTCAGAATTGCTGGGATGAAAAATTCGCCTCGGACTTAAGTCGGGATTACAGCGAAGTTCTCGAGACTTATTTCGCCGTATTTTGACTTATTTTGCCGTTCTTCTTTTGGATAAGATGAGGAATCATAAAAAAATATACCTTTCTTGGTGGGTTCTATTAACCGAGGATAGGGACTCAGGAAGGTATTATTTTTATTATTTCCGAGAATAATAGGCTTAAATGGGAAGTATTTCACCACGTAAATTTATTTGAGGCAACGAGAAAGCAAAGTAAGGACTATGAAATATGTATCTCCGTAAAAGAAAGCGCCGAAGGAGAAATTACGAGAGGAATTAATTTCATACAACACCTTTTCTAAGAGGCTGAATATATCATCTTTAAATCAAGCTGAGGCTACAAAAATTATCTTTGTTCGACACTATTATTTGTATTTTTATAATCATCAGTGGTTGATTACTCATTTACTGTTTAACTATCTATTTCCTTGTGATGTAATTTTTCGTTACTGAAATTTGAATAAAGGGGATATCGACGTGTTTGCCTCGAAAAGGTATGCCGTAATCGTCCTGTATATTATTCAAATTTTATTATAATTTTCTTGTAAATTAAATACATTGTTTGCTCCTTAATAACTCATCAATTTATTATTTATTTTCGCAAATCAGAAATGTTCCACTATATCTGTCATACGAAATATCTATCTGCGTCACATAAATTAAAGTCGGCAGTGATTACCGACACAAACGGAGATCTATATTTTCCTCGGTCCAAAACAAAAACATCCGAGATGAGTGACCCAGTTATCCAGAATTAATTATGCCGTGGAAACTAGATTGTCGGATTTCTCTATCAGAAACTAGGCACTCATAATGTTTGTAAATAAGTGTCGGGTCCAAAAGAAAGAAGTGGACCATCATCTGCAGCGCGACGGACGTTTTCACCCCAAATCGGAGCCTGTTTCCACTAAACTACTTCCATCGGACGAGGGTGTATTGTTTTCATGGCAGGTTCTCTTAGGTGGCCGACGGCTTCTTTCTCTCCTTTTTCATGCAGTCTTCACCGAGTGGGACGGAGCTGTTCGAGTTTCGGATGGGAAAGGGCGATGCCGCCCACTGACGATGGAGTCAGCTGCGCCAGGGAAAGTTGCTTACCGACGGCGACTTGTGTACGATTCGCCAAAACGGGCTTCTTTGTCACCGCGACAATAACCGAAATATAAAGGAAGAGCAAACAGGAAATCTCTTGAAGAATAAATATCAACGAGAACAAAAGTCGAGTATATTCATTGCGCTGACGCTCTCTGTCGGTCTCTTTGCCATTTTTGATTAACACATACATCAAAGGTGAATTTGCGATAAAATAAATATGAAATAAATATTCGGAATTGTCTAGGGAAATTTCTTATGGTCGAATTAAGTTGGAGTTATTCCCCTCTAATCTGTAATTATTTTTGCTTCTGAAGACAGCCAATTGATACCTACCAATACAGAAGCTATTAGCGATAAGAATCGCAAAGAATATTTTTTCCGCATGGTAAACTAAAGTCGAGGTTGTCTCCTTCGAATATATAAGTTATGTTCGATAATCTATTTCTGAAGCACGTCAGGAAAAAGTAAAATAAAATGAAAAAAGCATCAAAACCTGAAGTAAAATATTCAATGTCTTCTAAATTTTCCAGGAAGGGATAAAATTGTAATCCATGCGTTTAATCTCAATTTAAAAGCAATAAATGCAGAAATGTTTTAATAAAAAATTGAACAGCCGCTTTGGTGACATTCTGTATTAATTCTGGAGCAATGACTCTAAAAAATGATAAAAGAGAAATACAATAAGTAAAATCGAACTCGCGAGCCTCTCTCCGGAGAGAAAACGCTCAAAATATTGCCTCCTCCGCAGGAAACGAAGGGCAGGAAGTAATAGAAAGTACTCCAGCAACTTTTTTACGACGGTGGGCGAAAGTGATTCGGTCACCCCATTTAGACCACATCAAAACACCCTTAAACCCTTGGAGAGCTAATTTTCGCTCGATCTAATTCACATTAAGAATGCAAAAAGCGTATAGTTAAGGAATCTCAGAGGGCAATTTGAAAGTTCAGTTCACATTTGACCTAGCTGTCATGGTCGGTTAACTTCGTGCTGAGACACCCTTCCTACGGATTCCCGCTGGTGAAAAGATACCAGGAAGCTTTCCACCCAAACAAAAATACGCGTTGTTGACCCCCGTTTCTATTGCTGCATTCGCCATTCCATCTTTGGTGGGGAAAGTGAACGCGTGGGCACCTCCAAATAGTCCATTAGTCGTAAAATTGCGATGGAGAACAGCAAAGGCTTTGGGAATCGAGTCATGCGAATCTCGAAGAAGGCCTTGAACGCCAATCGTCAAGAATCGCATGATTTTCATGGGCGATTTTACTAAGGTCGCTTTCTCATTGCGGAAGAGTTTCCCTCTCCCGTAAATTGTATCTCTTGAGAAGCTTCGAATCCTTACTGTTTGAACGCATTTCAATGTATGGTATGAAACTGAGCGATTTCAGGCGAGTGTTATTTAGATAAATATTTTCCAAATCTATTCATTCCTATTTTGTGAAATAAGGAAGTAGATCTCTACTTATTTATGAAACTGGTCGTAAATAAAATGAAATTATTGTGGAAATGCAAAGGTTGTTTATAACCATTCATTTTACAATGTTCTATTTCTAACCATTCATTTTCAATTTATATTGCTATGTGAAACTTTCCTTTGGGTTTTACCAATGCTTCGAATAAGGTGTAAATATTCGTATAAATTACTGCTATTGAGTAATCAGTAAAATAAATCTATGAAGCTTTTGCTTCGTGGAACACCATCCTGGCAATTGAAGAGAGTTCCACTTTAAAAGTAGAAATTATCCAAGTTATTTCCTCCTCAACTGCCAGAATCAGTCATAAATACATCATTTAAGAATTTAATGCGAAAACTATAAAAATCTTTCCAAATAATTAAAATACCGGCGGGTCACAAATGCGGAAATACTGGAGATAATGATCTGAAATTTCCCCTGGGGCGAAATAGCCTACGGCAACAAACACTGAATTTTAATTATTTCATGAAAATTTCATAAGAGGAAATTTCACTCAAGAGGTTCTACATAAATTTTTCCTGTGACTATATACATAGAAATTTTAGAAAGAAATTGTCCATCGTCCCCGCAGAAATTATCGGAATCTGCGTTCCAATTTTCGCGAAGAAAATCGCTCCCATCCGATTGCTGTGGGTGAATAATCGACGGAACTTTCTCTCAAAGCGATTCTTGGCGCTCGCTCCTCACCACCGGAAGTTTATTCTCAAGATGACGATGTCGTATACCTAATGCTTTGTACACGCGCACAGCGAAAGTGAAAGGTGAGACGTGATGTTTTGAGGGGCGGCGCCTGTGTGACATACTAAAGAGGCTTCTGAGAAGAAAGTGAACGACTATCCTTTGTACGGTCGTTCGTGCGTTATAGAAAGAAGATGCTGCCGACGGACTGCGATTTGAGCAATTGAATCGAAGGAACTCAGATTTGAAGATACTTTGAGCATTAATCCGAACTCGATCTGAATTTTAAATGGAGTGAGGGAGGTCAGTAGAACGGATGTTGTTTAGAGTGCATCTTTGTTTCTTTCTCTCGACGAGCGAAAGGTAAGGTTTCCTCTTCGCGTGCCTGATGGGGTTGGAAAGAAGCGGAAAGACCCTTATTTACTAAATCGGACGGGAAATATTTGGGGGTCCGTTACGATCTAAATGCATGCATTGTATTCGTCACGAAACGGAGATTATTACGTGGGAAATAAGATGATTCCCGTGCATTATTTCAATTGTCGGATTATTTTCTCTACTTCATTTCTTTTTATGATAATTTGTAATGACAAGATGATATCGCTAAAATTATTATTTTTCGAAAATTGGAGATGTATGCTAAAGGAATACTACGGACCAACAAAGCAAATTAATTCCATTAAAATTGGCGAATGAGGTACGATAATAATAATATAAATAAATAATAAAAAATGCATAAATATCAATCGTCGTGGTTGACTAAAGAAATCCGTTTTCCCACTGTAGTAATCACAAAAGGTAGATGATGGATTACTAAAGGGCCTGAGTTCGAATTTCAATAATTCTCTTTTTTGTTGGCGATCGTTTTGAGGATTGTTGGCGATTTATCAACCGAAAAATCGATGAAAATCACTTTAAAATTTAACTTTTATAAAGGCAAAATGTGAAAAGCACACTCATTAATCAGATTATGCTCAACAATTTACAAGTAAATAATAAAACGTCTTTATTGGAACGAAATTTATATTAAATGTCTCCTCTTCCTTCTTACCCAGCGTCGTTTTTATATAAAAATAAAAATTATTAAATTATAATATCTATCATATTACTGTATCTATTATTAATTTCGCGTTGAAAAGTGGAAGGAAGTTTTTTGAGATTCTATTGAATTCTGGCTACCTACGCTGACCTAAATATTTTTAGTTTGTTTATTTCTCCGGGAAATCCGTCTTCATTTGGAGAATGGGATACGTGGAACGCTTGAATTTCCAAATGTTTCTTAGGAAAAGGCGGAGCGAAAGTTTCTTTCGCTCTAAGTACTGAATTCTCCCAATTTGGAGACAGTAGGGTGGGCCCTACAAAATCCATTCGGCTTTCATTTTGCTCTCACCTAAGGCAAACCTGAATGCGAAATCAGATGACAAACGACTACGCAATTTTCCTAATCGTTAGAAGACTGGCTGTCCTTCCCACGGCTTAGAATTAAGCGATTTCTTGTTTTATAAAAAAGAAACTAAGTTAGAACGGAAAATTATTACGATATTTTTTTTCTTTTGGCTGTTACGATGTTATCTTTGTCATTTCTTTTATAAAGGCAATACTTTCGACGAATGATTGACGGTTATTTTAACTAAAAGGTCTTTATTTTAATGAGCCCGGATATTCGGTAAAGAATCTTAGAGAGACGAATGTTTCGCTGTTAAGGGGAGATCTAGGTGAAAAATTATTTAAAATTTTAAAAAACAAGTTTCGATAACTCTAATGGGAAGTATGAAAATTTCTTAAAAAACTCTGTAATTACTTTCAATCTTTTTAGTTTAAGTAACATCTCATACTTTAAAAATGGAAATATCCGTTTTAATTTCCGCGGTGAAATTTTTAAATTACCCTTTCATTTATAATTTCAAAAGATATTCATCAGTTTTCATCTCCATAAGGATTTGTCACTTGGAAAAAACCACGATTTATTTTCATTCGAACTCTAATGTCCACTTTTTTACTTTCTACTTTTCGTAAAGTTCACCATCTCCGCCACTCGGAAAATTAACCATTACCGAAATTACCACCGCAGACGTCGCGGAGCTATTCGAGAAACAATCCTCAACAAGCAAAATAACACTCGCGCATCCACCGAACGGAAACTTCAACGGAGGGCTCACACGAATATCCCGCGTTCCATTAGCGGCGAAACAGCTCCTTTGTCTACTGCACTCTGGAAAAAAGCCCACGGAACGGATAGGGTCGAGACAAAGAAACTCTACTCACCTAATTCTTCAAAAACCGACGTCTGGAACTCCTCGGACTCCTCAGAAAGAGACGGAACGACCCGCAACTGTGTTAGCTCTTTGTGGGAGACTGCAGCCCGGGAGATATCACTACCTTTTTACCTGGAGACTGTCGGATAACTCTTAGCTTTCTCCAGATGGAACTCCTTATATACGGGGTGAGATCCTCCGGTCCCCTCTCCCCCTTCCCTCCCCCTCCATCATCACACCTTGCCCACGCTCATCCATGCGGATGTGTCGTACTCCCCCCCTGGAAGAGTTCGAGAAAAAAAATAATGAAATCATTTCCATCGTCCCAGAACCCTAACCTCGCCATCCAATCGCCCACCTGTTGTTCCCTACCTCTCGCTATTGGTGGGATTGCCCCACGTGACTGAGGATGCACTCATCTTCCGTAGTAATTTGTGAAGGACGGTGATGAAGAAGGAAAGGGACGAGAGGTCGGCGGGTTCGCGGGAGCGGTTATCTGGAGCATTTTGAAAGTCGATAGAGTTTTGGGAATTTCCTCTCTTATGTGATTACGGAGCCAACTCCAACAGGATTTTACCAATCAATTCGATCTGATGTAAAGGAATACCTAAGCTGTAAATACATTTCATTGTTAATTTCATTCATTCATTCACAAATTCAATGCGTTGATTGATCTATTGATACATTATAAGCGCTTCTGGATCCACCCATTCAAAGTTATACAAGGCGATATCTATGTCATTATCAAAGAGTTCATTACAATAGGTGTGATCTTTTGGTGTACCTAACATAAAGTTGGTATGTAAAATCTCATCTTTGAGAAAATAATGCGACAAGAGAAAGAAACTTTGTATATTCACTGTAGCTTTTCAGAGGAAATCTCTTCATGGAGACTAAAGTAACCACGAATAAGAAATTTTCTTTTCGAGTACAGAAGTTGCTGGTTTCTCTTTTTGTATCTAGCCTTTGTAGATGGAATATCATACGAGCAGAACTATCACACGAGTACGAGTAAAATTCGCCGCATTTATGAATTAAGGAAAATATTTTAAAGGCACAGAACAAAGAGACCGAATGATAAACAAATACAACTGATTATATTCTGAGTATAATATATATAATAACTGAGTATTTCTTTATAACAATAAAAAGGATATGGAAAGAGATAATAAATAAAGAACCACCGAGAGAAAATATTTAGGCGTATCGTGCGAAATTCTCTAATAAAACAGTAATATTGGTTAAATGAAACGAAGTCAGGAAGTAGTAAAAGATATATGTAAGCACCTTGGCTATATTTCTTATATTTTTCATATATGTTTCATGTTAAGGACTAAGGAGCCATTACGATCCCATAGTATTGTTCTTCCTCATAAATCTGCTAAATATCAGTCAGATTCTTCGTTCGAGAAGTCCGTGTCACAGCAAAAAAACGAAAAAATGTTTTGCATCAACATTTGGTACTCATCCATTATTTGAAAAGTGGTATCATTACGTTTGGAATTGCTGAATTCGGAATGATTTTCAGTTTATAGGTATGATTAATCTATGATGTAGAGTTCTACAGCTACATAATATTCACTATTAAGCAAAGTGAAAAATCGTTTTGTCATAAACTGAAAACTTCATCAGTATCTTTCTGTAATTCCATGAGAGAAATTATTATTTTCCTCTTTCAATATATTTATCACCTCTTCATATCAAAGTATACTTATATATTTTTTATAATTCCTTCATGAGTTTTATTTCAGTATTATCTTTTAATAATTTCTAATTTGAGGCTATGAACTTCGATATTGGTGCATATATTGTTAGAGGTGCCGATGTCAACACATAGAAAAAAGAAATCAAGCAACACTGATGGTTGATCGCTCAAAATTTGTTAAAATATCCTATTATTTTTTACAGTTTTCATTGACATTTTTCGATCAAAAGTTACATATACGTCTTTAAGATATACTTCTATAGGAATTCCAAATGGAAAATAATGAATATTGATAGAATAAAAGGGATTTTTTAATGTCTAAAACGATATAAGGATTGTGATGGTGAGATCTCACGGATGCTATTTCGTTAGTATGAGCATCGCATAACGTTGCTCACAAAATTGGGTCTAGTCGATATAATTCAAGAGAAATGAACGATATGAACCTATAAGAATTAATATCAAAAGATTAACTTAAATTACTTGAGGCTACCGGTTACCCAAAATTTAATACTTCCATTTTCTCGCAAAAAGGTATACAATGTAGATTACTGTTTTGGAAATCATTTTCTCATGAAAATAGCTCATGAATGGAGGTTGCGTAATTAGTAACTTCTTATTCGATTCAATAGTTCGATTCTTCGAATGCTCATCTTTGAATGAGGCATATTAAATAATATATGTTCACTTTTCCTGGAAAGTCAACAAAAACTAACTTTCATATTTCCCCCCTCTGAGTTCCGTAACCTACTCCGCTCGAGCTCAATGGGAATCCCTTGGAATTCGATTACAACATAATCTCAGCGACTGCCTTACGAAAGGATCCGCGGCGTGAATTCAGCCTTAGTCGTCTGGGGATACCCACAACACTATTTGCCAAATTCTGACTTCAGTTCATGGAATTCAGCCTTATAAATAAACCATTTAACTCAGTCTTCATTTCTCAGATGTAAAAGAAAAAGTTTGCGAATGGGATGCCTATCATCTGTCTGAGAATATATCACTAATCACGTTTACTCGAAAGGATTAAATCTTGCAGGGTTGTTAATTACAGTTAAATGATCTGCAAACATCCGAATGACAATGAATGGCGTCATTGAGTCACCGACTAAGATAGCTAACATGAGACAGACCACTGTTAAAGATGCTGACTTTTCAATCTTCACGCAAGTAAAAGTTTGCCAACCTTTGTGCTTTAGTGCTTCTTAGAGCTTCATTAATGACAGTGAAATATTGCCCATCAGTTCGAAAATCACGGAAAGGGCGATGGCTGTGAATAGGATAGGTTTCTTAAGCCTAAATGCAAGCATTACAAAAAAAGATTCTTCTTTCTTCACGCGAGCAATAGTTGGAAAATGTCGAGTGTTTCATTGGAGACGTAACTAGTTGTCAGTGTTAATAGAGAAACGTCTGACGCAGATCAAGCATTATACAACATCGTAGCTTCCAAAAATTACAATTAGAGCCTTAACGGGTTCAGGGACATAGCAAACCACGCTCTTTGAGTGTCGCGCAAAGCAAAAAGAAAGTAAAGAGAAAGTCCACGCATCATTTAGATTACGGCATCAGCTCCATGATAACTAAAATTACCGGAAGAGGGATGATTCTTTGTTTAATAAACTACGGCGATTTGCAGTTTAGAAAGTAAATTGTGACAGAATAGGACGCGACAAACTACACGGAATGACGAACTATTTTCTTAAAAATGATCCAAAATAATATGAAATAATTTTCACAACAGTAAAACATAACATAATATTTATCTAAATTCAACCGCATGGGAATAAAGAATTATAAAAAGTCAACATTCGATCAAATTTTAACCTTTTCCTAGACAGGTGTTAATCGCTGTATTATTCTAAAATGCATTAAGAATCGCTAAGATTGTCTTTTCATAAAAGGTTTACAATTCAAATTTATTTTTTCAAATTGTAGTTAAATTATTGCTTTTCTTAAAATATCCAGTATGTATGCACACAAATAATATTAATCATAGATAAGATAATCATAGATAATAATTAATCATGGATTTAGTTCTCCTTACATTCATAAAATGCAACAGTTATAAAATTAAGGCGCATATCACCAATTAAATTAATACTTTTTGAATTGAAAGCTGATGTTTACTTTTCCATATAATGTTGGTGTATAACCATCTTCAGGTTCGAACAGTCTGTTCGAACCTGAAGATGGTTATACACCGAAACCGGTAGTTCTCAAATAACACATTATGTGGAAAAGTAAACATCAGCTTTCAATTAGTTATTTCCACTACATCACGGCCGAGACTATTGATTATAAATTAATACTTTCAATCCAAGTTCCTGAATCAATCAAAAATTTTCAGGATTCCGAATTATTCTCCAGAAGGATACGATTAAATATTCTTCTGAATCATGATTGGCGATATTTTCCTAACTCGTATCCACATTTTCATCAATAACTCGATTGATATCGCTTTAAATATATCATTTGAAATTTTATATTGATCTCAATCGATATTTAACCCTCGTTTTCCCCGTTAAACTTTATTAAACCGAGTAGACAGTGACATATCTAGAGTTTCAAAACATTAAAGGCAGTGCTGGAAAATGAAAATATCAACATGTCCTTCATCATAACGGAAAATAAGTTACGGAATCTTTCTAATTTTCCACTTATTCTTAACAGAATTAGCTATTTTTTGTATAATGCATAAAAATCAGGAAGTATCTAAAATTCAATAACTGACATGAATTGATTTGTTCAGTATTAAATAAAAAAGAGAATATTAAGTCTTGTAAAAGTCGGCACTTATCCCAAAAATTTGTAAGCGTAACATAAAATAGTATCCAAGAAGACCATAGGAAGCAGTAATTCATAACTCAACTAAATAATATAATAATAATAATTTTGGGTTGCCGTAAATATTTTCTTTTAAAAATTTTCGCCGACGTTATTCATTATATTAATTAAATATTGTTTCGATTTTTTTCTTTACGTTACTCATAAAAACACTGATTTAAGGCCTTTCACATTATTGTAAGCTCAAAGATTTGAATCAACCCAAGATTGCCATATCAGTAAAACTGATCTACTGTCAGATGTCCAGGGATGTTATCCTGTCTTCTGTCTCCTATTCAGAGATGCCATACGAGATACCACTTACTTTCAATCATTTCAATGACATTGTTGCGTAATGTCGACTTCGAAGAAAGTAGAGGGTGATCCATGTACAAATTTCCTGACTAGGAGAGAAATTTCTAGCACTAATGTGATTGCTCCAAAATTATTTCGCGGAAAGGAAATGACGGAGAGAGTTTTATACAAGGTCGCGATAGCTACAATTAGCGCATGTTAGAAAAGTGACAGTGAAATCAAAATTTGTTAACCTTGTTGCATATCGAGTTTGTTCATTTGCTGATCTCATTAAGCTGGAATCGTATCCTTCTACCACATCTAGTATCAGGAGTAAAAATTTATACGAAGTTAAATAACAGACTTCATATTCGGATTATGATGTGACTACATCGATATAGATTAGAGATCGCGTAACTCGTGTAACTCCTATGTCTGCCTGTTTGAAAAGTCAACATACCGAAGGCTGGTTGGATCCACTATCTCTTCCACCGAACAGACGAATCCCAGCAGTCAGGAGCCCTAGGCGCAATGACGACTTTGATGCCTTACCAAATGATTATTCACCTTAGAAGACGGCAAAGTTTTTGTTTTCGGGCCCACTAGTGAGGTGGTGCCTTACCCACTAGTGGTGAGGCCTTCAACTAGCGTCTAATGGTATATCCGTCCCTATCACCGAGAGCTCCTGGAGAGAGCTTACTAAGCAGGATCAAGAAAGGTGTTGTTTGACTTTGCTTTCCTCAATGAATGAGAATGCTACGATTAGCAAAAGTCCACGAGGTCACCAGAAGAGTGACTTTATGAATTTTCATGAATTTCAATAATGAGAGACCAAAATGAATGCCATCATTCAGCATATGACACTAAAAGCCATGGCAAACAGAGAAACAAAAGTAAATAAAAGACACATTTTACTATACTTATCCTATATCCTGTACATAACATAAATTAAAGTGTAATTTAGTATCATTATAATAAAAAGAAAAAATATAATGTATAAGAATAAGAGAAAGCTGTTTGTATGAATTCTAATCAGCTTGAACATTTCATGTGAAATTTGGTGGAACTTCAAAGTTAACGGAATAATTTACTCAAAGAAAGGTATACTTTTTACGCCCAATGATAGTGACCAAATACCGAGATCATGTTCTTTGAGTTTTCTTTCTATGACTCATTACGTGAATTCTAACTAATATCAAATCAGCAAGCTCTATGTCTAAAAGGTGAAATCAGACAACGTTCTTAACGATGCACTGTCTATCGATAAAATTTTTCTAAAAACCTTAAAAAATACTAGTAATATTCAATACCTATCAACTAATGTGCCACTGGATCCAATCTTTATCATTTTCACATCCTGTTTCTTAAGAAGTATTCTAAGGTGTTTGGCTAATCTCGGTGTGTGAGGTTCAATTGCTCAAGCTAAGTTATCATCAGCCCAGAGCTGAAGATAGTGTTCTTCACATAATCCTATTCAGAATCAAACAATTCTACCGCTTTCAAATCTCACATCAATAGCACGGTAAATTATAGGACTTAATCTTTTGTAACCTGAAATGGGCACGGGGGCATCTGAATGATGTTTCGAGCTATCGAGCACCTTTGGGTATTTTGTGTTAATTTCCAATGACATTTCATTTTGAGTTATTAAAAGTTCGATTTCTATTAGCTGACTGAATTCTTCTATTGTGCACAGGATTATAGGTCTTGAACATACTTCATCCGCGGTTAAACAAAGAAAGCATGTACACACCCACCTTTCCAATTGACAGATTAAAAACGCCATAAACTTCGACGTTCCCTTCAACCCCACAAGCACGGCTTCCAAATCTCCCCACCGCTTGCATTCATTGATCTCTTTTGCATCGATTCAAAAATATAAGGCTTAAAAACTTCCTTAAGCATACAATCGAAATTTAGGTCTTAAAATCTTCAAAGAAGTCCGATAGCAAAATTTTAGCTAGCGAGATTGTCGTTGATGCTTCGTACCGACGTCGGTGGCTCGAAAATCCTGATAGGTACCAAGGTTTTCTAGGGAAAGTGGAATTTCTATGGAAAATCTAGGGAAAAAAACAGTTTGAATTACAAATTGCATGTGGTGTCTAGTAAACTAGAATCCACCTCCCAAATACTGTCAGCTTTAAATTAAACTTACGGCCTCAAATCGAAAAGGAAAGATTGCTACTTATATTGTAAAGTATGCATTGTAACTTTCAGTTATAAAACTTTGTCTTACACAACATGTATTAATTGATAACCTAACGATGATAAACCTTTTCTGATTATATTGTGTATCTTAAACTGTAATTTGTAAATTTTCCTGTGTTCATTTTTCACATCGATATTTTTCTCTCTATATATTGTCTGCAGTATTTATGCAAGCTTGACATTTATTTTGGCCTATTTTTAATTGTGATATTATTCTTATCGGTTTGGTAGAAGATGGGACTTCCCAGTTTCCATTTCGCTGAATTAACTCCATTGTCTGCCTGTGTTCCCTGATGTTACTGTATTTAAAATGTTGTCATTAATTTCTCGGAAGAGTCGCAAGAAAGCAGGAACGAGTGGTCTAAAATTAAATTATTTTGCGAGGGCTATTCAAAACACTCCTTGCTCTCCGACACGCCGGATGAGGAAGCAGCTCGCAGCAAAATAATGGATTCTTGCATTCTTTTACTGCGCCTGAGTGCCTTGTTAGATATCCTCATCAACGAGTCACTCAGTTGTGTACAAGAAATAGACCATGAAGAGGAGGCCCATTTGAAATGCACTTGAGAAAGCCGAATAATACTGTAAAGAAAGGCAGTAATTGTACATTACGAGTAATCCTTTCATTTATTTTATTCGCCGTTATTTTGTAAAAGGTCACTGCATTCAATATAATTAAAATTCTGAAAAAATAAAAAAGAAACGGATTCTGCAGTAATGCTTGATATAGCGTAAGATAAAGCTTTAATTACCCTTAAGTTCTCGGATCTATAAAAAAGTGTTTAGAGGCAAGGGATGATTCAGAGACTACTTAAAATTTTCAATAAGATAGCTCTTAATTAGCTAAAATAAAACTTTAGCTACTAATTAACTACTTACTATAATTACCGTGAAAGTTTTACGCTTTTCTATCTAAAAATTTTAACAGGGACAGTTTAATTTTTGAATACGGATAAGCTATCGGTAGATTTAAAAAATACTTTGAAGTAGGTGTTCTTCGATTATAAAGCTGTCTATTTAAGGTTCCTCTAAAATGTCAGTTTTTGAAATGAAGGTCAGTTTACAAAATTCTTTCAGTTCAAATTCTAATGGAATACATCATAAACTGTGGAAGTTGCTATTTTCGCTGAAAAATTCATCTCTAAATGGATTACCAACCTATTCGAAAAATGCTTCCTAAAGTTAATCACAACACAAATTTGATAGGACTGAACATGATACATAAATCAAAATTTTATTCATTAATAGTGTGTATTCTATTGACAAAAGCCATTCATAATGTGGAAAAATTCTTCTGAGGTTTTCAGTTTCATTGCCAACGATTCCGGCCACTAACTCCACTCTTCGGGTTTAAAACCCGAGAGGAAATCCTGCAAGTTATCCACCGCAGAACAACCAAATCGTTCCACCATTCACAACAGCTTACGCAGAAACATAACGTTTTCCTAAAGCTGAAAAATCGCTTCTCTATTAGCTCCGACGGGCCGGAAAAGTAGACTGTCGAATCATAACAAAGAAGTTTCCGCCGTTATATTTTTAAACGCGAGACCCTTCGTCTAAATTCGGTCCATCTCTGCCATTTCTTTCCACCATACGCTCTTGTTTATCGTATTATTTTGACTCCTGAGTCGCGACTTATATTTAGCCCCGATTCCATCTCAAACTATGCGAACCGATCCGCGCGTGAAGTCCATTGGAGCTCTCGGAAGACGCCTCAGAAAATAGCGGGAGGTTGTCAACCTCTTCTCTCTCACCTCTAAGGTCGGATTGCGCAACGAAAACCCTTTCCCATAGTACCAGAGGCTGTATAGAGCGGGGAAAATAACAAGCCTCGGTGGAGAATGAATGAACCTCTTGTGCCGGATGCGTGTGAGTCAGCGTGCTCACTATGCATTTGGGCGAAAGGGAAGGTCGTGGAGGGACGATTTCGGAGGTGGGGAAGTAGATCCGGGAGAAAGTGCTGCTTCCAGACCCTTAAAAATCACTCTCCCTTGTTCCCTCCCCCCTTTCCGGTGCACGATCCGTTGCGCACTGCTTGAATCGAACGGCGGTCATCTTTAGCTGTGGAAATCGGTTCTCCGTCGAAGGGTTGGGAAAACGGAGTTGGTAAAGACCTTTCTCTCCTTGGCATACGGCGTGGATATTTTTAATCTGCTTTCTACGCTATATCGCATCGAACACCTTTGCCTCGCTAATTGAATTTCCTTTCGAAACGAAAGCGCGGATGAGTCTACTCGTTCGAAATACTCCAGCTGACGTTAAGAGGCAATTCATGACGGGAGGTCGTGATGTCGATTTCGAATTTATGAGCGGTTTATGTAATGAGTGTCTTCGTTGTTGGTACCGTTCCTGGAATCCAGGAAGTCCGTGAGAGATTTCGGGAAAGATTTACCCAATTTACATTGGGAAAAAAGAAACCTAAGCGGTTCCTATTTTTTGGAGTCCAGAGATCACTTCTTTTAATTTTTCAGAACTCTTTAAAAGAAATATGATACTGTTGATCCTTCACTATTAACCTTCAATTCTCTCTAGCTGGTATATCAATTCTTAAATCTCCATTGAGCCGCATTTGCTCCTGAAAACATTTGGTGGACCATAAACCACTTCTAACAACTCATCTAAATCGTTAGTTAATTTTTTTGTGATGACGATTTTTTTAAATCATAGATTTTTATCAAATTTAATTTTCCAATTAAATTCTTTTTTATTTCTGCTTTCTTTACTAAGATTTAGGATAATAAGATTAATATAAGTTTCAGGAAATAATTAATCAGTGGGTGGCAAGGAATAGGTGAATGGACCCGCGGTGATGGACACTGCTGCTCTAGATAAAAATGTAATGATTCCTTTAAGTTTGGTCTCATAATGTAGGGAAACTTTTAAAACGTAATAAGAATGAGGTCCGATAAGCCGAAACATGTTTTTCTTGATCACGAATTATTAAAATAGAATCCATGCAAACTCGAAAGAAAGTTACATCAGAAAGGGATTATCCTGATACTGTTAGTTTTAAATTTAAAATATTTTTGAATGATATAATATATATGGAAAAGAGAGTATTCTGGAAGGAATATACTATTAAGGAAGCTATGTAGTCAGCACGGAAACATTAAGATTGTGTAGTAGTATGAGACTAGTGTGAGACTTGAACCTTAGCTTGATTTGAAATATATAAATAAATGAAAAGTTGCACCTTTTTCTCCTTTTCTAGAACATTACCTCCATCAGTTTCAATAAAAGACAAATATTAAAGCAATACATACTTCATCTGTAATTCGCAAAGAAAAATTGATATTAACCAGCTGCAATCCATAAAAATTCAATGACGTTACTGATGAATAACCAATAAATTAATTTGAGTAAGATTTTCATCATTACTTATATCATAATTTTCTTTTTAAGAAGGAAAATGAATGATAATTTGCACTTTTATAATCTTTTTTATGAAGGGTATTAAATGATATATTTAGAATTGAGCATGCATGTTAAAAGTTAGGTAAAAGGCTGTAAAGAGAGAGTCAGAGGGTCCAATTAACACCGATAAAATTTGCAAGAAATTCTATATTTACTTTATGGTTGATTAAGTAACAGATGATTAACTAACTGGTGGCGACAGCTATCATGCTTCTTCTCCAAGAAATCTCAATGGCTTAATACATGAATGGATATAAGTATTACACATAAAAAACATGAAAATATTTATATTGCTCTGTCTGGTTTTCGCAGTTAATAGCGTGAATACAACAAACAAGAGGACTAATAGGAGACAACCTTGCATGCAGCTTAAAAATATAAAATAGGAACGAAAGGGATGTTACATTTATAGAACTTGGCAAAGATAAAATGATGAAAGAAAACTGAATAAATAAAGGGATAAGTATAAAATGTAAGGGTAAAATAAAAGTAGACGTATATAAATAAAAGGAGAGTATCGGACAAAATTTTCCTTATAATTTTCACGTAGGTACGTTATTTAGCATTCGGCAGGCCATATGAATGGGGTACCATGCGAATAAGAGAGGGAAAAAGACAGCCAAGATTTATATTTTTAACTGTGACGACTGGAGCCTAAAGGGAACATCTATCTTCAGGTCCTTTTCTTGATCTGATCTCGTTGAACGTGGATGAAAAATCGCTCCAACCTTTAAGAGCTGTATTTGAAATAATAGTTTGCCGAGTAACTAATTTCCGTGATTCTGTAGTATTATTCCAATAATAATAACGAGAAATTTTGACTCCTGTCGTGATTTCCTCTTCACTACTTTGTTAATTACATTTCAATTAGTACGTTAGTATTTATATAAATATAAGTACTTTAATATAAATGATAATATTCCCTTTTTGAGCCAAGTTAATGTTTGCCGATATTCATTTAGTCCACTGATTAGAAAAACCGTAGTTGCCTAGATATTTTTAAAGCCAATAATTAACATTTGCTTAAAAAATTAAAGTCTACATATATTTAAAAGTAAAAATGAGATAACAACAACATTTTGATTAACAATACCTATTGGAGTGATCGTTGTTAGCATGCGAAGAGGTTTAAAGAAAAGTTTATAGAAAAATTAAAATAATATCACTTGGAATTTGACTAATTAAGTGACAAACTTTCCTTCGCTAAACTTGGGTTGATTTCTGTTTTTGTAGAAGATGGTTTGAAATGTGTATACCATCTGCCCTTCAGGCACCCTACTCCCGTGCTTTCTTTTAAAATCAATAACCTCCCAGTACGCCTTACTTCGTTGTATTAAACTAAAAACTGTAGCGCGTCGGAAATCAGTTTCAGTATATTCTTTCGCTCTTTGAATTTCCCGAGCAAAGAAACATTTACTTACGCGTCGGAAATCAGTTTCAGTATATTCTTTCGCTCTTTGAATTTCCCGAGCAAAGAAACATTTACTTACGAGTAAGACCTCAGCTCGAGAAGAAAATTATTCTTATCTTTAAGTTTTCCTCCTCATCAACAAGCCCGGCTAGCTCAGTCGGTAGAGCATGAGACTCTTAATCTCAGGGTCGTGGGTTCGAGCCCCACGTTGGGCGAAATTTTTTTCGCTGTAATTATGTACGGATTCGATCAAAATTATAAAGTACTTCATCAGTATCTCATTTTTGACATTCCTTATAATTTTCCATATGTAAAAACGTTTCCCTGTCGATAAGCGTGGAAAGGTTGACTCGTGAAGGTTAATAAAGAAGATCGATAAGTTCCATAATGAATTAACATACATACATAAAGTATTTCCCGGAAGTCGAATTTTATTTATAAGATAAATGTATAGTAGTATCTTATAAATATACAATACTATAGCTTAGGTGCCCATTATCTTAGAAGATCCCAAAAGACTTAAAGGGTAACAACTGTGTGTATGTTTTTTGCAAGCGGCTTTTGATACCTTCACGATCCATAAATTATAAGGTTCATATGGTATGCATTCAACTAAAAAACAGCGGCAATTTGTCACTGATATAGTACAGATGAACGTACCGAAGTCATTCAATAGCTTAAGGCCTCATCAAACATAAATTAGGCTTTACACAGAATGACTAAATGCTAATTGCTATGATAGTGAGTAGCGAGAGAGAGGATCACCTGATAAATGAAATAAATCTGTAACTTAAATTAGAAAGATACTGACAGCCCGATTTTAATATCAGTTAGACGGCAGTAGAATGTTAATACGATACATCGTTTCTCTTTCTTATCGATTTTAGCCACTAGTAAAACAATGCACAATTTTTCAAGAATACTGGCTCCTTCATTAATTGTATATGATACCACAGAGTAAAATATATACTTAATTTATGATACTGGTATGAATTCTCCCATCAAAAATGACGGAACTAAATTTAACTTATAAAAAACATATGTACAACAACTATTGAATACGTCTGATGCTTGTGAATTATCAACAATAAAAATAATCGATTTTCAATAACAGTTCAGTTTTATATATAATAAATGAAAGACGATCCAAATTATTTTCTTCTCAGAATTTCTATTAACATATCCCTTTTAGAGTTAATATATAGCTTCCACACAAAACAGCTATGTGGTTAGTTATTGTTTATTTGGTTGCAAAAACAAGATCACGTTTCTTTACATGGATGTCGTCCCTCTAAAGTGATATTTCATGGCCAAAATAAGAATCCATTCAATTTCTTTCTTCTGGTACTCGAGTAACTGTGATTTCTCTTGAGTTTTTCGATTTTTTTCGGCGATATTTCTTGCTTTTTCCTTATCTAGAGAACATAAATATGGCTCCAGAATACACATATGCAAATCGCGGTTGGCCTTCTTGCCCGCAGCTGCGATAACGGAAAAGAAATATACAGTGTTTCTCTTCAAAACTTTGAATACATGACTGAAGCTTAACTGATAATGTAAAATATAAGTAAATTCTGCAAATAGAACGAAAAAATGAATAAAAGTTGATATTTACTATTTACGTTCTCCCACAATTTTAATAACTAACAGCATTAGCTTCTCATAAAGCTCTAAGTAAGTAAGAGGTGTGTATGTTTATTTAAAACTGATATCCCTTCTTACTACCGTAGTCACTAAAAAAATAAATGTTTGCAAAATATGGGCGACTTTGCAATAAAATCTATTTATGACAAGAATACATAAATCAAACACGCGCATTTTTTGTGAAATTAAAATTTTCGTTTTATTACATAACACTGAAACTCGTCTTAGCCACTGAATAAAAAATTAAACTAAGATCGTAGCGGATGGTATTTGAACTTTTACGCAATCAGCCGTACAAATGAAAAAGATAAAATTTAAAAAGTCAATACATATCGTGTTACGATTCCTAAATATCGAAGCCTTACAGAAATGATACCCTTCAAGACAAAAAGCTATTCCGCTACTGCTAAAAAATCGAATACATTTTCGAGGGAACGACAGGGTGAGAAATTCGCTGCATCTTTCTAAAAGTATAATCTCTCAAGTTCGTTTAAAGACCATTATAAACTATTCTGATTGAACACCCTCAAGAATATTCTAGCATGCTCATATATACTCATCTCTTCCCACCAACTAGCCATATCCTGTTTCCTAAGTCGTTATTATCCTTGGACATCCCCGGAAGAGCTTCTTAGAGCTTCGGGGGTTTTCCCAGTAGGTAGGAATTCCTCCATCCATTACCTGAGCCCCTTTCTCACCTCATTTTTTCTACGTCTAGGAATTCTCATTCTCTTCTCTAGCTCCGCCTGAAAGATGGAAATTCACTCCCGCCTCTAACAACACTCATAATGAGCTACGTTGCCGTCTTTCCTCTCGCTCTTCATTCTCATAGCAATCTGACGCATGTTCTTTTCCAAAATAATGTTTTTAATGTGGTACCATTACCACATGTGCTACCATACGCAATGGTATCTATGACGTTAACTGCATGTGATGCGTATTAGAGTGGTAAAAATAAAATTAGAACGATAATGAATTAGTCGAGATTTCCACCGAAAAAGTTAATTATCTCATTAAGCCTGTTCCGTTTCCTGCCGCCTCTGTTTAATTGCAGCGATAACCTATAGCTCAGAACTTTGAAACCTAAAAAAGTTTATTTCATTCACTACAAGAAATGTTGTATTTAGCATTCTGTATAGGGCTAATGTTTTCGATGTATTCTAAAATATCTAAAATATTAGAGCCTACATTTTACTCCAAACTAAAGCTCATACTTCAGGCCCCGAAATATTATGAAATTCTGCGGTAAATCACACTGACTCGAAAGAATTGAGTTTACGAGTACATTAATATGAAATTCTTTCACATTAAATTTAGGATTCCATTATAAAAATATAATTACACACTACAAAAACAAGGTTCATCGTGAATAAGTTGTATGAATTGTTCAAAGTTATTATTGCGTTTATTTACTTATTGGCAAGAAACGTGTACCCTCATATCATCATTTTTGGAATAAAGCTAACACGGACACTTTTTCGATGACCATTTTGTTTCCTAGCAGTTTTTCTTATAGTCTTACGAGCATATCTGGTTACTTTCTTATTAAACTTCCAAAGAACTTGACAGAGGCTAAAAATACCAAACAAATTCAATTACGGAAATACCACCGAGTATAACTAACGAATTAAATGATTTTAATAGGGAATAAGTTATCATTTTGAGGTTTGATATCGATGATTTTGATATCTAAGCCCAATCGCAACTTACACTATTAAAATAAACTGCTTAATGGTATGAGTTGCGATTTAGTTAAGTTTTGTTAGAATGGTTTAGTCATCTGTGACTCAATTCATTATTGCATCTTCCATCCGAGTGCGATGAATGGACTTATTAAGTTCTTCTCCAACAAAGCCGATGCCATTAAAGATTGTGAAGCTGAATCGGAAAGTAAAACCCAACTCGCATGACTTTAATGAGCACGCAATCGATGCCTGAATATAAATGCTAGAAATGTTGAAACCTCTGCATTGTTTTCGATAGAGACACTCCGTTGGATGTCTCCGAGAAGTAGGATCGAACGTCTTTGGGTCAAGGACGGAAGAGGAAGTCGAATCCAAACAGAAGGAGGAGGGTCTCAGACTATTACCGGCATTCTCAATCTAATACCATATCTTGAGATCTGAATTAATCGGTGATGAACAACACTCTCATGAGAATTGCGCGGAATTATAATCGCTGAATGCAGGGTGGTGCAACTTTCGGTCAATTGAAATGATGGGTCAGATAAGAAACCATTACAGGCCTTATCTCGTAATATGATGAGGAATGCTACCGGCGATAACACAGGAATTCCTCTGGGAGGAATCGAACTCATGCATCAGCCGCCTATGAAAACTTTCACTATCCTTTGCATCCGTCTCGTTCTCACTCTCACCTAGCGACCACCCGAAACCCTTCCTTGGACACAGGTTTCACTTTCTAGATGGGAAATCCCAAGTGGCGACTGCTTGGTACATCGCACGCCTCATTCCTCTCTGAACACGGGATTCCCCATTGTATCATAACATACCGAGCGTTGAACTTTTGATTGATGAACAGCGATGATCATATCATAGATTTTCTTCGTGACTTCACTCACAATCGGTCCAATCATCGCTTGGTTATTCTACCAGAGGAGAGCAACGTATGACTTTGATTACCAGCCAATACTGACAAAGTAAATTTTATATATTTTGTTCTTTTTTTGAATTTTCGAATGAACGTAAAATTTTAATGATTCGGAACCTCTCAAACGGATAGTTCCAGAATTTTATATAAAAACTAAGGTTTCGCGATAGCATCTCCCGATTCTGAGTTTAGTATAATCTTCCAATAACTTACAATGAAATCTGAAAATATCATGTCCACTAAAAGAATTTTCAACTCCCGACCCACGAACGCATGCCGATGTTATATCCAAATCTTAGATATTCTTGCATTATATTATTTATTCGAGTTTTCCATCAAATCCGGACAAAAAAGTCAGCGGAAACATTTCTTATAAAAGGAACATTCCTGATCAAAACGGGTTACATGATGAGCCAGCCTATAAGAATATCATCACGTCCATTTTATGCAATAACTCATGAACGAGTTAGCCGTATGTATTTACATGCGCAGATAAATATGTAGATGTAATAAAAATAACAATTTAATGGTAGTTAAAAGTAATATAAATAATAGTTTAGTAATCAAATAATATTTTTCGGCCAAATTATACTGCTTTTTTCAGAGATGAAAAAGCCTCTCGTGGAAAGTGAAATGAAGCCGTTTGTCTACGCAACCTTAAATTCACTAATATGTTATCAATATGATTGGATGATAAAAAGGTTACTTCGTATCGACAAGAAAAAATCATCTACGAATAATCTTCGTAGTTGTCTTAACAATATAAAATTAATATTCCGAAGGGTAGATAAGGAGATTGCTATCAGTATAAAATCACAATAAAAATCCGGAACCTCCTCTCCCACAAGCAGGCCTCAATCATATCGATAAAATCTGGCGATTTAAGTGTAACGATTTGAGGATAGAAGTTAAATAATATTCCAGCTATATAAATCGAGACCAAGTAAATGAAATATTTTGGTGAAATTAAATAAAAATTAAGCCCCAACTGTTCTGGCCTAACATTGTAGAAGGTCATCTAAAACAACTCAAAGTTCTTTGTATTTTCCATAAAAATCTGAGCTGAACCAAACTCAGAAAAGGTGAAAAACTGTTCTTAAGTTTTTTCAATCTATTCTCAATCCATCAATTCAATGTTCTTGAGTTGTTTAAATGAATCCAAAAAATCCACAGTTTGTCCCAACGAAATTTTATGCTTGACACTAGCAATTGGAATAGCACTGGCTTGGCTTTAGATGTAATGAGCATTCGAAAAGTGATTCAACGCTGGTCAAAAACTGTTGACATCTAACGTCTTTCAAGGTTATTTAGGAAATCGAATTACGGACAGTAAAATTCTCAGAAGTTATTTAATGATATGATAGTGTACATACATACCTTTCGATTATCCTTCTCTGGGGTCTCTTTAAACTCAGTGAATTTCTTTTTTCACGCTGACGGAAAAAAATGCTCAAACAAATGATAAAAAATGAGATGGCATAATTCCAAGGAGAGACGGGCCTTCGGGAATTTCTGGGTTTGATTATGTCACCAGAGCTTCACATTTAATTTATTTTTTTACGTTTGCTATTCTTATTACCACTTGCAATCACTGTCTAAAAACTTCAAATAATCACCCAATTTAGTATTAAAAAACGTCAAACCTATAGGTAGAGTATGTATTAGCATTTCATTGCTTATCGCTAACTTGGGTAGCAACATGATTCCTCCAAAAGAGATCTCTTCCGAGATTCCGAAAAGAGGCAAGTGACATCACAATATTAAGAGTCTCCTCGTAAAAAAAAAATAAAATCTTTATTCATGGAACAAACGGAAGAAACGTTCCGGTGAGATAACGATTCGCCCGCGTTAAATTTTGATGGTACAGAAATAAAACAGTAGAGGGATCAGTTAACGCATCGGAAAATATTTTAATATTGTAGATATATCCGAGGTTGAATTGTATTTTATAATCACTATCATCGGATGTAATTCGCAACTCGAAATGAGTAAAAGGGAGGTTTAAACTTCCGTCTCCTTGTGACTATCGAGGTTTAGTGATGAAACACTTCATTAAGCGTAGTGCGGCCTAATGAAGGACTAGTCATTCTGCTACAAAAATGAAGTTAAGGTCATAGCTTTGAAAACATGATTGGATATGATCCTTCATCAACCAAGAATGCGACGAAAACCCAGCATACTATTGCTGGTGCTGTTAGCGGAGTCTTCACAAGAGCTGTATGTCAACCATTAGATGTGATAAAAATAAGATTTCAGGTAAGTAATTCTATAGATTTTTAGAGTATTGCATGTGCATTTTACCGGATAGCTTAATTCGATACTGTCTGCTAAATTCTCCAATTTACCTATTGCATCCATTCTTAATATGCCTTTGATCCCTTTTGACTGGAAGGTGAAACTACTTTTTAATTATAGCGTGGCTTACCAGTGTGTAATTTAATGATTTATCAGAGATATTGTAGTTACTAGCAGGAATGGAAACAGAAACAAAATTTACAAGTTTAGTGAAACCTATAACAGAGTGAAAATAATAAAGTTATTTTGTTACCATTCCTGAGATGGAGTTTCACCAAGAGACGGCTTTAAAACGATTTTCAATGTCGTTGTAGAAATAATTCCTGTTTACAAAACTATTTCATAGCTGATCTGTCCTAATTAAGTAAATCTTTCTAAGTGATATCGTTGAATGGTGCTGTGTTGCCAAAGTGTCCTTATTCAGATATATTGAAGTTAGTATTAAAATTTATTTTTTTCAATAGCTGCAATGGGAGCCTGTATCACGAAATGCCCCCAATCGAGGCTTGTACACTGGAGTTGTACAGGCTACAGGCAAGATTCTGCGGGATGAAGGGGCAAAATCACTCTGGAAGGGTCATGTACCTGCTCAATACTTGTCAATTGTTTATGGCTCAACCCAGGTGAGGTATCACCTCTCGCTTTTATATTAAGATGTCATTAAGCTTTTAATTCTTTTTTTTTGAGATTTTCTATTATATGATTGCTTCCTCATTCACTTAAAAGTCAATGCCTTTTATGCCTCTCATTGAAATTCTTCTTCAAATCAACTTAATTCAAATTATAGTAAATCAAAAATAAATATCAATATATGTCACTAAAACTGATGTGTGTCTTTTAGTTTTTATCGTATCAACTTTTAACTCGGATGTGGCATGAATATGTCACGCCAGTCATCCCAGTTACATGGGCCAATGAATACAGTCCTGTAACACACTTCACCTGTGGGTCTATGGCAGGTGCAGTTGCTACATTAATGTCCTTCCCTTTTGATGTAATTCGGACAAGATTAGTTGCACAAGGAGAACCTAAGGTAGATATTTTGAAGTCATATTGACTCTTCCCTCCCTCAAAATTAAGTTACACGATATTATGTAAAGATTATCATTTTCATTGCCTGACTTCTAAAATAAACTGATCAGAATAGTGCATTTTTATAGCACGATTTGTTAAGCTTTTATCAGAAGATATAGATTCCAAGGTGATGACAAAATGTTCTTTTATAGATTTTCATACTTACATGATAATCGTGATGATCTGCCAATTTCACCGGTTGTGTTTCTTACAGTTGTACTCTGGAATGCTTCATGCTGCAACTTCAATGTACACTAAAGAGGGTGTTGGCGCATTCTTCCGTGGTTTGACACCAGCTGTCATACAGACAGCACCATTGATTGGTCTCCAATTCGGTTTCTATAACTTCTTTATAGATCTGTGGAATAAATCATCATGGGGTGAGTAAATGATTTTTTAACCTCTAATTTTGAGTTAGTCATTCAATTAACCACAAGTTTATAGAGGGATGGGCTGAAGAAGCTCTCTGTGAAACAATTTGGTAACTTTGATTCTTTTGGATTACTGAAATGTGAATGTTATTGGTATTAGTTCTTAAGTATAAAATTTGAATATATTTAACATGATCTATAATATTTTTTGAGTATTGTGACTTGGAAATCACAAATATTATGGTCATCCAAGACTGGGTTGTTGTAAGTCAAGTTACCTATGCAAATCAGTTCATTCTTTCTCTTTAACTAGAGTTCATTGCAATATTTAGAGTACTGAAGATCTTATGCTAAAATTAGTTAATTCAGTGCAGACTTGAAAAGCTTTAAGTGAGTACATTATTCAAAATACATAGAAGTTTTCTCGTATTCTAAGTTTTAATCCCTATGCTGTGCATAATAAACAAAGCCATAATTAAGACTGACTTGACTCATTTTTTTCTCCATTAGTTTCATCACACAAAGATAAAAAACAGCTTACGATAGCAATAGGTACCCTTGGATCTGGTGCACTTTCGGGATTAGCCTCAAAAACTCTTGTTTATCCTTTGGATTTGATCAAAAAAAGGCTTCAAATAAGAGGATTTGAAGAAGCAAGAGAGCAGTTTGGAAAGGTAATTTTTCCCATCTTCAGAAGTAATTTACATCTTGATACTGAAAACATATTTTCTATTTCTTAGTTTTAATTATGCAAATAGTTAACCATATGTCCAGTTGATAGAATTTAATTTTAAGAATTGGAAAATATTTAAAGCCATGCAGAAAATGCTATGTAAGGTGTGGATGACTCAGATCTGGAATAAAAATTTGCTGTCAAAATAGAACAAAAATAGCCATAATAATAAATAATACAAAATAGAAGGAGTTTTAACCAAGTATTTTGAAGCTGAATTCTGTTGTGTCTTAGACCTAGAAAGCCACGTGATAAACATGGTTTCATATTTACAAGTCTTCTTCCTTTGATTAAGGAATTGGTTTAATTAATATGGCTTTCTTTCAAATAATGTCATTTTATGATCGGTATTTCATCAGTTGTTTAAATTAACCATACTTACTGTCTCAATTGCAGGTTGTTGTATATAAAGGGGTGTGGCAGTGCCTTCAGACCACAGTAAGAGAAGAGGGATTTCTGGGTCTCTTTAAAGGATACACTCCAAGTGTTCTAAAAGCATCCTTAGTCACTGCCTTTCACTTTGCATTTTACGAATGGGCCCTGTATGTGCAAGTTACCATCACCAAGTGATATTGATCATCCTCTGTGGACTTCCATATCAGAGTAAGTAATATACAAATATATTAGTGTTTTCCAACCGGCGGAATGCATGCCATTAGTGGGACTCCAGTGTCTAATTGGTGGGAATCGAGCAGGATGTTGTCGTTTTGTATTGGTTTTAAGCTAATTATTTTAAAAATAATGTGTTCTATCGCAAACAAATTAACCCAGAATTTCACTGCCAATCATCATCAAACTAAACTCTTGTAAATAGGGCTGTTTTGAGGAAATGGAAAGTGGTACTTAAGATCATAAAGGTTGGAAAATGCTGGCCTATCAATTTTTCTTTCATGAAGATGAATATTAACCATTAATGGCCATAGTTTGAATTACCAGATCTATCAGTATCTTGTGCATTAAAATAATGGCAGAATTATAGTAAAATGCTGTCTAAATTTGCTGAATGTTTTCAGTCATGATATTCTTAAAATCTACTGTTTCTGGCAATTACCTGTTCATTTGAGTGTTTGAAATGCATTTAAACGGAAAGACTTTTCTTTAACTTGTATGTTTCACCCTTTAATTTCTCATTTCTGCAAAAACAGTTGCTCTAGTGTACTTAGAGAACCTTTTCATCATAATGCTTTATGCAAGGTCTATTAATTTTTTGAAAATTGCATGAAACGTACCTGAAAATGAGCTTAAATGAGAATAAATATGTAAAGTGATTTTTTTTAGTGAATAACTTGCTGTTCTTGATATGATATAATGAAAGCATATAATATGAAACTTGTCTTTAATCACAAAAATGTAATGTCATTTATATTTAAAGTAACTCATGCATTTAATGCAGCAAGTACATAGTAGAGGGTCTAATTAACAGCATGATACAATAGTGTGGGATGTCTGTAAAAGATGAGACAAGTTACTAGATATAGCGAAAAAATTGCTAAATTGACAACCAATTGGTAACTCTTATTGTTAGCTAGTATTTCTAATCTTCACAGATTTGAAGGTGTTATATTAAGCTTGCTTGAAAACTTTCAAATCCATCCCTGTTTCAATTAATTCAATTTACAATTACTCTTAGTATACCCAGACCAGGATAAAACTGAGTATAAAGCAGGATAGCATCTTAAACTGATGTTATTTTATTTGAAAAAGAAGTTAAATCATGAAAAATTTCATATGATTTTTTAAGAAAAAAGAAAATTTTTGTAACATTGACATAAGAGTAAACATGAAGGGCCTCCCAGGCCTTTACAGCAGATAGTATTAAGGCCCTTCCTAGATAACAAATGGGTCCCATATATCTTGAAGATCTTCTTGCATTATAAGGTCTATCAATGTAGCCTTGTTTTGGACTCCAACTTTTACATGAATCACACAAAAAATTTCTTTTGATTAGTTCATGCATCCATTTTGGAATTACTTGATTCAGTTAAAATGTTCTTTTATATAAATTTCTTCCTTTCCAATCCATCCCATAATTGAAAATACTCATTTCATTCAATATGCAGTATTCCTAGAATTTACTCTAATTAATGTAACTTTCTTTATCACCCTAGGATGCCTGGTTTGAAGAATTGAGGAAATCTTTCAAGTCAGATTCCAGGGATAATTAAATCGTCATAAAATTCATCAGTGGAATATATTTATTTCATTTGTTATTTATTGATATATATTGTCTTTAGCAACTTTCAGATGAATGTTTATTAAATATAAATAAAGTATTTTCAAAAATTGTTTACATTAGATTCGTAATTTTTTAAGTTAAACATCCAAGTAAGTGTAGTGTGGGCCATGCTAGCTTATTTTTGTACCATGTATTTGCAGTGTTAACCTCCTGACTCCCAAAAGTATTGATTTGATATAAACGGGAAATAATGATTATTACAATCTATGTATGTAAATTTCTCTACCCTTGTAAATAGATTTTGAGTTAGAACTTTTACTCCATCACTTAAGCTTAATCATGAATGCCTGGTTTCTTCATCAAATAATAAATGCAATATCTAGTCACTAAAGTAGCACCTCCCCTATTCATTTTTGTTTCCTTCAGACTATTGTATAATGTCAAGTCTATCTCATCCTCCATGTACTTAAAGAAAGAAACTCTGAGACATTAACTTGGTTTATTTTTAACATCTGTCACTTTCCTACACCCACAGCTTAAATACTTTGCTTGAGAGAAATGTATACACTGTTCATTTGCTAAAGAATTGTCTATAATATACTTTGAACTATGCTATTCAATTGCATACTCTTAGTTAATATTTGTTCAGAGAAATCTTTTGATAAACCTTTAACTCAAATTGAAACTGACTGTGACAAAAATATTATATTAAATTATCATATAAACATATTATATCTATTTTCTGAAAAGCTACCATTTTGCTAAATAAAGGCTTCGAATAAAACTTAATTAAATTATTTATTTACAATCTGTAGTTACCTTAAAGCATGATCTTTACCCATAACTGCATTCCTTTATCATAATGCAAGTAGTTGTAATAGTATTGTTAAATGTGCTTTGATAGCTAAGGTCATTCTGCACAAATGGGCTCCCATGGACCAAACCCAAGATTGCTTTCACCCCCAAGTAGGACCTGAGTAATCAAGCAGATTCATTTCATTTTAAAAGTTTTAATCCATAGAAATTCATTCTAATGTATGATTCAATGCTATAATAACTTAATAATAGTTGTTATTCACAATAGTACCTGTTTTAAACACTTGTTAGATAAACTGTTTTCTCTTGATCTCTGTCCCAGGGAATAAATCTCATATATTTCTTTATCCAAAGAGACTTTCCAAACTAAACACATGATAAAAGTACTGCTCAGCTAAACACTTAAAATATGGATTTTTCCCATCCCAGATGCACTTCAATCGGCTATAGCCAATCCTCTGCCTCAGTTGATAGGCTTAAAATTGCTCACAATATTCCTCCCTATTATTATTCCCTCTACCATACCTGGCAAAAAGTTTTCATTCTTTTGTTTCATTATAGAGTAAAAAATGACTAAAATTTTATGATCCTACAATAAAAGAACACATTACAGGTTAATTTACAATTATAATAATTCAAATACAGGCAGTTTAGTTAGATTAGACTATATTGAAAATGGTTGTAATTCGATCTGAGTAACATGAATTTGATATTGGCAATGTTATTAGGCACGCCCTTATATTTTTCAACGTAATTCGAATAGCTGCCACAACTCATTTACATTGAACACGATAGTTTGATCTACTTTGGATGGACTATCTTGTTTAAAACTGTTTCAAATCAAATAACAGGATTGCTATAAAGTGTACCACTTAGCTTAAGCTAGTTTGGAAATGTGGTCTTAAAGAATAATTGTTATGAATATTTACCATAAATGATCATATAAGATAAGTGTATTTGCTTTTTATTTGATTAAAACGGCTCATTATGATTCTTCGAGTGAAAACACTCAGGTTATATCAAACAATTCTTATTACTATCCGCACGAACAGGCTTTCATATTACCGCGTTAACTCGAAGCAAACTTTCTCTCGCAACTTGAATCGATAGAATCGAAATCACACGTTTTCGTGTTTTCGTACACGTTTTGTTATGGGCCGGGAAATGCATTCAGTAAACAAGCATGGTGCCTGAAATGGAGAAGCATGGATTTAAAGGTATGTTTCAGACGACTTTTTGGGCAACAGTCAATACCTACATCTACAACCCATTTTCTTCTTTTCAGTGATTCCAATAAAATTCGCCGCCGAAAGCACAGCTCAGCATTCGCTTTTTGTTAAGGAACATGCTGTGCGAGTGAATACGGATGTTAAACCTCCTCATAGGACTCTATTTGTTTTAAACGTACCTTCTTACTGTACAGAGGTAACAAAGTTTGAGACTGACAGCTCAGACCTCTTTGTATTTCCTGTTTTCTCATTGTCGGGATTCATTTCAGGCTAGCATTAAGCGAATATTCTCGGCGAAATGTGATTGTCCCGTCGAGGCTGTTTATTTTCACAAAAAACCAACCTCATCTGAGCCTCCAGCAGAAGATTCAAAGTTCTTTAAAAGTGCAGATGTTCAGGTAAAGTATATCTCCAAAAGAATGTTCAATACGAATATCTCAAGTTTCTTTCGACCATGAAACAGACGGCTCTGTGGCAGTTACTTATATGCATTCTACTTTAAATTCATTGACAGGGTTTCAAGGTAGCATATGTTGTTTTTAAATCGTCAGTCGGACTGAAAGCTGCTCTGTCGCTGTCTAGTAAAGATCCGCTCATCTTATCATCAGAAAGTAAACCAGTTTCTACTGGCCGTGAAAGTAAGTATTGGCTCATCACCCTTTTCTACCCTATACAATCATTAATATTTTATTCAGTTGTATTAACTTCTCAACCCATTTATGGAGCAAATTTTGATCATATCCAACTTATTTTGTTGGCATTGGTTAGAGCTGCTTCCTGGTTGTTGGGGAAAATATACTCTTTCCCTCTTGATTGAAGTTTAAAATTTCAACTACTTTCGGCATATTACTGTTGATCTTAATGGATGGGAGTATTTTATGGCCATCATAAAATTATTACCAAGTAGTCCTGAAAGACATTTTTTATTAAATGGTCACATTTTATTTTGTAGAGTGGGCTATAGAATATAATAATAGGATACCCGACCGTAAAGAGCTGCAAGCTGAAATTGACAAGTATATGGCAGAGTATGATGCCAAGCAGGAGCAAATGAAAATAAAGGAGAAAGAAGAAGAGGTAGATGAGGAAGGATGGACCACAGTGACTAAAAGGTAACTTCTGAATCTCTGTTGCTTCATTATTCCACAATGTAAATATACGAACCCAACGAAGTTTTGGAAATTTATAACTATTCATCTGAGTTAGAAAATTAGATAATGAATTCTGAATACCCTTCCCTTCCCTCTCTTAATCAGTTGTAATGGTTCTTTTTTTTTTAGAGGGAGAAAACCAGGATTTTCTCGCAAGGAAAGTGTTCATAAGAAAGTGATGGGCAGAGAGAGGCAAAAACGTTCGCGAAAGGAATTGCTCAACTTTTATACTTTCCAAATAAGAGAATCGAAAATGAAGCGTAAGTTACATGAGAAGTCTTTTAATTGATGATTTTTGATTTCTTTTTGTTTATCTGAACAATTTAATCGATTGATCTTATAATTCTATAGATGTTGCTGAGCTGAGACAGAAATTTGAAGAAGACAAGAAGAGAATTGAAATGTTAAAACAAGCTAGGCGTTTCAAGCCATACTAATTTTTAAAATAATGTGGTGTGTGTTATTAGTTGAAAGAAAACTCTCCATGCCTTTCACATTTGTGGGAGTTTTAAAATGTTTTAACCACTGCCTCCATGACTATCTTGAGGGCTATATGATGCCAGACAACCAGTACATACTAGTGGCAGGTTACACCAAAGTCACCTCTTAATTCCTGGGAAGTTTATTGCAAGTTATCAAAAATGGTGCTGATCCAAAATTGCTGTTTACAATGTTACATTGCTGATGTCAGTATTAATGTATCTCTAAAAAAGGATTTTCTTTGACTTTTCCTGGTTAAATACTATCTTTAATGCTAGGAGATTTGTAAATGATTCTAATGTACAATTTGGAACAGCTTGATGAGCAATCATCCCATCATTGATCATCCTTTCTGACCTGTTATATCAGATTGAAGCGATGGATTGATAAAAATGTGATGTAGAAAGTTAAATTGCATTTATGTTTGTACATACAAAAACCTTCAATGCAATCACATGGAAATTTTCTAAATGAAAATAAAATACATAAGTAAAAACATGAACTTGTTGTTTGATTTTTTTCCATAAGAATATTAAGCAAATAGAGATTCTCAAAATACGGTAGGTATATACTGAACAATGAATTAAAAGTATTCATGCCTAGTGCTATGATTATGAACCCTCCTAGCTTTCATTACCAATGATGTTTTGTATGAACTTTATAGACCTCGAGGTTAATTGAGTAGCAAAAGAGATGTAGCTGTCACATACTTCTTCATAAAAGTACTTTATCAAGAAAAGTATATAGGATGAAATTATTTGATAAGGAGCTGATTATCAACCAATCATTAATTCTCTATATCGAAATTCAATAATGGGTCGATTAAAATTCGAACATCAATGGGCACACTAATCACTTTGACAACAAATACCTTGTGAATTTTGTACAAATCCAATTGCCATGCATGCAGTTTCATGTTGTTATAGTCAGCCTCTTAGTCATTTCTTCTTCTTCGCCATAGAAAAAACCACCTTTGTGTTTTATTCTATTTTTGAGAATGTATATAGTACAGTATTTTTAAGTGAAGTATCAAAAAATTGAAATTCATACAATTAACGGAATGAGCTAAAACAGAGAAGTTAGGAATAGATTTGAATATGAATCAAACCTTCTATTTTTTTCCCAGAGCATAGTCTAATCCAGATTAGGCCCAAATGTGAGGCATTTGTCTTTCAAAGAGTTTTGAGCGTTTTCATTTTGATATTCCGCGCTCAAACTCAAACTTAAGTTGCGATCCTTGCTATCAAATCGATAATTTTCGATTTCTATCGATCGCTTTATCTCGCGGGGGTTGACCGCGTAATAGTAATGAAAGTAGCAGAAGTGGTTACTTAGTAAACTGCTGTTGAATAGACTTCGCCAGATTGAACCCGAGAATTCTATAGACTGTTAGGCATTTTTGCGAGAAATATATTTTCTGAATTTTTATGGATAAACTAATAAACATAAATGGTTGAATCGTTTGAAGACTAAATCATAGACATCTTCATTACTTGAAAGGGGATTAATATATATTTGCGAGGATACAGCTTTAATTGTCTTGCAATGGATGTTGAGGAAAGTAGTGATTTTTCTGCAGGTTTTCAATTTCCCTCTTTGCCAAGTAAACATTTCGTAGATAATGCTGAATACACCATGGTTCATACCGCTGGAGGTAACTTTTGGGATTTTTGGCTGTGTGAAGTCGACGAAATAATGTTTGTAGGGACTTGGAAGTTGAAATTAAGGTAGGTTGCATCACCCTTTTCTGCTGTTTTGTAGGGATTATTTGAATGTTGAAAGTAATGATTAACAAATTGGATCGATGGAAATATTGAATGAAAAAGACTATATTAAATCCTTTAAGCCCTTTCTGCTTATTCAAAGGAACGAAAAATACAATCTACATGTGATGTTATTGTCCGAATGTCTAGACCCTCTCAACAATCGCTAGAAGGACCATTGAGGCATCTCTGCGTTACTTATGAGTCATGTTCTTTAAAATTCGAGAGACAACCGACATTCATACTACTTATGATTTATTATGGTTGACAAAGTAAAATATTACACGTAATAAAGTATGTTTTTGAAATTATTTTAGCATTGATTTAGCAGAATTTACATGACTTCGTCCTAAGAGCTAATTACCTGGTAGAAAATTTTACTAATTTAAAGACTTTTATTGTATTTTTATAATTAATGTTGCCGGAATGTAATGACCAAATCAGTTGTATCCTGTGCAGAAGCTATGATGTCAATAATCATCAAAAAGATAGTTTTCTCTCAGCCAAACGACGTTTTCATGGAGTTTAGTAGAACTGATGAGCCTGTTTTTATTGGTTGTTCACATCATGCTTCCTATATTTTTCTCGTACAGAAACAAGATATTTTCATATGGACTTAAAGAAATGGATGCTGTCAAACCCAATAAAATAGCTGTGATAATACTGCCTTCAGGAGTTGGTGCCAGAGTGAAGATTTTAGCTGAAGCTACCAAAGACCAGTAATTAGTGTTTTAATTAGATTTATCTTTTTTATTTCATAACATTTTCGTAATTGTGTGGTATTACCCAACAGATTTGGTGCGTATAATTTGACAGCACTAGATGTGGATACTGGAGAAATTATGATCACTTGTGTGGAGAAAATATATGAACCAGATAAAGAAGTGATCACTAAAGAGCCTTATGCAGTTAACTGTTGCTTGAATCTTGTAAGTGAAAACATTGTTAGCTTTTCCCTTAGCCAAGAAAATTTACAATTCCACTATATAAAATTTCTTTCATTCCTTTAATTTCTGAATATAACAAGAATTCTAAATTTTACCCTCAAGTATGTTTAGTATTTTCTTAACTAGTTGCTATAGCCACTTTTTTGTAGATAATAATCAATCCTAAATATATATAACTTTTTTCAACCAAAAAAGACTGAGAATATCTTTCTTCTGAAAAGAGATGGAATGGTTACTCGCAATATGGCCTCCAATAATCATACAGTCCAATACAAAAAGTGAAATTAGTTAGTAATTTTTAATGTGCTTCAACAGCTGAGGTCATTTTGCATGTTTTCCCCCACTGGAAATCAAATTTGGGACCGCTTTCACCAAAGTTGAATGTATTGCTCTCCTGGCTATCTGGAGAGACAGAGAAAAATATATTCAAAGCAAATCTTGAGTGAATAAGGTGCTCCCTTTAACACACAAGAATGCAATTGAAAAATTTTTGTTAAAAGCTTATAAAATATCTAAAATATCAGAAATAATCTTGTCCCCACTCTATTTTTCACGAGAGGATTATCTCATTTTAAGAGCTTGTAAACAATAAAAATAGTCTTCGTTTTAAAATGAGATTCCACTAAATAATGCCTGAACTTACTGAGTTCATTTTAAGATCTATTAATTCTGAAAGTTCAAATGCTGAGGGTATGCATTGTCATGAATTTTATGAAAGTTTCAATACAAGTATATATATAAAGAAGGGAAAGAGCCACTGAAAGTTATTCCTTTTTTATTCAGTTTTTGTGCACTTGTACACGGTGAAGAAGTTTGATGGACTGTCCCATTGGGCTTTATATCATTTTCTTGTTTAATTTCTTTCACATTTAGGACAAAAATCATTACAATGAGGCATTCAAGAAACACATCAAAAGCGGGCCTCTAAAAGTATTATTCAGGAGAGTCACTTTATCTTATCCTCCGAAATTTGTGGTGGATATACATGTAAAAAGAAAAGATGAACTAATTTATTTAAGTGAGTTACTCCATCCTGAGTCTACTACTTCTGCATCTACGAGTGATTATAAGAAAGCAAGAAAATATGACAACGGAGGTAATGCCAATGATTCAAATTAATTGCTTGAGGTCAGAGTTGTTCCTAGAACTTGAAGTCGAATAGAAACCTGATTTTCCTGCAATATTCTTGCCTTTCTTGCAATTTCGCCTTATATCTCACTCTTAAGCTATTTAATACATCGTTTCCTCTGTCATATTTTACATTGTCATATATACTTTGTCTTTCAGAAGTGCCTCCCCAATCTGATTCTCTCAAATTGGAAAGGATAAGTAAAATATCAGAGGAAGGTGAGCCAATTATGGATATAGCTGTCTCCCATGTTGATTCTATTTCCAAATTCTTCATTTGGGAATCTCTTGATTGCATGAAAGAGCTCAAAAGGTAGTTATCAAAAGTATGAATAACAATTTATAAACACCTTATAAGTCTTCTGCTTACAAATACGTAATCATGTTATCCTGAAACTCTCAAAAAATGCATGAATATCCTTATTCGTTTGTTGTGAATTCTCACTTCCCTAAAATGTGACTATTAATGATATTGACTTTTCAGTCTAATGGCGGATTTAAAATCCTTCTACAAGTCCTCATCTATTCATCTATCAGATGATTTTCTCAATTTATTATCTAATAAAGCTGTATGTGCTGTTTATGATGAAAAGGAATCAAATTGGTGTAGAGCTGAAATTGTAGATGAAATAAAAGTAAGTCGGATTAATTTCTAAATATTCATTTCAGGAATCAGTAGATGTTTCACGGTAGATAATAAAATTTTAGAGATTATTGATGAACTTCTGATGAGAATAAGAATCCTAGACTTTATATTTAATTGAAAAATTATCAATTTTTTATTGCAGAAAGCCAACTTTAGAGGGCTTCTACAGAAGCATTACGAAGTTCTTTTGGTTGATTTTGGGAATCGAATAGAAGTACCTATCTCCTTGATAAGGCCACTTCATTCAACATTCTTTGCAAAGCCAGTTTTTGCTAAGCAATGCCATCTGTTTGGTGTAAGTAATGCAAGTACAGTAAAATCCTTTTGAAACCCTCTGCTCAAAAGCTATCCCACTGAATACATGGATATCTCTCTTTCCCGTAATATGTAATACATGGTAAAAATACTGCTTAAGACACTTATCACTTAGAAGGCAGAGCTTTTTATGTCCCCAGTTGTAATAAAACCCATTTTAATCAATTGGCCTCCTCATTTCGTAGACCAAATATTGTTCATTATCCTCTGCTCATCTTTCCAACTTACTCCTGTCTCTAATTGGGCTTCTTTTGAATCTGATATAGACTGGGATCTTTCTCATCTCCTTTCAGGGTAGAATATTAAATTAAAAAGTCACTTGGCAGTGTTTCCTTTCATCAAAATCTAAGGTTGTAAACAATGCAAATAAACTAGAGTGGCAGTGCAGTGTTTGGTGGGCTACTGAGCATAATCTTGGAGAGATGTGCTCAGAGATGGCATCTCACCACTTCTGTTAAACAAGTAATTATTTCCTTCTAATTGTCTGTCTAGTCAAAATACATAATTGTACAGTGAACTTCATAGAAGTGAATAGCTTCAATGAAGTAACAAAAGAAGGTGCTCTCTTTGTCTGAAAAGTTGACCATTTCTCAAAAATATGCAATGACAACCAGTCTTATGAAACAATAGTTTGTGCCATGTGTAGATACATTATCTACAGATGTGGAAAATAAATCAAACTTCTTTTCAGGTTTAAAGTTAAAGAAACTCATAGAGAAATTAAGTCAGAGAACCCTTTGCTTTTGTTTCCTGATGTAAGAAATAAAAATCTGTGATATCCCTATTAAGGTGCTGTCCTGCTTGTAACACATTTTTCACTTAGTCCCCTAAAGTGTGTTGTTGTTAGTTTTATAATTTCCATTTTAATTTATTTCTATAACTTCTGTGAACCAATCAAAATGGATTTATTTACTTTATGTTTGTACGTTACTTAGTCGAACAACAATGGGTAGCATTCTTGGTATCGTTGTTTATCTTACTGTTTAAAGGTAGTTGATTTCGAATTGTTGTTGCTTGCAGTCATTATTAAAGTTCTTTTGCGTTATACTTTGCATTCTCACTCAACAACCCTGTAGAAGTAGTAACCTGCGCCAAAGGAGTGAACGACATGTGTCTTGAGTATGCTTTACTGTATTTTTATCTCTTTCTTTTGAAATTGAATTTTGTCTGATGAGTTTATTGATAACTTTAATAATTAAAAAATATTGAGGTAACCTTTTGATTTTTATGTAAATTTTTCCTTCAATTAGATTGAGCCAGCTTCAAATTTAAAATCTGCTGATGGCCTAGACTACAGCAAAGAAGTTATAGAAATCTTTGAAATGCTCCTGGAATTGGGAAAATTGACCTTAATCACAGCATCTTCGAAAGAAGATTATAAAATGTAAGCTTTACTTTCTAATTAAACATGGATTATGTTGTCTCTGAGCTGTAGTAATAAATGTTTTAACCATATTCAGTACCAAAATGCATTCATTTAATCAGCAAATTGTTGTTGTCAATGATAGATGATATTTTATTCATCATATACTTAAAACTGTCATGGGCAAAGCTTTCAGGGTGTCTTGGAAATATTTTTATTTTGAATTTTAAAAGGTTATTCATTTGCTATTCCTGATCTTCACTGCAATCTTTTTAACTAGCATTAATATATGTATACTTTCTCGACTAAACCATTATATTTACAAATATATTAAAGCAAATAGAAGTTGAACTCTATGGTTGATGGATCCAACTTTATTTTAGGGATTCTATTCCTGTTATTCTTGAGAGGCATTACAAAGGAAAAGACCAAGTCATAAATATAGAACTCCTTGCTCAAAAATTGGTCAACTCATCAGTGTTCAACTTAGATGTTTGCTCAACAATTCTGAAAAGTGCCAATATTGGTGAAATCAAAACTCCAAAAATGGACTCAAATGCTTTGAAACATTCAGTTGTTGGTGATTATATTTTTTATTCATTTATTATTCTTTGCTCATTTTTTTAGTTTTTAACCTGATTTCTCTATAGTGGTAATAACTGAGGGTTTTATTTTGAATTATTGCTGTAAGATGAACCAAGTACAAAGTTAAGTGTAGAAGTAAGATTTCCATAGGACCTAAACTCACCAAAGAAGGATCAAATAAAAAATATTGAGTAGTTTCATAGTTTCTCGCTTTTTGGATAACATCTGTATCTGTTAGTGGTATACTTACAGAATTGAAATGAGTACAGTAGTTGTTAGATAATAGATAGATAGTTACAAGATAAAGATATTTTATGATTTCTTTGTGACCATTAATTGTTTAATTCCAGAAAATGAATCATCTGAGACAGAAAAAATAGGGGTAAGATATGAGGAAATTCAAGGTATGAAAATGTAAAAAAATTGATCAGTTTTTGTATTTTCTGAAAAGCTTGTTTGCATTATATCACTCATAATAAAAATAATGTTATTTTTATTATATTTTTCTCTTTTTTAGATGAGCAAAGGAATTTTATAAAGCATGAGCATCCCTCTAGTGAGGCACTAGGTAAGTACTTATTTAAAAAAATTTTGAAGTTATACCAACTATATAATCTTAAGAATCTTGATTAAAAGGATTGAATACTATGATAGCTATTTTTTACTTAGATGGCGCAGCAAAAGGAAAACATAAAACTTTAGAAAATTATCGGTTTGAATTTCATTTTGAATGTTTAGTTTTACACTGTGGAATTGAATTTTAACTTGGCACATTAAGTTGTGCGATTTACACTATTTTTTGGATGCCATATTGGTAGTAGCCATTTACAAATGCCTTATAAATAATTAGTATATTCAGTATGTTTGATTATTGTTGGTGGTAATTATTAACATAATTTGACAGATGCAGAAGTGGATTTAGATCACTGGAATCCTATGGAAGATGATTACAATAAATCTGAAATCACTTATCAAGGAATGGTCAATGATGATGCTAGTGCTATAATTGGTTATCAAGCCAAGGATGAGGCCAGAATTTGTAAATTTTTTGCCACAACTGGTCACTGCTACAAAGGGTCCACATGCAGGAAAGAGCACAGCTTTATTAGACCTGGTAAAATAAATGGGACTTAGATTTCTTTTGATTTGTATTTTTCTGGTAGAACTTGTTCTATGATATTGATAAATATTCTTTTACTGACATTGTTATATTATACATCCATTTTTAATTCCCAGATGGCTGGACCACTGACACTCAGCTTGTTTATGGATCTGCTTACTCGTATTTGTCACTACCTACATCAGGGTCATCAGTAAAATTATACGTCACAATAGTTACTGATATCTGTAAATTTTATGCCACTCTACACGATGCATGGCGTTACAGGGATAATTATCATCATTGTGAGGAAATATTATATTTGGCTATGAATAGTATTGTCTTTTGTTCTAGATCATCATTTTATTATACTTTGATCATCATTTTCATTATACCTTATGTGAGAGTTATTTTATCCATTTCATTTTCTACTTCATAGATGTACCAAATGATAAGTGCCCAGAAGAAAACCTTGAGAATTTGATAAGTTTAATTAATAGAAAAGTAAATGTGGCAAATTATAAAAGACTAGTCATGCCACCCGGTGTTGGAGAAGTAGTTTTATGTAAAATGTCTTCTAGTAACTTGTATCATAGAGCCCAGGTGATTGATACAAATTTGGAAGAAAACATGTTCCTAGTAGGTAGTCTTATGTAATCTATATACATATAATAATTTGTTATAATCCTAAGATTGTTAATGTGTTTTTACTTAGGCAATTTATCTCTAATTTTTCTTAAACTGAAAACCACTATAATCACCATTCTTTGAGTCACTGACGCTTGAGAAATATTTACTTACATGCACCCATATTTAGTGCATTTGATAAGGCCCTAAGCTACTGAAGGTAATGGAGCCCTCTATATTTCCAGCTGTCCTTTGTCAGTGACGAAATTTTTGTGTTGAATGTTTGCTAATTTGTGGACCCATTAGACATCCGAAACCATTTGACCAGCAAACCATGACAATAATACATTTTATCAAAATAATTGATGGACTGAAATACTATTGGGGGCCTTTAAGAGAGTAGAGCCATAAGCTATTGCTTGTTTACCTTATATTTAAATCCAGCTCTTTTATTACTCAATGTCTTTGTTAATGTTAACTTATTCCAAAGAGATATTTTTAGATTTATATCAATACATATTTTTTCTTTTCAGGTAAGTTTTGTAGATGTTGGCTCAACAGATTGGGTGCATGTAAAAAACATAAGGCAAATTGAAAACAGATACTTACACTTACCATTCCAGGTATAGTCAATATATTTTTTAGCATAGCTTTTAACTTAAACGGTGACATTTATTGTCAGTATATCAGTCAGGTATAACATAGGGTGTCAGTTAATATTTGAAATTTACATTGATATTAATATTTAATATACTATTAATAATATATATTTAACCTTTTTAAATATTCTGTTAGGCTATCGAATGTCAGTTAGCTTATTGTGGTGCTCCTGAAAACATTGATGGATTAAGAAAAATGGAAATAATGAGGAAGCTCTCAAATATGATATCCTCAAAGGAAATGAAAGCTTATGTTGTCAGGAGGTAAGTACATTAAAGAAAGTACTGCTCTAAGTATTCATGTTTTGAATTCGTTCTTATTCCCCTGCTGTTCTATACAGTAACTAGAAAAAGTAACAGTGGTAGAATGTTGAAGGTAAAATAAATGCAACTGATTATCTTTGAATTCACTTCTTTACAGCGTAAATAGCATGTGTAGTTTATTTCTTTTATGTTAGGGTTCCACTAATTCACTGCAAATTATTGTCTCTATGTGAAAGATAAAAGTTGCCATATTTTTCAAGCGCTTCTCAATTTGAGATGTGTCTATCCTCAATCCTTTCAAATTATTTTATGCCAGAGATGTCTATAATTACGTCAAGAATAAAACTTTGTCGACTTTGCATAAGATATTAAATGTAAACACACTATCAATTAATATTGCATCTTATCACACCAGTTTTAATGGTTTATACTATCAGAATTTTACTCGCCATACCAGCCCTACCTTTATCTGATTTCAGTGCTGGATGTCTTTATCACTATCTCTTAATACACTTACAAAAGTTAGATGTAGCCTGTAATCTCTCCACAGAATTTCTACCCAATCGTCTATTGCATTATATATAAATGGTTGCATTCTGTTATGGGTTAATAGTTGCTTGAACAGATTTTTACAGTTCAGAAGGCCTTCTCAGGCTTTTGCTCCCCTGCAGTTTTTTTTTATTTTAGTATTTTGTATTAATGAGATCCTAGATTTATAAACCTAAAATTATAACCAATGTAACATTATTATTTTAAAGCTTTGACTCTTGCAACTTCTTCATCATTTTATGAAACTATATTTTTAAATAATGATAGTGCATCAATGTTTCTTAACCCCTTAAACAGGAATCTTAAGATGTGATTATGAAATTTATATTTTAAATTTTTATTTATATATGAACACAGTGCAGTGAGCATCTAAAGATTCACTGATAAGATATTGCCTTAAGCATGGGAAAACAACCCTCTCCACAAATAGTTTGGTTATGAAATATATAGTTAAGGGGTTTAATATTTCTTGAGTAATACGAAGATGGAATCATAAGTTCAAAAAAATTTCAATTGCTTCCTCATTCATGATCAACTGATTTACTCTCTTGTTGGTTCTGAATCTTTATTTTCAGCATATCAGCAATCAACAAAATGATTGTTGAACTCTTCGATGACAAGGAAGTGAATGTTGGCAAACTATTGAAGGAAGATGGATATTTGGTCGAATTACCAGAAATGTATGAAAGTAAAATCAAATACATTCCAGGATGAAAAGTTGGATTCACAGTATTGTTTTTACAATCGTTATTGAAGATCACAATTTAGTTTTTTTATTCTTTGCCCTGTAAAATGTTGCTGTAAATGATGTACACAAATTTCACATTTTGGAAGGGGTACTCTGTGAGAAATATTTTTATAACATTTTTGCAAGACAAATTTATTTTAATCATATGATGGAGCTGAATAAATAAATATAACTTTGTTAGCGCTTAACGTTGAATCTTATTTAGTGACTCCAATAGCTACTTTATTATGTGCTAGATGGTGGGGAAGCCAATACAAGATAAAACCTCCAGCACTAGTACTGGCTGTCTAATAAAACTATCTAATTCATTATATTGAATTATGTTATAATACAAGAACATGCTATAAGCTTTAGCAATTAAATTTACAAAAATTGATTACTACTATCTAAGAATTGCCTCTGTGACAGAGAATGCCAATATGCTGTTTGTAAAATGGCTGGGTACTTCTATGTCTTTTTCCAAAGCGAGGAAAAGGGTTGGTAAATTCACAGATGAGATGTTGCGACAGAATCTCTGTATCCTTAATGATGGATGTATCCAGGTATGCCCTCAAGATCTTGGTATTCTGGGAGTGACTCAATGAAGTAAAACATATAGAGATTTTTTTGTTTTGAGACAATTCTTTTTCTTACTATATTGTGACGGAACACATCGGAATGTGGGTTCGGGGAGGACTCGAAGGAGGGGCCCCTACCTGCAAAAGGGAAAGCGAGGGAAGAGGACGGTGCCGGGAGGGCATTCGGTGGCCGGTCGCGGTGGTGTACAATAGCTGTGTGTAACCCGTTGTACAATTAAAGAAGCTGGAAGAGACATATTTCTTTTTATTTAATTCCGAACGGAATTTGTGACGCTCGGAAGGTAACGCTTACATCCGGGATCGTTACAATTGGCGCCCGAACTAAAGACAACCTGATCTGCCATGGCAGATACTGACGGGAGATCATCAGCCTTCGATAAGTATCGTGAGGTTACGGCCGACGTGGAATCAGATGAACGAAGTGAGCATTCTGAGACGGATGGTCTAACCAGTGCATTTCGGGGGATGCTGTTAAACGCGACCGGTTCCGGTGGGGCTGAGTCGGATGCCGACCATGAAAAAGACGATGGCGAACGTGAGGCCAGCCGAACCGAATCCCAAGACCAACCCCTAAATATCATCCTATCGTTGATGAAGGAGATTCGTGAGGAGTTGAAGGCGAATAAGCTAGAGATTCGTGAGGAGTTGAAGGCGAATAAGCTAGAGATTCGTGATGAGCTTGAGGCAAGTAAGTTACGGATGCAAAAAGAAATGAAAACCATGTTTGCCGAAGTGAAAATGGAAATCCTGAGAGTCGAAGAAAAATTAACTTGTGTGGAAAAGAGGTGTGTGGACGAGATGAATGTCATCGCGGGGAGCTTGCGATCTGAATGTCAAGCCCTGGTAGAGTCCGAGTCAAATATCCTGAAGGCAAGGGCAGACGCCCTGGGAACTTCCCATGACGAACTCGTGGCCGCGCAGAAACGCACCAACGAATTCGGAGATGCGCGTGATAAGAGATTGGGAGCCCTGGAAGCAGAGGTGGCGACATTGAAAGAGGGTGGGAGGACCACCACGGCCATATCTGCTCCTGTACCTTCCGGCACGATGAAGCAGTTTGCGACGGAGAAATTAGCGCAAGCGTGTCTGTGTTCTCCGCCACTTCGCGACGAAGAGGTGATTCACGCGTTGATTAGGCAGTTCCCTTTGCCGATCCAGAACCTGTTGAAATCCGTGGAAGTGTTGACCGTGGAAAGGCTTATCGTTTTGTTGGGACTATACGATCGCTCGTATGAGTCAGTAGCTGGAGGGCAGGTGAATTCCTCCCTTCCTGGCTCTCAGCCGGCCGCGAAAGCTAAGAATTCCCGAACATTTGCACCACGCAATCCTCGAGTGAACGCCGTCAAATTTACGAAAAATCCACCATCTCTCAAAAAAAAAACAAGCCAACGGAGATTCCGTGCTGGATTGCGAAACACCAAAGTCAAAATGCAGGGGGGGCGTCGAACGACCCTCTACCAGCCATGACGTGGTGATGCCATTAAACTAAGTTCGTCTGGTTCGATCCACCTTCGCGAACCGGACGAGGAACGAAGCATGGAGGTGCTATGCACAATCGTCTCCACTTGCGAACTTTCCGGGGACGATTGGGCCGGGGAGAGACCGGAACATTCGATCAAAAAAAAGCGAGTGTGCCCTGAGGTGTGGTGTTTGACGCACGGAATTCGTGGTAGGGCGTTGTTGGATACAGGTAGCGAAATTTCTGCTGTCTCAGATACGTTTTTGAAAGACCTGGAGGCCAGGGGGGCGGTGCCCTCCTTTCCTTTAAATCGTTCGCGCATAATTTGTGCCGACAACCGCAAATCGTTACCTATCACCCAACAGGTTCTACTAACGATTCAAATGGAAGGCAAAGAATTCGAAGTTCTATGTTTGGTGATTAAAAACTTAATCAAACCCTTGATACTTGGAGTTGATTTTTAATTGACAATAAGATTGTTATTGATTTCGAGGAAAATATGGTGAAGATGCGATGTTCAGAATCGGCCGTCATATCGGTTCCTATCGAAAGTCAAAAAAATCAGCGACGAATCAGCTATCTTAGCAGTGAAGAGCGAAATCCGCGAAGAGGAGATCGAAGATGCGGTTAAGTGCGCAAATCAGTTGAATGATGAAGAAAAAGGTTCTTTAAATCAATTGTTAATAAGACACAAATCGTTATTTTCCTCGACTCCGAACCGAATAAAAGGGTTCCTTCAAAGGATAAAGCTGTTTGATGATCGTCCGTTTGCACAAAAATCATACCCGATTCCATTTGCTTATCGACAAAAGGTGCAAGAAAAAATCGATGAAATGCTCGCTCACGGAGTAATTCGCAAGGAAAAAACTGCGTACATAAATCCTCTGTTGGCCGTGAAGAAGAAAGATGGTGCAGTGCGCCTCTGTTTGGACGCCAGGCGATTAAACAGCCTCACCATTCCCGAAAACGACGTACCGCCGAGGATTGACGAGATTCTGCAGAGTTTTCATGGAGCCAAGTACTTCACGAGCATCGATTTCACCGCGTCTTATTATCAAATGGAATTGCATCCAGAGGATAGAAAATACACTGGATTCATCTACAACTCCTGCAGCTACGTGTTTCAACGCGCTGCGTTCGGATTGAAGAATAGTGGTGCCGGATAAATACGATGTTTGGACGATGTTATTGGTCCCGAACTTCGTCATTGCCTTACAATATATGTTGACGATATACTTGTTGCTTCCTCGGACTTTCAAGAACACTGTGAGCACTTAGATATGCTTTTTCATAAGCTCGCCGAGGCAAATATTTCGCTGAATCTCGCGAAATCGCAATTTTGCCGTAGCGAAATAAAATTTTTGGGGTATATTATTTCAAGAAAAGGCGTAAAGCCGGATCCTGAGAAAATAAAGGCAATAGAAAACGCTCCGCCTCCTGCTAATATAAAGCAGCTTAGAGGTTTTTTAGGCCTGTGCAACTTTTACACAAAATTTGTGGAGAAATATCCTTATTTAACAGTTCCTTTGTTGCGATTGCTGAAAAAGGGCGTTCCTTGGAAATGGGGGGACGAACAGCGGGAATCTTTCAAGAGGATTAAGAAGGGTTTTTCAGATATGGTTTTTGTTTTCGTTTTCCTTTCTGTTTTCTGTTTACCTTTCTAATTGTGTTTATGGTTTCAGCGCAAATGCGTGAACTCCTTTTCGTTATCCTAAAACTCGTTCACGCAGGGGGGCAGCTGTGACGGAACACATCGGAATGTGGGTTCGGGGAGGACTCGAAGGAGGGGCCCCTACCTGCAAAAGGGAAAGCGAGGGAAGAGGACGGTGCCGGGAGGGCATTCGGTGGCCGGTCGCGGTGGTGTACAATAGCTGTGTGTAACCCGTTGTACAATTAAAGAAGCTGGAAGAGACATATTTCTTTTTATTTAATTCCGAACGGAATTTGTGACGCTCGGAAGGTAACGCTTACATCCGGGATCGTTACAATATGAATATTAATTTTCTACCCGACTTAAATAGCCAGTGGAATTCTTGCTTAAGATTGTAATATGACGTTCCACATGCAGGACCAGCCAACTATTAAAGTAGTTCTGGGTGCAAATTTCCCTTTCCCAAGTCCAAGAATTTCAATTTCACAGTTATTTTTAGCCAAAAAATAAGTTCGTTTATGTACAGTTTGATTTCCTGCTTATTTGTCTCTGTTTCTCATAGTATACATACAAAAGTTTAAATTCTTTCCTTAAAACTTTCCCTCTTAAACAGTTCAGCTACTTTTTGTAAATACTGACTAAGGCACACTTCAGGTTTGTTTCTCTGAGAAAGGTGTAAAATGATCATTGTGGTAGCAATTATAACAGTCAATAATAAATGTAATTAAAATAACATCTTACTCCACTCCATTATTCCTTACTATCACATTTCACTCTTTAATGACCATCTTTGGTAAATTTTCTATAAAGTTTTTGGTATATTTTCAAAAATAATTCCATTGCTTATAAAAATTATGTACACATTATCTTACAGACATTTTGATCAATGATAAATAACCCAAATTCACTACAAAAAATCTTTAACCTTCACCCGCCGTCGAACAGCATTTGTATATCCCTCCTTGAAGTGATACCAAATATCACTTTTAATGAAAGTTGACATATTTTCTGAAACAAAAATCATCATTAATTTTAATCTATTAATTAATGAACTTCAACTAAAAGACAAGCAAATTAATTGTTAACTTCTAAAAGTAAAAATATATAATTCACAATAAAAAAATACCTCATACGTATCTATAGATATGACAACACTATGGAAGAATGTCACTTAATGCTGATATTAAGAATATTTTATCAATATTTTGAAATAAACTGTTTATCATTAAACATTGAAGAATAATAACATTTATGTATAATAACCCATAAACTGATCAAATTACTTCTATACTAATCAATGACTTACTTTTTTCAGATTTAGAATCAACCTCTACTGTTCTTCCAAAGAAATCCTTCCCCACCTAAAAGAAAAATAATTAACTTCAGCTGTATAACTATCTGTAGCATCAATTTATTCAAGTAATGAGTTATTGAGCTATAGACTTAACACACTCAGTATGAACCTAAATTTTTTACATGGAGTACAGACCTAGGCCTCACAAGACCCAGAGATTTAAAATTGATTCCAAGTAAAATATTTGCTACCCAAATAAGGAATGACTGAGAATTAAATAAGCATAATGATTTAAACAAAATAAAATCTTTAAATTTCAAATAAAGATACACAGAATGTTGGCCTAAAACAAAAATTAAACATTTTCCTTTTCACAGGAAGAGTATTAGCAATACAAAAAATAGTCTTTGAAAATCAGATTCATTTATCTTATGATAATTTTAACTTAGTTTGATCTATCTGAGTTGAAAATAATCCCATCATAGAAGTAAGACTACATAATGTAGAATTAGAAGAAGGTTCTCATTGTCCTCAAGCAAGTGACATGTGTCATTATATAACAACTATCTTCATTGCTGTTATTAAAAATGCTACGATTTTTGTATATTTTATTCTGAATAAAAAAATCACATACCTTTACTGATACATCTTTTATAAGTGCTTTTGGAGTCAGCTTCTGGAGATGGTTGGTTGAAAGAGGCTTCTTGGCAGTTGATGTCGGAGTAGATGGAGCTGGTGTTTCAAATCTCTTCATAATCTCATTTTTTATTTCTCTAGCTATTATCTGCTTAGTATTGTAAGGCAATTGAGCTGTTGCTCTCATACCTGGGAATGATACAAACTCTTCCATGTTCCTAAAAAGTCATCAAATAATGAATGAAAATCTCATTAATATAAATGTATTTTTGCATTCATATGAATGAATTCACTTACACATAATATGATTAATTATCAGTCTATGATAATTTAATTAGCATTAGGTCATTTTATGCAAAACTTTCATTTTTGAAAATTGTTTATGAAACAGGAATGTTATAAAAGAAAACAGATGAGTATTTAATTTGCTCAAATGAGTATTCAACCCTTGTAAGTAAAATCATGCAAGCATACTCAATTTTCATTTCTGGATTTGATACTCATTCGATCATAATTATGACCATGACAACAATATTTAGTTAAAGTATAGTATTAGCATATCCTTGATGCATCATTAAAAGACTAGGTTGGGAAAGTATACGTACGGATCCAAATTATACACATAAACTCCATCAGGAGTTCTTTCCTGGATATATGTTAAATTGTAATCGATCATTATCTTGATAAGGGTGGCAAATTGTGCCTTCTCTCGCTGATTGTAAAGCTCAATACTAACCTGATGATGAAAAAAAAATAATTATATAAATCAGATAGGAACATAATTCAGAATTTTGGACATCACAGAATATAATTTGCTTAAATCTCATCCTCTATGAAGAGGAGACTTCAAAGATAAAACAATTAAAGAGACATTAGTGGAAATACACTTTTAACATCTCATGAACAGTTGAATGAAGAGATAATACTCTGGCTTTCTAATTATAATAACGTACTTACTGAGCGTAATGGTGGTGAAATTATAGTCAGGAGAGGTGGAAGCACATCCAGGTACAAAGAAGAGCGAGAGATGTGCGATCTCACTATTGGTGACAAGCCTTCCATTAAAGAGCTCATAGTTTGATTAAAATTTGTTAACCTTATGTGAGCCTATATAAGAAAACAAAATAAGTAAGTTTCCATGTGATAAATGGAGGATGTTGCCACATAGAGACATCTTTATACATCATACAATTAATGAATAATATTATCTCATAATTTATAAAGAACCAATATTATTAGATAACCAATATTACCTCATATCCAGATCGAGGATACGTAAGTTTTGGCCATGAATTTTCTGCGAACAAAAAATGCCACTTCACGAAGAAATATGGAAGGTAGGGATAAAGGAAATACGTCTGTTGGGACATGATTGTTGAATTTATCTTGTCAAAGAAGGTGAAGCTGTCCATTCCAACAGAGACCTAATGATAATTTAGAGATCACATATTATTAAATGCACACATATATATGAGAAAACAACGATGAATCAATAGAAATGTAGTGAATCACAGAATGATATTTACCTCCCTTAAAGAAGACTCTTTCTGTTTCACAGAGAGATAATTTTCAAAGACTCCTTGAGAGAGCCTGTCATAATCACCAAAACTTTGCACAGCTTTCAGGACCCTTAACATTCTGCAAAACAATCAAAAATTTTAAAGTCAAATTTTATAACCGAAAGATATGCAGGAAGTTTTGGGAGTTGAAATAAAAACTAAGATAGTTAAAGATACTAATTAGCAACAACAACAGGTAAGGCTGACCTTTCAAGTAAGAGCCAATAAATTTTATGATACAAGATATTTACATACCAACCGTAGTGTGAAATGTTGACATGTTATATTTTAATACCTTTATAACAAAAATAAATATTTTTAAAGTAAATGAGTCTTGCAATTTGGCTATCATTTATTTAGTAGTGATATTAAATACTGATATGGTGGTAGATATAATTCGTAAAATACTCCTGAGATTAACAAAAGATGCAAAAATTGATTTTTCTTACCTATTTTTGAAAGAGTATTCACTAAACCTCAACAGAGGTGAACTCACAGCTTGAGCATTATCTTTGGCGAGACCATTAGTGATACTGCAAAATAAATAGTATAGTTAAACTTTTACAAAAAGAAGAAAAGATAAAGAGACAGAATGGCCAATACCATCTATCATGCAAATACAATATAGACAATACTACTGGTAAGAACGCTCACCTTTTATCTTTATGTATTTTAAATATCTCCTGCCATACATCAAATGCACTCTTTTGTGCATCCTTAAGACCAACACTTGACTTCTGTACATCAAACATCCTTAATGGCTTATTCTGCACTTTAAATAAATATAGAAAAGACACACAAGATCTAATATCATATTGCATTTTTTGGCATAAAACCATGAGTGCTCCCATGTCTGTTTTTATTCCCTGCTCTCTGGCAATTTCCATCAGCCTACATGCTAGTCTGAAACACAAAAATTATTTCACAATAAAAGTAAATCAACATCAAGGATAAAATGACAAGGAGATATTTCAGTTTGTGTAACAAAAGTAGCTGAATGTTGGTAATTAAGGTTACCTTGTGTTAGTTGAGGAGCCAAAATGAATAACTAAGGCTTGCTGACGGAGCAATCTCAAGGCAGGAGCATAGAGATCATTACAAATACATATTATTGGTCTCTTCAGCACAGTCTTCTTTTGATTTCCTTTCTTACCCTTTCCTTTGCTGGATTCTTTTCCTAGCGCAACTTTGAGAAGTACATCTATTGATGGCTAAAATAAAAGATGAGAATTAATAATGATGATGATCTTACAACAAGAATGATATACCTAACGCTTGATATAAATATTATCTAAAATTCCAAAGATGATGAAAACTAATAACTACTCATTTTGAAACAAGACAAAGTAATTTAGTTTCTATCCTAGCTTGAAAGCCATACACAATGTGGGGATATGAAAATTGATTTGAAACTCTTAAAGAGACATGTCTTCAGCCTTTACTAATGAAATGTGATATTTTGAACTTGATAAAAATTTAATATGTTTTGTTTGCAATTTTGAGAGCATAGATTTCTATAAGGAAACGAATAACAAATTAAACTTGATAATAAGACAATAGCTTGGCCACTACTTAATGTTCAGCATGAAAAGTCATAAATACAACAAATGCAATGAACTACATCCTACTGTGGAGATACTCACAGCAGGTGCACCATCTATTTCATCCATTACTAAACAGTTGGGGCGGGGTGTGGCTCCAACAACTGCTTGCATTGATGTGGCAGCTTCCAACTTATTTCGAAAAACTTCAGGACTTCTATCATCACTAGCATTTATTTCAACAACATTATAACCTTTAACAAAATTGTAATAAAAATTAATTAATTGAAATAAAAGCCTAAATATAAAAAACTTTAGGTGTTATGCTAAAATGAAGATTAGAAATTTTAGTTGACAGCCAAGATATTGATATTGCTCTTGAAAAGTAATGAGTTTTGTAATGGTAAGGATAAGTTTATTTCAGAAAGGGGTAACAAAGATCAATGCTTTGAGAGATCATATCATTAGATATGGTAGTACTATATACAAACTATGCAATCAAAGAGGGACATCATAAACCTTGCATAAAATTACAAAATTTAAAAGTTTCAAATTTGACCAATAAAATCATAAAAACTAAAGATTATGTAAAAGTAAGATTTTGCTTTTTTTCATTGTATGCATTATATAATTTGAACATTCTCTGGCTAGAAGATGGAGACAGGAGGAGGGGGTTCAGAGACATCACTTGAGCTAGGTGGTGATAGGAGAGTCATGAATCTTAGATAAAAATAATGAATTTTTATGGAGTTCATGCGCTATAAATTTATATGCTTGAAAGTATAACAATATGAAAATAAAAATTTTGAAATTGTTTTTACTTTTTTTCAGTTACCAGATATAAGAAGAAATCCAAAACTCACAAGATCCCCTTCTGTCATCCCTACAGAAGTGATACAAGCAGTTGTAGCAGTGATCAAACAGATAAAGAATAGCTGGAGGAGCAGATGGAATATTGGTGGAATATCTGAAACTTGGTGGAATAAAGATTGCTCCCATATCAGCTCAATTATTCACTTTCAAACAAATAAATAAATATGAAGATCCATGAATTAATTTAATAACCAAGAAAGGAAACGTAAGAGGATTCATTTAGAGAGCATATGGACCTTTTTAAAAATATTACTTAAATTTTTTGAGCTCCCTGAAATAAAGATTGATTTGAAAAATTTATTAGAATATCCTTACCAGCATGTTCAGCAACCACATGTGCAAGAGTTGTTTTACCAAGACCAGGAGGACCACAAAGAAGTGCAATTCGTTTCACTGGATAACCTGCATCGTCAAGCTCCTCTGCCAGTTCAGCTGAAGTATATAAACATGAGCAGTTAAATTTTGCTCCAGATGTGATTATGCTAGATATAAGCGGTATTAGCAAGAAAAAAGGCTGAATATCTTTTCTCTCATCTGATACCTTTGAATCGGTACGCAAGTCTTGTCCTCCTATTTTATTTCTTTCAAAGAAGGTGAGATTCGTTCTTTTAAGTCTTTATCTACTCAAGAGTAACAAAGATTTAAACACCACATGATATCATTTGATATTGAAAAATAAGGGATTTAAAAGCAACTGTTACTCATTTTGCAAACTCAAAGACATTACAGGCAAAATGTGTGAAAGATTGTTTGTTGGAATACAATCATATACAATTAATATAATACTGTCTGCAACTGTAATATCTGAAAGTTTTTGTGAGCATAGCACTCCAAAGAGTAAAGAGGCCTCTTCATTGTTTTTGAGTTAGCAAAAAACCAGATTTTTGTAAGAAAAATGAATGTCCCTCAAAAGATGAAAGAAAAGAAAATATTAGACAAATGAGTACCCATATTATTGTATTGGAACTTTTTCAGTTTTTCCTTCGTTTCATCCTTGCGAACTTTCTTCTTCTTGATTTCCTTCTTAAATACAATATGATCCCACAATTTCATCCATTTTAGCAAAGTTCGATTAGTTCCCTAGAAAAGAATTCAATTGCATAAGATAATACTGTATTTGAATACATCAGCTCTATGCTCTTCTTCACAGTTTATGAAAATATAGGTTAATCAGGAAAAGTTTTATACTAATATTATCCATATACTGCCAGTAGCCAATGAAATTTTAGGATGGTAATATTTGAAGAAATTGCATGATTACACATTTCATGATTTTTTGCGGAACCTTGATATTAACTTTAAATTTCCTTAACATTAACAGTAATCTTAAATGATATTCACTGACATAATCACTCCAGAAACTAAACAAAACACTTAGTGACTTAAATTATCCTTATCATTAATTAACTTTTCAGCCTTTTAAGAATATACAGTACAACTATGGCAAAGTCTTGCAAAGATATGCCCTATAAGATTTTCCTGTCCAACAGGAATAGAGCACCAGCAGTGGCAGTTAATTGTAAAATGTGTCTATCAGACAAATGATAGATTTGATTACTTTTGAAAAATGGTCCCAATCAACTTGCATTAAAAAAAAAAACACTTGCTAGCGCCGTGTTTGAATCACTTTCTTTTAAATTTGTTTTTTTTCAATTTTAGATTGCTATAAAGAAGATTAAATACAACCTAACATACCTCATCACTGAGAAGATCCAAATAGGACTTTGGGCGATATTTCTCCACCCAAAGCTCGCCACTTTCAGTTTCATTGCTCAGTACATCAGCATCAGGAGCAGTACGGGGTACTTTTTTCCTTTCCAGCTATATAAATAAAGAAATATTTCAAGAACCCTATTGCACAACAAGAAAGCTTCAATGAAAAATTCAAACATTAGCAAGGATTTAGCTATATTATAAGAAATTTTGCTATATTTCAGATAAATCTTCCAATCTTGGCTTACTTTTGCTGTATGGACGAATACAAAAATTAATTCATCGCCACTGACAAACCACATAAGATTAATTAGAAAAGCATGATGAGATACAATCACACTTCTCATTATTTGAGGATACTGACTATTTTCAACATTTAAAGTTGCATCAATTTTTACCATGCTTTTGACGATATATCAACACTGAAATAATAAAATATTGAAGATAAGTTTTCTTACCAATTCTTCAGCCTGTCTTTCTATAATGCTAAATGGCTCAGAGAGTAGTTTTAAGCAGTTCTCATTTTTTGATACTGATGCAACCTGGTAATATCAAAATAAGAAACTTAAACAACATCTAAAGATACATGTTCCAAATTAAATAAGCAAGTGTTAAAAAAACCATAATACCTCCAAGATGTACACTAACTAAATTAAATCATATCTCAAATTCATGAATTTACTCTGCTTAAAATTGGCCTATGATACCATGCATTATGCCGAGAAATGTAGCGTCATTTTTCACCTGTGACTTAAAGGCCTCTTCTGTTGCGAGTCTTACATAAACTCTCTTCCCTTCATCATTGGTTACAGGCACAAATGGCCATGGAGGTAAAGTCCTTGTTATACATGCTGGTTTTCTGTGAATCAATCAATTTCAATTTGAAAAATATCTTGATAAAGAAAGTAAAATAGAGGACTAAAATTCTCCAACTCCTTGGCTAGTAAAGAAACCATTATGTATAATACAGTTATTGGATGTGAATTTAAAAAACTACCCATCATAAAATAAATATTAAGAATTATCACATGAAAAACTTAATTCTTTGAGAAAAGTGAAGTGAAATACTTCCCTTGGGAAATTAACTCACTAAACCTTTCACCCCAGCACTTTGATCGACAATTCATTCTCAGGTAAGACTTGAAAACATCAATCATACCCTTGCAGAATGTCAGAAGACGAAGAAACTTCTTGGCCTGTGTTAACCTTCCTCTGTGCAAGAATCTTTTCTATTAGAATCTCATCAGCTATATCTGCCTCTTCCTTATCACAGATGCGATTCTTCTTTGCTGCAACATAATTCGAAGTTTGACATAAAAGTTCTATATTACGGAAATATACTTAAAACACTCTGATGAATGCAATCAATAATGAATTTTTTACTACTGAACATCCTTGTTTTCAAGAATAATCTAGTTACTTCCTTACACTGAAAAGATAAAATTATACCTGGAACGCTTAAACATTCCTCGTCTGACGAAATGTCCAAAACATCTCCAAATAGGTTGTCAATTTTTCTTTTATTTTCATTGTCGTTTAAAGGTGTTGCAAGGGCCTCATCTGTAATTTTTGTATTTCCTTTAACAGATGATGGTACAGCTGAAAAATATAAGTACGTTGACGGTACAATCTAGGTGATAACAATTAAATTCACTATCTCAAATCCAAAAAAACACTCACTGTCTATGAATGAATCCTCTTCCTCTACTTCTCGAAGATAATCAAGCTCATCTGCGTGCATAAATTCAAACTCCTCATCGGGATCAGGAAAATCCATGTTTAAGCGAAAACTGACTAAATATTGCTTTTAATTCTCATAGATTATTATAAACTTTCACTTTATTTAGAAAGAATAACATTAGAGGCTAACGAAGATACACCTACTCTTGAGAGGAGGAGCCGAATTTAAGTGGCGCCAAATTTCTCCGTAGCAGCGGAAAAGGCCGTCTGCATCGTCTGAAAAATGGACAATCAACTGACCCCGACGTAATGATGCTCCCAATCAACGTGGGATCTTTATTTAAACCTGAATGTAAGCGAAACTGTTAACCCTCAATTTTATGGGCAAAATTTCGCTGAATATTACCAAACATGATGGTTGTAAATTTGCTTACAGTGATTAGATGTATTCATCCATAGTCATTTATTGTCAGTGAATATGTTGCGTTTCAATTTCCAGATAAAATTTAATGGTTTTAGATATTACATCAGTCACTTTTCTCCGAAGTTCCGTCTCCACATTATAGAAGAATTGGATAATGTTAAATAAATATGTTATGGAAAGTCTTCATCAGTTTAAATCATTAAGAGATTAATAGGAAAAGTTGTTGTTGGTGTGAAAGTTTTCTGCTATATAAATTAATTTTCTTTAGATATTACATTAATTACTTACTTATTTAGATATTAATAATTATATTTACTTTTGTGAAAGTTTTCAATACCTTGATAGAATCATTAGTTACTAGCAAGTTTTTTCAGAGTAAAAATACCATAGTAGAAAAAGGAATCAGTTGATGACAGTAAAGTTGTGATGAGTTGGGGAAATATATTTTCAGGGAAGAAAAAGAATGTACTGTCAAGAGAAGTTCATTCATTGGTTATTAAACTTTAAAGTGTTCGAAAACAGATAATGACCACAATTTGAAAGACATCAATCCAACATGAGGTGCACAATTATGCCAGCTCATTAGTGAAGTTGTTGGAATATTTTTAAAAATAAAGAAATATTAAGTATACCATCGTCTTTAAGATTATAATGTATGAATGAAGCCATGAAAGTCTTACCATGGAATCTTCCATGGTCTTACTTTCTTGGGCAATAATCAAATTTTACTCCAAGTACAAATAAATTGTATTATTTATTAAATCAAAACCAGCTGGTAGATACTGATGTATTCTTATGGTAGAAAAGAAATAAACTAAACAACACTTTCTCAGGAGAATAAGCCAATCTGTGATAATTGATACTTAATATCAAAATAATTATATTACAGACAGGTTTTGTCTTTTGCAGCAATTTGTTTTTTTCTTTTTGAGCTCATGATTGCAAGTCCTTGTTTAATTGATGATTATACTTAGGAAAATCAATTGCACTAATACAACCATGCTTCTTCACACCAAAATAGAAACATAATAGGAAGTCAAAACAAGGGATAAACATAATTAATGAGAGCTACTATAAGAAGACAATATAACCATAAAGTGTAATGATGAAAGATGTAGAACACTGTTATTGAGCCTTGCAACAATTGGCTGATCGTAGGGGATGGGGGACAAGGGACAATTACCTTCCCCTTGATGACTTGGTGATGCTAGCTAGCTATTTGCTTATGATTTGATGAAGAGCTTGAAATAAAATTAGATTATGAAGCTTCACCATTATGAAGCATTGATCATTATACATCTTAGATTTTTACAACAAAATTAAAAGTAGATTAGAGGTGAGTTCATAAGGCAAAGTGTCTTAAACTGGCAAGAGTCTAGGTCCACCCTAGCTTGCAATACAAGTGAAATCTTATCCATCATTCATTCTCACACTTATCACCTTTCTTTCATGAAAATCAACAGGCTTCTTTATAATCCATTGACATCGTATAAACTTTTCAACATCATTCAAGAGAAACTTTCCATTTTCCTAGCTTATTTTGATTTTACATCTGTCTGCATTGACATTTCCTTTAATTTCAAAGTGTTTTCATTTCTGCAGAATAACAAAAATGGCCCCTGATTAATTACTTAGGCATCATCCCTCATTTTAATGATCTATGCTCAAAGTTATCATGGTTATTCTCTGAGGATGTACTCAAAGAAGCTGAAGTTAGGGGAATTGGAAGCTTATGGTCACTGCATGATGAACTTGTGAGGGCTTTTACCAGTATGTCAACAGTAAATGCCCCTCCATTCTGTCCCTATTTCCATCTTCTAAATATTCTTATGTCATAGACAAAAATCGGAAAATCACATGTACTTTTTTGGACTGTTTGATTTTACTTTACTTTTTCTGTGTAATTTATCTCATCAGATCTCCGGTCTATAATATAAATTAATTTTTCCAAACGCAGATTTTAAATTTGATCAAAATGTGTATTGTGCATCACTAATTTTAAAATCTATTTACATCAAATAATTTAATCCATCAGTGTCATTTTCTTATGAATGAAAAAATTGCAATGTTTATTTTTCATTTTAGAAAAATTTCTTAATCTTCCCAAAAAAATATCCCATTAGAGCACAACAGATGATTCTGAAATGATGGATTTATAACCTGGACATCAAAGGAAAAGAATTACCAGAAAGGTTTGAAAAATTCTCCCATAATTGAACAAATCCATGGGATGGAAATGGAAATTCCTGCTTACCAATCTTCCAGGAATCACCTAACACACATTTTGATATCTCTGTTCTCATCCTCAGGGGTTTACTGAAGGATGAGAGCATAGCTATTGAAATGAGCATAAAGTGTTTCCTAGAAGGTTGGTTTACAGGTATTTCTATTCCTTGGAAATGGTTCATACACCCACATTTTGCTATCAGAGAGTTTTTCAAACCTATTATTCATATACAGAGGAGTTCCATTCTTTTTTCTTTCAATGGAAATTTAAATGGCCTATTTATGAAAAGACAAGGATCTAGGAAATAAGGTATCATTAATAAACATTTTCAAAAGCTATTGGAATGTTTGTCTTATAGTGACAGTTATGAGATTCAGAAACGTATAATCAGCATTTCTGTAAACAAATTTACATAAACATTAATTTGGAGTAAGGAACAAAGATTAGTCTTGAGTCAAAAGTAATTAATCTATTCAGATTTATTTAAGCCATATAATTTCCTTTTTGTCTAAAATTCCACTTGAAGTTATATTTTTGCCAAATTCAAGGAACTAAAAATTCATTGATATTAGTGAACTCAAAGTCAGGATGTTTACAGTCACCTATTGAAATAAACAATACAATATTTCAAGGATTTATGCAACTGAATCAATCACTATTTATTTTCTGAACTTCAAAATTTAGATGGGAATCACAGTTATTCTTCTTTGAATGGCAAAAATGGTAAGATTCTTTAGAAATCTTCATTTCCAAGAAGAATATTGGCCATCAAAAATCAGCAAACTCTGCATTTCTAGATGCCATTCTCAGTATGGATAACAACAAATTTTTACCCATCATTGAGCATGAGATTACATATAAAATGCCAGAGAACATAATTATGCTGCATATGTTATCAGAATTTAAGGATAACAGGACCAGTTGATAGGAAGCGCCTGATAATGGCCTATGTTTATTACTGGCACAACCTCTTTAAAACAGTTAAATTGTTCAGGTGCACTGATATCATAAACAACTAACAGAGACTCTCCCTAATAAAAATCTTTATAATGGCAGCTTACATCATTTTGATTTACATAAAAGCATTTCTTAGCACCAAATATGCTCCCCATTGTTAAACATATCATTATCATGTCTGAATACCTTTAGATATTATCATGATATGTCCCTAGCTTGTACATTCTGAATATCAACTTCTTAATCAAGTTAACATTCAAAATCATCTTCAATTACAAATTTTCTGGCTATGCCAATGGAATTCAACACTGAAAGCACTGTTCAAGACTGCTTTGAGAAATGAATGAATGTGAAATATTTAAAAAGAAAAACATTGACATAACTATTGGCTGTTTATTGATAAAAATAAAAGGATAGAAAAAATCAGTATAGAGGCAACATAAAGTAATAACTTATGTAAAATAAATATAATGATGTTGTTGAACATGATGGCATTATGGTTTTATTGAAAGATAAAATAGTGAATTAAAAGTATGTTTTGCCAAATAATCTGAAAGAATTTTACAGCCTTCAACAAGGGGTTATGAATACTGATGAAAAAATAACTGGGTATTTGTGTTCAAATTTGTTTACTAAGGCACAACCACTTCTTTGGAGCTGCAAATGATATTTTCTGAAACTCAGCTAGTCCCCACCAATCTGCTTTCCAACATTGGAGCATTCAATAAAATAAAACATACCATAACATCTTTTTCTTTAAACAACAAGTAAAAATACCAAACATGAATATATGGCAGTAGAAAATGAAGTGATAATATAGCATGAATGAGATGCAAACTTTTCATGTAAATCATGAATCGAATAAAAATATCCACCTCAAAAACTTCCTGGCAGAGGAAAACAATCTATTATCATATCTGGAGAACATATATCTCCAATACACACTTGAAAATAGTTATCAGAACTTTTTAGTCACAATACAAACCTTCACTTTTGAAGAAATAAAATATTTCATAGCCGAGCAATTTCTAACAACGTACACCAAAGTGCTGTTACAACTGGAAAGGCTGTGAAGTGTTAGGAATGTTAATAGGAAAATAAATTCCTTGAAATTCATTATGTGGGATAGATCTACGTCTGAGAATCAGAAACAACATTTAAAACAGCATCAAATTAAAGCGATCAACTGATGGCATTCAACAATTCTAATTGACTCCCACACATCTCTATGTAATAAGACAGAGACGGGAAGTCTAAGTCTATTTTTACCACTCCCTGATCTGAGTTTTCCACAACCCACTTAACGTCTCTTTAGATCCTGCTAGATCTTCTGTATGAGTGTCAGCAAGTTGATCTGCAGAGGATGAAGAAGATTTGGAATCATCTTCATCTTCGATATCACTACCACAAAGCAAAATGCCTAAAAAGATGCCACTCAATTTAGCTGCTGTTATAGGAGATGCACGGCCAGGAGTTATGACTTGAGTTGAACCCGCTGTCACCTTATCACTGTCTGGCATCATCTGCACAAAGAAATGGTAGCAAACTAAAATCAGTTTATTAACTCATGATTATAAAAACATACTATTATGGGCCAGAATTGCATGTGATGAAATTACCTCTATTTAAAGAGATTTCCAATACTTCAGGTTTAAAGTTAAGGTTACCAGAAGTTTAAATTTCAGGCTACCAGATGAATATTACAAATATGAAGTTAATTATAGTTTACTTAAGAAGTAAAATAAGAGAAATTTAATATTTCAGAATTCCAATACAATAGATTTGGTAAAATATAAAAATTTAAGAACTAATTGTGATTGATTAATAATTCTAAATTATACAAATTATGAAATATGGAAGAAAACTGTAATGATATTAAAAACTTAATTTAGGAAAGTAGACAAATACATGCTATTTTTATGAAAACTTGACGTCCAAAGATTGAAAAATGACATTCTAAAACACTCCAGGTATTATTCTGTGTGTATTAGAAGCTAACATCTTTCATGGTCCAACAAGATTGTCAGGGCAATTTAAAGGAGTGATATTTTAAAATGAAACAATATAATTTTTAAGAATTCTTTCATGCCAGGTTTTTCCCTTGGGTAGTGAATAGTGTTTTGAATTCTACAAAAATAGAATAGAAAATAATCCCTTGAATAAGCTGCCATCAAAGCATGAAAAATATATAAGAGCTGAGGGTTTCATCGCTCATGTAAGTTATCCTTATTATAGAATAATTTCAACATAAAAAAGACCCAATGGTGTTTTGAGAAGCTACTGGGGATTATTACCTTGTCAGCTACATGCTTAAACACCAATCCATCTTCACCAATGTAAAATGTGGAGAAACCATCATACCATCTAGAAAAAGAAAATAATTTCTATTTAAAATAGCTGAATTTGGTGAATCTGTTGAACTAAATTTATTTAAGCCATATAATTTCATTTTTGTCTAAAATTCCACTCGAAGTTATATTTTTGCCAAATTCAAGGAACTAAAAATTCAGTAATATTAGTGAACTCAAAGTCAGGATGTTTAATCTGTTGTGAAACTGTTGAACTAAACTAAGCCTAAATACTGATAATATAATTTATTTTATGAATAAAAGGCAAACTTTGCTCTTTAAGGATGGATTTTGTAATTGATACGTGAATCTTACATATTAGAATGATTGGCTTCCTTAGATTCAGGAATTCTTGATTATTTCTTAACTTCTCCAATTTCAAGATTTGGTTTACTAACTGACATTATAGTTAACTGTTAGATAACTGATATTTTAAATTATATCATATCAATCAATGTTGCGGATTTTGAATCAATTTATTTTGAGAAATGATGATCCTAACATCATTTGTTGCTTGCTTTAGTATATTCTACAAATAAAAGCACTCTCAAAAGCATATCTCCAAGTCCATTCAGACAAATGTAGAAGGAAGCAGAACTAACAGCTATAACCTTCAACTATACTTTATGAGTTAGCTGAATTTTACTGTCTTTTTCAGTCATGAAGATGACTGAATTTTTTCAAGTCGGTTAACTGGGAAATTCCATTTTTTTTACTAATAAAGAAAGATGAGAAATAAATTCATTCAGTATGGAGATGAAATTTATAAAATTAAAAATAGACTAATGAAGAAATCCAAACAACATTATCATTTTTTTACTGAGGAATTGCAAACACATTCCATCTTACCACAAACAACTGTTATTTCTTCCTCATCATGCTAAAAATATTTATATATTGGGTAATGTGAGGGTTCTCTAATATGTAATTGTTCTCTCAATGAAAGGGACGTGAAAGGCCCAAGGAATTAATCAAAAATAAAATTTTAGATATGTGTCCTTCAATAGTCTTTGAATCTTAAAATTAGATCCTTTAGGAAACATTGATTTCTAATCTAAATTGACAGCTCACTATCATGAAGTTGATTTGAATTTAAATGTCACACTGATTTATCATCAAGATTTATTCTCCATGGAATCTTTAATTTAGATAAAGGATTGTAACAAGACAGAAATAAAATAATAAATTAATAGCATGAAAGGCTAAAATTTATTTGAATTAAATATTATTATTTAAATACATTACTTAATGCTGTATTCTCTAAAGGAACTTCTTTTACCCCTTGAATGCTCAATCATTCAACAATATAGCACTCAAATGCACAAAAATATTAATTCTAGTTGATATTCTTAAATATGAGTTCTTTTATTTCTGCCTAATAAAGAGGAGATAGTCTCAAATTTAAGAAATAAACATTTATTATACTTAGATATTGGCTTTTGAAATTATGCAGAAAATTAAGTATGAAAAAATTGACCATAAATATTAGGAGCCAGTAACAAGTTTATATTATAGCTTAAAATACTTACGCATCTTGAGCTTCGAATATATCTTTGATCTTCCAAAGCTTGAATTTCCAAAACTGGAACATAACCTGCAACAAAATGATTTATCAAAAATAAATAAACAGACATAAAAAATACATAAATTTTTTATGGCATGCAGACATTTTAATAGTTCATTTCTTTAAGGTCATGGATTTATGGTGGAATTTATTCACCGAGTTGAGAAATGAAAGATATAGACATTTATACCTCAATAAAACAGTATCAGATAACACTCCAAGTATGAAAAGCTGGAGATAAATTGTAGAGAAGGATATTCTTCAAATCCCATCTAACTTATGAAATTGAAGATGAATTGCTGAACATTTAAAAATAAACACTGATTCTGATCTATCAAAATTGGTTGCCACATTCAAAAAATTTACTTTTATGTAAGCATACATCACATCAATGATAATCACCCCCTTTACACTTGGAAATATTTCTGGTACAGATTAGGAAAAAAAAACACTACCATAAGAAGATCACTTAAAAAGATCTTTCTTTCTCTATATTAGCAATGGGATATAAAGATACAGAACAAGTAGAACCTTAAAAATGAAAAAATATCTGGGTAACAAAGAACATGGTTTTCTTACAGTTCAATGACCCACATTTTTACTGATGTAGTATTGGAGATGGAAATGAAAGTAAAATAAAATATTTCTAAAAATGTGCCATAGGAATTATAAACAAACAAAACTATACTTTATAAAAGAAAACAAATAACAGAAGGATCAATGAGTAAATTCATGAGTAGCCTCCAATGATTAATAGTACAATACTGTTATAACCATGAATAATTATTAGTCATTGCTAAAATAAATGGATTATTTTACCTTTAAACCGGATATTCCCCGTATTCTCCATCTAACTTTGACAGAACTGTCTTCAGGGTGCATTGTTATCTTGAGAACTTCAAATTTGACATATGCATACCTTAAATGGCCAATTGTTCTTAAGAGTGCAACCTGTTTCACATAATTATATAAGCCTCTGTAAAAGAACAAATCATTTTAGACTACAAATATTTTCTCTCAGTCAAATGTAAAGAAGGACAAGAGTAAAATCTATTCCAATTTTGAATTGCAACATCAATGATGTCACATTTCATCCATTTTTGTTTGTGTTAAAACATAAATTATGTATATTATACTACTGCTATGGTGAAAGTTTTGAATTTTCATGTATTGAGTGATTTATAGAATTTGTTATGCAGATATTTTATGATCGCCCTTGAATCTTCCTAAATTGATTCAGTCACCCTATGATTCTTTGATATTCCAAAATCACTTAAATTTATCCATATTCTTTGATATGGGTTGGTTGATCTCTACTGTCAGCTATAAGGATTCTAAATTACTTTTATTTAAGAAAGATCTCAGCAATATTCTGTGTGTTGTAATATTAAGGATATCTTTGTTTTACAAAAATGTGTATATTGCTTTCATTATCTACCCTAACTTTCACTATAGCATGAGTTGCTTAAAATTAACAAAGTTCCTGTAACTTACACAGTCCTTGTCCCTCGAAGATTATTTTCGAATATTAAATCTTGGGAATATATTGTGTAATCCATTGGCTGGATAAAAAGTTTTGGCAGCTGAAAAGAGAAAGATTTTTAATAGGGAGTGGTTTGAGTTGTACACTAAACTTTAAATAAGAGAATAGGAAGGAAATAAAATAGGACAATATCTGAAAATAGTACTTTCAAAGAATTAAAATGAACACAAGGTTTGAATATCTCCCCGAAGACTTCAACTCATACTAGGATAAAATGCTATTTATATCAATATATTATTATTACACCATTATATAGAGTAAGAGAACACTGGACATTTTACTGAAAGTAAGTAAGAAAATTAATTTTAGTATAAGCAACATGATCTTTATGAATTTTATCCTTTATTTCCTATTTTAATGCAGGAAATTGGTACATAAAGAATATCTCTAGGATGTTACAGATATAAATAATTTATATATAATACTATTACATTGACAGAATTCTTGATGCAAGATAGGAAATATCTATGAAGAATTATGCGAAAATTGAAATTGAAACAGGTAGCTTTTGTTAACATGTACACAGTTACACCAGGTCGATTAAGGTTAACCAGGTTAACATTTTGTTAACTGAGTATCCGAGTATATTATGATTTACATGGTTCCTTTAAATCTTTAAGGCGCGTTAGCAGTTTAATATTATTATTATATAATAATATTAATAAAAAATATCACCCATTCCTATAATGAAACTCACCGTTTCCGATAAAACGGTGTACACCCTTTGGATGTTCTCATTTGAAGGCTTGCCTCTCTCTGCCTTGTCATTTATAGAGGCATTCATTTTCCCAGTTTCAGCGGTTTTGAGAATATCATCACTTCTAACTGTGCTAGTAGCACTCTTGCAAGTAGTATACGTGATTGCATCTTTTGGGTGCAATTTTAGATGATTATCCTGCACATCATAAATTTGCTGTGTTTCTAACTCCAATAATGATGAGGATTGAGAGGAAAGTCTCCGTGGTATATTTTCATCCTCTGCTGCGGACGATGGTACAATTTCTGTCAAAGTCTTATCAGGAACAACATGTCGTCGCACAATCACAAAATTCCGGTGCCTTTCAATGGACCGAGAGATCAGCAATCTCGAGTCACGTAACTTTTGAATATGTACTTCTGCGGTTGTCGTTTTATCAAATAATCCCGTGCCGTAGAACTGTGTTTTTAAAAATAAAAGTAAATTAAAAGTAATTTATCTGTTCGAATATAAAGCTAACCATATGTTTTAATTAAGATAACATAAATTATTCAGAGGCAACGTGAGCCCTCTAAGCTTAAAAATCAAAACATGGATAGATCAAGCAATTTGTTCAACATTCTGATTAATGATGAAAACATATTTAAGTTAAAAGAGATACCGGCAGATTAGTGATCACTGTCTACGTGTTATTATTTATAATATACACTTACTTCTTCCAAAAACAGTGACTTCTGAAGACTAGGCAAATTTTTTTGCCTTTCACATTGTGTCACATGGGCACGAAGAGAAAAAATTTGATTCTTAGGTCTGAATTTGATGCTTATTCTCCGCAAACAAATAGCCATCACTGCCTTCAGACGAATAATTACAGATAATTTTCACACCGCTAGTACGAATTCGCCATTTCTGATGTGCAGACAGAGAAATTTACGTTATTCAGCTGTATACCCTTATTCCCCAAATCGTTTATCGCATGTTCGCTAAAAATTGCGCGAAAGAGGAATTGAAATATTTTATCTCATGAATAATTTACAAGCTAGGTTTATGTAAAAAAGATCTGAGAAATTTTCTTTAAATTACAGATCAGTTATGCAGCTAAGTTTATAAAAAGCTATCTTACTGAGAATAGCCACCTCGTAGAACTTGCTAGAATATATTCGAAGAATCATTTTTCTAGGACAATTTCAATTTCACAGCTTAATATAACTAATAAGATAATATGTGATGGGATGCCTAAAATTAGTTTACTACCCTTAGAATGCATTTCAGGATTATAAGATTCCTAAATGTAGGGAGACAGCCAATCTCTGCTGTGTACTTGACATACGTTAAGTCTTACAATTTGTAAAATGAAAAAGCATTTAAAGCAATATTGTTGAAATATCTTTATGTATGTGTATTTTACATTCTAGTAGGTAGTATTTAGTGTTGGCCATTTTGGTTTGGAAAGCAATATACAATATCGAATGTCATTAATTTTATAATACAAGAAATAATTTCTAAAAGTGAGGTAATTGTATTACTTTTGAACTGAAGCAGAGATTTTGATGTAATAGATCACGAAAAAGTTTCTCTTGCACATTTTTTTCCGGTATTAGGAAGTTATTCTTGTTGGCTATTGAATTATTTCAAAAGTAGTCAACAGGAAGTTTTCATTGTGATAGAGGAATTTTCATGTACTGCACGTTACTGTAACTGCACTGAACAGGCGTTCTATAGGTATGCCCCTATTTTTATGACTTTATTTGTGTGAGCTTTTGTTTACCCTGAAGATTTTTTATCTTAGCATTTTGTTTAAATTATTTGTATACCATGGTATATTCATATAGGTACCATGGATGATGCAGGAACTTTCAAGAAGAGAGTGTTTGCTCTACCTCTTGGAGGATTAAAAATTATTATTGTTCAATTTTATTTCGTATAACAACGTTACCCCGACATAATTTTTTTCAATGTTTTACCATGGGTTTATATAAAAGTAAGACAATTTTATGTTCTAAAAAGTACACTTAAAATTTTTGTTGTAGCCACTTTTTGTTAACATTTTAAAACCTAATCACCTAAAAGATAATTCTTTGAGCGACATGCATGACTAAGGTGATCAGGTAATAAATTTATTTTAAAAATTATCTCATTTATTGGGATTTATATCTTGATATTATAAATGCAATTTTATCTGTATTCACATGATAGAATGATTTTTTTAATAAGTAATTTATTAAGGCTGCATGTGAGTACATCACCTAAGTTTGCATGATTTCACTGCTTCTCGCAGTGAAGGTCTCAAGAATGACCACTTTAGCCATATTTTTCATATACCTCTCAAACTTAAAAGCTGATCGACAGCATAAGTGCAACCATATCATTTCCTTCACTCATGTAAACTAAATATTTTAGCAATCAAAACACTATAATAAATTTAATCAATAAAATATATTTTAACCAGTCATTACACTATCATATTATACAGAAATCATATTGGAGATTGTTGGAATATTCATGACAATCCCTGATAGGAGGAACACGATTAATTTCAACTTAACATATCAGTTTGTCACATCAAATCAGTTGCAGCCATTTCCTATTTCACAACCTCAGAGGTCAAGAAACCAACTTGCATAACAAGCACCATTGCAGTAATATAAGACATAACGGATTACTTCAAACATTGTTTAAATGAACTACTATATCAGCTAATGTTAAATATTGAATGAAAAATGTTTGTCAACTGTATCATCACGATTAAATTAAAAATGAGAATTAAGTAACTGCACATTTGAAGAATGAAAAATAACAGCAGCAAGAAGAGGTCCATCTCAGGCACAAAATTCACATGTATTGGACGCAATAGGCAAACCACTCACTCATTTCAAGTCGTGAAATGACAGTCGATTTTCCAACTTATGAAATATGTTCAGCTGTCTGCATAAAATACTTAGGAGGACCTCCAAATTGCAATTCAACAACTTGTTATTGTAAAACATTAAATCATTTTAATAAATGCCATTGAAAATGGATTTTAATGTCTGATACCACGAGATTAAGTTGATTTTTAGAATTGACACATATATTACAGTTATATAAGAGATAAGTTGAATGACATTATTTCTGAGAAATACTTATGAGGTGAAACATCTTTCTCTGACACTTTTCCTAAAGTTTCATAAAGAGGCTGACATGAAAAGACAAAATATGAATATTTGATGATGAATACAGAGTGACTTAAAGAAAGATTTTGCCTGGGAACAGAATAGTCTAAATAGGTATTCTGGAGGGGGAGATAATTAAAGAATATCTTCAGAGAAACAATAAACTTCATCTTAATACTCAGAAAGAAATAGTGATCATTATAAAAATTCTCACACCATATAGGAATGATCAGAAAATATCAAAATTGGCATCACAGTCAGAGGAAAAATATGTATTTGGTAACTGAAATAAGTAGTTCTATTTCCAGTCAAGTGAAAATTTTCTTTTTCACTTTTTATTCATCATCATATAAGTATAATCAAAAATTTGTATAAATAGCCAAATGGAATGTTATTTCCACACCTTACAATTATATTATAACAAGTTAAACTAACATTCATGTCAAACATATGGTTGATAATAAATAAAATTTCATCAGTCTGTACAATGATGCTATAAAGTGTGCTCCATCTGCAAATATTAACAATTTGTTTTCACAGAAATACAACTCTCATAAATTCAATGCATAATCTTTCATATCTTGATAACCAATCGACATATATCTCAAGCACACAACATAAGAATAAAGTTACACGTTAAAACACCGATTAGAATGCTTCAAAATTCAATTCTTTTAAATCAATAACATTCAACAATATATTGGAAGGCTATACCAGGAATAGGCTATGAACATGAAAAGCACATTGGATAAGCAATCCTCAATGTTTCTCAGTGATGATATACATTCAATTTTGGCATTCTTCACCAGATAAGTCAGCATTCAAAGCACACATTAGATGTAACACACTTTCCCCGATAACATTTTCCTCACAGTTGAGTTTTTAATGGAAATTTGCCTTTGAACACTAGATGGCTTCATAAGCCTCTGGTGCTAATGAACCAGGAGATCCATTCAAAAATTCTTCTAGCTCATCATCTCTCTCTCCACTACCTATTTTTCGCTCAGATCCATGCTTCTTTTTTCTTCGTTCCTTCTTCTCTTCACTTCCATCTCCTGTCCTTTCCTTCTTCTTTTTCGTTTTCTTTTGTTTCTTTGAAGACTTATCCTCTCCCTGTAATTAAAGAAAAGCTTTCTTACAGGTGACAAATGCTTTTTAATTAGATTGTGAAATAAAGAGAAGAAAACCTTGAAAGACTTAATGAAATACAATGAGGATATTAAATTTTCTTGATAAAATGTTATTAGTCTTTCAGATTAACCGTCACTGAGTTAAAACATAATATAGTATAGATCTAAAGGTGAAGAATGAGCACTAATTACTAATTCAAAATAGTTTCCACAATATTCCCAGAGATTGAAAGCGATTATAATGGGATATTGAATAGTATCTCTATAAAATGAATCTTCTTCTACAAAAGATCTCTTTAAGGAAATATAATGGTTACATTAAATTTCCGCACTTCTGTAAACACAGAAATTGTTATAAAATGAATACAGAATATCATAAAAACAAGAAGCGTTATTAAAAGAGTAAATACACTTCAAAATCTACTGAGAGAATTCCTTATTTGAAATGCATAATATGAGGAATGAAGTTTTAGAATCTAGTATAGAGCAAAGATAAAAGAATGGCTCAAGGGAAAGATGGAGTACTTAAGAAGAGCTTTTGGAATGTAAGACTGCTGAACTGGTATTACATTAATATTAAGAAATGACTTTTTGAAAAATGGATTAAATAGAAAAACTAATACTTTACCTTATCTTTCTTTTTCTTCACCTTTTCTTTGCTTGTTGGTGTCCTCATTTCTAAGGTCACTGAATCATCAGAACTAACAGTATTCTCTTTAACAAAGCTTTCTGTAATATCTTCATCAAAATGTTCATTTCTCCTGGACCACTTAAAACTGAAATAATAAGAGTAAAGTCAGCTACATTAAAATAGTATTAGTTTATAAGGACTTAATTTTTGCTTCTATCCATTTTTTAACAGACCAAATTTTTTGCTAGAACCAATTTATTAAAAAGGACATAATATAATACCTTTCCTTAATAATAATAAGTTTTTCATGAAATTTCTGCATTTACATTAAGAAAAAATAATTAAAAACAGTATTAACAGGTTGCAGTTTACTAACATAAAACAAATAATACTGTCTTAACTTTTTTAAACTTGCATAGGTTTTACTTGTTAAGTGTGGATAGTAAAAGTAACTATGCAACTACAAAAAACTACCTACTACTAAAAAATGTTTCTGGTCATAATGTAATTTACTGTAGAGAATAGTTTGAATATGAATTCCAGAAGCTCAACTTCTTAATTTATTATAATCATCCAATGCACCCTACCAGTCAGTAACAGGCATTAATTAAATTCTATTACACTTCCACAAGAGGTCTTAGGCTAGATATTCATGATAGAAGCAATTGTTAAATGAAGGTATTATCCAATTTCACTCAGTAAGTATCTCATATTAAGTTTACAACCTAATACAATATGAATATTCTGGATGTATGGAACAGAAAACAGACATAATTATATACTTTACGAACAAGAAAAGCCAATGAAATTTACTCTATATCTTTAAAATGAAAATCATACATTTAACAAAATCACTTCATTTACTGCATTGTGAATATAACAGTATGTTACATGGCTGTCTACAGAAAACTTTAAGTAGGTAAACCCTAATTATGGACTTGAGATTTAGGTTTTCTAAAGGCTTATTGAACAATGAAGCTATAGTATGAATATTGATAATATGATTTACAGCATACTTAAAACTTATCTCTAATTTACCTATCAATATTAGGAGTGGAAACTGGACACAAAAGCTCTTCCAGTCCAGGGGGCAAAGTTGATTTGGAAATAGGGTCGTTTTGTTGAGATTCCAAAGAACCTTTTAATCCCCCACTTCCTTCTCGTCCTGATGCCACGGAGAGAGGTCTTTCATTTTCTTCATCAGTCAGGGCAGGTGAGCTTATATCACCTGCTGAATTAGACTGAGGGAGTGCTTTATGATCACTTTTGTTGGTGCCAACATATTCATAATCAGAATCAAGATCATCCTGGAAGCCAGCCACCAGAGGGTTTCCCTTTCCTGTGTCACTGAGAAAATAAAAATCAATTGCAATAAAGATTAAAAAAATTAGTGTTTCAAAGAATGGAAATCACTTTAAGATTACTTGCTACATATCAAAGCAAATCAACATGCCTTTATTGGCAACTTTAAAATCAAAACTATCCAATGCTGTAGATTGGTGATTCCCTTAACACTTTTTATTTGGTTCTGAATAGCAAATTACATTGGGTCTGCAGCCCTTTGTGAGTAATTGAATAAAAAATCTTTTTAATTATTTCAATTTTTGGCTTTATTAATTCTGATATATCAATGAATTATCAGCTAAGGATATTTATCATTATAATATTAAAAAATTAACAAAATTCTAAAAATTCCAAATCAATGAAATCCTGAGATTTATTTTATGTATCATCTTAAAATTAGCATTAAAAGTAATGGTTGATCAAATATGACCTTGCAACTTTGAAGGATTGCAGAACAGAATAATAAAATATTAAATTTCTCTCTTATGAAGAAAACTTTGAGGCATGTCACATTGTCAAAATAGCTAACATGCATTGTGATTTTTTGAATTTAAGTTGCCTTTGGATTCCATATCTCTATACTTCCACAATGAAACATCAGATAAGATTTTTTTCCCTTGATCAAAAACAATTAGTACTGGAGATGCTTAATGCATTAATTTTGGACTAAAAAGATCTCTAAATCTTATAATACACAAATACATTAAAAATACCTGTCATCATCACTTTCTCTTTCTGTTGCCAATGGCAGCTGCAAGGGTTGTTTTACATCTTCTTCAAGGAATGATCTGTCAATCATACCTCCATCAGGTACAAATTCATCCAAACTGGATATAGGGTCAGCTACAATCTGCACATTTTCCATCTTTCTTTCTAATCCTTCAAAGAATCAATAAGGGGAAGTGAAATCATAACAGTTTTCAGAATATCAGGAATGTAAACCAAGAGAATTTAAAATGTCATCAGGTAAACTAAAATTCATGAGATGGAGATGAATTTCTATTCAAATCACTTGATAGGTTGATCCCAGTCATTCAAACATGTAACTCACCATTTCCTTCTGGAATGCTGCCTTCCTTTACATTCTTCCCAAATAATTTTGACATTATTCCTTGATTACTATTTGCTGTAGGTCCTTTTGATACATCATTTGGATACTGTGCATCACCTTCACCTACTCTCCCTACAATTTGCTGAGGAGAGACACTAATTGCTTCAGTTTTGCCAGGACCAGTCGCTGGCCTGTTTTCAGTTGTCTTTGGAGGGTAAGGTGGAGCAGGAACGGAGTTAGCATTCATGGCAGATAGTCCTATTGAAATGGAGAATTCAAAGAAACTGCTCATTCTGCAAAATTTCATTTTAAATGGGATTGATTTTAGTATTCATTATGATTTCAAACAACCATGTAAGTATACTAGAATGAAAAATTAGTTAAAAAGAACAGAAAGTGATAAACATTTCAATTTGATATTTTCAATTACAGATTATGATAGTGAGCATATTTTGAGGGAATATATAAATGTATACAGATGGAAACATTTTCATCAATTAAGCTAATGCTGGAGAAAGGCAAGTTAAACCTCATTCTCATACACTCATTACTCTTTAATTTTAAGTTCGTACAGAAATGAGTTTTTAATTGGAGATACAGCATTACCCACCTACAGTATTACCTACCCAGTACTTTTTCTCTAACTTAGCACTTGGTTATTCAGGTGAGCATTATTATTTTGGTTTATGATAAAGTTAAATTTGAGCTGGTATATAAATTTGCAAGTGTTGAGATTAAGATGTTTACATCATGAGTTATCTTACTGAGAAAGGCTACATAGAGAGGAAAAAAACAAGAAAAATCCTGCATGAATACAATGGAAGTTACCTTGAAGCGAGGACATGTTTTGTCCAGGAACTGAAGAACTCTTTCTCATAGCACCAAGAGGCTCAGGTCTTGGCATTTGCCCTTTCCAAGCACTTGTGGGGGTGATTGGGGTGGCTCCTACTGCAGGAGCTGCAGATGACAGAGTATGACTGCTTTGTGATGCATGTAAATGGGGTTGCTGAGGAGGAACAGCAGCTGCTGGACCATTTGGCCCTACAGCTCCAGGTGCATAAGAAGAAAACGCAGCTCCCTGAATACCTGTATTTTCTGCCATCGCTCTTCTCTTAGATGTAAGATTTTCCAGGAATCTAAGAAGAAAATTAAATTCAATTATTCATACATCCATAGATAACAAACACATGATCCTTAAAGTGCCTTTCACGTGTTAGTGCACATTACATTGTCAATATCTTAAAAGTTAGTTCAACTTGACACATTTCTCAAATATTGCCAGGTAAACAGGAGATAAAGAAGGCTGTCAATAAAAGCAATCAAAAAATGTATATGCAAGGTTAGTGCATATATCCAAGAGTTTAATTTTGAGCAAGTTTATACTGAAATAATAACCATATAATAATAAGACAGAGGTATTATAAGGGAGAATCATTATACTTATGATTTAAAGCTAATTTTCATTATTGAATCTGTCAACTAGAAAGAAAAGAGAAATCCAAACAAATAATCTTAAAAATTCATAATTTTTTAAAAGTGTCACCTTCGTTACAAATTATATATTTTAGGTCACATTTACCAATATCTTTCTTTTGATAACGGGGTGATAAGATATCATTATAAAGTCTACCTCTGAAATGTAAGACTATTTAACAACACTCAAAAGCAATCAGTCCACCACTGATGAACTTTGATCATTTGGTATGAACATTATATTGTGAGCATCAAATAAAATAGAAGAAAACCTTGTGAAAATCAGAGGGATATATGCCAGACAAAAAGAACCTCCAACAAAATTATTAGTTTATTAGTTTCATTTCAAATTTATGGCTACCATGGCTTAAATCAGAATATGTTTACTCACTTATCATAATCAGCTTCATCACTGCTTTGGTAAAGATCAAGTTCTGCAATGACAAGCTCTGTTTCTCTTGCATTTGTGGCCAACTGAGCCTCTAGAGTGTCTCTCTGAAGCCTAAGAAATGGAACGTTGAGAAACCGATGCAGGAGACGAAGACCAAATCCATTCCTCATAGATGATTCTGCATATCGAACCACTGATTCAGGTGGCCTGAAAAGGATTTTTTTGGATGCGCTAATGTAAATTCAAAAATTTTACAAACTAGCTTAGCTGATCTCACTCAGAATCTGTCAGAAGAAAGATAAATCTCATCTAATGGAAATAGTGTCAATATCTGGTTTAAATGACAAAGAAAGAGACTTCATTATCAATTCCATGCTAATTAGAAGAGAGATATGTTCAAATCTGGCAGTCTTTAACATCAAGGCTGTTTTGAACCTCAATTTCTCCACCATTAGCTACAAAAAGCTTAGAGAGTGGATGAGGCATTAGGCTGAATGAGGAGAGAAGTACAATGACTCAATAAATAACACTTTTCAAAATAAGGAGTGATAAAAAGATAATTTTTCTATGTGCTCTTTCTTATATCTTAAATCACTCTTATATATATGTTATCAAGATTCATAGTTAATTTGCTATACAAAATGTTTAATAAATCAATAAAATTATGTTATTTAGTATCATTTATACCTCAATGGTTTTAAGAACAGCTAGCAAATAGAACATACCTTATTAGGAAAAGAATAAAAATATAGATTTGAAACTAATAATCTATATAGAGGAAATGTTAGTAGAATACTGGCAGAATATGATAGGGATCAGGCAAAAGTGGAGAGTAAAAACCATTTCATTTGTTGACATGATTCTAATGATTGAAAATATAGAAATAGCTACAGAAAGCAATTAAAAGACTTAAGAATATACCCTGAAAATCACTCAAAAATACTAAAGTAGTGAAAATAAGTGAATACGAGGCAACTAATGAAAATGTAAGGGGAGGGAAATTAGAACAGTTCAGAAGGTGAAAGTATCTCAGAATAGAGAAAACTGAGGTCTGGATAAGTCTTTTAGAGGCTAATTATTAAGAGAATGGTCAATTATTTTCTACCAAGACCTTCCAGATTGAGAGGTGGATGACAATGATAAAAGACAAAACAATATCCAGGGAACTGATTACATAAGATATTAGGAGGTACTACAATGAATTATAAATGAGAGTGTAATGATAAAAAAAATTGATAGAAGGAAAAAAATTGATAGATCACATGTTGAATTACAAAAAGAAATGGATTGAATGAAATTTTATGAAAAGATCCTTAATATGCTGACAGTTTAGCTAAATGATAGAACCAAAACTGGGAGAAAAAACTCAATAGATGATGACCATTTGGGTCCGAAATGTGATAAGAAAAATAGTATTAATAGCAATTACCTGGTGAGACCTTCAATGAAATATGTGACTGTATCAGCAGTAACTGTCCTATGATGGCCCATGTCACAATGGTTAGCAAGAACTAGCACAGGAATGTGTGGAGGAATTTTAGGCAGCTCACGCACAACATAATCAAATGTCCTGAAATAAAATATCAGAAGGCACATAATTATAAAACCACAAATTCAAAATTAAAGAATAGCAAAATGCTCAAATAATTCAGAAATATCGGTGGTTACATACCAACTTTTAGTAACATCCATCATTAGCACGACTCCATTGGTGCCTTTGTAAACATCAAGGAATTGTGCATCAAGAGCGGCCATGTCTTCTCCATCTTCTTTCTCACCGCCCTCTCCTTTTCCTTCTTCATTAGATGCATTGCAATCTGAACCAAGTTTCAAACCTTTCAACTGTCTTCGTTTCCTCCCATGATCCACTACATCCCACACCTCAACTTTAACCACATCCTCAGTGGCTTTATAGCTCCACTGGATGCTAGCAACCTGTCAAGAGCAAATCAAACTTTTCATTGGTTCAACCATCAAAATATTGAATAGTGAGCAAGCCCTGTTCAAAATTACAAAATATGTATACAACTAAGAATTGGCGCAATTTGAATTTTTAATGGTAATGTGTAGGAGAAAAGTCTTAATGATATTAAAGATTGTATATATAATATGGCAATAAAATACTAAGTATCCTTCATCTCTAAGGATTCTATTCTTGGTCCATCAACATCCTTTGATGTTTTTCCCAAGGTTATTCATAAGTACAACTTTGGATTCTTTTTTGCTGTATTTTTTTACCAACAAATTGAAGGTCTAATAAAATGGGATTTTTTGAAGGCCTGAACTTTCTTCTATCTCTCTTTCCATCTCCTTCACTTCATGCATTTCAAAACCAGCAAAATACCAAATAATGAAACAGCATTGGTTCCCACCATTTTAGATTAGTGATAACCCACTCCTACTAATATTACAAATTATTTCTAATAAATCTTCAATACTCATCAAGAAGGATGGATGACCGATGATCAAAATAATTATCAATAAACTCTACTAAATCCTCCATTTTTAGACCGTTTTCTAAAACTCTGTGACAAAAGTATCTTATGGTCAATCTTTTTAGTTTGACATCCACATAACATTTTCTCAAGATAAATGGAAAGAAACTTGAGACTACTTGCAATAATAATCGACAGGAATCTCCTTTCCCATTTGAAAAATTTGCATTTAGACTCTCAATGTTCAAAATTTTGCATCAATCAAAAAAAGTTAAGGATTTCTTAAAAAATGTCAAAGAATATCATCAGTTACTATAAAGTAATTAATACAGTAAATAAAATAGCAAAAATACATCTCCTTGCAATGGTAAATTGCAAATTAGTGAAAATTAAATAATATATCTTGAACTAATAAGATATCATCTTTTACCTCAAGCGGAAACATGAATTCCACTTCCTTATGCATTGTTTTCATGATAAGTATTAATTTTACCTGAATTTCTTCTGTTGGTATATATTCCTCTACAAACTTTCCTCCTTGCAGTCGATGAAACAAGCATGTCTTCCCAACATTTCTGTCACCCTTGATGATGATTTTCACTAGAAAAATAGAATTTTGCAAAATTCAGTCATTGCTAATTTCTTTTTTGTTGATGTTTCAGATAAGAAGCAGTTTCTGTCTAATTTTTCATTTCATGGTTCAACTTTCACCAAGAATGTATATCTTCAGAGAACATATAAATTTGAGATGTACAATTGGGAAAATGTAAAAATAATGGAGCTATTGCTGGAAAATATTTAATATTATTTATTAAGCTTCTTGAAAGAACCAATAATAGGTGAAGTCAAATAATAAGGGATAAAGGCAATGGCACTGAATTGCTAATTCATGGGTGGAATGAACGAAAACTTATTCTAAGAACGCATAAGTTAAGTAAAACAATTCTTGAGATCTCAAGGCATAATATCAATGTGGTTTTCACTGATTCTATTTATTCTTTTTTTCAGCTGAAATAGGCCTACTATGTCTAAATTTCTAGAGGAATAATTGCTTAATAAAATGACTGAGTATCAAACTTACTATTATATTGGACACCTCGAGCAAATTTCTTTTGCAAGCTGTGAGACATCGCCTGAAGCCCAGGACGTGGGCTAGGGGTCCCTCCAATGCCAGAAGCTCCCCCATCTGCCTTCCCAGTCAAGCGTTTGAGAGCTGAAAACATTTTGCTAAGCGATTCTCTCAACCTTCCTTGGTAAGTTTTCTAACAAAAATGTTAGACTAGCTGATCCTTAATTTTGCTTTAAGAGTTTAAACTTGCATCCAGTCACGATGAGACAATACTTTCTGACATTTCGGAGGTAAACAGAGCAAAGGGTTCTTGAAAATCTTCATCTGGTCGAAATCTCACTGACTCAAGTATCTTCAAAAATTAGAATGTGACGTAAGCATTTCTGATATCAAGATCAAAATGAATGCCCGACTATAGAAGATCTCACCGCAATGTGACACCAGTTATTTTGTTTCATTTTTCTTCAGAGTAACAGCTGGTTAGAAAGAAAGAAAGTCATTATTCTATAAAATTACGAACCGGAATAAATCCTATCGAATTTTGGAACTAGACGACAGAATATTGAGCCCTGTATATTACACACATTTGATTTTTCACAAAAGGTTTATCACTTTGATTAGCTGCTACTCATCTAAATGCATCTGACATAGGTTAACCCATATGATGACAATGTTTTGATACACGTCCTGCCCTCATGTTTTCTATAGGGAACTATCTTATGAGTTAGGTCTAAGAAACATCGACATGTATCGTTTCAAGCATTTGGTATTTGGGCCGCAATTGCGGCGCTGCATGATGAATGCAAACGAAAGTTTCAGTCCTTAAATTTTGATCATGTTTGCATTTAAGGAAAGGGATCAATCCCCACTTAAACCGTGCATATTAAATATATTTATATATTGAGAATTATTTTTTCTTTGTTGATAATTAAAATAAAGATTGGAATCCCGTCTTTTATTCTTATTTATGGCTGCATAGGTTCCAACGTTATAATCGTTATCTGATAAATCGATTAAGTCTGTCAACTTCAGTTTCGATAGTTGTTCCTGTTGGTTGTAGTGAAACGGTGCGCATGGTCGTGTTTGTTTGCCATTGAGGGTAGTTGAGAAATAAAACCAGGTGTCTCATTCTAGTAAAAATGACTAAAGTAAGGAAGCAAAAGAAAAAGAAGACTTACAGGCATTCATCCAACAGAAGAAGACTTGGTGTCAGAATGAGAAAATTGCCCAAAATTAAATGGTAAACAATTTGATCACACCCTTGCTGTATATTATGTTTTATGAGACAGCCGGATTTTTAAATCATAGTTTTTGCCCATCAATTTCAAGTATCAATAAGTGTAGTGACTTTGTGCTTTTTTCTATAGTCCGCAGATCAAAGAGGCATGGTGTGGTAGTAAGTCTGTTAAGCGGAATATGGAAGAGATGGGTCTAGTTTTTGATTCCAACAAGGCTTTCAAGATACCTACTACCAAGGTGAGATGAAATAAGTTGTAAAGTTTAAGTTGCTGATATTATTATTATGATTAAAGATTTCGTTTTGGTGGTAAATCATGTCATATCATCTGATTATTTAGTGCTTGGAATCGTATCATCAAGCTTTTCTGATGAGAGCATGTGATATTTTCTCTACTATAGGAGCTTTTAAAGAGGGAAAAAATGGAAGCTGAAGGACCTGTTGCTGAAGAAGTTGTTAAGCCTCCAAAAGCTTTTAAGAAACATGTCGTAGAACAACTAGAAGCGGAAGCAAAAGCGCCTAGAGAGAAAAATCTTAGGCTACCCAACAGTGAAGCCAAATGGCTTGCGTTTTTAATCGACAAGTATGGAGAAGATTATAAGGTAACATAATGTATTTTTATCTATACTGATATTTTGAGACTTCTTGGTCGCTGACATCAGGGTATCGTATATCTTGCAACACTTGTCAGTGGCGATTTAAGAGTTTGCTGAGTGTATATTAGCTATTTGCAGTTTCTACAAATTCTAGTGTTTTTTATTCCAAATTTTTGTGCCGAAAATATTGTATTTACATGTTGGGTGTACTTTGCCTGTAATTTTAATTCTATGGGTTTTTCATGTAAGATAATTTTGAAGAGGCGTTGGATTTGATCTGATGATGGTGATTCTTGGTATAACATTATGCTTAATTGTCCCTATCCTTAGCTAGTGTTAAATTTGCTAAGGAATGTAAAATTAAGATGCACAAAAGCTTGATTCAAAGGAAAGCTATTGGTTTATAAAAAGTGGTCCTACCATACTCTTCCATTTCATATCTAAGGTTTGGTATTTCCGGATTGGGTTGAAAATCTCTAATATGTTAGAAGTTTCTCATTAAATTCTAAGAGGAGCAAATATTCAAGTGTATTGTCTGATTTTCTTCAGAGTGGTCCCAATTTCCTGAGAAGTAGATTTATTGCCCGAGTTATTTCAAGCCTGCCTAATTGGAGAATGGCCAGTGATACTAATACTTCCTTTATTCTTGATTTTTACAGGCAATGGCACGTGATCCTCACAATTATTATCAACAGACTTGGAAACAGCTAAGAGGCAAAATAAAGATCTTACAAAGTATTCCAGGGCAGCTGGAAGAACACTTACAAAAATAATTTTTATTTCTCCTTCACATATTGTTGTATGATTTTCAGTTGAATTGACCTTGAGTTTTCATATTTTTTTAAATAAAGATTTAAAACTATTTTTTCCTTTCTTCATAGTATATTCTCTGCCTATATAAAAATTCCTATTACAAACAACTGTGGATTACCACTCAGAGCAACTGTTCTCGACTTGCTGCATACATTATCAATCCATAGTAACAAATGTACAGAACAATTGTTAGATTTTTTGAGAAGTATTTCAGGAAAGGATGATTTACAATAAGGATGCTGGTGTTTTCTTCAAAATTGATGGATTATATGATTATAAATGGAACATAGAACCTTAGAAAAATGTAGTGAGATTTATTACAAATGCACATACATGGATGGTCTGAAAAGTTTCTGACATTTCACCATTTCTTGACATGTTTTCTGAAAATTGTCTGAGATTTCTGAAAAATCTGGGGTCAGAAACTTTTCAGACCGCCCTCATATGTGCTCACATAATCTACCACTGGATTCTAGAGCAGTAGTTGAGTAATGGTAAAATGGTAGTCATTCAACCTCAGTACCCCAGTGGGGCAGCCATTATGAGGGATGGAGTTAAAGTTAAAAGTATAGTTGAAGAAGGGAAGGGTAGATCATCTTGACAGTATGACATGCCAGAATGTCATTAGTAATGGCATATACAGAACTAAGGGGGAATGTCCTTAGGAAGTAAGGCTATCTCAATTGTCATTCCACAAAATTCTTACACAACGAATAGGGTGGGAAGTTGGAAAACATAAAGGAAGGGAAAAAGTCCAACATTAACATTCTATGCTTATACAGAGTATGGTGGAGGGATGGGAGATATTTAGAGATATGATATGGGGGTTGTTTTCAAACGCGATTCAGAGGGAGTTGCAACAGAGTTAAGCAAGAGATAATGAAAAGCTGGAACCAGCTTATAGGTGACCAGATTATGTCAATAGGAGTCAAATCTGAGCTGGTAAAAATCCATAGTTGAGGTGAACTTTCCCACAAATGACCCCCATGCTGATAATATACATTTAGTTTATGATCAAATAAAGAGGTTATAGGAAGGCTTATGGGTTGTAAAAACCTTATTGAAATGAGGTTCAGGAATGCAGTAGAATGTGGCAAGGCAAAAGTCAAAGTTAGGGAGAAAGTGAAAGAGATTAGACTAGGAAATAAAATAAACAGAGGGTAGATTTTGTTTGAAGGAATAATAACTTTTTCAGCACCATAACAAAGAGAATCACAATTGATAAAAAGGTGGGATATGCATTGGTACCATATTAATTACATTTTGATAAGGAAGAGGTTTAGAAATAGGGTTAAAAACATGAGAAGTTATCCTGGTGCTGAAGGCCTGGATCATAATGATGAGGACTTAAATTTGAAAAGAAATTTTAGGGAAAGGCAGCACCCAAATAGACATTTTTCAATCCTCAGATATGGGAAAGCTAGAGAATTTCAAGAGTCTTATGGCAAGGCTCTAGAAGGAAGATAAATTTAGTACAGGCAAGGGATGAGAAAAGAATAAATGTAGTATTAGAAATAGTGCTCAAAGAACTAATGAGTCAAGGGGCACAAACTTGGGGAACCATGGATAACAGTAGAAATGGTGGAAAGAAGAGAATGGAAAAGGGTAAATTCTGAGCATGGGCATAGAATGTAGAGAGAGAGGGAACCCTCTGAACAAAAGGAGGGTTGATCCATAGAAAGGGGAATAAAATTTCTAATAGTATAGCCACAGTAAAAGATAGCAGGGAAAACATTTTGAAGATTCCTCATGTTAGTATAGGTGAACGGTGGAAAGAATATTTTGAGGAATTGTATGGAAAAGACATGGAGCCTACCAACATAATAGAAATATAACAAAAGGAAGATGATAATGAACCAGTGATATTAGAATGGGTAAAAAAATTTTGTTATTGATGCAGGGAAATTTATGATGAAGGAAAGGGAACAGTGGATTTTACTAAAACTATCCTGATACTATTGAAAAATGATGCTACAGAGTTCCAGGATTATCACACAATTAGTTCAATACCTCACTCAGCAGACATTCTAAGTGTAATGAATAGGAGAATTGAGGGAATAATTAAGTGGAAAATTGGAGAAGACCTTTTGTTTTCAAATTTCAAAGGAACAAGAGTTGCAACAATGGTAATTTGGGTACTTGCAAATGAATCCTGGAATTGATGAAAGATGTGTGCACAAGTTTTGTTGATTTCGAAAAGCTTCCGATTTCCAATGGCCAAAACTGATGGGATCATTTAAGAAAATTTGGTTGGACTGGAATGATAGGTATCTGGTACAAAATTTATAATTAAATCAAATATCACAAGTTAGGATGGCTGATGGGGAATTAGATCTGAGAAAGGGAGTGAGACAAGATTGTTATTTATCACTTTCACTTTTTAATATACATATGCGGAGGGAATGGTGAAAGGAAACTGGGAAGAAATAGATAAATAAGTAATAGTTTGTGGGGAAGAAGAGTAGTGCATGTTATTCCAAAAGGGGTTTACCAATACTAGTAAATACATTTAGCAATAAAGTATGGGAGTCTAGAATGAAGATAATTAAGATAATGAGGTTTGCCAAATGACAGGTAACTAAATGAATGATCAGGGTGGATGAGGTAAAACTAGAACAGGTGAGTCAATTTTCATACTTGGGTAGTGTTCTTTCTTGGAGTGGAAAATGCATAGCTAAGGTTAGGAAATGTATTATATACATGAAAGAAGTGTTTGTGAAGCTAAGGGAATTGATGATGGTGTTGATAAAGTTATCAGGATAAGATTAATGAAATCCTTGCTGTAGAGTGATTTGTTGTACGGATGTGAAACATGGACCTTAAGTAAAGGGGACATCAAAAGAGAGAGAAGTTTGAGATGTGAGGCATAGAATGGGAAAAGTAAGATGGATTGACAGAAAAACAACCGAAGAGGAGCTGGAGATGGTTGGGGAGGATAGTGTTTTAATTGAAATAATTTAATGACGATGAGATGGAGTGGAGGATCAAATACCGAGTGGTAAGAGATTGCTGAGGAATGTAAATGAAGGTAGAATGCAAGGAAAAAGACGGAGGGAATAAATATGTTAGATGATATAGTGAGTAGGATAGGTTATCAAGAAACGAAAGAAAGGTCATTGAATAGGGAATATTAGAGCACATGAACCTACCGAAAGAGAGAGTACTGTGATGATGAATTAAAGGATGTAGGAAGGTTTCACGGAAATTTTATAGTTTTTACGGCACAACTCCAGTGAAATGTGAATTCACGCATGAGTCGTAAACGGCACCCTTGATTTATATGGATTATGAACATTACCTATATTTGCATTAATTCAACACGAAGTAGTTACAAATAACTGTCTATACTTTGCAACGTGAAGTATCGTAACTTTGATAAAATTAAGCCATTTATATTTACCGTAACTTTAAATCACCTATAGTTTTATTATACCTTAAACGAATTACGACGGCTTTGACACTATTCTTTAACACCCCCAGCCTCTTGAATCAGTTGCATAAGGTTGTTTACGCAGTTTCACAATATTGCTACCAATAGTTACGTCATTTTTTGTTTGTTTACGTATAAAAAATTAGAAGTTTAACCAATTTTCAATAGAAAAAATTCGTGGGGATACAACAGAACAATAACATGGTGTAAAGAAATGAATTCATATCAACACAAAGTGCTACTGCTCCGCAATGTTGCTATGAATGACAAAGCCCTAATGAAGATGACAGTGTATGCCACTGAATCTTCGTCGACAGTAATGTCACCAGAATTAATCTGGGTGAGAACCACAGAACAATTTGTGAAGTGAGTACCAAGTACGAGTTCATTCGAACACGTTGTTTACCTAATTTACGGACTTGAGATTTTAGCGATCTATCGATAGTCGATGTTGATGGAGATTTGGCAGCCCTGACGTTTCTGACATTGTATTTCGTTGTTGTGTTGTTCCCATGTGAATTAGAGGGAATTGGGAAGAATAAGAATATCAACCGAGGCGAATGTTTTGTAGTATGTTTCTTTTTAAAATTAAGGTTTCATTCCAGTAACGTATCATATAGTCAAGTTAGTTAACATGTCGTCGCCACCAATCCCCAGAGATGTTCAGGTACATTAGAATTTGAATATAAATAAGTAATATAATACGCATGACGTGAACAATTCTTAGAAAACCAAAGCATTTATGTCAAATTCGCAAGATATTTTACCAATTCCATGTAAACAACATATTAGCATCACACATGAATGCATTAAGCATGTTAATTTTGTTTTGATGGTTATTTGTGGTCGATGATACTTATGATTTCTTACAGGATTTTCAATTTAAGCTGGTGAGCCGGTTTAAAGTGTTCAATAAGGCCGAAAATCTTTCTCAAGGACCAGTTAATGCTCTTGCTGTCTCTAGTAAACATGGCCTGATTTTCGCCGCCAGCCCTTCAGAAATTCAGGGTAAGGAGAAGAAATGGCAGCGTATGATTCTAATCTTTCTGTCCTATTGAGTTTGATGCATCGATTATGATTTCGTTAATTTTTATCAGTGAATTATTGAATCTTCAAAATTAACTCGTATTTTGTTGTGAAGAATATGTATTGCCTAAGACCAACAACGCATGGAATTAATAGTTGGCCTCACCAACCAAATCACCTCAGAATATTACCAGATATAAAGTAATACGATATTAAATTACCTGAAATGGTCTAATGGAAACATTTTCGAACCATGTATACGCGAATGGTCTTTTCAATTTGAGAATTACATCGTGTAGATGTTAGGTTGTGTTTTGAATGAAAAAAGGTATAATCTGTTCTAGGTTTAATTCTTCAGCAATACTTGACTATGGGATATTATGATTATGGAATTGTCAAATTTTTAATCAACTAATTTTCTGTAATGTAAGGAAAGGTTTGTTTGGATCAATTGTAATTTGAGAAATCTTAATTTGAATTTTCCAGCAGTCATTAAGTTTTTGTTTCGCTTCCACTTCACTTCACGACGCTCCAACGCTCGTTACTTTATTATATACGATATTAATTTTATGTTTCATCTTTTGTGATTTATTAAATGTTGCAATTCTATATTGGATGCCTTTCTAAAAAACTTGACTTTAGATAGTGGCCTATTTGGTGGTTATATTTACTTATTAATAAGATGGTACAGAAAGTAAAATAACAGGCAATGAGAATATTGTCACCTAGCTCTGTATGGTATAGGACTTATAGGTAAGTCATGTAATAGGGATGCTGAACTCACACTCATGTTTGTTTATTTTATGTAAGCTTTCATTGTGGAAATTAGTAGGAAAGTAGTCTTTAAAATCCTCATCTTATCTCCCAGTGATAACTAACCTTCTTATGTATTTGATTTGCCTTAAAAGGTTATTAATTAATGTTGTCAAAGTTCAAGATTACATTATCATTTTTTCATTCCAGATAAGTTCTAAATTATTTTCAGAGTGTTGAGTGGTTGTGGCATTTTAATTATTAAAATCAACTTTGCAGACTCTTGATTTTCTAGCAATCTAACATGTTTACTCACCAGGGAATGTATCCCTATTTTCTGTAAGTTGTGGAGTATTTCTTGGTGGATGTTGATTAAGCTGCTTGGAAAATTTCAAATGGTATTTTGGCAGATACAGAAATTGATTCTAAGTTCTGACTAAAAGTGTTTTAGTAGAGCCTTGGCAATGGAGGCTTAGAAAATTGATGATTTTGATAATGGGTTGCAAATAGCCTTAGTAATAGCTTTTAATAAAGTCAGTGAAAATTTTAGATTAAGCATTAAGAGGATCATTTTATCTTTCAGTTTTTGAAACGGCATGTGTTTTGGCTAATCCCATAAGTAAAGGAAGTGGTGCTGATGTGGAATCCTTTCCTAGACACTGTGTACCGTTGCCATCTCAGCCTTCGCATATTGGAATCAGCTGTGATCATGTGCATGTTGCAGTGGCTCTTGCTCCGAAAGATGCTCAGAGTTGCCCAAGTGCACTGATATATTCACTTGCATCGCTCATCACAAAAGTATGTTGGACTGTAAGGGATATTATGACTATGGAATTGTTTTATTTTTTGTTCTTTCTATAATTTTTGTGGTCTGAGAAATGGTTTCTTTGTGAGTATTTCAATCTATTATAATGATTAAGTAGCCAACATTTAAGGGAACCTTTTTTCAAATTACTGTTTAGCTAATTCATAGTTACTAAAATGACTTATCTTAAAGTTCAATGAGTCTTTGATGGTAGAAATGTAGCCATAAAAGCATTAGAAGCTTTTCAAAAATATTCTTTAATCAATACTTACATTGATTAAGTTTCTTTTAGTTATAAGTTTATTCTTGATTAGTATGTTTGATAGGCTTATTGAATTCAAGGAAAATGTGAAAAACAAATAACCTATCAAGTCACCATATTATATTATAAAAGTCAATATTTAATGCAATATTCCTACTGTAAGACTTCAAAATAACATTTCAAAGCTATATGAGATGTTTTTGGCAGCAATCCTTGTAAATATGTCTTTATCCTCAGGATAATTCTTATACTATTGATATCCCTGCAGAAGGAGTAATATGAAAAAATACTTGATAAAATTCGTTTTGCCCCTTTTGTATCTTCTTATTCAAGAGTAGGATGCTTGTCTGATAGTGTTCAGTTTTATTTGCAGAATCCAACTCCAGCATGGGAATTGCGACTGAGTTCATCTCCTGGCGTTCAAGTTCGAGATCTTGTTTGGAATCCTGGACTTCCACAGTTGATATGCTTCTGCCTCTCCAATGGAGCTGTTTCTGTCTATGAGTTGAAAGGAACATCACAAACATTTCAGATATTTTCCCTACCTGAAACAACATGTGCATTGTAATTGGTTTGCTATCTCTTTACTAAATGTAATATTTTGTTTTCTGAAAATTAAATGTAATTTTTGATTCTGATCAGCATGGTTTTAAGCAAATTAAGGTACTAATGTAGGGCAATTTCATTTTATCTCATAGTAATTAAGATTGCAATTTTTCTGACAAAAAAATGTCCTTGTTTAAGTCTTCAAAGTATATCTTACTTATATCTACCTTTTTACTAGACCTTAATTTAATCACCATGTAATCAAATAAGTTTGGTTTGTTTTCTTTAGTTACAGTTTTGATGAAAATGTTTTAAATTGATGTTGAACTTCATCAAAGAAGTTCAATTAGTTTTTACATGTGGACATAATCTAGTAGGATTCTAATACGTATAATCATGTTTTTTGAAAGATCTGTGAGTTGGAGTCCCAAGGGGAAACAGTTGGTAATTGGTGCTGTCAATGGTTCATTAATTCAATACAAACCAGACCTGAAACAAGTGAAAGCCATCCCAGGTCCTCCTCCAAGTCCTGGTAATGAATCTGCTGGCTTTCTTTCTCCAGTATCCATCCTTTGGTTGTCATCATTTCAGTTTGCTGTTGTGTATGGGAATCTAGCTGACAGTGGGGGTAATAGTAGACCAGGTAATTTTTAGATATTCTCTGTATTATGCTTTGTCATGTCGGTTGTCTGAGGAACATTCTATTTGAAGGGATGAATCTTAAAATGTCTCTCTAATTTCTTTATATAATTTTTGTGATATTTGAGATTTAATGTGTGGTTCAAACTCATGTTTTTAATCTAATAAGTCCTTTTCTGAAATTAATGTTTTCAATTTCATCAGGCTTATATATAGTAAATACTCCCAAGGGTGGCTCTGTAGCATATATCAACTATGATGACATTTGCTATAGCTGTGGAGATCAGAGGCCCATCCAGTATTTTCTCACTCACCAGCAAAGATGGTATGTGTGTTAACCGTATATAATTAGCCATGTATTTTAATCCTTATGGAGTTATTTTTCTGTACGTTGTATATTCAGTGCTGTCATGCTAGTAGATCTAAAACTTGATTTTACGCTGAAAAATTCACCAACTGTTTGATAATAAAAGTTAGAAAAATCATCATGAAGTTGATGGATTTTAGTTTTCTGGTTGATTTTATATTATAAATCACTATTTAAAATCTTTGAAGCGATGAAATTGTTAGTAATTTGATATTTTGGTTCGTGTTAATAACAGTAATTGCTTTCTTAAAAATTCTGTTAGTGAATTTTTTTATTAATTTTTTCATGCTTTCCTTTTGGAAACCATAATTTAAAAATTTCCATATAAGAAATGATGAATCCCTGCCGTGTTCTTGATTCCTTCTGTCAGTTCAAATTTAATTTTTGGATGACATCCTGAATACTCTCTCTGATGTTGATAGATTTTGAATCTAAGTTAATCATCATCTTTGAGAATATGAAATCCTGTAATTTTCGTTAAGTTTATTAATCTCTTATCATTTGTTACTATGATACACAAAAGTAGTTATTTTGGTAACCTGCATTCAAATTTTCAAGTATTTCATTCATTTGAAATAGAGGAAATGAATTATTGGAATGGACTGTTATGCATTAGTTAGACTTTTCCTAATAATTATTGAACAAAACAACTGATGGTACTAATTTATTGCCACGTTGAAAATTCTATGGCATTGAGGAATGTTACAATTATTGATGCATTATGCTATCTATTTCTCTAGGAATGTGTTGCTGATGTCATCTGCCAATAGTACAGAAGTGGGTGTATTAGCTGCTGATGGTAGCAGTGGAGAACCTCTGACTTGGGAACAATGGGCACTTGAAGATGCATCTAGAGCTGAGCTTCCATTATCATCCTCAAGGGAGGAAATGTATCCAATTGGAATGGCAATTGATACTAGCCCAACAACTCCTATCCCTTGGGGTAAGATAATTCTATTTTACTCAAATTTTTTCTTAGCATGTTCATGTGGAAACTGCATGATAAGAAGTTCATTATACAAGCATCCTTAAATCCTTCATTTTGGTCTTTGGGTTTAAAGAACTTTTGCGAGTTTGATGACAGATAAATTATAAATGTATCTAATAATGCAATTTCCAATCTGCCGTTGAAAAAGTCTATTGTTATATAATCTTTGATAAGCCCTAACTGAAATATTTGAATTGTTTTATGCAGAACTTATTCTTTTCTAAAACCAAAGGTTATTCAAATTTTAAACCGTTCATGTTACTAAAAGCCTCCATCTTATATTCCATAATGTAGTAAATGGATACTTTAAATGTATTCTTATTTACTCCATAGAGTTTTATTTTAACAATTAACTTAAATGAAATATACTGAAAAGTATTGATTGTTAATATGATCTTGATGAACAGGCTATCACTGAAATTAAATTCATTTTTATGGTTTTTGAGATCATGTGTGAAATTTGGCATAGGTAAGAGTTGTGTGAATATTCACACTGAATAGAATTATTCATTTTGCTTGACAAATTTTGTATCAGATCAAATCAGAAATTGAATGCAAATTTAAATGGTGGAAAGTTATGATTTTGTTTCCCTTTTTCCATTTTATGCCTGATATTTATATGGCTCATATTATATCATCACATTTTAAAACAAAACTAAAACACTAATCAAAATGACGATAATTATGAAATTATATATAATGAAAAATCTCCTTATTGTATATTTGCAATAATATTTTATTGGCTGATGAAATTGAGCAGGAGGCAAAAAAATGTATAATGAATGTGAGAGTTTGGCAGATGTATGTAAGAAGATGGACAAAACATAGTGTATAGTATTGAATCAAATATTTAGTTGCTTTGATTCGAGTTTGATTTGAGTTGAAAAAGCATGATTTTCAATCAATAGCTTTTGCAGTTAGATGAGTTATAAGTTTAAACTAAGTCTGTTAATAAATGTACTATCATTTTCCTATTTTATTTGAAAGTAAGGGCATTTTGAAATCTCTCTCTTCAATAATACCAATCCGTTAATTTTTCTTAGCATATTGCATGCAAGTGATAGCTTCAACTTTGATGGTAGGGAATTAAAGTCTGCTCAATAGAACATGTGACTATCACACAGCAATAAATTTTTTGAGTTTCTAAATTAAGGATACAAAGATTTTCAAATCCTGAGTAGGCATGTTATTATCTACAGTATGTGTCACCAGAGTGATTTGAAATTTCTGTCATCCTACTTAATTTTTGCTCGTTGAATGAATTGAATGTGAGGAACATAATTTCATTTTTATTTTCCTTTTAGGCGAGAACCAGAGTATTCCACCTGCTCCAATTCTCTTGATCCTCTCCCACCATGGTCTTCTGTGTGCATTCAATATTTTGAACTTCAGACCTGGAGCTCCACATGACCTCTGCTCTCCACCAGAACTTATTCCAGCCATTCGTGAAGTGTTAGTGAACTCAGCTCCACCATCTTCATCACCCTCTCAGCCTGCAGCAGCAGCTCAGATTGCCCCCTCTTTTGGAGCCTTACCTTCTGTTGGTGGTGAAGCACCAGGTTTTTCTATGACTTCAAAACCTTCCTTACCCTTTGCACCTTCAATGCAAACTCCATCATCGCTCTTTTCCTCCTCACCTGCAAATCAAACCTTCTCATCTTTAGGTGCAGCACCTGGTTCATCATCTGTGATTGGTGGCCAAATCCAGAAAGCAGCTTCAGATAAAGGATGGCTTTCAGAACAAGGAGGGAGTACATTTTCTGGGTAAGTGTAGGTTTTTCAATTGGTGATTAGTTTTCTATGTTTCTTCATAATTATTGTTTGTAATTATATGTAATTCCATCTCATTAAATTTCTTTTTTCAGTAACTTTTCTTCTTAATGTTTTCTCCATCAATTCATTATGTTTAGAACAATCAAGTATCCTTTTCAAATTATTTCTTTGCAATTCCTAGGATTTCCTTTATTCTCATTGATTTTAATTGTGATTTAAATTTGCTTCTAGTTATTTTTTAAAATTTTGTATTTCATATATTATTACATTATATTGATGTATGGGGGCAAATTTTATGAATAATCCATTCGTAGGAATGCTGGAAATTTTATGTAGCTTAATGGTGGTTTAAGAAAACTATGAAATAGGATGGTTACATTTCATGATGATGATAGGATGATTTCTTGTCACTACCTTTTACCAGTTAAGCAGTTAATTTTTTTATAAAATTTTATTGATTAATCTACGAAGTATTGAATTCCTCCATTGTTACTTAGCATATTTTTTATGTGACCAAGCTCATCTTTGTTGAAGGTGGCCATACTAAAGGATTAAATTTTGTTCTTTTAAGATTTGGTAGCTTGGGAAGTGGTGGGATGCAGCCTAAAGATGGAATGACTGCAGCACCTGCAGTAGCATCATCTTCATTTATATTTGGACAGTCATCAGCATCAGCTACCTTCCCTGCTGCTACTGCAACAACTGCTTCAGGCTTCACTAGCCAGTCACCACCTGCTCCTAACTTTTCCTTTGGAGGGCAGTCTCATGCCCTTTCTGCAGCCTCAACGCAAGCCGCAGCAACTCAGCCTGTTGCTCAACCACTTCAAAGTTACCCAACTTTTGGAGGTGGCTCTTCCTTGATTTCTAAACCTCCCTCAGCAGATAAATCAGGAGAAGCCCAGCTAGGTTTGGTAATTGACTATTTTGTTTTTATAAGTTTCTAATTTCTAGTGATTTTGGTATTGCCGACTTCAGTGATAATTTAATCCTGTATGATTTTTGTTTGAAATATATCTTGTCTGATTAACTTTCCAAATCTTTTTCATCATGAAAGATATACTTTTTTACTGTGTGTCCCATAAATTTATTATTTCTATGTTGTTTGATGGAGTATATGTGCTTGAGTATTGTCATATCCTCAATATTTCTGCTATAAAGCAGATTTTTACCCTTGTGTTCAGTTTGACCTGACCAGTTATGATAGCTCTTATCTCTACCTGTTTTTCAGCTACTGTTGAGGGACAATCTTACCTCATCTTCAATTACTTAATTCAGTAAAAATTGAATTATAAAAATAAAAATAAGAAATTGAATTAAAATTAGAAATAGGAATTGAAAATAAGTCATCAATTAATGAGCATTCAGCATGCCTTTTATTCACGTAAAAATTTAAGAACCAAAATTTCTCGAAAATTTTATGAATTTTACATAAGTGTATTTATTCTAAAATTACTTATAAACCCATTAAGTGCATGTTTTAGTTTATCTAATTTTGTAGCTCTTTGAGATTTTAGTGCCCAGGATGTTCTGATTTTTAACTAATGAATCTAAATTTTGAGATCAGAAGTTAACATAGAGCTAATAAAATCTTCTATTAATTAATTAAGAACCCAATTTTAGTATGACCTTGTCTATCTTTCGGCAAGGCATTTTTTTTAAGAACAAACCTGATTTTTCATTCAAATTATTCTCTTTGTGTTTGAGGTTGATTAAAATTTTTTATGCCTAAAATAATCACCAGCAAAACTAAGGAGGAGCTACTATGATTTTTAAGTACCATTCATTATAGATTCAAATTTTCTTCAATATCATTTTTTTGATGAAACATCGATTCATTTTCTTCTCTCAGCAGACTATTACAGGCAAAGCCAAACCAGGAGTAGTGACTGAAGTACCTCCAAGTGAAGGGAGTGGTAGTAATGTAGTAGGGGAGAGAGTAGGTTCTCAGCAGTGGTCATCAAGCTCTGCTGGAATGGCTGTTCCAAAGCAGCCTCCTTCAACTCCAAAAACTGAGGTACTTATATTAAATTGAATATATACAATTGTCCCTCAGAAAGATTACAGCCTTTGATTTTGTAGAAAATTTTTAATTGTATTTTCTTCCTCTGTCAAGAAAAGAAGCTGAAAGTATTATTTTGTCTATTTTTGAATTTTCTGACAGTTAATTTAAAATCAAGATTGATACTTAATCACCTTCTCTTTCTGTATATTAAAAACAGAATGATTCCCACTTTTGATATTTTTACACTTTAGGCATATCATCAACTGAGAGAATATATAGATATAGTAGAAGTAGATGTAGAACTCTACTAGCCTGTAAGTCAGGAAGTAGCTTTATTTATAAGATTTTTTTCTGGATCAGATTATTGTAATATTCATAATAGGTTTGTGAAATTTCTATATATTTTGTTTGTAAAAATCAAAATGAGATCATGTTAGACATCCTTTATATTGGTAAGATCCTAGAAATTTTGACATTTATAATTTTATTTGGCTGGTAAGTGGAAGATCTGGGTTCAAGTCTTGGTATTGCAAGACTTTTTCACCTCTATTTCTCCTTATGTAGAATGTGTGTTGTTTGGATGAATAAGTTACTGATAAACTATTGAGTTTCATGTTTATTTATTGACCTCTATTGATCAAGTAAGTCTTATCTTGAATTAATATTCAAGGTACTTTTTATCGATTTGTAAGCTTTGAAGATCGTCATAAAATAAAATCTGAGGAAAATTTGAAATTTATTTGACATAATTTTGTTATTTTGTAAGAATAAGATAATTTATTATGTTGAGGTTATCTGTGATGTAAAATTTGTTAAAAAGTCTTGAAATATCCCTTGCATATTTTGTAGTAAGGAATTTTAAAATAATATATTTTATCTTACAGGTTCAGAGTGCTGCTCCAGTTTCTACAGTGGTGCAAAACCAGTCTCAGATAGTGTCAAACACTGCACCTGCAGTTTCCAATGCAGCAATTCACCGTGCCATTGCAAAGGAGACTGAGTTATTCCAAAAGGAGCTTAAACTTCTGAAAGAGAGGCATCAAAAGCTAAATATTGAGGTTAATAGAAGTCCATTACTTTCCTCAAATTATTAACCTTAAAGTCATAATTGTCTGAAACTCTTCTTATTTTAATTTGCCAGTCAGTGTTTTGGAAATTCAATGCCGAAAGTAGAAATTAATAACATCATCATCTAAAATATTACTTGTTGATGTTTATTACCTGAGTGCTATATCATTTTATTTTTTTTGAGAAATTTTATTTGGCATTTGAAGTTTCCCTTTGATCATTGTAAGAAAATTTATTTTTAACTATTTTATTGCTGAGTCTAATAATTTAGAGAAATTAAAACCAGTAAGACTGTTTGGGTTTCCAAGATTAAAATTGATCTTTTTGTTTTTCTGAAGTTAAGTAGTTAAAATAAAAAAATAAAAATGTTCATAAAAATGGTCATAAAATGTTCAAAATATGAAAATCATTATGATTTAATTCTGAGTGTTTTCTTATCACTATTATAATTGATTTCTCAGTGAAAGATTGCTGGAAAATATCTGGGATTGAGAAGAAGTAAGGCAATTAAAATGTATATCAGTAACATGTGGAAACCTTTTATGTATTTATTAACTTAAATGTTCTTTGTAATTTGTGAGGAAATTGCATGCTTTAACATGTTTGTGATATTTTGAATCATTCATGGGATTCTTTATTTGAGAACCTTTGGAACTCATTGTGAATATGATGAATATAACTGTATAAAAATTCTGAAAAAGTGTAGCTAAATTTTCCTTGATTTCAACAGATTGGTAGTTGTTCAGAGAAAAACAGCCTTGTCCAAAGAGTTGAAGGCATGACCAATTTCCTTAGTGAACTAGATGAGACTACTCAAGGACAAGCTTTAGAGATTTCTGCCTTGCGAACTTTACTTGTGGAGGCCTTTGCTTGGGTAGAAGAGGCAAAGTCGAGACAAATGCATTCTAAGAGCTCTCTGTAAGTTGAGAAATTTATTCAGAAAATAACTTTGGTTGCGGTGTAACTTAAAATCACTGTGGTATTTGCTGATGCATGATCAAGGAAATTTATAAATTCCTTTGCACATTCTTATCTTCTCAGCTGGATTAATGATAACTTTTTAATACTGCTTAATCTCTTTCATGAGTGAAGCATTTACCTTTTTTAATCAGTTAATATAATCATTTAATACCTCAGTTATTAGAGTTTGTGGAAATTTCAAGATTTTATAATTTCTGCTGAATAGTTCCCTGCACTAAGTATGACATTTAATATTGCTTCCTTTTGAATACATATATTTGTTCTACCTTTTGTTTGGTTTTTTCTTAACATTTTTCTGTAAGTTGCAAAGACCAGGTAAATTAGAAATGCAGTGATAAATATGATCACTCAGAAAATTAATTAATTAATTTAGAATTTATCTAAATTCCTATAAGACTTGTGATTCTTAACAATTCCTTAACAAAGTTGACATTGTTTTGGAATGTCACTTGGAATTAAATTAATTCCTTTATATTGATGTACAGATCTCCCTATATAAATAATGTTTTATAGTTAAGCTTTTGATAAAAAATGTTTGTTAATAGCTAATTTATTTGAATAATCATGGATAATATTTATAATATCGTTGGCCTTATATAATTCAATTACTGAATCCTGCAGTGAGTTGTGTGGTGAGGTGTTGACAATGGAGGAGCATACATGCTTGGCTGGTCATACTGACCTATTCATATTCATAATTACTCATGCACTCTTGTGTAAGACTCTGCTATTACAATACCATCCCTTTTAAATAGAGTACCTTCTTGATACATGAGCTTTGAACAGGATTGATACAGACATCCAGAGGCTGCAGAAGCAAAGTCATCCTCACTGCAAACACCACTACTTGACCTTTTCTCATCTTTCTTCTCTTCTTTAGCACCTTCAGTCAAATGGCTAACATTCCCTTACGTATTACATCAAATCAGTTATGAGATCATTGTCCATCAAACCTATTTGTTGAGCTCTGGCAATGAACCCAGGAGGAAAATTCTCCTTTTATGGCAATATCTTCCTTAAAAAATATACAACAGTAGTTTATTGTTGTTTCTTGTGTCTCTCTAAGCTTCCTGCATGTTTTAGTACACTCTTGTCTCCAATGACGAACTGTAGTGTAGGAGAAGCTCTCAAAATAAACCAGAGTGGTCAGCCTTACCAATTTTCCCTATTAAATAAGCTTTCTTTTGCCTCGTGTCATGCTGGTCGTATGTGAAGGTGTCATCTCATGGAAGTCAATAATAATAACTGAACTTGTATGCATGCACTGCAGATTTCCTTCACATCTTTCTATTTTCCAAAGGGCAGGTGTGTGATAATGGAAAATCTACAGGATAGCTTTTTCTGATTATACTTGAGTTCGACGTTGGTTCAGCAAAACCTTTCTCACATACCTGTGTGTATGACAAGCACCAGATTTGTTTGTGTTAAGTTTCTGAAAAAAGCTCATGTGGTATACATGTAAATATGATATCTTTATGTATGATGCACACCCAATTTTTTCATGCTAATTTTGGGGAAAAATGTGTACTTGGTAAATATGATGTTATAATTATTTATTTAGTCTTGCCACTCATAAACATTTAAAGTTACTTGAGAGAGTTGATGGGAATGCAATAATTTCTTTTTAGATATATACACCTAGCAATGAACCAAGACCTGGATCCAGTCATGAAAAAATATCAGATGACGATACGGAATAGGATCCATTACTTAGATACACAGTTGCAGCAAATTGATAACAATCTGGATAACCAGTGGTTGCAGTTCCAAAACTCTTATCACAGAAAGCACAAGAGTAAAATTTTGTATGGTGGTGATATTACTGATAACCTCAGGTAGGGGTTAATTCATAAGATGCATTTACTTTGGCTTGTAGAATTAGGGTATGTATTTAAGATTTTTATATGTTTCTATTTAGGAAGGAAATTCATATGCCTTCTATGGAATATGTGTATCAAACCATTCTCAACCTGCAGCAAGTGTTGGAGCAACAGAAGGCTCGTTTGGATGAAATAGAGGCAAAGCTTAAGGACCGTGCTAAATGGGAACTTGGCAGCAGTCTTTATGATGTTTCCAGCAGCTTTAGTAGTAGGAAGAGGAGTCCCCAAAAGTCTTTACCCTAGTGAGTATAATTTCTATAATACAGCTAGTTGAGTAAATAGTAAGCTTAACTCATACTGCCTTCAAATATAATTATGAAATAACAGATTTTTTTTGGATTTTAATGTTGTGAAATTGACTTAAAATATTTTGAATTATGAAATTGGGGTCAACATTGAATATTTCATTAAGATTTACTTGAGTGTAACTATTAGTTCTTTGTAAGCTTTACCAAACATATTGCCATAGATTACACTTTAAGCTGATGAAGAATTTCAGATTTCTATATGCAAGTTGTTACGCTTTCCAAATGTTTTTAAAAATGGAAATCTTAAAGAAATCATAATGTCTTTAGGTGGCGTTGAAGTTTATTTTGGGTAAAAACTCAATATCTCTTGTTTTCATTTCAGTGACCAAGATTTGTCTAGTATGGCAGAGAGTTTGCTTGCAATCCAGATGAATGCATCTAAAGTAGATGGGTCGCTGTCAGTACTTTCAGGTGGCAAGAATCCTCTTATCCCAAAGAAAATTTCTTCTCGTCGAAGATCTCAGTTATGCCATCTCCTGGCTCATAGGCCTATGACACGAGTTCTTCCCTCTCCTAGGAGAATTTCTTCTGCTTTGCTACCTTTTCCCTCCAATGTCCATGAATCTGTTAGTCCTGTTAAACCACAGATGAACAAATCTAGTACATCTGTTTCTTCTTCTGCTGGTAAGCATTTTTGTACTGTTATTTCAAAGTTTGGTTTAAGGAAAAAGTGATGTAACTTAATCCTCCAATGCTTGCGTCAATTTTTGTAATGTGAGTGCTTACGTGGGGTGTGGTACAAAGCCCCTAGACCGAAACCAATACATCAGTAAAGGGAAAAATTCTCACCTTGCTCGTCCAAATCATTCCCTTTCTAAATACATTATAGTAGTTTGTTCTAAAAAGCTCAAAAAGGACAATATAGAGATGTATAGGAAGGATTCATCCCATGAATCAAGGCAGAAGGTAGGGTAAGCTTTACGAAAATAATTTATAAATCAACAAGATTTCTCACAAAATTGTTGAAAGTTTGAGGAAAGTTGGAAAACATATCCATCTCTAGATTTTAAAAAGGCAAAATTTCTAAATGTAAGTAAAGGGTATTTTTCCTCAAAATAGAACTGAGGGGTATATCATACGCCCCACATGAGCACTGGAGGGTTAAGGAGTTTGGTGTGTTTGTGGTGTTTGCCTGAAAATCCAAGTTCAAACAATTAATGCAATAGGGGGTTCTTGATCTAGGACTTCTGTTTCTGGTCCTTTATTCAGGATTTTTTAAGAGAATACCAAACCCCAAAAACATGTTAATATTCTAGGTTTCAGATCTTACTTTAACCTCTTATGTCTACTCCTTTGGTAGTTGCTCTAATTTAGCTTCATAATCATGAATGTAGTTCAAGATTTTTTGTAGTTACTGCATTGTATTCAATCCGCTTCATTATTGATAGATGCAGAATGAAAATTGATGTCATTTAAATGCTCTCTCCCCTCACCAAAATTCATTCAGTAACATTTAGAGAGATCAAAGGAGTATACAGGCATCTACAAAATTTCAGATTAATTTTTTTCCCCTGAATGTGTAATTGTAAAATTTCACCTTGACTAGTAGCAGATTTTGGTTTCTTCTCTGCAGGATGATACTTTTCCTTTTCTTTTGTTTCTCATCTATAGATGTTTAGCATCAGTATATTTCAGCTTTCTCTATGGAGAGTTTGATGATTATTTTCAAATCTTTGCATTTATCCAGCTTTTGACAGATGAAGAACAAGATGAATGGAAGTTTAATGTCATTGGTATCAAAAGAATATAGGATGTTAATCCTATTTTCCCTCATTAATCAATCAAAACTTGAAGTACATGTTTTGTTTGTATCCTGAAAGTTAGATTCTAGTGGTAGTAATTTTAAAGATACTTTAACATTTTTTCCCACATGAGCCACCACCAGGAATCAAATCCAGGACCAGATCCTATGGTTTGTTGTAATAGTCTTAGTCATTATCTGTGGATTTTAGATTACTAGATATTTTTGAATTTTTTTTACTTGGTGTTCTACATGGAAGTGGGTGAAAAATATTGATGTTAAACTTTTGTTATTCAAATCAGCGTGAATATGTTGATGAGAAATATTTATGTTAGCTGCATCCTTTAACATAAACATGAAACAACATATCTTTCTTACTTTCAGATGTACAAGCAAAACCTTCTCCTACACCAATGAGAAAGGAGTCGCTCCCTGCAAAAGAAAACGTATCTCTTGAAACTTCATTGATGCCTGCAGCTACCCCTTCCCCTCTGACAGTGGCCTCATCAGCATTTCCTTTAGCTTTGAAGATGAATGAGACTTCATCGGCTTCTACAATTAGGGCATCACCTGCTCCTAAATTTGGAGCATCATCTACCCCTTCATTTGGTGCATCATCCACCCCCTCATTTGGAGTGTCATCTGCATTAAGTTCATCTTCAATGCAGACCACTCCTGCTCTAAATTTTTCTGGTCCATCATCCCAAAAGGTTCCAATGACAAATTTTGCTGCTCCTGCTATGGGTACATTAACTTCAAACTCAGCAGCTCCACCAAAACCATCCGTTACTCAAGCAATTGCACCATCTATTAAAGGAACAGTGTCAGCTGTAAGCATTCCATCAACAACTAATATCAGCTCACTTTTAGTTACCACCCCTTCAACTACAGCTGTCCAAAGCTTAGGAGCAATGGTAACTACAACATCAACACCAGTATTCAATATGCCCACATCAGCCAAAAGTACTTCATTCCAGTCTTCCAGTGTGTCAATGTTTGGGAAGAGTCCTGCCAGCACTGCTGCTTCTTCCTCTGAGGGTAGCTCTTGGTCATTTACAACACCTAGTAACTTTAGTTTTGGATCTTCTACTAAGCCAGGGATGAGTATCACAGGAAATCAAGTAGTTGCCACTACCTCTGTGTCTATTTCCTCATCTCCAGCAGTAACAACTACAGCCACTAGTACTCCAGCTTTCTCCCTGAGTTTCTCTGCTCCACCCAGTCAGACTGGTAAGCCTTCATTTTCTTTAGGTACTAAGCCAGTTACAACTCAGTCTTCCTTCTCATTGCCCTCTACATTTGGTTCCCAAAATACTGGCACAACTCTAAAGAAAGAGCCATTATTTGTTTTTGGAAGTTCTTTTGGGTCTAGTGCAGCTGTAGCACCATCTGTTGGAACTTCAGTGGCTGAGAAGTCTGAGAAGCTTGAGGAAAAAGAAGAAAAAAAGGCAGAGGAAGATAACAAGGTTAAGGAAGAAAAGAGCACCCCTGAGGTTGCCCCTCAAGTTGTAGAGAAAAAGCAAGAAACAACTGAAAAGTCAGCTTCCACTTTTTCATTTACTTCAGCTTTTGGAAGTTCTGGTATGTCTTTTGGAAAATCATCTCCTGCAGTGTCAACAACTGTATCTGTTCCTGATACTACAACACCTACTACACAAGTTACAAGTCCAGTCTATGAAGATATCACTCCAGAGAAAAAGGCAGAGGAGGTCCCTGCTAACAAGGGAACCACAGAAGAAAAGCCACCACCTGCTCGCAGTCTTTTCTCTGAATTCAACTTTAAGTTGTCTGGGGCCAAGAGTGAAAGTTCAGGAGAAAAACCATCAATATTTGGTGGCTCTAGCTCTCCAGCAGTGACATCTGCTCAAGTTGTTCCTTCAATATTTGGTGCTCCTTCTCCTACAACTACATCACTTCAGTCACCCGTTACTACCACCACAACTAGTACAACAATACCAGTCATATCACAACCAGAACCTTCAACTGCTACCCCGAATCCCCTCTCGTCCTTAGGGAATATTGTTGCCAGTTTAGGTGGTAATAATTTTGGTAAATCAACTCCAGAAACAACCAAGCCCTCAAGTACATTTACTTCATTTTCTTTCTCACTAAAAGACGCTGCTGCCAAGCCTGTTTCCCCTGATGCAACTGCAGCAGTTTCAGGTGATAGTCAGAAAACCCCCATCAAAGCCTTCCCCACTGCTTCTACTTCTGAGGCAACTACCCCTGTAACTCCAATTGCAGGATCATTGCCTGCTGCTAATAGTGATTTTGGACAGGGTCTTGCAAATATTCTTGGACAATCCCTTCCTAGTTCACCTGCACAACCACAGCAAACGCAGCAATCCGTTGCAAACCCTTTTGCATCAGCCGGTGGCTTGTTTGGTTCAAGTAGTGCTAGTAGTCCTAGCACAGCCTCTCTCTTTGGTAAGCCTCCCGAAGGATCACCTGCTGTGAATTTGTTTGCCCAGCCATTGAAACAAGAAGGTACAACTCCTATCTTTGGTAGCCCATCAAGCACAACTCCTGCTACTACAAGTGGCCCAACATTTGAGGGTGGATCAATATTTGGGCAAGCTACATCTCCTTCATCTTCTATTTTTGGTGGAGGTGGCTTTGGATCCAAGCCATTTGCACAGACCACAGGGTAAGTTGATATGGATTTTGTTTATGTCACCAAGATCATGCTTCTTGTTTTCATGTATAGACATCATGTCATTTGCTTCAGTACATTTAATTTCCTTCTAGTTTAAATGTACTTCATAGTTTGTCAATGTAATATGCTTTAAAAATAAATTGTTTTAAACATGACGGATCAAGGTGAGACATGATGGAAATCCTTCTTGATCACACACAAAGAAAAACTCACTTGGACCACAAAAAATCAATGAAACCTAAGTCGTTTTAATATAAAAGGTTTTTCTTGGACTCTACTAAGTGTGATAAATTGTTTTGATTGAAACTATTTATAGGATATAAATGGATAGTTTAAGATCAGATGCTTAGCTATTTAAAGCGTATATATTATCTTGATTATATTTACTAAATAACATTACTTTCTGTATTAACTTTAACAATATTACATAGGGTTGTTATTTTAGAATATGCAGCTTCATAAAAAGAGAACAACTACCCTACCAATTCCTTTTATCCCATGATAAGGAAAGTGCATTTTATGTTTATTTTAGGCAGCAACTTTTACTCTATTGATTTATTTCTACAATAGACAGTTGATTTCATGATTAATTTTTCTCTAAATCTATATTTGATTTCCTCAAAGAATATTTTGTTAATTATTTCTGATATTTTTATTATGTTGCCAAATAATCTCTCAAGCCATGTATTTGTTTGCCCAGCAAACCAAAATAAAAATAATGTTTATTGTATTATTTGATTACTAGTGATCTGGCTGGCTAATATTTGATTGCCTTGCTTTATATCTAAGCCCTCTCATATATTGCGGTAAAGTATTTAATTTATAAATTAACAAGTCTTTTAGTTATTTAAATCTTACACAATGTTATAATAAAATCTTCAGCATTTGATTCATACTTCGAAATCAATAATTGAAAAATACATTTTTCTATGCAGAACTGGATTTTCCCTTAGTGGATCTGTTTTTGGGCAGAGTGTTGGAGCATCATCAAATACTTCATCCATATTTGGTTCTCCTTCAGCATCAACATCTGCTGCCAGTCCTTTTCAAACTCCTGGTAAGTCTATAGTCATAACATTAAAGCTCATGTTGGAGTATGGTACAAACCTGGGATGTGAAGCTTTCTTTCATACTCATCAATATTTGCATAATCTTCTGTGAAATCTACTAAAAATACTTATTAGGCGACCAATTGAAAACCATGTTATAAGTGGGATGGAGTTATAACCAGGAGATGACAAGTTTATTTCTTACTAATTGGAAAACATAATAAAAGAGTATTTTGGTTCCTTAAACTTTTGAATATGTACTTTAAACATTAAACAAGAGGACACTTCTTCAGTTTGTCTTGTTTTCAATTACTGTAGATAGAATATCTTGGGAAACTGCTAACTACTGTTGTGTGATACTGGTTGCATTCTTGCCATATATTTGAGAATGGTCAGCTTTTTGGACAAAAAGATTGCCTTCCTTTGTTACTTTATTATGGTCATCTTCTTTCTACAATATAGCAATTTTTAATAGGTGGACAATTAAGTAAGAATAACAAATCTTTTAACAAATTCTTTTAGCAATTCAGATAATGGAAAGAATATTTGTTCTAACAAATGAGGCAAAGAATCAACTATTACAGGTTGCAGTGCATCTGGACACAAGAAAATTCTGCCTTTAATTGGTTAGAGGAGCATCTTAAGTGGTATTTTACCATGTGTTTGCGTGAAAGGGATCTGGACCTAGAGTAAACAGTAGTTTAAGGGGGATAGTGTATTAAACAGGAGTATTTTTAATGGATATTACTGATCTGCATCCAGATGCACTTGTTTTATGTTTCCAATACATTTAGAATTTTATATGCATGGATACAGATTTACTTGTCCACACCCAAACCATGTTTGCCAACTACCTATCTGGGCTGTATCTACAAAAAATCCTGTAAGAACAAAGCAGCCTATATTGCAACTTGTCTTGTGGTTGTCTGAGAGTTGGGTAAATTGCAGGTTTGAGGGTCTCCACTCTGCACTCCGTCCTCTCTCTCACTTCTCAATTACTTCAATCTCATACATTGGCAGAATTTACTTCTCAGGCCCTGGTAATGATAAACCTCAAGGGAAACTCTTTGCCAAAATAAATCTTGATAGAAACTGTGTCATATTTTATTTTGTGCTTCTCTTTAAATGCTTTTATTGCCCCTTAATTTTTGTCAATTATTTTAAAGTCATTTTATTTTAAACTCTGCTTAAATTTTGTCATTCATTTGAACATCAAAATATTATTATTGTATACAATACAATCTGTATGAGGAGCTAAATGGATGCAGATTTTTATATCTACAGGCTAAATATTCATTTCCACAAAAGGTTGCAATTTTCTGACCATTTCTTAACCTCTAAAACAAATCATTCATCTGACCTGTAAAGTTTTGTGCAGGTATCTGTGTAGGATCGATTTCAGTTTTGCAGATCTTGTAATTTCAGTTTTGCAGAACCAGTCCAAAAAAATATTAAATTGTATTCAGGAAAATGGAGCTATTAATTTATGTATTAGTGTTAATTGACTAAAAAAATAAAATGTTTAATATGAACATGCAGCTTGAAGTTATAAATATCTCTTAGACTAAAACAACTTTAAGGTAGCCTTTATTAAGTGCTGGCATTAATTTGGTAAGAAATTGAAATTAATGATATATCATACAGTTTTAATTACACAATAAATGATAATTATTGATTTCATAGGGCTGAGTAATGGTGTTATAGAGTTGGAGTAAAGACTGAAGATTCATATGCAGCTTATGAGCCTCAGCTTACTCTTGAATTTACCATTGGTCTTATGTTATTGGTTTTTGCAATATTCTGCATCATTTCAGTGATAGCAGTTATTTTTTCCTGTATCAGTGCAAATCTTTTTTTTCAGCAACTGCATCTTCCGGTGTCTTTGGTTCATCAGGAGGTTTTGGGAGCGTGGCTCAAACTGGATTTGGGTCCCCTACTTCCTCCTTCCAGGCCAAACCTGGTGAGATTTACCTACTTAATTTATTTTATGATATTTCAAGAATAAGTTAAATCATTTATTGTCCTCCAAGAAGTTATGTCCTTTTTCCTCACCTAAATTTTCAAAGACTTATTCAGACCAAGCAGTTATTACCATACTACTTTATCAAAATTTTTGTAAAGGGGTCTATAAGAAACATTGAAAAATTTTATATCTTTATATTGTAACATTTTGTGTGTTTTAAGCCCTCTTAAATAAAAAGTGATCCTCGCTTGCTTACATTTGATTGCTTACAAAAGAAATGATTATACTTTGTCCAGTGTTTTGAAAAGATCATGTAAATCTTATGGCCCTGTGTATTACTCAGGAGAGAATGGCCCAAGCTGTTGAAAATTTTATGTAGAAAAAGAAGTTGGTGATAATTGGTTTTAAAGACATTCAGCATTGAGTCAAACTGATTTCTGATGGAACTGTAAGAGCCGTATGCACTATTCTCTTGTAAGGAATACATGGTGCCATAAGATTTATGTGGTCTTCATGATGTTGGACGAAGTATAGTTGGAAGTATTTTTCTATGTAATTTATAATAATTTTTATTATTTTCAGGTGGCTTTGGTGGGTCTCCTGTGTTTGGAGCTATGGCTTCTGGAAGTTCCCCAAGCTTTGGTGGCGCACCTTCATTTGGCAGTCCACCTTCTTTTGGAAGCCATGTTTTTGGTGCTAGTTCAGGTTGGTGCAGATTTTTGTGATTTATTCTGAGGGGTTATCCTTAATTGATGTCACAGGATTCTTTTAATATCTCCAATTTTATCCTGTCAAAACATTTCATGGAACTATCCTATGTGATGCTATACCATTGATTCCCAGACCTCTCTGGGAATGTTACATCATTTTAGATGTGCTCTTAAATTGTATATATTATAAAATTTGTTCAAGTATGGTGAACGATTGGCTGAATTTATTAAATATTATTGGATATATTTTGGGATATGATTGAATTCAAAACTGAATAAGGAATGGTATTAGAGTTAAAGTTAAATGCATGGTACAAGTTTTCATGCTATGTTATATGTGGAGATTGGATAAGGAATGAATTCTTTTTATGACTAGTTAGATTAATTTACCTTTGAAGGGAAGGCTTTCATACATGATTGTACTGCAGTGCATTTCAAAATCTAGCCACAACTTTCAGCCTATACATTGGAAAGGAAAAGAATACACATTTGACGAAAAATAATTTATATTGTTAAATAAAAATTTTGAAAATATACCTAAATGCATTAAGTATGCTTATATAATTATTTATAACATTCACCTACTAATAACTCTGTGGGAAAACTTTAAGTTTGTTGCAGCCCAAATAAAGCCTTAAGTAGCCCAGTGGCATGCTGTTGCCCAATGTTTGAGAACCACTCTTGTTAAATTATGTAGTTGTTAAAGTCAGAATATGATCCATATCGGTATTTTTTTTAGAGCATTCCAAATGTTTTTTGGTAAAATAAAGCAGTCAACAGGAGAACATCAAAAATGAAAGCCTTTTATGAAACATTCAAATGTGTTTGCGTTATCAAAATAGAAGCATTCGATCTAATCAAGAATAATGTCAGAGTCCACTCTCTCCCATTCATTTACCTTGAGTTATGACCTGTGGAATTCTACAAGACAATTTGCTCATAATAATAATTTGATAAATCTCTAAATACATATTTTAGGTGTCAAAAGTCTTTTACTTGTGGTCGTATTTAAATTCATTTAGTTTCTGTTGAAAATATTTTCTAGTTGTTGGACGTAGTAGTTCTGGCCATGTAATTTCTGTGGTGATGTAAGAAAAGGTTAAATTAAGAATGATAAATTTGAAATAATTGGCTTAAATTGGTTTCAATTTCAATTATTTATCTCATATATTATCAAGTCCAAATATTGAAGTGATGTTGTTTAACAGTGAAAGGTGTAACATTGCTATTGGTACATTTTTTTATGAAATAGGTGGTTCCATTTTTGGAAGTACTCTTCCTGCACAAGGGGCTACCACAGCATCCACCTTTGAGAATCTCGCAAATGCACAGACTTTAACCTTTGGAAATTTGGCACAAAGTAGCAATACTGGAAGCATGTTTGGTGGTTCTTCTTCACCACAGACACCTTCATTTGGAGCAGCTCCTAGTGCTGGTCCTGCAAGTGGCTCATCAAGCTTTGGGTATGTATCGAAAGAAGACTTGTTTTAATGTAAGATTCTTGAATGGACATTTTCTGTGATAGTACATATCAGAGGAAGCTGATAGTGTGAGTTTCATGTGGTAAGCATCTTTTGGCTTTAGAAGCTGCTGTGTAAAATTTCAGAGCCTAATACATTAATATAAACAAGAATCAACTCTTCTTGATTGTAGTTGCACAACACTTTGAAAGTAACCAAATTCTTAATACATCTTTTTATGCAGTTTATGATGCTATTATGCTAACATTACTTAGGAGATGCATGCAAGTCATGAGTTTCATTCTTAATTTCTAGAATGTCCCTCCACAAAGTCCGACCTAGTACGATTATGTTTATGAGTTTCAATTTAGTATTGGCTACACTAATTCAGAGGATGTGTAGTATTTTTAAATAAATATATGCTTATTATTATAAGATTATAATTCTAATGGATGAATGTATGTTTTTATGAAATAATGAGAGATTTTTAACTCATTATCAATTATGTTTACCATTCCTGTTTGTATTTGCTTTGAAATTATGCCAAATGAAAACCGCATTTCCCTTAAAAGATAAATGGATAAAAAAAGGTTGAAAAGTAGTGGAATGCGGCAACTTGAGTGTCTGAGTTTGAGCTCCAGTCTTGTTAGTCTCTGTTATTATCTTTTATCCTTTTTCCAGTCCATTTATCCTACTATATTATCAGGCATGCACATATTAGTCAGATGAAATTTTTAACAATTTTAAAATAGCAAGAATTTTCTCTAATCAGTTTCTTTTTTCTTTCTAGGGGGAGTTCTTTTACTAGCTGGAGATAAGTTAATTGATGTTCTTACTGAAGTGACTTTATTACTGTATGATTTTTTGTTTTCATGTTCATTATTTAAATATTCACTGCTTAGAAACTGACTGATACAAACACTGTGCAACATTTTCATACAGAAATATCAATTACTTATGTGAAAGGTTGAAATCTGATAATTCTTATAAACTTTATGTGCTATTGTGTTTGATTTTGATTTATTAGCCTGGAAGATTATTTCATCATTATAATGAAAATTTCTTCATTTTTGGAATCATCGTGTTTGATAACAGAAATTGAAAAGGCTATTACGAAACCTGTAAATTTTGTTTTGCTACAATAAAGTCTTCAAAAATTTGCATTATATCTTCTTTAGTTAATGCATGCCTCATTATAGAGTTGGAAGGTGTGCAAATATAAAGTGGAGTCCTTTTGTAGATTTTAATTTAATCCAAAAATGAAGATAGCATTAGTTCGTCATATTTATCTGAGTTCTTCAGAAATAAACTAGAAATTTCTTATAACTTTGATCATAAAAACCTAAAATCAATGCATTTTTGTCTTAATTAAATCAAAACCTCTTGGAAGAAGCTAGAGGTTAATGTTCATTATGTAATGTCTAACGTTTACTCCATTTGTGATCTTGTGTTCAATACTCAGTCTACTGTGGAAGTGGGCCCAATCCAAGTCAACTGAAAGAACGGTCTCCATTTGTCATGGGTATGGTGGTGGGTTAGGAATTACAGCAATTTACTCAATTGATAAAAGACTAATTTTTCAAGCCATAATTTTCCTATTATTGTATAATGTTTTGGCATGACTATTTTGGAATATTCTACCCTAGCCAGACTTGAAAAAGAAAATGATTTCAAATGACTTACTGTAATAGAACAAAAATAATAGGCTATAATAAAATTCATTTATTATATTTAAAATATAACATAACAAAATCTATGAATAACTCTATTTACAAACAATAACAGTACTAATTTTCTACAATTTTCAACCTTTTGTATAAAATACTCAAAAAATAACAGTGTGTTCCAACTCTTAAATCCAAGTTGTCTTCCTGCCATTTATGGTGTTTATCTTCTCCCGAGGAATGGCATTAAAGAATAAAAACCCAGAGGCCTTCTCAATTGCTTCAGGAGGAACCTGTTGAAGTAAATATCAATACATATAAATAAGGATTCCTTGACTCAAATATACTCTTCTTTAGACGGCGAGAACTATTAGAAACTATAACTAGTAATTTAATTTCTCAGCAATTCCTTCCATAGTTCAAAGATGGAAACTAGTTCTCATTCAGTTATGATTTTGTTTCTTTAGCTATCAAATGATAATTCCTTCAAGATATAAACTCCAAAATTTGTCATCAAGAGTGATATTAATACTGAAGTTGATAGGGGAATCTCGTTTACTTGGCCTAATGATTATTTATTATACTCTTTCAAGAAAAATCAACAACAGTAATATGGTAAAGATATCCTTCATAAGGTTCACCTCGATATGCAAAATATTATGCAATTTTCAGCCAAGTATTGGTGTGTAAGGGTAGTTCCTTTCTATGGCAAATATTTATCTGAAGTAAAGTTCATAGCATACACATATTCTTCGTACTAGAAGAAAATGTGCAGTATCAGCAAAATGCTAATAATTGCTAATCAGCAAGTCCTTCAACTTGTCTTTCTTACCATGATTCAATTAACATTCTTAATTTTCAGTGAGATTATAAATGAAAGATAACTTATCCATATGAAATATTAGTTACACTACATGTTACAAAATATTCATACATATATCACTTAACTGTGAAAATTCATTCAATGCTATTCATTTCAATGAAAGAAAACATATTTATAAAGTCATATCGAAGAAAAATATTTTCTCTCAAGCTATGAATTTAACTACTATTTCTATTACCTATGGTTTCAATGACTGCTCATAAAATCCTGACTTAGGAAGATTTGGGCAACATGATTGTTTTAGTTCTGATTCAAGAATATAGTAGATCATTGATTAATTCAGGGTACAGTTGTGACCCACAGAGAATGTGGTTGGTTCATGATATCTCAAAGGAAATTAGCGCTATAACCATAAATTTATTAAGCTTGTATAATGTATGCTGAAACAGCCTATGGGATGCATATTCTCAGATAGAACTACACTTTTCTGAACCATGGGGCAAAATAAGTGATTTTTCAACATAAACATGTTGAAATCCTTTTAGTAATGTGCTTGTATATTTTATCCTCGTTAAAGCCAATTTAGCTCAACTCTTTTAGGCCAGATATATTATAAGTTATATTATTACAAATCATATCTAATTCCTTTCTCTCTTACCTGAAAGCTTTGAATAGGAGTATTGTCATCAATGACTTGATTGGGCATCACATAAGCTTCCATGTGTAACCCTCCGCTTTTCTCTTCACACACTACAACCTTGAAGAAATGTGTTGGCACAGCAACAGAGTTGGCACCAATAACTTGATATTTCACATAAGTTTTTCCATCAGATTCACGCCTGCAAAAGATATAAAACAAAACTGCAACATACTATTTAAAAAAATTAGGTTACTATTTTCATAATTCTGACAATTTCAAGCTCTGTATAAATATTTCGACTTCCATACATGACAAAATATTCAGGATTCTGACAATAGCACATTTACCTTTCAAATAGATATTCGATAGCTCAAAGTAGGATAAGAAGGGATCAAAATGGAATGCATTCAGATTAAAATTTCCTTTGTTTTTATCTTTCAAGTGACATAATTCTTTCATGTCAAACCAGGAAAGTTCTTGGTGGCAAGTATTAATGTAAATCATTCAGCAATCAAATCATGATCAAAATAAAAGCAATCAAGTCAAAAGTAGCATTGGTATAATGATAGGTTATGTGAATCAAAATGTTTCATAAGCACAGTTTTTTCTTTTAGGAGGCAAACTTTTAATAAAAATCAACATTTACCCAGAATTTCCATTTAGAAATACTAGTACTAGCCATAATATGATTCTCAAAAGCAACACAGTGGTTTAAAGTCAATGTAACTTATTTCAGATATCTCTTCAGGGTAAACTGTAAATGAGAGACAAGGAGGTAACACAGGTGCAGATGACAAGACATTCATGCAACATATTAAAACAAAAAGGCAAATCATTATACCTTGGCAGATAGAGAGGCCCAGTGCATACATAAACATTAGGGTAGTTGAATAACAATTTACGCACATGCTTCTCTAGGCGATTCCACGAATCTCTGTTGAATCCTTTGCCAACCTGAAAGGAAGCAAAATCTTAGCATCTTTCATGATGAAGCACCTTTAATTCAAAGGATATCAGTTTATATACCTGTGGTGCAATGTTTGATAAAACAAAAGTTTCATTGACATGCTCTTGACAAGATTTATGGTTCCCAGCAGCTGCCATATGACCTCTGTCAAATCCACTTCCAAGATAATCTTTGTTTGTTGCTCTGAAATAAAAAAATCTACATTTATTTTTGCAACCCAAAATAATTAAAGACTTCAAAGCATTTACATACCAACATCATGTCCTTTTTCTGACTGAGTTTATAACTATGAAACTACCGTAGATTCCCCAAATAAAATGAAAAAGTTGCAATGAACACAAAATAACTAAAGGCAATTAACTGATAAAAGAATGAAGGTGAATAACACAATGAAGGAATAATGATAATAACATGCAAAAACACTAACAAAATTAAATCCGATGATAACGAAATTCTGAATAATCATTGGCTTTCTCTCCTTATTATAACGATTAAAATTCGTAATTTATTATGTTAAGAGGAATATTTTTTAAATGTTTCCTTTTTTAGGGATTCCATGGATAATGGAGAAAGAAATAATAATGGAGAAATGCACCTCTTATTTTCCCGACAGCTAAATAAAAATTTTAGAAAACCTCTTGGCATAGCATGCCAATCACTGAATCTTCGAACATGAGGATAACCCATAATTTAAAATGCTAAAAGATTATTTTCCCTTGACAAGCAAACTTTTAAATTTGGCCGAACCTGAAAAATTGATGAACAGATGGATCTTCGAAAAAGTCCGACTTCGAGCGATCAACGGCATCATTTTTCTTAACACAATCCGGTGTCAGGTGTTCAAAGACCCAATATGGGACCCTATTTCTTTGATCGTACGAAAGGATGAAGTCTTTTTGAGATCTTAAATTCGCCATCCCTGGAAATCCATACTTCATTATCTAAAAAAAACAATAATAATATAACAAATAATACAATTACAGGAATTTTTACTTATCGAAAAATAACATTAGTTTGATATTAGAATGAAAATGAGGCAATACTGGAAGATTTTCATGGAAAAAGTTTCATACTATAAATTTCAATTTTAAAATCTTACTCAACATTACCTGAGATGTTCTATTAGTAGGTGTCAGAGCGTTTTGTTTTGCATCTTCCGAAAACGGAGTAGCGGCATGGACCGAAGTAAAAACAGGGATCCCGGGCCATTTTTCGAACTTAGAGACTTCATTACAAAATCCACTACCCTGTTCTAAACTGGAATGAAAGATATGCTTCCTTCTTTCATAGAAAATTCCACCAAACCATCCACCTATAGCCGCAGCGGGCACCAATATCCGAAGTAGTTTCCTAGTACTCATGATTTCGAAGACTTATTACCATAGAATGTATTAAAGTATTCAGATTTCACTTAAATGGTCACTAAGCATTACTGCAGCGTCATTCGAGGCTTTTGGAGGCCTACGAAGTCATTATTAACTCTTCTTTGTTATTACAGAAGTATATTTTCTGTAAACCAGTAAATTTTCAAATATTCTAGAATGCAGAAGATTCTTTCTCCCTTTCCCTCGCCTTTAAGATGAAAAACGATATTAAGACAGTTGAAGTGAGGATTTCGACTAGACAACTTTTCTCAAATGGTAGCACGTTGTTCCAGAGACTTGTAAACATGAACGGTATGGATGAAAAACTTGATTACAAAGAAGTTGAAAGAAGAATAAGGGAAGAAGATCGATTTATATCACAATTGTTCAAAATCTTACCCAACCAAAGGCATAGGGGTAAGTTTCATTCACGATCTGTTTGATACTTGACTGTCCTTAAAATATTGAGGTATAACCAAGTAATTTTACAGAGCCCGAAGAAGGTGAAGATGAAGAAAGCCCATATTTGCTGAATAGTAAAAAAGGTAAGAAATATTTTGTTCCCTTGGCTTATTGAACTCAGTTGTGGAAGCTAAAATTTACAATAATTTCAGGACAAAAAAAAGTACCTGAAGTACCAACTGCTAAGAATGGTGCAGTTCGTGCGAAGAGTCTTGAAGAACTTCACGCTAGATTGAAGGAGCTTCAGGGTATGTATATTTTTTTAACTTTATGAACGTTCACAGCATAAACCTGGAAGTTTTCAAATGAAGACGCCGGGTTATGGTATTGACATAAAAGTCGATAATTTGAGACGCATTTATATTTCAACCATATTTTTCATGAAATGTTTTATGAAATTTTTTGAAGTTTGCCAACAATACTTCTGATTGTCAGTTTACCACGTGATCGCTATAACCGAGAGTTATTAAATGAAGTATATATTCTTATTAGTACTCAATCTTGAAGTTTTCCATGTTCTTTCTTTATTATATGGATCAAACAAAGTAAAACTTTCAATTAAGTTTCAGGGGATATGGATATTAATCGATGTTTTGTCTTTCAGGAAAGAAATTAGATTATAAACAAAAATTATTGAAGAAAAAATTGAAAAACCAGATGAAAAAGAAGAAAAGAAGTAAGGAATTGAGCATGAAACGGAATCTAGTGAAATTACCGAAGGTAGAAAGAGACGGAATAGTGGAAGGAACAAATGGTATCACCTCTCATAGACTAGCAAAGCCAGTTTTTAATAGTGCAGGTAAAATGGTTTTTAGCAAGTTCGATTTTAGGTCAGATGAAGTGGTGGATGGTAACGTAGGCAAGAAAAAGAAGGAAGATTTGAAAAAGGTGATGGAACGTTTGAAAAAGGAGAAGGCTGAGGAGGGCGAAAAGGACGAAGAAGTGAAAAAATCAAAAAGTTGGTCCGCTGTTTTAGCTCGGTCCCGTGGCGAAAAGGTCCTTGACGATCTTGAGTTGGTGAAAAAGTCGGTCAATAAATTGGAATCTAAGAAGCGTGCTAGTAAGAAAAAGTGGGTGGAAAGGGAGGAGAAAGTAAAGAAAGGAAAGGAAGAGAGAGAGGCGAAGAGAGCTTCTGCCATCGCCAATAAGAAACAAGAAAAGAAATCGAAGAAAATCAAGAAAGCGATAAAGAAGGGCAGATACATTCCTGGCTTCAGTTAGAAGTCAGATCATGAGATGTACAGTATTTTATTGACAAAAATTTGTTAACCATTTTCATTGTTAGGCGCGGCCCGAGAGTTCAACTCATTTTTATTATTGACTGTTTATTCGCAGTTCTCTTGGGAATGACTTCTTTGACTCTTACCTTTGTGTAATAAAGTGATCAATGGTGCAAATTTATTTTTGTTTTTTCTTTAATAATAGCCAGTGTATGCTTTTATATTAATTTGAAACCTAATTCAAAAATTTCATTATTTATCTTTGACATCTTGCTTTAGCCCTTAAATCTTCAAAGCTATTTGTTTGATATCACCCCAGACATGAAATTTACTGGTTGAAGAGCTGATATAGGGATTGATCCGATGTGTGTGAACCTTTTTGAGTCTTTTTGAGAGAAAAGACCTATGCATATAAAGGTTGTTTAAGTAGGCAAGGGATTCCTCTAAGGGAAAAACAGGGAATGGAAGTGAAATGCGTCTTTAATAGTGATTAGAGCAGTCCAACTCAGAAGAAGCTGAAGCACTGCTGTTGCATCAAGGATACCTTTTCAATTTTCTAATACAAATCTTGGAATTTATTTTCTAACGACTCTCAATATTATGCAATTCACTTTTAATCAAGCTGGATGCATCATTCTTAAGTGTTCTATATGGAAAGTTACTCAAAAGTTGCATATTTAATGTCCATTTATTTCCTGATATCTCATATTGAGGTATTTACCATCGTACAATTTTTGCCTTAATCTTCTCTGTCATTTCCATTGGTTCTTACTGAAAGTTACTTTCTTTAACAAACCATATCCTTTTAATAATTGATCCACCCATTTCGTCAGCAATTGCTCAATTACTTGCATCAAAGCCCTTTCTTCCCCCACTATCTCCAGAATTTCCATGTTTGTTTTCCCATCAACCCAAATTACTTCTTCCGTTTTTATTCTGATCCATCATAATCATTGGAAAATTAGTTGAAATGGGCCACCCTTGCCATGCTCTACAGTTTTTTTAAACCTCTATTTGCTGTAGTGTTTTATTGGGACTCCATTGCTGTCTCAACAGTGTTCGGATACCTTTGCAGCTACTTCACTGAGGTACATGTATGAACTCCTTTTATCCTGTCCCCTACCTGTAGACTTATCAGGAATGGGTGGCTTTAAACAAAATTCTTGTTAGTAGAGCTCTTTCCTCTGAACATGCAAACTCTTCTGCCATGACTAGGTTTTATATTGAGAAGAGGGATGATTCAAGACCTATTTTTCAATTCTAGAGCTACATTTCTGGCGTTCTTGTTTTAACTTCTTTCATTATGTGGTTCATTAGCTTAATTTTATCACTTGAAGCGTGGTATTGATGTTATACCTTCTTTATAAGAAGTGATTATATTTGCAATTTAATTTTTATGATTTATGTTCAATGTAATCAGTGGTGCTTACAATACCGTTGTAGTTTTCGAAACACTATTTATGATCCAATTCTTTTGTTTGCCTACTTTTCAAGAGTAAAGGCAGGTTCCACCATGCAAGAACCTTAAAGAACAGAGGGCAATCGATTGATAAGTTTGCTAATTAAAATGATGAAGATTACGTAGAGGTAATATTTTCAGTCTTATAGGTAATTTTTTCATGGATTTGTCATGGATTCTGTTTAAAAATGATGAAATTTGTTCATGTAGAAAAGAATCTAGCGTTAGATCAGTTCAAACTTCCAACTGTTAGTTATTAGTTCCACCAAGAGGTGGCATGAGCTTGATAGTCGACTGACGCCGTGGCCGCGGAATCTCATGAAAGCTTCAAAGGAGTACTACATGAAGACTGAAGAAGATGACAATTTAGGTAAGAATTACTTATGAGAGTAACCTAATTTTATTAAGAATATGAAATATTTCTGTATGAAAGAAATTATCACCTTACTAGAATATAGTCAGGAGCTATTTTAGGGTTAAGTATCCTTATATAGCTCTCCATGAAATGATGTGGGTACATTTAGAAGTTTGGCATAACAAATAAGCTATCTCAAAGAATGTTTATGACCCGTAATAAATGTACGCACAAGGCTTTCCCCATTGAATTTTCCGCCTGAGGCAAATGTACGTACGTACATTTATTATCGTTTATTTATCACTAAGTCATTTTTCCAATATTCGTTTAAGAGACCATCGAACAGCAAGAATATTTTAATTTAAATGTATAATACTTCGTAAGTTAAACATTCAACGATAAATAACATCGTTGAAACAAATTGTGTGTCATTGAAAAGATTTTAATTTTCACTACAGTGCCTCAGTTACATATCTTTTGTGTGATTACTTAGCTATGTAGGATTGATGCACAAACTCAGGGAAGCGGCAAATCTAGCCCGGTTAGCAGTAGAATTTTTATTCATTTTGTCGATAGAGGAAGTCATTCCGCTGCCATACGACCGACTTAAGTAGCAATAAATGCAATATGGCCTACAAGCCAAAACAATTATTCATACATTGTCTATAATCAGATATCTTCATTAGTAATCCGTACATAGCCGACTAGAAGTAGCAATCTGTGTAAGTGATTATTTCCTAAGAAAGCTTTATCTTGTTTTCCTGGATTTCTTGTATGTTAGAAGCTAGAATAACGATGATGATGATTTTTTCGGAAAACTTTTTGATAAACTTATCTCCTCTTTTGGATTGAATTTGATCCGAGGAATTTTATTATTAATCAGACACTTCTGCCAAACATAAAATTTCATATTACTAATTGTAAGATAGGTTTATTATTAGTCAATGAGTTTAGTAACTTGTTCTCTTATTTAGCCGATGCTGACTGATTGTCTCTGTCTGAATGTATTATCCAAAACAAGTGATCTGGAAAGTTAATACAGAAACGTAGATATGATAAATTAAAAGCAGTTGTAAAACTTTCGCATTAGTTACTGTCAAGCGGAGAAAGCGCTTCAGTTTACTACTTCTACCGCAGCTTTTTGTCTCCTCAAGTTTCAGATGTGATTAATCTTTTAAAACAGGGAAGTTGAGACAAGTGAAGCAAAGAAGCGGGGTCTATCCTTCGCATGAATTTGTAAGGGAGGGAAGTTTGTGCAGGTCGAAAAAACGATGTTATAACACTGAGGGATTACTCCGTATTTGCCTCTCTTTCAGGCAGGATTCATTATTCTTCCCAGAGCCGGATGTAGGTGTGATGAGACCCTAAGTTATTAAAGGTAATGGAGCCCTTTATATGTATATTTATTTTTCTTTAAATATTACGGGGGCCCCTGAGAGAGCCGGGCCATGTACTATACTATTACTTGATTAGTATATACGTAAATGCGGCACTGGTTCTTGCCAAGGTTCTTCTTAGACTGGATTGTCTCTACCTCAGAGATGACGAATCGTTTTCGGTAGTATGTCACATTTGATAAAATAATGGACTTGCAAATTTGGTGCCATCTCATAGCGGGAGATGCTGGCATAATTTATATCGTTATGCTAATCATGGACTTAAAGTGCTGTTATTTACGGCATCAAATTACAAATAAGCGTTAATAATGATTGAAATCTAAAAAAAATTATTTTTGAGCATAGATGTTGTATTGAATTCGTAAAAAGGATAGCGCCATAGGAGTAGAACTTCGCAAAAAATTCAGTGGTGTGCCATTTTGGGCTCCTAAGTTCGTCGTCTCTCTGTATTTTCGATTCTTTTGAGTTCCTCGGTATCATATAATCATATATATATATATATATATATATATATATATATATATATATATATATATATATATATATATATATATATATATATATATATCACACATCATATCATAGTATGAATTTGTTTTACGATTCATAATTATGAAACTTAGGACCGTTGATTCTGGACATTTTAGGCTACTTGTATTTGCTCTTTTCTATCTTGATAATTATTTCAAAATTATCCAATTTAAACACCATGAAAAATACATCGATTTACATCAGTATGTTAGTTTTAGGATGAAAAATTCTATTCTATCATCCTGTCCCAGTTAAAAAATGTGCCTTATTATATCAATGATTAATGATGGCCAACTCTAGAACAAATAAGGTATACATAAGTTATATTAGCCAACATGTAATTTATCAATACTCCCAACACGAAAATAAAAGGATTTAAATTATTGGTTTGTTTCTTAAGAAGAAAAAGGCGAATTGAAACTAAATTATATTGTTGAACTAAGTCGCATGCTAAGATCAACGTCTTTTACTTTGGAAATTGTCCGAAGATTAAGGGAATTTATAATCTGCACATAGGGAATATAATCAATATCAAAGTCGAGACGAAGTCCAAAGAGTTTGATAAATTAATTTTGGATGTTCGTTGTCGTGATTTTATGTTTGAAGAGATATGAGGACCAGATACGAGATGCGTCTTCAAGAGTAGATCGTACAAGAAAGATGAAGATACCTTAAAATGTTGATATCATTAAAATCCCTAGCCGATCTGGATAATCTGATCTGGATCGGGATATAATCCGTTCATAAATTTTTCCTGAAGGATTATTAAAAAGTGGGTCTTCCAAAATTAACTTGGGGTATTTTTATAAAAAGGGACTTCTCCCGATCCCGGAAGAACGGGACGAATGGAAACCCTTCTATTAATCGGAACTCTCCTGTTTCATTATTTTCTTCGTATAAGCTGGCAGATACATTAATGTCACAATTTAATTTTTTTTAATCTGAGAAAACAAAATATTATAAAAGAAATGCTATGGATGTTAAAATATTCAAGGTAAACCGTTTATTTTCGTTGATAATTATCTTTTGAATGTACACACCATATGAAGATGATTTAAATATCACTGAACGACATGATAATAGGAAATTAAAAATTCAGCATATTTGTGTAAATAGTTCATCAGGAATATTTTATTTCTATTCTGTAATACGTTTTAGAGCAATGCCTCGAAACCGATGTTTAGTGAGTAAACTCTGGTATTCCTCATACCATCCCGTGTTTTACGATTATAATCGTATGTTACATTATGTATGAGCAGTGTTTTCCTTTTGAATGTACTTTATCTTCTTATAGTATTTGTTACAAAAATTTAGAACTCTGCATTATCTATACAGAATTTCATCTTCATAAAATTCATATCTGATATTAACAAGCGTATAGTTTAGTTAGTGTGTCACTAAAAAGGTTTTCGAAGCATTTGTCGAGAATTCAATCTAAAAGCGCTCCGAGAAGTAATGCGGGTCCAGGTGCAAAGTAAATGATGGACTTCCTTGTTTTTATCATTACGATAATTGCCTATTCCGATAATTGAGTAAACCTGGATTGCCTAACGTACGGCTGAATGCAGCCAATTGGAAGAATTAGACCGATCTCGGGAACTTGTACCCGTTAATGAGATGAGTGCAACTTTGCGGAAACTATATGATCTTATATTAATCTTGTATGGGCTGAATCTTTCTTTTTCAACCGTACGAAAACAGTAAATTAATAAATCTGCTTGTATGTCCAGTTTTAACAATATATTAAGTAATCATTCGCGAATATATGCTTTCTAGTCTACTTGAACCTCTATATCACTCTATATTGAGGAAAATTTTAACAACGGCAAACATAAACAACGAAGAAGATAAAAATTATATAGATTAATCATTCCTTTTAATCATTTAGATCTCACACTAGCCCAAAATATATGCCCGGATAGGGGTTAAGGAATAACTTTGCGAGATACGTCTTTTGCATAAAAAAACCAATTAAATGGAAGTGAAAAAGTCAATGTGATAGGGACTCGAACGCTGTTGCGATAATGTTTAGCGCTAAGCAGAGCCATCAGTCGTTTCGCACGCGAAGATTCCGTAAAACGGAGTAAGACTGTTCTGTGTATTAATTCTGTTTCGAATTAATTCAAAGCATTCACTCGTAAATGGAAGATTTGGGTTCGACTCCCAGTAACGTACGGCCTTTTCTTTTTCAGACATGTGTAGCTATGCTTATATTCTTATAATATCGCATTTCCGTGTATGTTGGACGTTTTTACTTTAATATAGAGAACAAATAATTAAATCTATCAATGAACACTGGCAATGCTGGTTGATTCTCACGAATTCTCGAGTTTCCGTTACATTATTTTCATTTTAGTTTTTTATTACTATTTTTCTTATTGACCTATCTTGTTACTTAAATATTTCTATTTAGGAATGTTCTTTTTTGTATATTTTATGCAAAATTAGTTTTTTATGCAAATAATTATTTTTATGCAAACATCTATATTCATATTATCCATGTGAAGTGCAACTGTATTATATCAAAACCAGGGACAAGGGCTTGACTTTCTATGGTGTCTGTCATCATTCAAGTAATTTTTGTAAACTCTAAGCCCATGCCAATGTAGAAATCGTGTTGAAATAAAGTAAATTTAAGTTTATAATTTTTACCCTAAATCGATGGCATCAAAAATTTACGATAAATTTTGTTAAACGTAATACTTTCGGATAAGAGTTCATTTTAAATCACGAAAGATATATGTATTTAACTTAGATTGATTCGTTTTCTCGCTTTTCAGCCTTTGTTTCTAGATGTGCTTCCGTTCTTAAATATAGAAATAAAACTGTAAAGAAGGTGATAATTTATTTTATTGAAAGAATGACATGTTTTATCATGAAGATATGGCTCGATAAAAAATGTTTTTTCTCTGAGTGATCCACACTTTGCGGTGAATGCACGTATTACACCCATAAACATTTTTCACCCAAATGAGATACAAAAGTTCGATGCAGCTTCTCGGCACATTCGAAGAGAATGTTGGCTTGAAGACGCCTGTTCCACGAGCAGAAACCTTGCTCCACACGTGTTCTTTGGATTTCCTATAACATCAACACATTAATTATTTTCTGCATTTGTGACATCAAAATTTCCTAATCCATCTGGGGGAGTAATTGTCAACGTGTAAACACACACATACATACACCAAATATTTCGATAACTAAGACAAGAGCGACTGGAAAATGAATTGGGAACGGATGAAAACATTTTCGGACAGAATCGTGTCAATCAAAAGCGTTTGAAATTCGTGTTTCTGGATTGCCCTGTCAACCATTTTCCAGCTAATGTTTGGTTGGCTTTGAATACTGTCACCTAAAACGTGTTAACACATCGATATGAAACATTCTACTCCGAGTAAAAATGACACCAACGAGCAAAAGGTTTTTATTCAGAAAATGGAAATTTAGGCTCATAAACAATGTCATCAGTTCCACAAAGAATAGTTATAGTAATAACCAGTAGATGTGCTGATTTCCACTTTCAAACCAAAATGGAAATGAAGCTGTGCTTAGGCACACGATTTGTCTATTTATCGATGTCGGTATTACCACTGGGGGATTCCCAATGATTTTGGGCTTAGTAGTAGTATTTTTTCTATGTATCTCCTCAATAAATTGACTTCATGGTGGTACATCCATGTTTGACCTCGGTAACAGCTTTTTACCATAATTGACATAAACATTATTATGCGGGGCATCAATCTTTCCGTATCGCAACTAAATCACTAATTTCCTCTCGATCAGTAAAATTCATAAACTTACCGTTTGCACTTGCTTGACCAAACGGGTTTCATCTTATCACTTCTTTGTTATACTTTCCTCATTCCTTGTTTATCAAAAATAATTACGCGAAGTAATGAATCGTCAATTCGTATAGCACGATGATTCACTGGAAATTCGTCATTCACTAATTAACCTTCGGATTTTATCCAACGAAATTAACTTCCGATAGCGTTTCGGAGTGCATGCCGACATGGCCATGAGTTTAAATGCGAACGAGAGAGAAAAATAACTTTTTCCGAATCAGAATTATTAAACTGAAAAGGAAACGATTACTTTCATTTCGCTTTCACATTGTTTGTGGCTGCCAGCATTTCAATACACTTTTCGAAAAGATTTATCCGATATTTAAAATGAAATTTTGTCTCAAAAAATCGATCATCACGCTATCCTGCACTCGATTTACGATGCAGACGAGAATTTCATGAATGAATTACGCAAAACTGTCTTTATTTATTAATACAGACGCGTCCGGATCATATTGGTACGTTATCATTTCTGCATAGCCTGGTTCAAAAATACCTTTGGAATAATTATTCGATGTTTAATTACTCCTACACGTCATCGTAGCAGTTTTTGAATACAAACGAATGAACGAAAGATTTAAATATATAGATGCTCATCCGCTGATCGATGGAAAATAGAATAACGGGTTATACGTATACGATAGGATATTTTCTAGGCATGATACCTAGTTTTATTTGTAGAAATACGAAATTAATTACACGAAAATATAGGTTGAATACGGAAAATTTGCATACGATTATGTATGATATGAAAATATTTCATTTAATCATGATTCACGGTCGATTTTTCTTGAATATCAAAAAGAGGCACAGCGTAAAATAGATTTATATTTCGAAAGCTTTACTTGTACTTAATTTATAAAAATGTTTCCAGTTTTCTGAAGGTTGTTCGTTTGTTTTTACGAGTTCTTGTTTCTCGCATGAGGATGATATTAACAATACGAAATACTTTCTCCGATGAGGATTTATTCCAGAAGTTTCTTTTGATTTTACATGTGTAAGGCAAGATATAATTCAACTTTTCCTGTATGTTGATTGTTTTCCATATATTAAAAGATGTGATACTTTAAAATTGCTATATTGCCTATCCATAAATCGACATTTCTGTGGAAAACTAATAATAAATAAATCGAAACATTCATAAACTATTCAGATATTCTCAAAACCTTACTTTCATGGTCAGTCAAAAAATTTCGTAGTTCATGAAACGAAAGAAAAATATGATAAAAGATTTGAAATCCCTTCCATATCATTCGATGGATTAATATGTACTGTATACTTTATATGGAATAAATGTAGTTTTGAACAGGTATCACAGAGATTTTGTAAATTCTGTCAGTTTTTTCATTCTGCTTACTAGCAATCATAAATAATGTTGCGAATTCGACTTTGATCGAGGACTATGATACCGTTATTATGTGGTTTTCCTTTTCAGGTTCCGACCGCTTAACGCATCTTAACGTGTTTTTTGATTAATTGTTTACTCTCATACGTATATATGAACGTTTCGCAGGCAACATTTACTTCAAATTGATGTTAATGACTGAGAAGGAAACGGATTCATTCGAACTTTAGCGAAGAAATTTTCGTTTTCTTTCGGGTTAATCGGTATTCAGATTATAATTCATCCGAGGCAAGAAATATTTTTGACGCTATCGAATCGAATTATCAGTGTAACTAGATAAAATTACGATACCCCTTCGGTGTTCGTAAGGAGCACGAATGATTTCGATAATTCACACTCAAAGGTGGAACCTCAAAGTCACTCTTGTGGTGAATTATAGTAATAATCCTTTAGTAAATGACGTTCGGGCCCATAGTTAGCCATTCTCAAAAGAGATCCCAGATTCAAAGGCCTACCGGAGCCTTTAATTTACGCAAAGGTCATCCAGCGATAGACGAGTTGAATTCAGGCTCTCTCGATGTATCTATAATTAATTTTTTTGTCCATTGCATCGTTGGGGAACATGTAAAAATAAAGCGCGACGAAAACCAAAAGTTTGAACGAAACAAGACTCTGTCACTGCTACGGTCACTCAGGAATGTATCGTTAGTAATGTAGATAAAGCTTCCTCCATCTCCTTTTCCATACTCCTATAGAAAGAATTCTCTTCGTATTTTGTAGCGCGGATCTACCAAACGGAGCGATCCCCATCCAAATCAGCATTCGTCTTTAATGAAAGCGCTGTTTTATTTGGAACAGCGGTCATCGGGGCCAATGTCCGTTTTACGGCGGGCGAGGTTTTCCTTTTCTTCGGGGTGTTAGTCCCACAGGTGATCGGGAGAGGCGGGCGTCTTTCCACGCATCACCAGTCGGACTATTCCCTCCGATTCGCCACACTTTTTACCCTTTTCTTACGGAGCAAATACTGATATAGACTATTTTCTCTACAGGTTCCGCGAAATCTCCGCCTTGGAAGTTTGATTGGGTCGAACGGGGAGAGGGAAGGCCCATTCGACTATTGGATATGTTGGCGGCGCTGGTTTCGGAAGTCACACCATGTCCACGGCCTCTTCTCCTTCATCGCGGCCATCGGCGCTGGCGTTGGAGCGCGATGCCATCGTGATGGCCGTCGATGGCTCCATGGATGACAGTCTCATCCCCGCACCCCGCCACATCCCCCCTTCGTACTCCCCACCCACTCCCAGAAGAGATTCCGTGGGACGCATATCTTGATGGCCGTCGCCGGCGGCGTCGTACGGCGCCAGCGCCGCAGTGGCCGTCGGTTGGTTTCCGGAAGAAAGAGGTAAGGAGCGCCTCTGCTGGAGGGACTTCTTTTTCTTTCTGTGAATTCAGAGACGCCTGAGATTAAATACTCGCTAAATTATATACTTGGTGAAGAGGTTGGGTACTATCTGGTAAAGTTTTTTTTTACATGTATACTTGTTGCCCCGTGTGAAAATTTCTTAGACGACTCTGTTATTCTAATTCCCCACCCAAATACATTTCAACAGACGCTCCAATCATGTAAAAATGATATTGCGCATTTTTACTGTAATGACGACAGCTCTGGAGGAAGTATGGGATTGCTTGAATTGTTGATTAACGGTGGGAATTTTCCCCGCGACCGCTAATATCACTATGAAAGTCTGTCATGAAACCCGAAAAATGTAGAAGTTGGTGGCATATCAGGAATATTGTATTTATATAATAGAAATGTGTATGCTGTTGGTATGAATGCAGGGCCGTCCCGAGACACGGAGAGCTGGGCGGTCTCCCAGGGCGCCGAAGTTTGGGGGGCGCATAACGTTAGTTTGCGGTTATAATAAAGTGCCCTTGAAATCATGAAGAGATCATACTGTAGTGTGTGCTCTCTTCATGGTCAAATCAGTTATTCATTAATTTGATTGGCTGCTCATTCTATAGATAAATCTCAGGTTTTTTAGAATCGATATTTCATTGTAAGCTTATGTATTCGAGCGATAACAAAATTTACCGTTTATTTATGAAAGAAAAGTTATTGACGCTGGTGATGAGTAAGTGACATTCCTTAATACTTACGCGGAGGCTTATGTCGGATGTATGTAAGTATAACATAAGATAAGGGCGTTAAGTACGCAGTGACATACATCAAGCTTATCTCACCCAATTTTGAAAGCCTTAATCTCGCGATACAATGCGGAGATACCCAAAGGTAAACATCTTCAGTATACTTGTAAAAAATGATAACGGATCACGAAACAAGCTGGTACAATATATCGAATGATATTTTGATTGGCAGTTATATTATGTAATATTAAACCAGTAAACCAGTAGAATTGGTCAGTACAATTTATAGCGTTTTTTATAGCAGTCGCAATATTATTTTCTCTTTCGATTTTATAGCAAATAAACTTATTTTCGTTTAAATTCGCTCGGAGGAAAGGAATTTCGCCAAAAGTAACACATTTACAGTATATTTTTAAAATGCACTTTTTCACAAGCTTCGTACTAGAGCAAGATAAAAGTAGGTTCTGTTTAAGAAACAACTTGGAATACATGATTCAATTCTGATTAGATTTAATAATAAATACTAAATTTGATAGATTAAATTTAGTAATCTTTGTTTGTTTTTGCGGGAGTAAATAATTCGTACAGAAAGTTTCATAATTAATAAAATAAATATTCTTTAGCGTTATTTGCTGAATTTCATTTTCACTAATAAAATAGTTACGAAAAAACTTGTACAATAATTTTATAGAATTGTACAAGTTTTTTCGTAATTATTGAGTTCGTTATTAATAATTCGTAGATATGAAGTTGATAGGTAGAATTTTCCACAAGGAGTGGAAAAAGAATTCCGTGGATTGAAGCTGCAGGTAGTTATTTCGTTTCCCCTGTCGAAACGTATTTTGCAACCCGTTTTATGAAAAGAATCAGAGTGAGGTGTCAACATCCACAGAAAATTCCACAAATGGTAACATAGTGGGGCGTAAGATGCTTCTATAAAAAACTACGATGTGGATTGTTTGGAAGGATTTTTCTTGTCGAGAATACTTTGAAGTTCAAATCCTGAGAAAAGGCAGACAAAGGAAATCCTTTTTCGTTTGACCCCGCTAAATCTCAGTCAGTTTTCTCTCGGACATGCTATGTTAATCCACATTCAGATGTTTCGGGCACCTGTTTCATCGAACCGTAAAAATACTCACCTATTTCTTCGAGGAAAGACGCTGTTCTCCAGGTGCAGCGCGGCGTTTATGTCACTCCTTGCGGTGCACATGCACGCTTTCACGAAAGACTTCTTGAAGTTATCGCTGAGGAAGGCATAGAGCACTGGATTGACAGCTGAATTTGAGTAAGCAAGGCAGCCTGCGAAGAGGAATATGGTGAGCCAAAGGGGAGACTGGCATTCTTGCGGAGGGGAAAAGAGAAGGGTCAACTGCGTCACCCAATATGGCAGCCAGCAAAAGACGTAGACCGCGATCACGGTGAGCACGAGCCGTGTCACTTTACGGTGAGATCTGCGCCTTTGTTCCCCTCCTGGTCCGCCACCTGCGAGAAATAAAGGAAAATTAAGAATAGCTCCTCTGCTTGGGTTTTCTTTTAAATAGACGCTATCACGATAGCACGAGATGGAATTAGGTCAGGAGATGATGCTTTACAGTGTTTATTTATTATTTGCTGCAGTTTGACTGTTGTCAGGTAACGGCCCCAATTTTTATCAAGCAACTTGTAACTTGTAACACAAATAAATCTTCAGTCATTTGCACTGGAAGTTTCATAAGGATTAACGTTCCGGAGTAAAATATCCTTATTTAAAAACAGTATTAAAATATAGAAGAAACACCAAGACTTAACTTATAGAACCGCCCTCTGGTACCCCTTCAATTTTAACCAAACATTTATTTATAAATTTAAACCAATAATTTCCCGTAGATACTGCATAGTTACTGTTTACATCGTTCTTTAGGCAAGTCACAATATCTCCATCAATTTCGGCAGATTTTCTTGTTAATTAAGGAAAAGGAAATTTCTAATATTCCGGCTCTTAAACTTACTGCACAATAATATTCATTACCTTGGAATGTTCATAGCATCGAGGGATGGGCGAATGAAAAAAAAACGTCTCAAAAGCGATGTAAATTCAAAATCTAGCACTAAATTCATCCTTACGACGTACAGCACATTAATTTTCTTCACTAGGATAACTTATCTGGGTCATTGTTATACAGAATGTAGTAGTCCAGAATGAATGATTAATTACGTAAATGAGGATATCCGCGTCTTAATCAAGTGGACATATTTTTTCCAGTAGGACTTCTCCAAGCGACCACTTTCGATAACAAGCTAGGAACGTCTGGTAACCTTGACTTATATTAGAACTAATTGGAAAAAAAGTTCTAGATGATGATCGTTCGAAAGGTAACGGCCTCGATGAATCTTAAAGGAGAACTAAGTTACCTAATTTATTCAGTTCACCATTTTCTTCTCCAATTTATACTCTTGTCTATAAATGATTACATGATTCCTATACATTCATCACTCCTATGGACTGTGTACTTCTTTTTATGATTGGAAAGGAACCCGGAGAAAATCGAAAAAGTTTCCTTTTATTACTATGGAGGCTGACCCACCGACCTGCATTGAAGGCTGATTGAAGTGAGGTTTAACATTCATCGCTATTTCACAGGCGTATTTTAGTTTATTTGCATACAAGATGTCAAGCTTGCCGTGACTGATTCACATATTGATTCATTCGTGGCGTTTCCTCTCATCTACTATTCTTTATATTTCATTCTTGAACCAAGTAGGCACTAATTGTCTAGGAAGAGTTTGAAAAAAAGGGCTGAATTTAAGGGAAATATGGCATGTTTTCTGCGGTTTATCGCGCATTAGAATTGGGAGTGGAGAAGACAAGAGAAAATTGAGTTCCCTTTCCTACAATAGGTGTTAAACTGGGGAGAAGCTCAGCCATTACTTCTAAATGGATTTTGCGAATGAAGTAAAGGCTGAACGGGATAAAAACGAAATTTAGATGCATTTGCGGTGGAAGTTGATGAAGCCGAATCTGAGATTCCAGCTGAGTGGAATGTATCGTATTATATACGTAATGGCGACGTTATACAATGCTCAAAGCTCGATACCTGAGTATTCTGGGGGCTCCCGGAAAGTCAAGTGGTTAACTGTGGTGAAAGTGGTCCCGATTTCGATTCCAGGTGGGTGCCTCTATGTGCAGAATTACCTTAGCGGTCAAAATACATTCAAAATGCTACTACTGCGTATTTTGAGCTTTTGAAAAAATTAGGTTTGCATAAAAATAAAATTTGAAAAAAAAAATTCACGAAAAGTCAAGAGTTTAGATAGTACGTATCTCTTTATATTTACAGTTCCCATCATTAGGTAAATTTGCAAAATAAACGTATGTTCGTGTTGTTGAATTTGTATTTAGAAATATTTTTGAAATATTGAAATATTTTCAAAAACAAATTTTATTCGATTAAAATTTTGGTGTACATGAAAACGATTCTTGGAAGACTACTCAGTAATTTTCAAAAGATTTGTCCCGTATAAAATTCCGTAGTTAACATGAAATGTGCCAAATATTCTTTCAGTTTCATCAATTTGCGGAGATTTTTTTACCGTCAACAAGGCGAAATAAGTCAACAAGTTAATTTTTCCATGTATCTGTGTTTATGTGGTCTTTCCGATGATAGATGAACGTCCATCGATGAAATTGCCCGCACGTCTTGTTTACATTTGAGGACGGCAATCAATATCAAATCACCCTCTCGGGCTGAGATAAGGCGGGCAATTTGGATGCCCTCGATGGGAAAATGAGGCTATAATATCCTGAGCAAAGGTGATTATACTTGATTTTATGACCACTTTCGAGGTAAAGAGTAGAAGTTCATACACTCAACCATCCAATCCAAATATGCTGAGTTAAAATTTCAATCGCAGTCCATAATGTTCTCAGTTGTCCTTTATCCTCAAATTTAAGGAAATATCAAAGCTTTATTCTATTTCTTTGACTGTTTTCACCTCACTTGCGAATTTCACGACGATGCATTGCGACATTTCTCATATTCGAAACAATTTTCTGCATTATTTGAAATAGTAGGAAATCTAGAATATTTGTGACGGTTACTTAAGAAACTATGAACACATAAAACCATTTCTTACGATATCACGAATTTTTACCGTAATGTATAGCTAACATTCGGATATTTACGAGAATTTCTCGGCTCTTGAATCGAAATTTCAAATATGCACACTGAAGAAATGACAGTTTGAGAAACTTTGATATTTGTAGGTTTGATATACTTCGCGGAAGTACAAAAATGATGAATACGGAGGCGACGAGTAAACTTGTTTTGGTTTGGAGAGAGGTTTTTATCCCATGCTATAAGCCAATTGTAAACTCTTATTCGAACGAGTAGTATTAAAAAGGAGGTCATTTCGCAAATGGATCTCCGCCAGGAATCGAATCCAGAACCGCTCTTACCAAACGACAACGCCCACTTGGCTATTCGGGAACCTTTATTTATACAAATATTCTCCTCACCAGGGAAAAAAGAGTTAACTACTAGTTTTAAATCGTGTGGAAGATATACGTTAGCAGATTGAAGTAGTTACACTTATCTGCTTGTCGTTAAGGTCATCTTAAACATCCGTATGATTGATGGAATTCGGTCGGTAAGCATGCATAAGAGATATACTATATTATAGTTAATTGTGTTAAACATCGAGGCTGCATTTAAATCCACTTAAATGTTCGGTAATGTCTCTTTCTCTGCGGAAGTCCCTTTTGAAATTCGATTACTGCCTAAGCTCCTCTTCATTGAAAAGAGTCAGTTCCCAAAAAGATTTTGGTATAGTAGTTGACTCTAAATTACACTGCATTGACCACATCCAGTGTGTCAGAAGAAAGGCGCTTTATTTACTAAGGATCCTTTGCCGCGTTACAGAAATGAAGAACCAAAACTCTTTAAAATTACATTTCACGTCCATTGTAATACCGGTCTTTACATATATCTGGTCCATGGAAACCAAAAGTAATATTTCCTCCCTCGATCAAATCTTTAATTTTTTGCCTGTATTGTGAAATCTCGTGTTCCCTATCAACGCAATAGCTCTACAGAGTCTGTTTCAAAACATCTCTCCAGAAGATCCCTAAAAGATATGCTAATGAAAGCTGATCTTTCCCTCATTTATGATATCGATTCCCGTGAATTAACTTCATTATTTGGTTATCATGTTCCACCTAGGGCAACCAGACTAACTCCTCTTCTCCATGTTCCTAGATTATCTATTGCGCAACGTTCCCTATTATACAGACTTCCTAATCTTCTAAATTCCCTTCCTCCCTCCACAGACCCTTTCAAGCCTTTACTTGACGCATTCTAGAAAGAATGCTTGTATAAAGATTCTTGTAAATAATTTCCTTAGTTCGTATTTGTGTATTTATTTCTGTCGTATTTTTATTCGTTTGATTATCTTATTTCATATTGTTATGTATATTTAGTTAGTTTTTGGCATTCACTTTAAACTGGCGGCACCGCTGTCTGCGAATCTTTGGATAAATAAATAAACTCTGTAGAATTCGACGACTGGGTGACGTAAATGCGGAACGGTTTCCAGGAAAGTGGAATGTCAATGGATACGACTTTAGTCGCATCTGGTTGCTCGTTATCTTTTTGTACTTCTGTATGGCCAAACGTTAAGTTCTATGTAAGCAGTTTGATCATCCTCCCGCGCCATATGCGATACTTTCCTAATCGCATGCTATTAGTTAGTGGTTTTGGGTTATGGTGACAGTAATACATCTAAACCTACTTATTTGTTCTTTAGCTTGCCACAGCTATTTTTTCTGGTTCTTTTTCACACATTCATACGAGTTATTTTCCTGTTTAATTAACCTTGCATTGATAACCGTTTTACAATAAACTATTTTCACTATTTTAAAAATGTATCGTATCTGAATCCAGGAAGTTATTTTTATGCCTTTCCAAAACTCAAAAGTGATTAATTTTAATATCGTAAGCAGAATCCCCGATTATTATTGGATTGTATATGTAGATATTTACATTTATTAGTGAGCCATATTTATTCATTTAATTAAATTTATAATTTAAAAGGATTCTTCCAACGAATGCACTATTTTATTATTCAGTATTATTATTATTCATAATTTCAATCTTACTCTGTTGATCTTCCTATATTTTTACAACCTAGAAACGGATTGTGAATGCATCATGATAAGCTTTCATCAATTTTTTTATGTTTTCCTATTTACATTCACAAAACGTCGAAAAACTGAATTCGTAAGCATTTTGTTTTCAATTTCTATCATCGGTTAATTTTTGATACACAAAAGTACTTCCCTTGTGATGTTTCAAGGAGGGGCCTCGGCTTAGAGTTGGGTAGCTTTAAATTCCGCAAATACGTTCGGAATAGATTACAAATTCGTGAAATAAATTCGATTGTATTTAAAGAGTGGAAAGGAAGCTCCGTATCCTTTTTTCCCGCAGTGTCCCGTCTTCTCATGTGAGTTTCAAAGAGTTGTTTTGTAAAACAGGGCAGTGGTTATGTGGAAAGAACGAACGAACCAACAATTAATTTCAACGCAATCTATCTTCACCTGACTGCGAATACTGTGCCGTTTCCCAGTCCCTTTGCTATTCGTTTGTTGCTACTTACTGCTTGTTTTTGTCCTTTTTCCACATTTTTTAGCTTTTGTTCCTTATCTACCTCTTCCGGTTGGTCATACCTTTTTTATCCCTATTTTCCGGTCCGTTTTATTCACACCATCTCCTTCCTCCGCTCGTTTGTTATTTAAGTGAATTGTTCTCCTCTATTTAAATTCTTTCCGCGTTGCCTCCTCCCAGTATTACGCTATTTATCTTGCAAATTCACACCTGGTGACTCGGAAACCGCTGGAAAAACATTACAGTTAAAGAGTTTGTTTTTCACTTTTTGTCGTAAAACCGCACATTCACTATATTAGGGTTTTTAAGCTTTAACGCTCCTACTCTACATGAATGATATTTTAGTTATATTACTTTGGTTTAAGTAGCTAATATTCTCCCCAGAGTTTCCGGGTTCGGATTCTGGTTAGGCCGCAGTTGTTTGTGTTGGACTTTGAAAGATTTATTTAAGAATGGTTTCATCAGACTACAATTCGACTAATAAGGACATTGAAAGAAAAGGAATTGGAACTCGAGTGTTAATTAGTGAGAAGTTTGAAAGACTCCAATCGCTGAATATTTCGGTGAATGTCGGGCCAATCCCCGAATGCATTTTGCATTGACGATTGTATCATAGAAATGCGCATTGGGTGATTCCCAGAAGATCGGTGAGTCGATGATTCTTTTCGGGGATTTGATGATTCGGGGAATTGGGCCGAAGTTCATCGGCTTATTTGGCGATCTAATAGTCTTTTGAACATCTTATAAGGATATGAAAATTTTTATTATTACTCCTGAAACGAAAAAGAAACTTGGAGGTTTATATGTTTGGAAAGGTTTTTATAAAAGAGAGAGATTTAAAGTGCAAATCTAGCGATTTCTTTTCATTTCCAGAAATATCTGAGGCCAATACAACGGTACATGATTCTCACATCATGCTGTAATAAAATGTAAAGGAACGAATGGCATTTTTGAAAACTCTATGGCTAACAGCTGAAAGTATGGAAGACATGCTCAGTTTGACACACTTCAATTTAGGGTGAACATTTTTGCTCCTTATTCTTCATGTTTGTTCATTTACATAATTTGAACGTTATTGGATTCAATCTCTTGATGGGCTTGAAGCGTGAGCAAACCCTAGAATTCGCGCCTAGTTGTGATTCCCAGAAGGCCTTTATTTTCGCAATTATTTCGCGAAATCGACACGGGTCACAAGGGCCGGAAGATGTAAATCCATTCAAATTTTTAACGAAAGTTTGTATATTTTTTAGCAATATACTTTCATCAAGTTTCACTCTTTATTTTTTCGAAATTCCCACACGAGTCGAGAGAGTCGTTCGTACGAATGGAAATTATGTGCATATATGCGAGGGAGTAGTGGGAGGTGCTTCCATCTGGCCGACTCTTTCGAAATCACCTTTCTTTTTCGTCCCCTCCCACTGTTTGGGTAACAAGTGACGCCCCAGTGTTTGGAGTGCACTCAAAGCGGCGAGTGTGTGCCATCGCCTCTTTATTCTCTTTCCAACACAAAAAAACCGCGGGAAAGGGGAGAGCGCGCATTCGAAAACAAAAGCGTAATAAAAATCCGCATCGGGCTAACTGGAGAGAAGACTCCCGGGAAGGGCGTGAATTCAAATTCTTCTCAATTCGCCCCCTTTTTTTTTCCTCCGCGGCATACGGCAACATACGGCGCTCCATAAATTGATAATTGAGGTAATGGAGCGAGCAGCTAAAGGTCGGGAAATTCAATCAGAGCCGGAGCAGCTTTGATGTCTATAAACGAGTTCGGAAGCGAGCTGTGCCGCTTTTTTAATTTCCTTATTCTCGCGCCGCGAAATTGGCTCGCTCTCGTATTTATTCGGAAAGAGAATCGAGACCGTGTGATTACCGGGGAAGCTGAAAAGAATCGTATGAAACATCGCGGAGATTAATCACGCGTCGCGGAAAGATGGAGTTAATAGCTGGTAATTGAAGACCAACATCCTCCGCCGTGACATTATACAAACCTCCGGGAATCGGCGTTAATGTCGCGTCACCTAAAAGGAGTTTACTAAAGAGGGCTTTTGGATCGTGATTCCTCCTGAAAGAGGCGTTGTTGACAGTGCCACGCCTAAAGTGAGCGATTTAACGTCGACACGTCGGAACTCGTCATCACTCGCTAAAAAAGACACTAATTTAACCAGGAAAAACTTCCATTATGAGGGTTCGTTACAGTGGTGAAGATTCTGTGGGAATTACCATTGCGATTTTGTTGTAATTGGGTTTTGAATTTTGTAAGGGAATTGGTATCGTATTTAAGTGTTATAACTTTTCAGGGAACAAGTGTTGTAGTAGTAGAACTGTGTTTGAGTATTTTGTAAGGGAATTAGTAATGGAGATGGGAATCGTGTTGTATTGGAGTGTTGTATCTTGTAAAGTAATTGTATTTAAGTATTTAATCTTGTGAGGGTATTATATAGTTTTTTCTGAGTTGTTTAATTGATGTTTGTAAAAATTAATGTAGTTGTTGCCGCCAGACAAGCAGTCTATCTGCAACAATGTAGTTAATAATAATAATAATCGTTCTAAGGCTGCTATGCCTTATTCATAAAATCTGTGCGGAAATGCTCCCAACGTGGATTCAATTACGAGTCCAATTCATTTTATTTCTCTGGAATATTATGCCAATCAATTTACGGTGAAATTCGAATAGGTTTCTTCTCTTTGTGCCCTGTAAAAAAGCAGCTTATTGCTAAGATCGATCTTGGCAAACATTAATCTCCAGTGATAAGTAGACGAATAGTAAAAGGAATGTACGGAGTGCGAGGTGTATAATTTTAAGAGGAGACTTATACGGATCGCAACTCCGTCTCCTTTTGAGATCACAATAAAAAAGCGCTCTTTCGGTCTCTCATCTTCAGAAGAAATTTGTTTAGGTTCAAAAGGACTTGTAATTTTCTTAGTGAGACTGAAACTTTTGTCAAACCTCTCGCGAGATCGGTCATGTAATACATGGTAAGAGTTGGGCATTTATTTACTTGTTATAAAATATTATGTATAACATGTATATATGAGGGAAAGTAGTGTTGTGTGTGTTTGCAAAGTTATATATCACTCAATTACCGCAAACATCCTCGAAAGTAGCTAAATAGGAGCGGAAGGTCTCATAATGAGGCTTTTCAGAGTATTAAATCCAATTTGTTAGAGGCAGCGAAAACCGACATTGCCTGTAGGCCGTATTTTGGGGACCTTCAACAAAAACGATGTGGTTACACGGGAGGTACAATATTTGAAGAAAGTCGTGACATTGAAATGAGCCCACGTTAACCAAAGACTCAGACTAGACGCTCAGCTATTGAAATGGGAGATAAGGTAAATTTTCAGTTTGCAGATTCATGATCATGGAACGGAATGTAGATTTGAAAAACTATACAGGCTTATCTGTAAACAAAATTTTCAAAACATCCTTTGAATGATGATAGAAGGTAATTTTATCTTGTATCGTATAAGTTATTTTGATAAAAGAAACGTATGATGGAGGCTATTAGAGGAATTGATCTTTACTTTTCAAGTCAAAGTTTCCATTAAATACGAACACTAGCATCTGATGGTGTTTGTAACTTTCCCGGTGAATATGCCATAGGAATATTTCACGAGTTTCAAACCGGGGAACTTCCTTGTGGAATACCTATGTTTCGGCTACTAACACGGCTACCATCCTTGGGGATGATCGCCAAGGTTAGAAATGATGCGTATTTATAGAGGAGGTCAATCCAGTCATTGGACGGATATATTTGTAAGTCGGTATTCCACGAGGAAGTGATTCGGTTAGAAACCCGTGTACCGATATCAAAATAATATTTACTTTAATACCACCATGCTTTACCCACTATGATGTTAGCGCGCATATTATTGGATGAAAAACGAAAGATATTCCTACATTCAAGTTGGAGAAAAAATGATATCTTAGTACTAGTCCATGACAGATTTATTACTACTAATTTCTATTGATATTACTATTATTACTACCATGACTAGTTTCGTCGACGAGTTGACATTTTCTGGTGTTAATTTTGACATCAATTCGTTGTAGAAACTAGTCTGTTATAAGCATGTCGTGGAATTGTACCAAGATTTCATTTCTTCTCCAACATGTGTGGTGAATTCCTAAAAGTTACGCTTGAACACATCAATTTTATTCCTACATCTTTGAGACTATCATGATAAATAAATAATTTGATGTTCCATCGATTGTCTGTTTTCTGATATCTACATCGAGCGATATTTTACTGAAGCACAAAAACTCGATGTACTCTTATATTTTGGTCCTTTTGCAGTTATTCCGTTTTTTCAGCTCGCGGTTAATTAAGCGGTGAAATTGGATTTTCTAAGTCAAAACAGAAGCTCATTTCCCAGAGGACGTTATCAAGAGTGCAGCGTTTCAAATGAATTTAAAATTTAGTTGATTTTTTTCAGTTAATTTGATCCATAAAAGGAAATGACTTTCAGTAGCGAATAATACAGCCCGAATGAGTCCGAAAAAAAATCGTTCGTATTGTAATGCTGAGCGATGTCGTAACTTCCCATTTCCCTCATGTTCATTCCGACCAGCTGTCTCTCTATGGTAATCACAAAAGTGAGTTCGTCGGAGAAAAATGTCGTTTTGTGGACAAGAGTACATTTAATTAATTCGTCGCCATCGCATTGATAGCAGCGACTCTCGCCGTACATCCCTCCATCAAAAACTTTTCCCAATTGGAGCGAGTCCATTTGGGAAGTTAACTCCATATTTCCACGTTTCGCGAGAGCAACAGTTAATGGGTAAGCGGCGGAAGCGATGTTTCTTGATTTCGGTCGAATTTTGATTCCGGTTTGGATGCGTAAGCCAAGAGCATACGTTCTCAGTAATGACGTTGTAAATTTGAGTGACGTCCGGTGCTCTCAACATGACATGTTAAGTCTTCGCGGCGCGATATCTTTTGGTTCGTGCAAACGATGACATCTGGCAATATAGTAGGAGACCATTCTTTGTTGTAAAATAGGTTCATCAGGGAGATGCGATTTTCATTAAGAGAGTCGTCTTCAATTTTCGTTATTTGGTGGAATGCTTAATCCTGATTCCCGCGACAGAATATTACGTCACGAAGATCAACTGAATGGCTAAAGATATCTCTTTTTGGACTACCCTGGTCTTTTTTTGAAAATGAGGGTCCCGAAATCCCGTTCATTTTCATTATTTTTCCGTGGATAATTTCCTAAGCATATTTTACATATTGTGAAACACGTTACAGACCGACGAAAATTCTGGTGAAAACGTCAAAACTTTTGGCAACACTGCATATATACTGTATTCAGAACAGAACCAATAAGTTTCGATATCTTTTGCAAGTTTTCTGTTGAGACACGCATTTTACATTCGAAGGGGTTACTTGCATAAATGTTGTTACTTAAAATGGCGGTTCAAGTCAATCAATTAGTTCAATGGAATTTAGTTTCTTAAGGATGATTTTTTCACTTATAACATGATTCAATACAATTATACTATTACAATATGATGAATACATGATGATAATTTTTTCACTTAAAATACACTTAAAGCAACCAGGAAGCGATGAATAAATTTTCCATTAATAACGCCTTTCTTATAACTTTCTTATAACACAGTGTTTTAAGATAATTAAATATATTTACTGTGGAATTGAAACACTGTGTTTTAAGATAATTAAATCTATTTACTGTGGAAGTTTACTGAGTCTCATTCTTAATGTCTAAAGCTCTTTCATTTATCTTCCCTAACAAAAATCTTGCTTTTTACGAGCCAAACCCTCAACTTTAATCCAGAAGTTACATCGATTGAATAAGAGTGATAATTTATTTCGATAAATACCGTTCTCTAATCAAAATAAGCTCATTTGTTAATATCGATTTAGATTTCGGGACGTGAATATTAGAAAACGGCCCCGAAAACGCCAATCAAGCGAAGGTAATCACGTCAACGGCGGAAACTGGATGTTGCGAAACATATTGCGAAGCTAAGAGAAAAACGAAGGACAGTTGTCCGCACCAGCTTCATTCCTGTCGACAGGGATATTATGCGCGTAAAATAGAGTCGATATATGTCAGAGATCGCGTTCGTTCGGGAGCGGACGCTAACCGCAACATAGCGTTCCCCCTGTTTGCCCAATTAACGCAAACAGAGATGTGTTGAGCGGTTGCATATAATGCAGGATGTTTCGGCGGATGACGCGCTCGTTCTTTTTCCCTCATAAATAAGAAGATACGCAGGAAGCGTCAAGTGGAATGAATTATTAGTCATCTGGATAGGAATTTTCTGAGGCTGTTTAGGAGTTCGGTTCTTAATTAAAGTAATCCTCAGCCATCTTTTGTATCCACCGAATGAATTGGTTAAGCAGTTTATTTAAACAAGGGCGTTTCTATACTGTTCTCTCGTTTTTTTTGTGAAGCCGTTGAATTGGAAGAGAATCGAAGTTTCTATAATATCGCTTATCTCATCTATCATTCTGAAAGTAGCGACTGATTTTCTGGCGATAAATATTGATATTATTTGATAAGTTCTTTATCAATGGAACCCATTGAATAAGATTAAAAGATAATTATGAAAACTTTAAATAAATTTATACCACAGCGCTTTGTAGGTCATAAAAGGATATAAAATAACTCAATATCTAATAAGATTGGTTGTTAAATTTTTCTATTTACTCGATATAAAACGGCTTATCATGATAAAACTGAGCTTTTATTCTGGACTTATTTTAGCAGCATTTTCTGGGTTAAAAGTGAATATACTGCAGATTGTAATACGTACATACAAACTATCATAATTCGTATACAATTATCCAATTACATCTTTTTTCACTGAAAAAAACAAACATTATGCTTTATACTCATGTTTAGAGTAAAATATAACAACGACCATTTTGCTATCGGTCCATTTACAGTATTTGGAATTTATTTTGATGAAATCTATGAATACAAAGAGGAAATTGCAATGCGTTCTTTGCTAAAGCAATTAACCCTTTGTTCCTAAGTCAATCACAAGTGAAAATAAGAGGAATTTACATTTTATAACATATAATACAGAAAGTAGTACTATAAATTTCAGAAATTCAAAATTAGCGTAAATATGTTGAACGAAGTCATAAGAAAATGTGACCTATGTAAAACTCTTGATTGCGAATTTATCATAAAAGCCATTTCTGTACCTCTTTCACCGGATTTCAATTAAGAGAGCGTTCATTTGTACCAATTTAAATTGAGAAAAAAACGGGAAAAAGAGCTACATGAAAAGTATTCAACTCTACCTTTCAAATTTTACAATATTTTCCATTTTATCGAAATGATGAGATCAAAGAATACAGCGCTCGATGACCATAGGCAAATTTTAATGAATATTTCACGCTGTGATTGCGCGATTCTTTCCGAGCTATCCCATGAGATAATTAATAATTACATGATATATTTTACGGTGAAGTGCGGACGAAAAGAAAATTAATAATATATTTTATAACATTCTCCTTATATTTCTGCTTATCATAATTAACACTCAGAAATATCTGATTTGTTTTGCATCTTATTTTACTGTTAATCTATCCTCTGTTTTTTATATTAAAAAATATATAAATATTTACTGAACTCTATCCTGACTGAAAAAGAGGACTTAATTGATTACGTTAAACTGGAATCTTAAGTAAGTAAGGAAGTAAGTTAAACTGGAATCTTATGGAGGTTACAATTATTCATTAAGATGCATTTAAAGTCACATCTAAGAACACAAAACTCTTAATGATATTAATAGCTTCAAATATTTAACTTTATAAAGGATCTACAACGTGAAGTATATATGGTATTTCACGAACGCTAGATCAAACTGAAAATCAATACAAGCGGAATAATTTTCTTCGTGACAGGTTACGTTTCATGTCGTCATAAATGGATTACCCTAAAAAAGACAGCATCAAAATATCCTTAACACAATATAAATGCATGCAGTTGCAGAAATATCTGCCTCGAGACCTCTCAATCTTCGATCTCAAGCATTTTCCAGAATACCCGACAAGAAAAAATAACATTTAGACAATATTATGAATGCGAGCACGTCGTTCAGTAATCTTGGCGATGAAGTCACCTCGTTTTTCGCCGTAAAAGAAATTTCTTCTGCGTCAAGACGGCTGTTACTCGTAAGGAGAACAAGTTCTAGAGTTTTAGTTTCCATGAGTCAGCACCTGGTTCTCCTCGAAAGCACTCTCCGAACGATTCTTCCACCCTCTCAGCGGTTTTCAAGGATAAGAAATTCTGCTTTTTATCGGCGGTTTGAATACGAGACCCTCGGATACACCGTAGAAGAGAATCATCAATTTTCAGCCGCGTTCTACTTGAACCAAAGACCCTCCGATGCAATCCGAGAATCCCCATGTCATTATCTCACCCCAATTTACAATCTGATTTGATTATTCCGCGCGAGGCATTCGAGGAATCTCCTTTTGAGGAATGAAATTGGCTGCGATGAGATTATCCATCCGCCACGCACTCATCCCTTGAACATCGAGTAAACTAAGGCTTCTTATCCGTTTTTCTTTCGAAAAACCCTAAGGAAGAGCCTACCGAATCATTTTCCGAGAAATTGAGTTCTGAAGACATTTAAATAGAGAACGATATCTCGATAAGAAGATGACTGCCGTTGATCTCACGATACGAAAATATTGAGAAGTTGGTGAAATTTACAAAAGATCTCTGGTGCTCGTTTCTCTGGTTTGCTTGAGTAAGCTATTTACAGAAGCGTTTCAGGGAGGAAAATGTTTGAGTGGATACTCTATGCGAGTATAGATTATTAGTACGATTTTTCTTCGAAGATACAACTAATAGTAATGGTTCATATATTTTTATTTTCTCAAAGTAATCCTATTAGAAGTTACTATAATGATATGCTGATACTCGTAAAAATCTTTCCGTGACTCTTGAAATGTGGATAACACACATAATGAGGTCAAAGAAAATATTTGCGACTGAGCCATCTTGAGCACGTAAACTTATTAAATCTTATCTCCCCATTACTTCTTTGAACTCAAAACTATTTATTCGTGTGGAGAGGAAAATAAAGGCGAGTAATATTATCTAGGCCATGCGAAGTTATTAACTCTGACCAGGAACACCATGTTTGTAAATAATAGGTGGTTCTCATCATCAAGGAAGTTTGAGTTCATCAAAGTCGAGTCGTTTTAAGTTTGTATCAAACAAAACTTTAATTCAAACAAAACTTTAATGAAAGTCGAGCTCATCTATCGCGATACCCATCTTCTTGGCAAGGTTAATTAAGAGAATAGATTGGAAGAAGAATATTGAGAAGCACTATGAGAAAGTGAAAGTATACAATCTATAAGGCTTATGCAGAAGTTATGGGGTTTAGTTTTGAATCTATTGGTCAACACGTCTTTCTTTGGTATAGACTTCGAAATTGTTTGCCTGCGATCGACTTTGGCTGATAGTAACTGGAATTTACAAGACGAAAATGATTCATTTACCAACTCCTATAATTTTCGTTCAGTTTCTGTGAACCATCCTATAAGTCTAACATATGAATATGACCTCAAAATTTAAATAATATTGGGGAACCTGTTTTCCTTCAAAGGAGAAGTTTATTAACTATCACACTTCGCATGATGTTAGACGTTTCCAATTTGCTGATAATAGGCTCTTTTTTGAAACATTAAGTCTCAGGTTCGATTCCTGACAACTTCCATATTCATTCGTATATATATGCAATGCGAGATCTTGATTAATTTTATTAGTAATATTAAATGAGTAGAAATGAACGTACCCTACTGAGGTTAGCTACGAGTCATATATTCACCGAGAGAAAACTTATCTATCTAATTGGAGGTCTTATAGCACTAAGATACCAAATTTTAGTTTTCTATTTCTAAATGTTGCTCTGTACTATATTTTGGTTTATTTGTAGGTCATTCGAACGCAAAACATAGGATACCCAAATGTAGGCGAAATCACAAACAGAGAGAATTTCTTGCATCTGCAACCATCTATAATTCGGAAATCTCTCGGATAATTGAAATATAACTATAGGGAATTTGGCCTAAGTAGGAAGTTTTAGGCCATATATCGCCGATGACGATTCCTCTTGATAGATGTTCGTAGGATATCAACATGGGAATCTCACCCAAACCTTCATGATTCAATGATAGGTACAATATTTATTGAATCTTTGGGAATGTAATTGTGCCCTCAAACAAAAATAGTGACCATCTGCAACAATGAGTGATTGGACAGTAGATTAAATCCTGCAAAACGAAATTCAGTGCGATTATACTTCCACGATTTCATTTTACATTGGGCCTTCATGGCGTTTTCCTGTTCATGCTTTAGAATAGGACGTTCTGAGTACAGGGTAGCTAAAGTTACGAAAGAGTAAAGCATAGCGTGCATTTAAGCACATCAAATGATGATTCAACGCGGATCTAAAGTAAAAGCAGTTGTAGTATTACAAATGGGCAGCTTTTAAAATAACATATACCGTTCCTGTCGGCACGTATCGATATAAATCATCAGCAATTGAGATATGTAGATCTGGAAACGCTGCTGCCCATAAGTGCTGTAGTGAAATGAAAACGTGGAACGCATTATAGTTATGTTGCGAAGTACCAGTGACGAGAAGTTTTCCGTGGCAAGAAACTGTTGGCGAGCAATCGTCCGCATATGGAAGTTTTAGTTTTTTTAAGCGTATATTATAGGTTAAACTGGAAAAAAGAACCCACCGGCGGCGGAGACGGTGGAATTGACGTCGGTGGCAATCCCCGAATCCGACGCCTCCGCATGTTTCTTCTGCTGATGCCTCGGGCCGACCGTTCGCAGCCGTCGGATGACGAGGTAGTAGAAGACGAAGATGAGCATGAGCGGTATGAAGAAGCCAAGGACGAAGGAGTAGAGAGTGAAGGCGGTCTGGCTGTTCATGAGACCTCCTTCCGGCCACAGGATGTTACAGCTGTCCCCAGTCGTCGAGGCGTACATGAACACCGGGATCATGAGCAGGGCACTCGCCGACCAAGCCGCCAACGCCACCACCTGTCATTCAAACAGAGAGAGATCAAAAACCAAGGCACGATCTCCGCCTCAGGTATCGATTCAATTACAACTTTCACGGAGGTGCAAGTTTGTCGAAGAGGAAGACAAACAGGCAGATAAAGTGGTTAGTTTGGGCGGGAGGTAAGGAGGGTTCGTCGACAGAAAACGTCTGTAGCTCGGAGGAAAGGGCTTACACGACCCCCGGATGAAAAAAGTTCGGGTATAAGTTTCGTTTCCTCTCACGTTTAAGGGGATGTTGGAATGAAAAATTCACGCTTACATTAACGAATCTCTTTGATTACAAAGCCTCTCAAGGAAGTTACTCGAGGACGAGATGGCGAAAATTACTCGGGATTAATTTGGACTTAGGTCGGTGTTTGTTTATCCTTCCGGAGAGGTTTGTTTACATTTTTATGGATCTCTCATACATCGAGAGAAAATCGCTTATAAACTTTTCAGCGGGGTTGGTGATGTTTATCGCCCGCCGAGGAGTTCCTGAAGTTTGCACTGCCATTTTCGGGAACTTTTGGAATGGAATCCACGGGAGAGCGTGTGCTACGGTGGGAATTGTAGAAATTGTTTGGAATGGCGTCACCTATTTCTCGAACTGATGCGATAATGGCTGCAGCACGTACTGGGGAATAGTTTGGGGAAAGGAGAAGATTACAAGTGAAGATACTTTCTAAGGATGTACCAAAGTGATTGAAAACGAACTTTGAAATTAACTCCTCTCGGTGCCGAAGAAGAAATTAGTATCTGTGACGAAATGGAATTCTAAAGGGAATATTTCTCGAGCATTTTCCGGTATGTTTGAATGGGTAGAAATCAAATTCTTAACATTGGAAAATATGAAAAAAATATTTCTGCTTTTATTCACAACTCATCGTCGTTGAGTTTATCGCTATGGAGTAACTTTAATTGAAAGGGTTCTAGCTTCTTTTTTTGGTTTTATCTCCATTTATTAGCGATTACAAAATTAACAAATCGAACCTAAATGAGTAAGGTGTTACGTTACTTAAGCGTTAGGTAATGAATATACTTCTACGTAGTCTATTGTAAATAAATAAGTATTGTTTTCATAGACTTACAAGTCGACTTTCTGCTTTAACAATCAGGAAACATAAGTATGTCAAAGGTTGTTCCTTTCTGACTCTTAAGCAATATTAGAAAATAATGATGAAAGAATTCATTTCTATAGGATGGCATATTTTAATGAATTTTAGGGAAGCTCGCTAAACGTATGGTTATATTACACCTTTGATGAAATTAATTTGTACTCTCCTATTAAAATGAAAGTGAACATTTCATTTCCAGAATGTAAAGTTTGAATAGTAAATCAATCTAATGTTGAGAAATATCAATCTAATGTTGAGAAAGAGGTACTCGTTTAAATATGTACCTAACACTTGTAAAGGTAAATCAAAGGAAGCGCTCTCAGCTCCTGTTTCGTATGATTATCGGGACGGTGTTCTCGGAAATTTCAACGCGGAAATTATCTTCTGAATTTCATATCTCGAGCTGTTTTTGAGCGAATGCGTTGAAATTTGAATCAATATTTAGTGTTGTGCATATGGAGATACAAGGATATGAAACAAATGGAATTCGTATATTAGAAGAACTTCATTTTGTTTGTGCTTCAAAACGGATATTTTCATTAGCTGAGCAAAAAATGATAGTACTGTTATGAAAAATTAAATAACCGTCACAAAAAATTGAGAAAATATGTCACTGAGTATTGAGCGAATTGATGTTTATTAAATATTTTGAAAAACGTCTCTACTGAAGGAAAGGATCTATTACGAAAAGTTTTTCTTTCCTTTCAAACTTTTTTCTTTTTCAATAATGATAATATTTAGTTTGGCCTCGTAGACTACCATAGAGCAACATATAAAAATATAGAATAATTTTGTTGCTCTCAAAAGATATGCAAATGTAGAGAGAAAATGAGAACAAACATACAAACATACGGAAAAAATTTGCATAAGTTTAAACCATTTAAGTACACTTTATAGTTTTCCCTTAAAGAATTCGACAAACATTAATTATTCACATCTCCGAGCTTATTTCATTCATACCGTATCTCTTTCAGTGGGATGAAAAGTTTTACGAATAAAACCAACTTCATTCGTGGAGCCTGTGAAAGAATTTGCATCGATGTATCGGTGTAAAAATTCTTCCAGCACTCCTTAAAAAAGGCTCGTCCTTTCCTTATTCCATCCACACATTTTTTTTAAGGTTTACCTTGGACACGAACGGCGTCCGAACACAAGGTGCGGAAATGGGATGGCACACCGCCACGTATCTGTCGGCACTCATGATGGTGAGGAAAATGGATGACGTAAACTGGTTGACGGACGTGGTGGCCATGTACAGCTTACAGAGCGCGCTGCCGAATGGCCAGTATCGCATATTCATCACCGTTAACAGGAATGGGATGCCTGTGAGAAAGAACTCGTCCGCCACCGCGAGGTTAACTATGTACATGTTGGTCACCGTCTGCATCTTGGAATAGCGTAGCACCACGTAGATGACCAGAGTGTTCCCGCCCAGGCCGACCACACACACCAGCGCGTACAGTATCTGCGAAAACAAACGAAGGATTAGCGTGAGCCGTAAGCAAACCATTCCGCTGTTTATTGGAGTTCGTGGAGGGATGCGTAGTTGATCGTACGCGGGATTTCTAGGAAGGAGTTTTCAGGGAATTTGGAAACAGAAAGGTTATTAAATTTGTATGCTCTGAGACTTAGGCGGGGATCCATCCGGGCTGTTTTATTGGGCTGAAAAAAATTTTCCCTCCGCTTCTGGGTGAATGAACTTCGGTAAAGGAGCGATTAATGTTGCAGCGTTCCTTTCCCTCTCATTCGTATCCCCATTAGAATAATTGATTCGTTCTGGGAACGTGAAAGGGATGCCGGGGATTTTTTTAGTGATCTAAGTTTCTTTTAAACGAATGCGCAATCGTCTTTTCATTTCTGTATCGGTATTTTTAAATTGGCGAGCGAAACTTTCCGCTCGCGAAGTTTTTCGGTCTTGTTTCTCTAAAGGAGGAGAAAGGGCTAAAAATCAGCGAAAGTTTCGAGTTTGTTTCGGTAGAGAAATTGATAAGGGTCGATGGGAGACGAAATGGAATCATTAAGTAGCGAGTGTGGAGCGGATTGAGGGAGGAAAAGATGAGGGACAGGGAAGAGGAAAAGAGAGGCGATTCGGAGAAGAATTCGGAAATAAAACTGAATAACTCGAGACAGTGAGCCCCTGCCTTCTTATCTTCTTTCCTCAGACACATTCCCAGACGCACCGGGAAAGTTTTTCCTCTCCATTTATATTGCTTATATCTTTCGCAATCTTCAATATATATTCCCGAAATTTTCATGAATACGAGATATTGAGGGTTTGATGATGGGAAAACGAATATCGCGTATCGTAAAGCGGACTCCGCGATGAATGTGAGGTGTGTAGCAATGCGTTACGTACCGTTGAGGAATTATCATGCATCATGGGGCAGTGGCTCATCAAACGTCTATTCACGAGGAAAATATTCATGCCTCACACATGGGAGGAACGAATATTTTTCCACGCCTTCCATACGGGTTATTGAGGTTTGGACTCGGGTTTTATTTTACACTTTCAATGAATTCGCACGAAACTTTGTACATACATGAATTCAATCCCACGATATTAATGGAGTGTTAATTTTTATTAAGGGATATATTGAACGTGTCAGCGGTACCACTGAGCTTGGATTTTATCGTGATTCGGCAAATATTTAAGTACTGCTTCGTTTTTCGGGAAAATGGCTATGTTACGGCGCGCTAATTGTAAAAATTATTCTCTAGATCTCGTTTAAATACTGTTAAATATATATTCATTTGAGTCCTGAAAATAGAAATGAAAGCAAAAAACTTTCATGAGCTGAAGGGAACTGTTGCTGATAGACTTTGGGATTTTGTCAGAAAAGATTAGTGAAAATCCACACTCATTAATTGTTATGCAGTTATTAAACACTATGAAATCAGCACGTAGATGCATTGGCGGATTTTGAGCGTTAAATTTAGCGATGACTCGACTTGAGCAGATATTAGCATGGAAATTTCAGTGACTAGAAAAAACAAACGTAGAGCTGTGAGAGATGGTAGAAGAGTGAAGGTTTTCAGTTGAAAAAATAAAGTTAAAAGAAGAGAAGGGGCTTAATGTGTGAGGATGAGTTATTAAGGAGATTAATAGAAGACAGGATGCCACGAATGAGATGAAAGAGAGGCATAATGTACAAAATGAGATTAATTAATTAAAGCTTAGGGTTAATTATCAGGAGATATGTTCTCGAAGGAGAGATCTTATAGCAACTGATCCGGCTTAGAGGTATTTAGAAGACATGAGCAGGATGACGCGTATCAACTAAATTCTGTTGTATAATCTAAAAAAACGCTATTATCTAATTGAGTTACACGATACAGCATTCACTTTGCGGAATTTGATTGCTATAAGGGAATAAAAATATCTATAAATAATCGGTTTCTAATAACGTGGAATTTTTACGTAGTCTTTTATTTCCTTTTTATCATCTTTGATTTTGACAGATTTTGGTGATACCTGGTGGAACTCCTTAAAGATCACACGCAAAGAAAACTCACTATGTAGAGTACACAAAAACTTTTATTAAACGTCCTAGGTTTCATTACGGTGTAACATCATCAGGTGAAATTACCAGAAACCTGATGATGTTACTCCGTAACGAAACCTAGGTCGTTTAATTAAAGTTTTTGTGGACTCTACATAGTGAGTTTTCTTTGTGTGTGTTTTTTGATTTTCTTCACGAGTTAATCCCGCTTCGTTTTCGACTATTGTGTCTATATGCTTGGCAACATTAAGGAATACTAAAAACCCAACAAGGAATTTTCAGAAGATATCAAAATAAGGAAATCGATAGAAACAGACACTGCCTGAGAAGAAAATCTATCTGAATTCATAATGTGTATCAATTCGTGCGAAATTATGGATGATTTTCTAATAAATAACTGCAATAATATACATAATCTACCTCCATAAACATGACCATGAATGCAGTTTGAAAATAAAATACATTACTTTTCAAAGAAAACGTTATTTCCTGGACTCAATAGAGCAACTGGAGATTAAAGAAACCCTTTCCTCCCCAAATATCCACAACATCGATGACTACCTCTTCCCTCCCCATTCCCCGATCCTTTCCGTTAAGGTCTAAATCCTATCACCACTCCCTTGACTCATCCTCCCCAGGGTACCCACTCAACCCTTTCTCCATTCTTCCTTTCAATATATGTACTCTCCCTGTGAAATGTTATTTTACTCGATGATGACCCAAGGCGCCGAAACAAAAAATGGTAGTGAAGGTAGAAAAGTGTTCATTACCCTTCAAACGGCTCCGTTTACATTACTTTTGGAGATGAATGTCGTACAGATATAAAAACAACTGCCACAGCGGTGGGAGTACTTCTCCCTCCACATTCCCTCGATTCATCTTTCTTTCCGAACTGACCGGTCGAGTGGATAAACCCACCGCGCTTTCGCGTCAGTCTTTATTTGCGGAAAGTATCCGTCTTCATTCCGTAGAGATATTATTTATCCATCCGAAAATTCCAAAAAACCACTTTCGTTCGAACAGAAATAACAAAGACGAACGAGAAGAAACGAAGGGCATAAATCGTCATAACACTCTGAGATGTTTCGAGACGAATCCGCGACGAAATGAAGACGAACTGTGGCCGACGAAAAGTGGCCAACTTTTTAAAAATAGTGAGTGAAATGTCGGCTTTCTGTTCCGCTCCGGAGCGACCACATATTCGGGGGCTTTCAACGAAACTTTTAGCGGAATAGGTGTGACGATGCGGGGAATTCACGCGGAGAGGTTAATGCTCAGAGAGAAAGAAGAACGTCCTGACGTCCTGAACGAAACGCATTCGATTTCCTCGGGAGGAAAAAAGGGAGAGTTTCTGGGAGAAAATGTTCGTATCCGAAGAACCATGAACATTTCTATACAAAGAAGGGATCGAGAGGTAGTTTTCCGGCCGAGCTGTGGAAGTTACCCGGAAAAGGACGACCCTTCGGAATTTCGGAAACGGAATTCATTCCCTCGTCCACGAAAGAGGGAACAAAACATAGTATATTAAATCCACTTCCGTAACTTCGAAAAGGTTTCCGATCGATTTAGCCCTTTATGTACTAAAAATCAAGAGGTACTCGGGCTGATTAATTCGCGCGGATTTTTATCTTAGGATGCTCACTTTCACCTCAATCAAACCCGATTGAAAGAGAGATGGGTGATTTATCTTAAGAGTTACGGAATGAAAACGGCGTGAGACTGCTTTGAGGGATGGCACAGTGGGTAGAGCAGCCGAAGGGCAAGCGGAAGATCCCGGATTGGTCCCGTAAGATTTTTTGTTGCCGTTTATCCTTTCTGTTTTTTCTTCCGCTTTTGGTTTCGATTCGCCCAGAGCACGGTATCGACTCTGTTGCATTCAGACCAAAAGTATCATTTCCTTTCGGGATTTCGGTTCTATTCCGGTTCGATGAAGTAGAAATAAAAATGGAATTTCGGTTTTGCCTCGGGTAGAATGTGGTTAGATTTCTAGTCAGGGTTTAGCTTTGTATCGAGCATGAATAGTCTTTTTTTCGGTTTACGTTTTTGTCTCATTGTTCTCATTTTCCGATAAGAGTCCTGCTTTTTCAGCATCGTCTCTAACCCATAGAAATTTCCTTAATTTTAATTCATGAATGTCATTCTACGCATTCTCTCTTTTGGAAATACAATTGTGGCTAGCCAAATCTTCAATGATTAGAGCAAAATTTAAACGCAAAAAATTAAAAAATCATTTTATTTGCTGAATAGAAAATAATTTGGTCAGAGGCTGCAAATGAATACGCTCCAAATTAGGTGAAGAAGGTATTCAAAACCATACAGAGCAAACCGCTTACACGGAGATTTTGCAACCTTATCAAGGTTCGGAACATTTCACATGCTGACCAAGTGGTCACATTAGTAAATTAAAAGCTTAATTCAGTTGCGCTATTCAGTATTCGAAAGTATTTATTTTGATAGTTTATACGATGAACTTTTTGAAATATTATATGTATTCACTCTGTTCTTTAGAATACGTTTATTAAACTTTACAGGACCAAGAAAATGAAAATATATTTGCTATATTGTCTTCGTAAGCAAAATTATGCTAATGATATTAATGTAGCATGTAGTGGCATGTAGACTGGCGAGATTTATCGAAAACATTGATTATTATTTGGATTTACATGAGCATTACTCAATGCATATCTTAATAGGATGATTACTTGAAACATAATGAAAAGTAAATTACATTTTAGAAAAGAGAACAACTGTAGGATTAAAAATAATTTCTTTCCTTCCCTTCAAAAGTGATTTTTTCTTCCTACATCGAAAGTGATTCGAAATGGTTAGGAAATAAAGAGAGGCACGATAATTTTTAAGCTTACTCATCATAAAGATATCTAGTTATTGAAGTTTTTGGACGTTGAAATAAAGGTAAAAGTGAATGGACTGCTCAATCTTTTTTCCTCTAAAAAAATCCGATTCATATTTCTTGAGAATGCTTTTTTCGTCTCAGGGAGACATGGCAGGATGATTATATAGAATATTACAGGAAAAGTCGTTTGACAGGTGTAAAAAATTTTTATAATTGGAAAAAAGATTTAAGAGGAGCAATCAGTAGCGGCTGTCAATCTTTCTCCTAAAATCAGCATTCAGTGAAAAAAAAAGCGAAAGTCTTAAAGAGAAGGGACAGTAGTATTCTCGAAAATTGAGATGTAAATTCATATCATGAAATGGTAAATAAAAATATTGCTCCGATAGTCTTGAAATATAAATTGTAATTGTGCTGTTGATGGAAGATCGACTAGAAATTGCAGTAGTATGTCGCTGAATTTAATTTTTTGTCTATTGCAGATGTTTTAGGGTAGATCAATTTTTCTTTGATTTATTATGTGAATTTTTCAATGAAAATTAATATTATCTACTCTTGCCTATCATTAGCATAGAATGAAGCTTTCTTTTCAACTTCTATAAAATTGAATCCATATTACTTGAAGAGTAGGCACTAAGCAATGGTAAAAGAAACTTCATCGCGTCTAGGTATTGCGTATCTTTCGATTGTTTTAGTTGTGGTTTAGTTTCTATTCCTTTGAGAATCACTCCATAAAAATTTTGAACTTGTCTAAGAACTATCTCAGAAATTTCAGTAATTTACTTTCTATAGCCTTAACCATTAAGTAAGAATACAAGTTCATTTTATTTTTAAAATGACGCGAAAGCTCCGTCATATCTTGGTATACTCTTATTTATTTATTTATTCTTAAATACTACAAGTAGGCACCAGGCCAGGTGGTAGTATCAAATGGCAAATCCCTTTCTTCCTATGCTAAAATTTTATTTTTAAAGGAGATTCTGAAATTCTTGCCAAAGAATGTTCCTACAGTTATGGAATCTTCCGCGGACAATGGATTTCGTCTGCCGAAAGACGAGGTGAAAAGAGAGAAACTTATTTCAATGCTCAACATGAATGGCTAAACTACACGCAAAAAATTTACGCTTTTCTTCCTGAAATAGGTTTCACAAGTTCGACAATTGTCACTCAGTTCTAACAAGTATTTCAATGGACTAATACTTGAAGAATGCAACTATTTTCATCGACATTTTTATCACGGAAATGTGCAGATCAAGAATATTTCCTAAAAAAATCACGGAGAAAAAATTCCACAAATAACTTGAATAGGCTTTCCAACTCTTATCTTTTTAATTTTATTACTTTATCGGTCCTATTTGGTTATTTATTGACGGACTGCTTTTTTAATTTTAGAAGGTATTAGTATTTTTTAACATTGCTAACGATGATAAAGCCCTGTCAGCGTGCGATTTATTGCGCTTTAACTCGAACACCTCTTCCTGGGATTCAGGGGATTTTCATTTGCATTTCTACTGGAAATGTCGAGATACGTACTATCTTGCCGGCAAAGTTTACCTTTCAAAATACCCCTGTATATTTTTATGAATAGAAATTTAATAAAAGCGGATTATCATTCTTGGAAGTCTCTTTGCTACAGTCAGCAGGATTAAGGTTTTGTTTGTTTGAGCTTTTTATTTGAGTTTTTATAGTTCTTATTCGGGCCTTTCCGAGATCTTATCTCAAAGACTGAGAGTCAGCGGCTTACTTTTCCTGGAAAGGAATGTAAGCCCGTCATCCCATTTCATTTAGTTTTAATTAATGGAGTAAGCCCTCAAGCTCAAAGAGTAGATTAGAGGTGATAAAGCACGGCGAGACTTTGAAATTCAAAAGGTCTATATAATGATTGCCATACAAAACATATATAATTCACGGATGCTGGCAGTTCATTCTAGAAAGATAATTTGGAATGTATCTTACGTAAAAGAGATAACAGCGAAGTATGTTTTAAGGATTCATCACGTGTTTGAATAGCTTACGAACTTATTTGAGTCACTGTCGAACATATTACCTTTTCTTCTCAATACATCTTTAGTTCTTTCTAAAATCGGTAACAGACCAGTTTTTGTGTGTATTTGTTGGCAAGACACTTCAATCATAAATATTCATTAAATTAACAAGTTGAATACTTTATCTAACGACTTTGGTTTACTTAATAAACGACACGGCTAATAGGATTTGGGTTTGGGTCCTATTACAGCCTTTCTTTTCCTTTGATTACTTTTCCAGTGAATTACAGAATAATACTCACATATTAAGGTATTCATTTCATTATGTTGATTTGAAAAAAACTGAGGTTTTGTCACCACCGTTAAGCTAAAGGGCTCCATTGTTTTATCTTGCGAAGTCTCTGTGCAATTTTAAAGGGAATTTACCCTAAGGTGGCCATGGAACTTCGCATTGAAAAGGGTTCCTTAATTATTCATCTTTGAAGCCCTTTGTTTAAATACACTGTTAGCACGAAATGTGCTCTTTTTTCTTCGTTTCTTTTGTTTAAAACACACCATAAAAGTTTTGTGAAAAGCTAATATGCTCTTCTCACAGAACCGGATGAGGAAACATCACGGCGATTAATGATAAAAATGATATATTTATATCACATGTTTGATATAAATATATATTTGATATATTATATATCAAATATTATACGATACACTTTCTTATTATGTTTAAAGACTCGATCAACAGCAATGTAATCATCATAGTATTTTTATGTTAGGTTCATGTGCCATTAAATTCTACTCCCTTTATTTATAAATAACTTATTCCGCAATATTTATTATCCAATACCTTTTGCCTTTGTCTTCCTTTATCTTTTCCTTTGTATCCAACCTTCCATTAAATTCTTTAGCCATCCATCTCCTCATATTTGACCCTCGGTCCTCCACCAACGCTAAATAATTCAAATATTATTTATTTTTCTCCAATTTCTGAATTTCAGCGTCGTTTTGTATCAACCCAATTTTTCTATTCTACGCCGCACTCGTATCTCAAAGGCGTCGAATACTTTATGTCCTCCTTTCTTAGCATCTAAATTTTACGTCTACAAAGTTTTGGTTATATTTTTTAAGATCTTTAAAGATTATAATTGTAGTAAAAATAATAGGCAACTTCATAGATATAATTCACGCCGTTTAACAGATTTAAATGAGGTAGTTCATTAATACTAAGCCGGTTTACATATTTATAGCGTTTTGGCTTGGCCCAGGAGGAAATTGCACGGACCTACTGACTGTAGTCCGCGCTTAGCATAAGTTCTCTTAATTCATTAATATTCGTTAATTCGTGTTTTAACATATAATATTTATATAAAGTTCAAGGCCACACTTGTCCTTCTGCTGAAATTAATATTACATCCACTTTCAGTGAGATATATACATATGGAAAAGGGTGAAAGGTCACTTTGCATGTGAAGGCGTGGACCTAGGAAACTTTCCAAGCAAAAACGGACATGCCAAGGCTAACAGGGTAGGGATTCGAATCCAGACCTTCTTTCCCTAGCCAATTAAGCTTTCTATCCCGAGAACTTAGCCAATTAAGCCAGAATTCTTGTTTTTCCCCTAGATAGCTTAATTGGCTAAAGCATCCTCCCGGAAAATGGAAAATCTAGGTCCGAGTTCCGGTCCTGTCAGTTTTTGTATGCCTGTTTCTCTTTGGAAATATTCTTATATGGCGCTCGATTAAATTTTTGGAATGTAGTAGTAAATGTAGAATGTAGTAAAATAGTTATTTCTATACCGGATCCTGGTTTGGAACCTATGGACTTGTTAATTTTTCCAATACTCTCCCACGGAGAAAACGGTTCTCCATTTAAAATTTGATTTAAATTATGAAAATGGGGAGACCGAAATCATTTGACTCACCTGGGCAATGATGAAAATTCCCGGCTGCCGCTCGTCCCGAGTGCACGTTGGTTTGGATGTGTTTCCGCACGTTTCGTTGCCCATGAGGCAGGGCCAGGAGTCGTTGCGCGCGGGGGCCATAGCGGTGCTTTCCTGTTCCCCACGCATACTCGACGGCACTCCGACCCATCTTCCAGCTTCTCCACTGAGGTCGAAGGCGATGTCCGAGGCCGCGGTTTCGTTGGGGTAGTAGTCGGTGGGGGAGGGCGATGGGGCCAGAAGGAGGGTGGTCGTCGTGGGGAGGAGGGATGGGGACCACGTGACCGCGGCGAGGGACGTCATGAGGGCCTCAGGAGGGACGTTGGTACCTCCGCGACGCCCACCTCCACGACCCTAGCCTTCTTTCTTCTCACTCTGCTTGATTGGATTAACCACTGGAGGATTCTACCCACTCTTTGATCAGTCACGCCCTCCTCCAGAGGTGCCTCTCTACGGAGTCGACGCCGGGATTTCTGGTTGGGGGTTCATATGGTCCCGGGGTCGGCTGAGTTGATGGCTTCAACGTTCATGTCTTTCAACAGGTGTTCTCCGACGAATTCCAGATTGGGGATGTCATTGGTTGATTCTCTGCCTTAAGCTAGAACATTTTTATCACCTCAGTGACTGGTCCATGAGTCTGTGTGTTAAATCCGGTGAGTTATTGGGATGGGTAGGTGGGTTTCACTGTATGGAATGATATCAGAAACTTAACTTTAGTGTTCGTTGAAGATTTTCACATCGTTGGATGGTGAATTAACACTGACTAGGCTTCACTGTTCACTAACACATTCAAATCGTTCATTCATATTCTTTCACGTAACTTTCCAAATAGTTTCATTATAAGATACATCCAATGCTTTCAATTTAGGCAGAGTAATGATTTATACGAGTAGTGTCACCAGAATCACAGAAAAATACACGCTGTTCACCCGCGCACCGCAGGAGCGGCTGATTCGCCGGCGTGACTTAACTTTCTATCAGATATGACATCTGAGACAGCTGAGAAGGTTCGCAGATTCGCGCAAGCACCCTTGAGGCCCTCAGTCAACTCTCACAAACCCTCTACGATTGGCATCAAATCCGCTCCTTTTTGTAGAAAACTCATCGACTGTCAGATTCACTCTCGACGGGAACACTCGCTCGGAGCGTATCGAGGGCGTTCTTTTTTTTCCGGATGTTTTCCCTCAAAAACTAATGAAAATATTTATATTTTTCTCCGATCTCCTCGTTGAAACGCGCCCCCGCCGCGGAGGCTCCCTCCGGAGTATGACGCTAATATTTCACTCTCTTCGGCAATTAAATTCTCCGGGAAGATGAATAATTGTTCGACATCTTTCATTCCGAGGAAACGTCTGACTCGGGGGTGTTATCGATCTGACATAGGCGGAGACAAATGCTCGAAACTTTATCTTCGGAGGAATTTCTGGCTTCTACGCAATCCTCATCCATTTGGTTAACCTAATACTGCTCGGCAGGAATGCCTCGAGAAAGAGAGTCGGAATCACATCTCCTTACAGAGGCCTCGCCTTACCCTCTGGGTATGAGCGTGCTGCGGAAATTCCTCCGCAGTCGAAAGGGGGAAAAAGGCGGTCTATCGTGAATTTCAATCCTCTCTAGGGAGACTCGAAGGTGTTACTCTTTGGGGTCTTGATGTAAATTTATCGGTTTCACGGAAGAGCGGGGAACCGGGTTCTTTTGTAGCCCACTTTCTCTCCCAGAAACGACCAATTTTCCACCATTTTAAAAACTTTTCTTCGACTCGATTACGGCTTCCCGTCACGCTTCCCTCGGCGGGTAAAACTTCCGAGGAAAGCCATTTTCTTCCTAAATTGGAGGACTGGGAGGGAAAAAATATATGCCAGGCTCTGGGGTGAACGGTGGCCTTAAGAGGACGTTACTCCTCGCGTTAAAAAAACTGGGTCTATTCGACTTAAAATAACAACGAGATTTTCTTGATATGTGATTCTTGTTTGGCAGTACTCTCGTTGGTTACCTTTCCGAACAAATTACGCCGGATTTCGGGGCGAAAAAGAGCGGTTGCGTATCCCCCGGCAACTCGAATATCGTTGGCTGGGTCCAAATTTTATATCTCCTGCGTCTCGTAGACGTGAAAGAGATCCTAGTTGGGGTATCCGAGGGGGATATGATAAGCCGGGTGGCGATTTCACTTCCACACCAATCTCTCCGACCGAAAAGAGGGAGAAAACTGAGATCCTGGGACGATCAAGACGGGCGATGGAGGTACTATTTCATCTCTTTGCCGAAGCCACTCCATTCCCGACTCCTTTATCACCTTATCTCCCTCCCACTTCGTCTCCTAGGGGACCTTCACCTGAAGAATCCGGAAGGAGGCGCCGGGGGAGACGGTCGCGCCCTACTTGTTCCTTCCTTCCACGGAGTGGGTAGTCACTATGACAACGGAAGGATGTGGGGAAAGGGAGACGGACCAAAAGGTACACAGAGATGGGCGAACTGTAAAAGGGATGTTTTATTAATGCTCAAGACTTGAAGGAGAGGGATGGGGTGGGAATTTGACGGTGGATGAAAGGAAACGGTAGGAGATGGGGTAGCTGTGAGAGGGATCACTGGAAAGGGAGTCGAAATCGGAATAAAAGCCGCACTCAAACAGTGAGAATCGGGAAATAAGCGGCACAAGTGCGGGAAGAGGGGAAAAACGAGTAGAAGATTAATGATAGGTGATCGTAGAAGATTAACGATAGGTGATTAGGAATGGTGAGTAGGGAGGGGATTGGGGTTGGGTTGGGGGGGCGTGCAGTTTCGATGTCTCACGAATGGTTGTCGTGAGTCTTTCGAGAAAATGAAATTCTTCGGAGATGAGCGATCTCTGAGGGGAAAAATGTTGGAGAGGCGAGGTCGTCGTTCACTTGGGGGCGCGCACGGGGGCGGCGGAGCGGAGAGGTTGTCCTTATTCGGAGAAAATGTGATTCCGACGCGTTCCCAGCGGATTGAGGAGTTATGCCCTCGACGAAATGACTCTGAAAAGAGAGGAGGTGGGATTAACTGATTTATAAGGAACAGTAACAGGGAAAGCTCGCCACCCTACGCTTTTATGATATGATTTATTCGTGAAACTTAAACTTTATTCCACTTAGGCTTCTTCAGAGCCTTTTGTTCTACTAAAGTTTTAGAAATAGCTCCATATTTCCCATTTTTCCCGTCAGAATTCCCTCTCGTGAATATTTCCCCACGTTGCCTCGACTTCCTTTTGATTAGTTTACTTTAGTATTTTGAAGTAATAATAGTAAGATTAATATTGATAAATAAGAATTGATTCCGATTTTCATTTAATAATTAAAATAAATTTATTTATTTAATTCAACAAAGGTTCTTTCCATCAGACTAAGGTCTGTCAACAGAACGTCAATAGCACAGAAGAATCATATCACAAAATATTATAAAATCCATTATGATAACAGCTCGGAGCTCACCGTATAAAAATTAGCAACAAACAAGTAGTGCTGAAGTGACAAGAAATACAAAGAACACGAAAAAATGATATAATATAAAGAATTGTACATATATGGATAAGTCAATTTTAAACTATTAAATTAAATTTCTGATTTAAGTCCTAGTTTTAGAGAACTTTAGACAAAAAGAACATTAATTAACAATCAAATCATCGTTTCCCTCATAGAATAACAGTAAGGCCAGAATATTTAGATTAGAAAATTAAAAGAGAAAAGTATCAATGCAAGACAATTAAAAAAGCTTAGGTGATTTAGCACATAAATGTATATATCTCTGTAAGCATTCCAAGGAGAAACGGACAAGAACAAGTCTAGTAAACGAGGATTAGAAGTTAGGTCTCCCTATTGCCAATCAGGTACTGTAGCCCTTGACCTATATTAATGAGAGAATACCCAAAAGAGACATTATAACGATATATTGCATAAAGTTAGTAGATTTAGATTATTAATCATATCTGGAAAGATTTAATGCTTCATTATCCTCAAACTATAATAATTCGTGCTCTAAAGTTAAATTTGGTAACGAGCGTTCTCCTTTAGTATTCTCTTCATAACTTAGAGATTTTCATTCTTTTCTTTCAATAACATCCCTTCGTGTAAATGTATATATGAGCTTGTCTAGTCGCTTCATAACAGTGTAATAATAAGCGTAGCATAATATTATTAGTACATATCTCTCTGTGACTCCCATCTTAAGGAAAAAATTTAATTACCGCAAAAAAGAATTAATCACGTTCCTTCTAAATCTCAGTAAAGTCATCAAACGTTTTAACAATATGTCATTAATAATGAAGGAATTTCTTGCTGTCATCGATATTTTATATGTCCCTTGAGTGAGGTTAGATGAACTTCTTTTGTGAGGTATGGGTGTGTAATATATTGGAGATTGAGCTTTGAGGGAAAAATTCATATGGGGGAATTCATAATGGAGAGAGGAGCAAGGGCATTATCAAGCAAAAATACGGAGAGGAATTCTAAAAAAGAGCTGGAAGGGAGTGCAAGTAAAAATGAGAACTAGATGGAGTTATGGGAGGATGTGCAGCGTCAAATAAAGATATGGGATGGTCACCATTAGGAGATGGTTTTTTCATTACGACAGAGGTCAGTCCCAGATTAAAACCCGATTAATGAAACGGAGGCATTTGATTACATAGGTTATGACAAACTTCCTTTTAAAAATTAACGAAGAAGATCTCAAGTGAATCTTCCCATCCCAGTATATCATATTAAATATATTTAATATGATATACTTAAATATATTTAATATGGCATTCAGGACGATAGCATCGGGACGATTTATTACAGAATCCTTGAATATAATATACTTTCTCATCTAGAAACACATTCTCTATGTTGACATCTCTATCCGGGAAGAGCGTTATTTTACAAGATTTTACGCTTTTTCATAATTTGTTACATTTTAGGGAGGCTACGTCAGTTTGTGGTCTTAAAATGACCGTGTTAAGTAGAGTATGCACTGCTCTCAAATACACTATATATAAATAATCGAAAGATTTAAAATATATATAATGTGTATAATTAGTGTGTATATATATAGTATAGTGCAGATAGACAGCATCATTGCTCATTTTAAGACATATATTCAAATAAAAATTTTCAAAACTTAAGCTAGTAAACCTTTTTCACTTTATTGATACATAAATATTATATTTGTATCCTTACTTTAGTCCACCTCCACTTTTCAATACACACGCCACGAATACATTTATAAATCTGTGTTAAGATGATGTGTACATAAAGTGTACCGTTCCGGTATGTGTACAATACTTTCGTTTATGCTTCGAATGTGCAATCCTTGTCTCACTTCTGCACGTTCAACTTTTTCCTTCTTATTTTAGAGGAAAAAGTCTCTGTGATTGGTTTGTTACTCTTCCGTTACGCTAGAAGGAATGAAATCATGCTTCAGCGCCTCTGTTGGCAGATCGATGCTCTACCGGCGACATAAGATTCAGGGGCCAAACTCGACCGTATACATTTTGAAAGTTCTTGAGATTTGTTTGTCGTTTCTGCTACCTCTTAGGTTTATGCCTAAAGTATGTTTCGCACTTCATCATTTCGGCTATCGACATATTGACGTGGGCGAAAGAGAGGCTCTTATGGTGGCGTCTTGGAGACCGCGGAGATGGACCGAGAATCGACCACTGGAGGAGATGTACAAAAATAGTGACTCAAGAGGAGCCACGAAAAAGAGGAAGAAGAAAACCAGACGTATTAGAGAGAAAAGTTAGAAATAGGATTTGATGAATTTTTTTGCTTGAATAGCTATCGTGCTATATATATGCTATGTCTATTATTGGAAGCTAGAAACCTTTCGTTTCGGTCAATCTTTAGCAATCTTTTTATTTTACTAACTACCACTTTTTATTATAGATTTGAAACAAATCTTGATTTATTTTACTTTTATTTCCAATCATTATCCGAATGGATTTGTATAGAATGCAGGATGATAATGAATTTTAATAACTAAAGATAATAACGTCGGCCAAGGGTTCGAGTCTTGGTTAATCGGATTTTTCCAGTTAGAGAACGGACATTTGTGTGCGCCTTATTTCCCTATGAGAGGTTGGTGGCAGGCATAGCATTTCTACAGTAAAATCACCAAGGTAAAATTATTTCATGCTTAAGCAATTTCATATATTTTTAAAGGTAGAATAAAGAGAAGACCTTTGCCCTTTTTTCAAACAACATTTTATAAATCACGTGACCAATTTTCAACGAGTAATTGTCATCGCCAGGTGACAACTGCTCGTTACTGATGACGAGTCGAAACCTTTTTGTCTGTTTTTGTTAAAAATAGTTGTGGAGTATTACAAAGTATTTTCTTCACGTCATGTGTGGCCAACGTATCTCCTGCTACGACTTCGACTTCGAAACTAACCTTTTGATTTCGATAAACTAACAAAAACAAAAGTTATTAATATCGTATTTTCGTGAATCCGATACAAATATTGTATTTTATCAATGCTTCGGAACTTTATAGTCAATTTAATTGAACGAAGATGTATTGGAAAGTTAATACTTGAAGTAAATGAAATTATTCCAAAGATAATAATTTTTTCGATCATCAGTCGCGATCGACCAAATATCTCTCGACAATCAGGTCGACTTGTTGGTCTCTCTGACTCTATATGATGGATGTACACAAGATATCGCCGTTACTGTGAATTTTATTTGATATGTAAATTAAAACTGGCCAGATATATTAGTCGAAGTGGTTAGTTTGCCGTTATGCATAGCAATATCTGTGAAAATATGATTTTAATTCGTACATTCAGTTGTAAACGAGTTCTGTGTTATGAAAATGTTTCTTCTGAGTCTATTAATTTCTTTTGCGGGAATTAAAATTGCTAAGACGAGGAAAAGTTCGAATTTTGCAATACATTATTCTCAGAGTTAGAGGCAGGCTGTAGTGTAGGTAATAGATTAAGGAGTAACGAGTAGCTCAACTAAAGAGGAAGGATCAAGATAGAAGACTTCTAAAGTTCACTGAAAACTAATCCACAGATTGCTAAAAGCAGTGAGAGAAAATGTGAAAAGCGTGTTGGAAATGACTTCGCGAATCCGTCAAGATTCACCCAGAAAGTAATCGAACCCTCGTACCGAAATGAGACCTAATCTCTAACATTCGCAATCTTCCGAGCCATCTTTAAACAGATAAAAAGCGGAAGGAAATCGGGGAAGGAATCGAACCTTCTTCAATTGAAAACTAAACGATCGGAAGAGCCGAAAAGTCGAATTTTCCCGATAAACTCGGTGACCCGAAGCCCTCGCTGGCGGGAAGGTGGTTTTTGTAAGGGATCGATGAAAGGGAAGAGGAAGTAAATATACACGGATACACAGATTCGCCCAATTCATCTCCGTCCTTATCGACTGGCCTTTAATCTACTAAATGTCTCCCATGTGAAAAATCGCGCCACGATGCCGCTGCGGATGGAGAAAAAACCTCGGCCCAGGAAGCAATTGATAAAACGGGAACTCTGATGACCCCAAAAGGGAAAGTTCTCTCAACTTTGGCGCGCGCTCCGACCAACGATGCGAAAAAGACGGGCGGAACTAGCTTCCTTTCGAGGAAAGGGAGGATTTTCCTTCCCTTTTCATATCGCCGCGAACGATGCATACATTGATGCGGAATGTGAAAGTTCTCGAAATGCAAATAATGCATTAAGGCATTGCGACAGGGTGCGAACATTTCCATACTTTGAGCGGATGGATTTTAATAAATTGTGTCGTGGCTCTAAAGTACGAATTCGCCTGTCTGTCTGTGTCGTCCCCAGAATGTATGTTGGATGAAATGCGCAGCTATTTGAGTTAAAAATACAGGTAATAATTAATGCGATTCTAGAAAGAGAATTTTTTATGAACTATATGGGAAAAGTATGGGGAAACTAATTCTGTTTGATTTTAGAGCATTATATTAAAAATGGATTTAAAATCTAGCTGTTTAGGATGATGAATTACGAAATCATCTGTAAAAGGTTTTATCGAACTGATCAAGAATAGGAAAATATGTTAAAACTTTGCGCTTATGTTTTTATGTGGTCAGAATACCCCCACCGGAAAGTGGGAGATCTGGGTTCAAGTACCAGTTATGTTGCTATTTTTCTCTTCTGTTTATTATTATTGAGTAAATAATTGCTATTAATGAATTATATATGAAGTTTAATGTTTAAATCCATATTAATATTTAAATCCACTAGATCATACTTGGTATAGTTATGTCGACGAATATAACTTAAAGGACTATCCAGACGCGTAAATTCAATTTTCAAAATTACTACATTTTTCAAATATGAAAGAAAAATTTTTTGATAACTGTTTTTAGATTTCATGGAACACCCTAATTAAATTAACTAAGTAACTCTTAAGGATTTGTGTAATTTAATATTTTTACGAAATATCGAAGTGAAGAAAAGTAAGCATTACTATACGCTTAAAACAACTTACTTATAAATTCGAAGCGATCTTTGAATATATAAGTAAAAGAAATACCGATATAGAACCTGAAATCTAACCATATATCTCCGTTTGCTTTATTCTCATAAATATTGGATTTTATGCAACTTTTTTGTCTCAGTTTCCACATAATTTAATATATTATATATATATATATATATATATATATGTATATATATATATATATATATATGTATATATATATATATATATATATATATATATATATAAATAGTGTACAACAAATTGTGACTTATCCTATACATGTATTTACATGTCTTCGGATGAATAAATATTATTATTATTATTATTATTATTATTATTATACTGTTCAAGTTTAAATTTTATCCAATCTTCTTTTTTAAACCTTGCGTCAAAGCAATAAATCAAAACTGGAATAAATTAATTATTCCATCAATTTTGAGAACGCAAAATTTTATAATTTGACGTATAAACGCGGGAATGACTTTTGATTGGCTTGCAGATGCCAAAATTTATGTCAGTGTCTAGAAAATGCGTAAATGAGTCAATGAAATGAGGAAATGAGAAATATTTATATCATAATTCAATCAAAATTATAAATAAACGTTTTAATAATAAAGATTTAATAGGTGTCACCTCTCGCTAACTTGAACAAATGCTTCAATCAATCAAAAACCAGAAAATTACATGGTGGAACTACAAAAAAATTTCGTACACCACCAAAATATATTTGGAACAGTTTTCACCCATACACTGTTTTGTGCAGGACCGAGGAAACTTGTGTATTTTATTTTGAATTTTTAAATTTTTATCCCCCTTGGCTACTATCACTTGGTTGCTACTGAATAGCGGCATTCATCTTGGCCTCGGTCCTCATTAAATGCCATTAATATTTTAGCGACATTGCGTAATATTTGTGCGAGCATTTTCTATTCATTCATTCATATTTATTCATTCATTATTCAATTCCTTTTGGTTTAGTGAGGCAAAGAAAAGGTGAATTGCCTCACTCCTCATTTTGCATACTAAACCTCACACCTTTTGCAATGATTTTGGTAGTTAATGGTGAAGGGGTCTATGCTCAAAGCAGCTTTTAAGCTAAATAATTTACATTTATATTTATGAGAGTGGACAAAATCATATCCCATACTAAGTCTCATATTTCCTGCAATTATTTGGCAATTAAAGGTCGAAGGCTCTATGCTCAAAACAGCTCTAAGGCTGAATAATGTATTTTTAACTCATGAGAGTGGGCAAAATCCATTTTTAGAACAAAACTTTAGTTATAGAATTTCACAATACTTTCACCGCGCAAAATCGCCGAGATCGTCAAAAAGCGTTTAAGGAAACCCCGAGTCGAAATTTTTTAAAGTTAGAAAAACCCTCCCCATCGCAAAAGTGGAAAACAAAAACAGAATGAAACAAGGAGAGGGATTCGAAAACAAAATCCGTCACACCTGCGACATCTGGCACCTCGCACCCCTTATTTAAATAACGGAGATCGATGCAAATTCGGTTGCGAGCGGCAGAAGAAAACGCTCCCCCGCGCGAAAAAGCTTTCCACGAGATGGAGATGAAGTTCATTTCCTGGATACGTGCGCCTCTCGAAGCGACAGGGAAACTCATTCGGAGGAATTGCTTAATGGAGTGGAGAGGGTGGAAAAAGGGAGGAGACAAAAAGCGAGAATTGGTGGGAGGATTCGTCAAAGGAGAGCGATAAGGGAGACATTTAGCGGAGGTGAGACTCAAATTGAGTACACCGCGCCTAAGTGGGAGAGGGCCTTTGAAGTAGGAATGGCAGAGGTCGAGGAAGAAAGACGTGGGATGATGGGAAGGGAATCCGGAATACTCGGGTTTCAACTACTCCCCTGAATGAGGAATCGTTAATGAAATACGGAGAGAGATTTAAATACTCCTTAAGCCGTTAGGCAGGTGGTCGAGAGCCTTCGTTGTTCAAGGAACATGGCAGGGACTCTGGAAAACCCGCTTTCCTGAGAACAACCCTCAAGTCTTGATTTGTTCCTTGAAATGGTCGCAGCTTAGGTTCTCGGCCTCCTGTAAATCGGCTTAAGGGTTATTTTAATCTGCATTTTAATGACAGCTAGGCATATATTTCTTTTCTTAGAAAATCCTCGGATTCTTGAGATTTTTATGGAGTACTTTCTATAGATTATTTACGATTATAAATATTACTAGAGGGTAATCAAGTTGATCTGACTGGACTGGAGCCTCATCGTGTAAATCAAACTAAACTTGGTATTAAAAAAAAGTTTTTCATTCACGACCGGTGTTTACCTTCACAGCCATCTTTAGGTTGCTTTGGATACCTGATGAAGACGATTAAGTCAAAAACCGATCGTCAAATAAAATTTTGTCTAGTGGAAATAGTTTACTTTAGTTACAATTCTATCTATACTATCTACAGAGGTGGCCTAGACGTTTTAGAAATCTATAATAACAAATTAGAGGTGGTGTATACTTTTCCAGATATTTTATTTATTACTGCACAACTGGTATCGGCGTTAAGTTGCTATCGTCAGGTACGCAGTAAAACTAAGTTTTGTCAAATTGTCTAGTAATAAAGAATGTTTATATAATTTCTTTAATAGTTTGTAGAAAGGTATAAATCATTTCTCATTTGTTACATTTATATCATTGAAGGGATATTATGAATTATAATTGTAAACGACAATGATGAATTATCTATGAGGATGAATAATGAAATTCTTTTTGATCCTTCCTCATTGAATGCTAAGAAGAGTGATATTCATAAGGTTATTGTCCTGCACTTACTTGGTTTCTACTTAAAGCATTATGAATCAAAGACACCATCACTCGTCATTTTGCCAGATAATTCTCATTCTCTCTCAAGAGCTTTTGTGAGCTAACGGTGAAGGATTTTAGGTTCAAAAATATTAACTGAATAATCTTCCAGCAGTACAAGACAGTTTAACGTATTTTGGTTCAAGTTACTCCGTGTCTTAGTATTACTAGTTTAAATATTAAAGTCAGAAGAGACCGAAAATGCTATTTCGAAACGATTTATGTCAAAACACAAAAATAACAACAATCCATGCTGAACATATTTTCTTCTTATGGATTTTCTGAGTTATGTAGTGCTTTCAGATTTCAACGTTTCCAGTACGGATGACTATGTTTCATCTCCGAAACATCCGTAAAATTTTCAACTCACATAATTTCCAATATGTGTAGAGGGAGTCGTGTTTTCCTTTGTGACGGGGACGCAGAAAGAGAAGGATGACTTACGACCGGGTTCCGAGTACTGAGGAAGCGGGCGGGATTTATGAAATTTGGATGTATTTACTGTCTGATGAGGATGGATTTTATCGACGGAACGGTTGCATAGCTGAGAGGCGTGCTAAGAGAGAGATAGAAGGTGGTGAATAAAGGATGCGTATTGGAAGTGATGGGATGGGCGGCGGAAGAAAACAAGGATGTCGGGTGAAGAACGACTGGGCGAAAGTAAATGAAGTGGAGTGAAAGATAAAATGTGGAGGAACGGAGAAGGATGAGCCCGAAGAAAGCGGCCAAAGGAGTGAAATGAGGGTGAAAGGGGGGATAGGTTGGGAAATATAAAGAAGGGAAGAAAAGAGAAAGGGGAAAGTTGGTAGTGGAAGAAGGATAATATTCCAAAATAGAGTAAAGTAGAGAAGTGAAAAATATGCATAACTGAACCATTTACTGAGTAATATCGGCTGATGTAGAAAGGTGAATGCATTATCAGCATTGAATTTTAGTTTTGTAATTATATTATTTTTTATTTTTGATTTATTAGTAATTAAATTAAATATTTCAGTTGGGAGGAAATATGGAATTAGTAAGAGGGAATTAAAGTGAAAGTAGAAATGAAGTTGAAGTGGAAGAAGTGTGAACAAGCTGAGACGTAATTATAAAGTAGAATATTAAATATATAGTATTAAATACAAATGAAAGAGAGTGCTAAATAAGTAAAGTAAGAAGATAAATAGCATATATATTATATATAGGTTGTCATACAATTTACAGCGTTAATTTAATTTTTAAAACTTAATTATAGTATTCATTCAAAAAGAAAAATAGAGAGAAGGACGGTAAAAGAGGAATACGGAGAGAAAATTGGGAAAAATCGGGCAGAAAATTAAGATCGACGTGAAGTTAAAGTCAAAGACGGAAGGGAAGCCGAGAAAAATCAAATAAAAACGGATGAACGGAAGGTAAGGGGCTTAAAAGTTCAAATACATGAAAGACAGGCAGCGTGGTAAGAATTGGCTTTGTATGGAACACAAAGGAGTGGATATGAGAAATTGAGAGGGAAAGGTTCGGCGTGAGGATTTCGGGCGAGGAAAGCTGTTTGGACGGAAGATTCGGGGAAACGAAATAACAATTTCGAGGAAGGAGTGTAGGTGGCGAAATTTGTTAGAGGAGGTAATCGCGTGTGTTCCTAATGATAAAATGTGAGGCGGCAGAGTGAGTTGGTGAGTTTCCCTAGGACTCCCCCTCAATGGTTTGAATGGGAGTGCAGATCGATATTCTGCAAGAAAGTGGTGAAGGATTCAGGGAATCAACATCTTGTGCCAAATCACCGTCTTAGATCGGGGTCTCGATGGCTGTGAACAGCTCTCAGGCAAAAAGTGGATCATGCATAATACTGATGCATGGAGAATGATACGAATAAAAAGAGGTTCTGAACTAAATTCGGTTTTCAGAGTAGCTCTGTTTTTGTGAGATCGAGCTGCTTCATTTATAACAAAGATTCGGGTTATTCAGGGAGACCTCTCGCGAAAAGGTTCGGTAAATTTGGGTCCGAAAGTTGATTGGCTCGGCTATTCTCGCCATTGAAGTTGATATTTAATTGTAATTTTGTATGTACTTTCAACCACTTTTTTGATTTTTCTTGCTGAGAAGAATAAAAGTGTGGGAATTCATTTGATTTAAGAGAATTTCTTAAAGCCTTGAAATAAATATCTTCCTCTCATCGACATTTATGATTTATCTACCATGATGCTTTTCTCGGGTTCGTTCATTATGCAGAATATTCGCGATTATTAATTGAATTTTCTGAATTTAGACTGACAAAAATAAAATATTTTAGGTCTTATTTCCTCGAAGAGGTATTAGAAATAGAAGCAGTTGTCATGATAAATGAAAGAGTAGAAAGAAGGTGAGCAGTGAGGTTTTAAGCTGAAAATAACTTTTTTCCGCTAACCGACACCCTTATCTAATCGATTATTGTACGAAGAGTATTGATTTGTGAGTTTTAGGAATGTCTGCAGTAGAAGTGTATTTTCGTGCATAATAATAGTTAAGTATTTTCATAAAAGCATGCTCTTCATTTTTAATCAATGGAAATATAACCTATGAATTTCTCAGCTGACAATATAAGAATATTTTAGAAATGAAGGCAGAAAAGTACAATATTTCCGTGATTCCGTCGTCATTTCTTGGTTGTAATGAATTTCCACAAAACGTCACTTTGCACCGCGAGTCATAATATAAGACCACTTGAGAGAAGAGCGTAACGAGGTCTCATGTTTAGACCGAAACATAAACACGGGTTCGCGGCAAATTAGAAACCTAAGGGCGCTTTACTCTTGTCCGTTTCCGAAATTGGATCTGAATCCCGATTCGAAATCGAATCGAATCTCGAAGCTTCACGGGTCTCTAATTCAAATTTACGGTCGATCTCACCACTAGACAAATAAAAGACATGTTTATGGTCGTCAGACAAGCATTAGTGTTAAGTGGAGGACTCGGATTCCAACTTCCTCTTGTACAATCAAAACACCTATAACAACTAAAACTTTGGAAAATAATTCGGGCTTTTGTAAAAGTGGCCTCGAAGGACCACCCGAGGGTTTAATTCTATTTCCACCGGGTTTTGTTACCAATCAAAACATGGGATACTTCCAGTCTTGAACTGATCGACCGTCTTAGATGCATAAACAAACAATGGGGGAGGATCGTTACCCTTCACGATGGGGGGATTTTCAATTCTCCTCCAGCCGCACTTGGCTCGGAAACACCTTCTTTTCCGAATTCCGCCCCGCAGACAAAATTAGCTTCCTTTTTCGTCCCCCATGGCGAAGAAGGATTGCTTCTCTTTCCCGTCGCCTCAGAAGAACTCCGGTGTTCTCCACGCCGCACGCAACTTGGCAATTTTTTAACGACGGCCGAGGTGCTTGTTCTGCTGAATAACCACGTAGCCAGAGTACGCCTGCGCAGCGTCTTCTCCAGAGAGCGGTCGGTGGGCACAGACCTTGGTCCTCGTAGAGTCCAAACCACAGGAGGAATACACTCGTCTGGGCCGACTGCTGATTTAATCAGAATCCCTCGGCTTCTTGTAACACCTCAGCACTCCCTGTGGAAGATAGTACGGTATCAGCAAAGGGTGTGGGCGCTGGAAGAGTTTATTTTTTGGAGATTTCCTAGGGATTTCATCGAGAACAGGAGTTCCCAGTTCGTTGGGAAATTCTTCCTGAGGGAATTCAAAGGAAATAAGGGGACATTGGGAGTACATGATCAGCAGAAATCGATTTTCAGCAGATAATGTAAAATCCGGTAAAACAAATTAGCCTTGGATTCACAATGCGGCAATCAGTAAAGCATACAGAATGAAAATGGTTTCATGATAAGCTTATACCACACCACAAGAATATACAGCACTACGACCAAGGTTTCGAAGCCAAGCTATATCTGGTAAAAGTTTATGAAAAGCCGTTTTGCATTTATGAATACCACGAAATAAAAATTTAATAAAACCTGAATTTGTGTCACCTACAGAATGAGTTTGAGGATTGAGAGATGCGTTGGAAATTAGTTCTTGGCAATGATTTGCTTTGATTTGATTTGTAATGCTCTATTAATTTAAAAGTCAAGGGAAGGAGAAAATATAATCTAGAATTGTGCTGATTGGGTAAGTAAAATATATCTTTCGTAGGGTATTTTGTATTTTCCGATTCACTTGCTCGAGGTTGCTTTATGCTGAGTTTCATAGGAAATTTTATCGGATTATCGAATAAGGCTCGAGGATAGGAAGATTTATTTCTTGGAGCCGATGTAGCTATTCATTTGAATATGGATATCCTCTAGGACGCCCTTTTAAATATTAACAGAAATCAATATTTCGGAATATTTTTAGTTCCTTTCCCACTGCGTTGGATTTCATTGGTTCGGATATAGATAAGCTGAGAATCAGTCCGTGAATTTTTCTCTTTAGGAATTTGAAATATGTGCTTTTATCTTCTTATATCGAAGATCATGAACTAGCGATTAGCAAGATAATATTGCCTAGTAACATAACATTCATATATGTATGTTCATTCATGTATGTTCAATTCATAATTGCTGGTAAAATTAAAGCAATCGAAATGAATTTTTCTCTTTAGGGATTGGAACTATGTACTAAGAGTTTATGTATTTTTTTCTTTGTAGAACTTTAGGAAAGTTGCTTTTTTTCTTGCTATACTGATGGTCATTAACGAGCGATTAGCAAGGATATAATATTGTCCATTAATATAAAATTCATGTATCTTATTTAATTCATACGTACTAGTAACATTAGAGCAATCAAAAGTCTCTCTCATATGAAACATTTCTTCTTCCCCCTGCTCATCCAAGAGATTGCGGATCTGCTAGCACTACTCCAATATTCATGTTTCCTTGTTATATCAACAGTATCTCTTTCTCGCATGGCTGATGACAAACAATCTTCTCCGGCTATACTCTCGAGATTTCTGCTCATGCGAACACACCGATGTCTTTGTTTCGAATAATCTTATCTCTTAGTGCGCGCATATCTTAAACTTTCCTTGGAGACGGAATTTCATTTATGACGACTGATTCAGTTACTCATTCGTATACGCTTTTTCGAACTCCAAGTTCCTCATTCATGCATCAATAACTAGTTCTCATGATTTTGTATTACTTCATCAGCCTTCTTAAATGTCTCTAAAGTGCCCCGTGGGTGGTTTATAAGACAACTTAAACTTGTTCTTCTCCAAGTTGTCCTTTTCCACGGAGGACTCCGCATGTTAAATTTAGATCCTCGATATTTACGTTGCAAAAGAGACTTTCGGTTGAGAGAAGGAAAAAGACGGTTGCTTCTCCGCTAAGTAAAGAGGAAGGAATTTGTGAGTTATGAGTTGATAATATTTCTGCCCTACTTCTCAAAGAGTAAGGACTTCGAAGGCATCGAATTTACGTATTTGAAAATTCTCGGAAGCTCAAAGGTATGCAGATTCAACGACGTTGGAGACTGTAGGAGTTATTTAGAGGAGAGATTAGCTTCGAGAAGGATAAGGATCGGCGCGGAACAGACTTGGGGACAGAAAGGATGAAATTTCGCGTTTAGGAATAGGGTGCGATTCAAGAAGAGCAATATAAAATAGCAGTAACCAATCAATCACCATTATCTTCAGCTCATTACTAAAATCTACAATCTAATCTTAATTAAATCTCAGTCAGAAAATTTGCGGCAGAAACAGTTGAAGTGTATATCAATATATACTATATATAATACATCATATAATTATATCATTTAGTTGAAGTGAGGTTACCAGAAGCCAAGTAAGCAGCGCGTTCGACTCCTGTGAAAACGATCTCCGGTTCGATTCCCGTTGCGAAATGACCTTAGCTGTCGAAACACTTTAAAAATTACTACTACTACTTGGTTAAATTGTTCATATATATGGAATATATAATAGAAAATTCAATGGCATATGAATTGTGTATGTATGCAGTTGTGAGGTTTATTAAATTAAAAACTGTGCATTATAATGATTTGGTGAGGAGAGGATCCTTCAGTTGAATACATTGATACGGATTGCAAAAGAAATTCCAGAATATAATTCTTCCTCCTTTCACAATATTTCAGATATGTTGCTCCCTATTATAACTTTCAGTCCATACAGGTTTTCTCGCTTTATGGATAGCATAAATACATGACCACATCTTCTTTTCTGATGAAGAATAGCAATCTAGTTCTCCTATTTTATTTTTCACCTAAAAGGTTATTCGTGAACGAAAATTTTCCTTTAACTATGAAATGTGCGTATTTAAATGTATTGCAACAGGTCTACGTAATAGTTTTCATGAAAATCAAAGAAAGAAATGTGCAGAAGCGAATGTTTTTCTATTTTTTCAATATAGGTACTGGTAAAAGAATTAACGAGAAGTTTACTTAAATACTGCTGATTACCTACCTTGAGTCGAGAAATACAATTATTCATCATCCTGAAAATTTATAATATTTTAATTTTTTTAACATATTGATTATAGATTGACGAATGCCCGAAAAAATTCTACGGCGGGGAATCGATGTCAATTGAATATTTTGAAAACTGCCACGTAAATTCAATTCGATTTCCTTTACGGTCTAAAGCAGAATGTTTCATGACCTACTATTTTCGGAGCTTATCGGAAACTTTCAATGATCGCCTTTTGGTTTATTCATCTCAGTACACGCGGGTCTTCAACTTGCACACTCTGCAACTATGGCGATACAACTCAGTATTCCATGCAGTGAGATTTTTCCGGCGAAGTCTCTTTTTCCGCCAGCGTTTTTCCTATTTTCCTCCTCATTATTTATTTTCCCTCTCATTTTCTTCTTTTTTCCATGTTTCCGGTGACCCTGCTCCCTTTTCATTCCACCGTCCACTCGATCGGATATTTCTTCCACTATTTATATTATACCAATCCATCCCTATATGTATTCCTCCCTCAGAAAGCTTTTGAGATTTTCGGATGATGTCGTACATAAATACGGGATCCCATCGTAATAGGCGACATCGTCTATTCCATAGACCTGCTAGCTGATGAAAGACATATTGACGGATGCTGAAAAAATACATGCCGAGGATATCATCATGAATTGCGCATCAATCAAAAATTCGAAGCGCTCTTTTCTGTGATCGTGCAGTTTCTGTCGATATGTATAAAGGGATCGGGAAATCAGAAGATCAGAAAACGCCTCTGGATATTTTCGCTATTTCTTTAATAAAAATTTCCATAACGTCGATTCACTCTATCACTCATTCTAGACCGAGTTGCTTTTAATTTCAAATATAAAAAAAAATTAGTTTCAAATAAAAATGAAATAATCAATATAATAAAAATATATAAATAAAATACATACTGAAATGCATATAAACACAGTACAGTTCTGCGGTGTTTTCTCTTCCTCAGTCTCTTTCACTTTGCTTTGATATCTGCTCATATTGCGGATTTTACCCGTCCTTAGATGACTGCAACCCTCAATCAGCTGTCTCATTCGATTGACCAAAACTTTGTTACATTATATGTGCTACCATACTCCTCTCTCCTCTTCTGCCTCGCCCTCTCTTTGAGTAGGTTTCTTATGAATGTCTTATATGGGATGATTGATTTTGCGAGAAAGAATAAAGATATCGCGAAGCAGAATATTCTGTATACCACCGTTGGAGCCAATACTACCTCTGAGATAAAGTGAGATCTTCCCGGTCAGTTTAGTCTCAGGACGGATATTTGTATTAAATATTCGCTCGGTGTTTCCTTTTGTCACTATCTCCAGTTATGGACATCTGGAAAAAAACCAGGAAAGGAGAGTAGTGTTTTGTGGACCGTTGAGCGTAAGCTAGGAGACATCGGGCTCTGAGACGACCTCTTACCGCTGTTATTGAAAAATTCGTTTTTCCTCCCTAACGTTCTATCCTCATGTTGAAAATCGCTTCATGGTAGAGTGAAAAAGGGACTTAGGTGAAGTAGCAAGGAAGCCGTTTGTCCTTAAAGCTGATGATTCTTCAAAAATATGACGAAAAAGCAACTATTATTAAAGAAAAATACATCGGGGAATTTCTAGGTATCTGATATTCAAGTGTGGAAAATAAAGCAAACTAAAGTAGTACCGTTTTCGTTTTAAGATCAAAAGCACCTATTAAAAAAATAAAGAGCAAAAAAAATCATTCCCTTTTGTTTTCCTACGTAAAAGTAATTAGTTTTCGTAACCTGGTTATAACGCTATCCCTTTTATAACGTGGTTTTCACCCTGTTCCATGAAAAGCGTCTCTACCGGGTTTTACTGTAACAGTTTTTTTATTTTTGTTTCATTTGCGTGTTTTTGCTCCTGGGATGATGTAGTACTTGGGGAATTTACATCGAGATGGATCACCCAACTTTTGGAGCAGAGCTGCCTCCAATGAAAATCAACAATTCGTATTTTTTTCTTTAGCTTTCATGCACGTGTAGGTACGTGTTTAAGCGAAATTCACGGAGAGTTGTAGAGGTGGTAATAAAGTAAGAACGGCGAAAGAGACTCCCTTGCAAAGTTTGGGTTACTGTTTCATCCAGCTGTACGAGGGAAACATTAAGCTACGCATGCCGACAGAATGACATGACGTGTTTATTACTGGCAAAGCGAGTCTTATCTCCAAGGTTTAATGAGAAATGAAGTTTGAAAGGAAGCTCCTGGCTTAATTACTAATGCTCAGAGAGGAGAAAAATGTGATATTAGAGAACTTCAAGAGTAAGAGATTAATTTTAAGGGAACGATTATTAGAGGAAAAGATATCAGGAACACAGAAGGATATGAGAGCCTTGTGTTGAGAAAAAATTGCTTTTTTATGTAGGCGTATATTGGTAGTATGCAGGGGTTGGAGGGAAATCCCTTCCGCGTGAATTTTTCCGGTTACAGCAAATGAGCTCCATTAATATTATAGCTCAAAGGAAATTCGTATAGGTCGTATACTTATCTGGTGAAATTGCTTCTTTCATTTCCTTTAACTTCCTATGTTACGTTCAATATATAAAAATACCGCTAATGTATTAAAATATAAATAAAATAATTGCGATTATTTTTACAAAATAGTAGTAGTTACAAAATATAAAAAAATAATTGTTAACTAATTGCCCGTCATAACCCCTCCTTTCTGTGATTTTGTTGATATTTCTGTGAAAGAATGAAATTTATGTAGTAGTATTGGTCGTTTATCTAGAAATAATACTATTATTTATATTTATTTCCATTTCTAAGAATATAATCCATTTGAACTACAAATTAATGTAGTTCACGGAAACTGCATATAGATTTCATGACTACAGATTACTCATTACATAAAGTAAATAATATATTAAAACGGATAAATACAAGATGGAAATAGCAAAAAAATTGTAAAAACCGTATAAAAATAATTTAAATTATATCTTCAATTCATTTGCTCACTTTCCTTCTAAATATTCTTTCACTTTCTATTTCGCAAACCTGCTGGGGAAAGCTTTAAAATAATTGAAAACCAATTATCACATAAGTATTAAATATGACTTGATGGAAAACGTGGGTATGAGAGGTTTGAAAGCCTGAAATGGCGGGTAATCGTGGGTCTATTTGTATCCACGGGAAGACAAATTCGTTAAATGCAAGCCTTCTTTTACGCGTCCATTAAAGTAAAACCCGTCACCAACGTCTCTCCTCCGTTCTTAATTATTTACTACCTCTTAATTTTTACGGCTCTTTTCCCCATTCAATAGGTACGCAAACTTAAGGGAGGGTGCAGAGTGGTGGAATGGCGACGCAGAGCCTCCAGGAAAGTGGACGTCGTATTTTGAAGGTAAAGAGTGGCAATAAAAAGAAATTTGTAAGTTCGGCCCACGTCCGGGGCGGTCAGCACATTATCCTTTCTCGCTCCGTATCTCTTAATCGACCCCCATCTCGTACTACAGACGAATAAAATTCTATCGACCATCCTGCGGACAAGAAAGGAGGAAAGTACGTTCCCTTCTGAAGGAAATACTTTGGGGCGAAAAGAAAAGAGGCCGTAGGCGGCGTCCTATGAAATTCTCAAAGCGGAAATACCTCGTGTTCTACGCCCCTTTGTTACGGGTTTTATATGCATTTTGGTTACCTTTTGAATTATTTTATTTTGTGGACTTGCTCGGAGATAAAATAGGCGTTTTTATTCTCGGGTACGTTTCCCGCGTTTAATTACAAGAAAATGGGCCCTCGATTTGGCGGGTTTTATCTTCCCGATAAATTTTTTCGAAGCGCATTTCTACGTATCGTGAGATTGACTACAGGAGCACTTTGGGCGATGTAATGGGATAGTACCAGCATTGATTTATATACCGAAGACTGGTTCATTCTTTTCAGAAGTGGTCTAAGAAGAGCGGAGAGTCGTAAATAACTGTTGAAAGAGATTCGTTTTCAGGCCAATAACTGTGAGTACTTGTAAAGGGTCTCTATTCATCGAGAAAGGTAAAGGAAAGGGTTGGGTTAATCTCAGAGAAATTGTCTTTAATGAGGGGTCAATTAATTTTACATATCTGGGTTAATTTCCATAAGGGAATTTCAACCAGGGGGCTACAATTTTGGGTCAAACTCGTTTTTCACTGACTGTATTTTTGATGCTAAGACTTAATATTTCTTAAGTTAAGATAGCAAATATGGAAATGATCTGATTATCATATGCCATTTATTTTTTATTGTAAAAATTAATAGATTTACAGAGTGCTATCATTCTAGGTTATAGAAAATCAAATTTCTTTTAACTTTCTTTAACTTGGAATATGATTTGATGACAGAAAAAAGCATAAAATCCTTGTGAGTACTCTTTGCTGGTGGTCTTTCCAGAAGAATTAAAGTATTCTATCAAATTCCCTAGAATTTTAGGGAGAAAATGTTCTCAGTCATACGTATCAGTCATAAGTATCAGTCATAAGTAATCAGTCATAGTAAATATCCATGACGGTGTCATTGCTACCTTAAGTATATTATAATATATCGGGAGAGAATTTTCATGTAGGAAAATCCTAAACTTTAAGCTGTTTCTCGACGTAAGGACGTTCCGCCTCACTTTCTCTGCTATCGCCTTTAAATTCTCTTGGTTTTGTAGATTATTCTATACGATTGGCAAAAATTAGAATCACTAAAAAATTATCTTTACAACAGAAACCATGCCGAAAAGAAAAATTTTCATCATCGTGTTATGCGATATTAGGGAAAGAAGTTAACATAGATTATGCTAGTGATACGGATTACACATGAAAGATTAATGAACTCAATTTGAACCACGAAAAATAAAGCTCGTTGGTACACGTATTATCTACTTCAGAATCAAGTAGTATTTCATAATTTCTCGTTATCTTTAATCTATGGGTCAGTTAACCACAAAATAGAATTTCCTACACAGAATACTCAATTCAGTTGAGCACGCCAAAAATATGAGGCTTTCATTGGAAAACGAGAAAGATTTTTCCTCTGAAAGCAAGCTTTTGATGGCTCGATAATGAAATTTCCGAATCGGAAAACAAAATTTTGAATTCAGAGGATTTGGATCGCTAAAATAATCTGAATTGAAATAAGCTCTATTTCATTTAGGAACGGAACGTTATATCACGCATAAATTTTCCTCAAATGTTTTTGTGTGTATTCATTTATTCGTATCATATCTTCGATTTTAGTAAATTGAGGCATGGGAATCATGTTCGGGTAGACAAGAGAAGAATAAAAGTCTCTGCGTATTTCAACTCTGATTGATTGGCTCATTCGTCATTCCCTTTCACTCTAGAGTTGATATCACGAGGACCTATTCTCTAACAAGCTCCTCTAGAGTTGGAAAATACAAGGGAGTTGCCCCTGGGCTGATGATTGTTCAGCTACTAAAATATAATATGTAAATTTTCGTTTTTCCTTTCAAGTAGCATTTTAGTTTTCAGACTTTATTTAGGTTTACATGTTTAAATTACCGAAAAAGTTTTGAAATCAAAGGCGTACTACATAATGGAGGTAAGGGTTAGAGAGATGTTCCTCGGAAATTAGAAAGGAACTAAAATAATAATTGATGCATTTCGAAAATCTAATTTATAAGTCTTTCAGTGCGTATTAATTAGACAAAAATGTAATTTATCTTACTCGTGTTAAGAATAATTATATAAAATCAATAAAATATTTTGTCTTTTATTATTTTGAAAATTTGAACAAAAACTTTTTATCGTTAATCTGCTTAAAATAAATTTTGCGAATAATGATTTTTAGTAATAATGATTGTGCATATATTGTGTGACCGCAACGTTTTCATACAACTCACTTTTTGTGTGTAACCCCAACAATATTTTCTATTCGCGCCATTACCATTAACCACGAATTATAAAAATCATAATACTTTCTGCATGGGCCGCTATTTGAATTCAGTTTAAAAAGCAGGAATATTTACGGCCTGGAAATTATTGTATAGGAGCTCAACCTTTTTCATATCGAACATTGGCACTTTTTCATGCAGCAGTGCTCCTAGTATCTCGCATTGAAATTTCCATCAACCCCAAGGGATCTTTCCAAATAAAAGAGCGTATGAAATACAATACTCGTTAGTCATTTCCCTTATGATATCATGCAATATTTCCAGAGAAAAATTAGGAATGTATCGAAATAGCTGTTTTAAATTGAAGGCGATTTAGTCGACCATATATTCGTGATATTCCTCCTTCCGTACGTCGATTAATGGAGTTCTTTGCATACATTTTTTGCCACGGAATGGAAGATAATATCGTTTCCATTCAATTTTGACTCGGAATGTTTCACGGCTGTGGTAATTTGACGGATACTGAGGTGCTGAATAGTGCTAATAATTCTCTCTCGGATGATGGAAAGGTATTTAACGTTGCACCGACTGGTAACCCAATGAGAAACAATTGGAACATGATTGGAACTTGAACCCAGTTCTCCCTGAAACCTGCATAAAGGGTGGGTGATCTGGGTTCGATCCCCGGCAAAATCAATACTTTTCACTTTTTTTCCTCTTTTAATCTCTCCTTGAGTTTTATGAAAAGTAACTCATAGGGCCACTCTACTAGTGCACTTATAAGTATCCCTATAGTATATCTAACGTTAAGAGGCAAAGGTTCTCCAGGTGCCGATAGCGGCAACCGTCGAGGGCAATTCCTGGGAAAAGGATAATCGCTCGGCGGTCACTAGTTATTCAGTGGTCACTAGTTATTTTCTTTCCTTCATATCTACCGTTACTTACAAACATATCTACTTGTTCCATTTTTATCATTCTGATTCAGGGAGGAAATCAAAGGTACCTCACTCCTCAGCCTGGCTAATAGTAAGCCTCATCCACACTCAAAACCTTTAGGTGGCTGAGGGGGATGAGGATCCAACCAGCCTTCTCTCTGATGAATTTACAGATACTTGCGACCTTCTCGAACTTCTCTACGGACACACTGCTATCAGAGTTATTCTCTGTCCCGCAATTTCTCAGATAAGGGGAAAAGTTCCCGAGTTCCGAAAAACCTCCAAAAACAATCCAGCTGCAATGCGGGAAAGCTTGGGAATAAAACAAACCTTCGGACCGCATTCATTCCGCACTCCTCCCTTTTTTGCGGACACATAAATAAGCAGCGTAGTAAAAGATGATTCTTCGAAACGCGATAGTATCATCGCTTTCGAAAGGGAATTCTCTCCCAGAACACACAGCGAGGCGAAACAGAAGAGTGCTTCTCGAGTAAAAAGATGACGGGGGAAATTAAAAAGTCAGTCTAGCATTCCCGCGCGGTCCTCCTTATATACATACATTTTTCTCCCGCGCTGACTCTTTATTTACGGCCCTTGAATTCCCCCGCGATACCCTCTCCCACACACGTGCCATTACATCCCTTCCGGGGGAGAAACGGTAGGTGGAGTTGTATTCGCGCGTATGAGGATGCGGTCGCTTATCTCTGGAAAGTTCTCAGCACCGCGTTACGGCGGGTGGAGGAGGTTAAAGAGAAAGGCACCGAAGGGATAGAGCCAAGTGTTCCTTTTTTCGGGATGGAACTCGGTATAAATGAGAGGGATAAGGAGCGTTTTTTACGCCATGGCTCTTTTGGGCCTCGAGTAAATGTTTATTGGGTTTGTTGGGTGAGGCGTAAGGGCGCCCGGGAGAAGTATACCTGCGAACGAGCGTCTGAGGTGGTTGTGGATCACGGAAAGGTGGGGAATTTAAGCTGTCGATTGCTCAGAGGAAGATTACCTTTCCTATGGGAACGGATGATGAAGTGCTAGGGTTTCGTGTTTTTCCGAATTCCCTCACCGGGTAAGAAGTGGCAGTAATTCACGAAACGGAATGAAGTTTCAGAAGGGATGGAATCTATTTCGTCGGTGTAATTACGGTTTTCTTGTATTCGTTCCTGCTTCCATAGCTTGATGAATGGAACATCTTTCATTGTTCCAATAAGAAAACGTAGGGAAGATTAATTCGAATATCTGACAGAGAGATATATAGGTTATATTAACATAATGTATGTATCTTGTATACATTCCTTTAATTTATATCATGTCTTGATGAATTGCATACTTAATATTTACCTTTAGGCACAGGATAGAGAAAAAATGGTTGGCCATTTATTTATAAATGAACAACCTTTTTGTATTATATATATAAATAAATCATATAAATAAACCATATAAATAAATCTTATTCATATTTATAAATAAATGAACGGCCAATTACTTAGTTAATTTTAGTCTCTGTCTTGCCGTAATTGGCAATATGGAAGCTACTAAAGTATGAATGGTACTGTGAGATAGCATTTATCCTGGTCACTTCTTATTGAATGCTGTAAAAAGTATTATGGAGTGGTTATGCTACACTTACGTAGACGTTCCTCGTTGGCATAATGGCTCAGTGAGGAAACCAAGGAATAATAATAATATTAAATTTATTACAGGTATCAAACCCATTTACATAATACAAAATAATATAAAAAATACATGTAAAAAAATATAAAATGTTCCTTTCTTGTGAATGTAAGATAGCGTTTGGAACACCGTTATTACTATGTTTAAGGGAAGATTTTCTGTCTGTTACGGGGACAGATATCATCTATAGATAATTGTATAGGAGTTTGAAATACAACCGTTGCTATTTTACGAAATCTCAAATCATTAACTGCAAGGAAATGAATAACATTTACTTACTGGAAGAATATCGTACTACAGAAAAATAGAAAGGAATTGACATCGAAATCTTTTGATTTGAACGTTGCTGCAACGAATATGTTTCCGTGACATCCCAGAGTTAAATTATCTGATAGATTTCGAGAAATTTTATTAAATGTTGTGTTTATAATACGTTGTAAGCAAATAACCGTTGTTTAGCTCATGTTTGCTGATGGGATGATGCGCTGTTTGAATGCGAAATGAATTTTTTTAAATTTAGATTATTAAACTATAACATTACGCATTCCAGCTGTTACGGAAAGATCAAAGGCGTTAATTCAACGCGGAAAAAGTGAATTATTTTCCCGACAAATGTTTTTCATACCGATGTTAGTTATTAAAATTCTCTCACGCGTATAAAATAGTCTCTCAATTAATTTAGTTATGATTTAAATGATGCCTTTCAACGCACCCAATTAAAATCTGTTTGCGAATGTTTTTGACAGAGATAATTTCACCATTTTGGAATTGAAAATTGCAATCAGATTATAAACCAATCGAGTAACATCAAATACGCATTTCATAAAGCAAACGTTAAAAATTAAATACTTCCAATATTAATTTGAAATAATAGTATATTTGACAAATAAATAAAATAATCGTCAACAATAGAAATTAATTAACTCTTCATTTCATTTACTCAATACTTCAATAATTGGTCTCTATGAATCGAATGAATCCCTATGTTCCGCATCTAAACTCTAGCTCGTTAGTTTCGGCAAGAGAGTAATTCGGCTCTGCTCCGGTTGTTTAGAATGAGCAACTTGGGAATCATGATAATGAGAAAAGTCTCACAAGGCACCCGGCAAACCAAATTTCCGGATGCGGTCTCAGAATAACATCGGAGTATACTCATTAGAAAGGAAAAGAAAAGTTCCTCTGTCTTGCGATGTCTGTTAAGGTGGTGTTTAGGTGGTGGGTTGATGTGATGAATACCATCACATGTGCCGCTTTGCTATTTTCTAAATCATCCCTCACATGAAATTCTAAGGGTCATAATCAAATTTTGCGTATTATTCTCCTGTTTGCTCGTTCCTCTGAGTGAGATGAGCGTCGGTACACCATGACGAAGGCTATCTAACGCTTTTTATTTTATTTTACATTAACATTTAAACCCTGTAAACCTCCACTAGTGCATGGCATGGGGTGTAAAACAACGAAAACCCTACCTATCCTAGGCTGTTGTTGGCTTCTCTAATACTTCGCGGAAAAAATGACCAGAAATAACCATCTATCCTGGCAACTATTTCCCTATAACGCTTCCTCGTTTTGTCTCGCAGATCACGTACGCTACTAACTGGTATGACAATATCAACCACCTCCTCCCCGAGATCCGTAGTGATAAATTTATTAAAAAGCTTCCCACGGTATTCAAGTCTTCTATCACTAAGCGAATCCCAACCGAGGGATTCTATCATAGCTGAAACACTGCTGTCAAATATGAAATCTCCCTTAACAAATCTAGCTGCCCTACGTTGAACCATCTCAAGGCTGGAAGTTAATCCCACTTCGTGCGGATTCCAAATCGCATTTTGACAGCAGATTTATTAGAACCCTTTGGAAGTTACATGTCGCGAAATAATTAGCTAATCTCTTGTCTTGTCGAACGTGTTTGATCGCCGGAATCCCCCTTTTATTGATAGCTGTTATATTTACTTTAGCTGGAATTATCAAAGGTCAGAGAGCTAATGCGCACAGTTCAATACTCCCTCTGCCAGTTCATGTTCCAACGATTTCACCGCAACACTTTCTCGCATTGCATTCGCAAGTTTGCATTTCATTTCACTCCGATTCCAGCAATGAATCTCGTGGACTTTCATTTTTATCGCTGAATCAATAGCATTGACGGATTGACTCAAATGATTTGGGGATAATGCAAATGCTCTGCAGTGGATTTACATTGTAATCTGGTGTCGTTCGACTTAAATTCGTGTGAGGATTACTGAATTTTAAAAAGCCGCAGGGGACGGTTTTCGGCGCAGAACATGAAATATATGATTTTAATATTATTTGCGAAGACTTGATGTCGCAATATACTTTAAAGATAACTTTACGCTGATTCTTTCGTAGGTATTTTTTTAAGATTAGGAGGTGCTGGGGGATCGTTCTGATTTACTTTTCTAAAATTTCAGCATATTTTATACATTATTTCGTAATATTTTTCTGAATTCTACGTGTGTGACATCGACAAAACTAGGCTAATTGTATTTATTTTTGAAGACTACAAGTTTTCAGAAGTACGGATTCATCCTCAAACTTTTCACCATTAGCAAGCAATAGCTCCTGAGATGCAATTAGGCTTACTAGATAAAATCAGAATGATATAACGACTTAATTAGGGTGAGATTGAAACTTACAAGTATCTTCTTACATCTAACCTTTCTTTCAATGAAATTCAACAGAATTAATAGCTTGAAAAAAGTTCATAGAAGAAAACAACCGTGGGCGTGGATGCGGGTTTGAAATACCTAAGTTTGTACATAGGAATAAAGTAATCTAAGCATGATAACACCCGCCTGAAAAACCTGCGAAACATACAGATAGTTAACTAATCTTTAAGTGGATTAAATCAGATCTGAAAGGCGAACGGACAATACGAATTCACTTCGTAAAGATAAAACGACTGTAGTGCGGTCAAATTTTTCTAGCCAGTTATTATTGATTATATGGGAATTCAATTATTATATTTCAAGTATTGCAAGAATAGCCTCATTCTAGGTCGTTTCTGTGCAGTATTATCTGATCTGATGATTAAAATGATCATTCTTAGCTTACATTAAAATATTTCAACTATAGTTATCAACTTTCAAACCGACTAGAAAAACTGGAACGTAATAATTTTAGCATAAAAATATACATGGGTGGTCTGAAAATTTTCCGACATTTCGCCATTTCTTGACATGTTTTCTGAAAATTTCTGAAAATTTTCTGAAGATTTCTGAAAAATCTGGGGTCGGAAACTTTTCAGACCACCCTCTTTAGTATAAATGAGGTACTGAGATGAGAAGTGAGGTAGTTTTCCTTTCTTCCGTCACTGAACCCGAATGTCATACTAAAAGATTACTGCTTTCTTTGTAGAATGTTTTTTTTTGTTTTATTCCTGTAGGTTCTTTTTTGCTATTTTTGAAAACATAGTTTCCAAGGTGATACTTTCCCTTGTTTTCCCAAATTTTCTCGCGAAAACACAATTCCCTTCTGTTCTGCTGAATATGGGTAGCAAGTGTTCGTACAACTGCTGCAGCTCAAGGAGGAACAATTGTTGCTTCCATTTCATTAGCAGTGGGATTACGGGAGAGACCATCATGTTCGAATTTCAAAATCCCTGACGCGGGGGCTTACACGCCTGCGGGCGGAAATAATGAAGCTTGCAAATCTAGAACGAGGAGTTCTTGCACGCCGTGTTATACAGGTGAGCGGGTATTTGTTCGGAGTTGAGAACGGTAAATCTCGATAGCTTACTCGGAAGGTTTACTTTAATACAGAGCCATACAGCGTTTCTTAAAAATAACCGTCTGATGTTCTGTTTTATCAAGTTAATATCGTTTGAATCGGCACGCGTTCCTTTAAGTGTTTGCATATGTTAGTTCATTTCATCTAAAGTTCTTTTCAAATGAATAATATTTCTTGACGTATACTAATTGAGTTATTAAATATATAACTTTCTTGGGAATTTATACCCACTTAAAAGATGAGAATGTACCTTCTGAAAAAATAATGTACCAATTATTATTAAAATTTTGATATAATTAGTATTTATCGATTAAATAGATAAGAGTAAGGAAAACTGTATATTTTAGATTTACAGAGAAACTTTTTGGCTTAGTCATTTCTTCTGAGGAAAGCAAAGTTAATCTACCTCCTCGTACCTTTGGCCCAGTCACCTCTTCCTCTCTCTTTTTTTGCAACTAATGGAGGAAAGATTAAGGATACATCCAGCTTTCAGGCTGATGAGAGTAAATTCAGAGACTTATAAAGTTATTAAAACATATTTCATTAAAGTTATATTACGACATTATTAATGAGTTAGCTTCGGTTGTGCAATTTTCTGTTTTTTTACTTCGTCATTCCTCTTTTGTCTCTCTTTATCTTTGAAAATCCTTTTAAATCGTATTTTTCAAATGGTAATGATATTATTAATACATAAAGTATTGAAGCTTTCACCATTAATTTTTTGACTTCGATGGAAATATTTCGCAAACTCAACTTTTAACTTGTATCTCGTAGGATTTCTCCGCAAAGGTCATTTTGATTTCTCTTAATTACTGACCTCAATACTCGGCTCATTTTGGGTGAATCTTGCAAAAAGGTGCGGGATTATTTGTTTTGGCTATTGCAAAAGTAGGACGCGAATTAACCAGAGTAGGTTTGACCGTAGCTCAGGACGGTGGGTTAAATGAGTACCCTATATCTCCTCAGAATGACGACGGGTGCTGTTACAGGCGACCGGTGATTTTCTATAGTGTTTTTCCATCACTTTTATACACTTCCAGCCTTAAATTTTATTTATTTTCTCATTAAATCCTCTCTAAAACATTCTATGAAATTTAGTGAAAATCTGCTAGTAATTATATATACGCAAAAATTCACGACGTCACTCATTGGGAGTTTCGCTCATTGCGAAAACCTTGTTGCAATAACCTGGATGGACTGCAAGGGCATATATATATATATTAGAATTCTGGAAAAATATTCGTCGATAACGTCATAATTCATCCATAACTATGAAATGGGGTTTAATAATTTAAATTGAAATTCTTTCAAGTGTATCAATTCATCATGTCAAAATGACTTCAGTTAGAAGGTCATTTTTCTTTCCCAAGCGATAAAACGAAATTTATCAAAATACGTAATATTCTTTTTTATTATTTTCAAGAAATTTTTATGGATAATATATTTTTCTAGGCCTTGATAAATTGCGATTCCATGTTGAGTTGTCACTCCAGTTTATCGCGTGACATTAAGCAAGAGTAATTGCGGTGAGGGATAATAGTGCCATGAAAATGTCTCGTTAATTTTCATTACTGTATTCTGCGATAATTTGAATAAGTTAAGCATTAAGCATGCTTCTGGAAACTGTCAGTTAAGGATAATTTTCATAGTGATCAGGCAACTCAGTTGTTTGTTTTGATATATGATTAATCTCTCGCTACGATAGTTAGAGAAGATATAGATATATGAACATATAGTAGGTATCCATATAGATATAACGGTGGTCTGAAAAGTTTTCGACCCCAGATTTTTCAGAAATCTTCAGAAAATTTTCAGAAAACATGTCGAGAAATGGCGAAATGTCGGAAACGTTTTAGACCACCCATGTAGATATACTTTGGAGAGCTTACCTAATTAGCTTTTAACACAATTATTAATTTTTATCGATGCTTGTTATTGTTAACTGATTTAAAATCTAAAGATATATTTTTATAAACTGTCTTTCTTTTACTTTTTTCTCTCAATTTTCATCAGAATAATCACCAATAATTACGAGGAAGAGAATGATGGTACTTCACTAGGACCTGTGCGCCAATTAAGGAAGAAAGAAAGCAGCGAAGAAAGGCTGTCAGAACAACCCTACCTTAATCGGCTTCTCTCAGAACACAGGTAAATATGCAAAACTGAGTACACGTTAAATCGGATGAATCATAATTTGAATAGAATATTACAAAAGGCAGGCGAGCGTGGAACGCCAGAGAAAAAGATATTTGTGCGTGCGCTAAGCCGATATATTCAACTTGGCTCATAATCGTAGTCGAGCATGCTTATGAATCTCTGCTGAAGCTCGATGTATTTTCTTGATAAGAACAAAGACGTAAGAACAAAGACAAAGCTTTGGAGAGGAAATGAGCGCACTTAGCAAATTGATGATAAAGGAAATAAGCCTTTTCTTTCATTACTAATCCAGAATGCTTTAAGTAAAAGAGGCCCACGAAGGTGCAGCACAATTAACGTATGAATAACTCTTTATAATGCGTATAATAATGAGTGACCTCGATAAATGCCTTAACTGAATATCAGTCATGCTTCAGTAGATTCCATATCGTCTTAATCTCTAACGATACTAGGACGAGAGTATATGAAAAATAATTTTTCTCTATTCTATACTAAAAGACGAGCGAAAAACATGCAGTCATCAAGGTATGGTTGCAGGAACGTATTTCTTATAATTTAATAATAATACGATTATGTAATATGAATAAAAATCAGAAGCAATTAATAACTCATATTTTTTTAGTAAAGTGCAATTATTTCTCATAATTTAATAATGTTACGATTGCATGATATGAATGGATATCAAAAGCAATTAATGCCTCTCACTGTTTTAGCGAAGCGCAGTAATTTTTCATAATTTAATTAGATTACGATTAGATAATGTGTATGGATATCAGAACCAATTGATGCCTCTTACTGCTTTATTGAAGTGCATTTATATTCCAGAATATATCAGTTAAGTCGCTGTGAAGGCCAATGTCTCTCAAATCCGCGGAAATCCATCTCTGTATCGATAATAATACCTCCTATCCTTCGGTCGACGCCAAACTTGTTAATCCCGACGTCACAGAGAAATAAATCTTGCTAGTTCAACATTTTGTTACACTTTTGACGAAGTCTATTTGCAACATTTCTGCGGACGAATTTTTTTCTAATTAAGGTAAAAATCTCATCCTTGCCTTTAATCTCTGGCAAACTTTTGCCAACGCCGGAGCTTATCCGAAATTTATTTGGAGATTTTTTTTAAGTTTGGAAGGAGATTAGTATCCGCTCAACTCAGCCTTTTTTTGCGTCGAACGTCGCCGCCATAGATAGCACAAAAAGCAGTACTTCTCGGCCTCCCCACCACCAACCTCCGCGATTTGCATATCTTCCCCTATTACTCCTTTTGCATTATCACGCACGTGACTGAGTGCTCCACATTAAAAACAAAACGGGAGCGACCTTGGGCCAGAAGATCTCTCCGCTTAAAAATGCATCGAAAACCACCGCTGTCGCCTCTTCTTTTTATTTTTCCGAGCCATGAAAGCTCTCGAAAATGCGAGAGTGGTTCTTAGGAAGACATGTCCGGAAATATTTGCTTTACCCTCGTCCAGACCGGGGCGTTTTTTTCGGACTGCTATCCTGAGCTATTGTTTCCCGACATCGATGAAAATCCTGTTCGAGCCGACGTAACTTCTCATAAATTTGCGCCGAGATTACTTTCTTCGTCGGACTTTCTTTGCGAATCTTTGTTTTATACGAAAGCTTAAATATTTTTTGAATAAATACATAATTTTTGTACAATTGATGAAATAGTTGATGCCTTCTGACGATACTTGGTGGAACTTTTCCATATTTTCCCCGCATTCATCCCTCTAACACCCCTTCCCCTCAATCGCTTTTCCTTGGTTTATATATTCTGCTTCCATATGTATTCCGGTCACCTGAAGATGAGGTAACCTCGAAACCGGTCGTGTTTTTTAAATAAAATTTGTGGACGAAGACAGATTGTTTCTTTCATATTTACAATTGATGAAATTTATATTACAGGGTTGTTTCGGTGATTATAATTTTTATTTGTATCATTTCCGAAAGAATGATGAAAACTGATGAGTTTGAAAAATGACTGATCAAAATAAAGTCTTGGAAGTAATCAGCCCGAAGCTTGGTTGCATCCTCATCTCATCCACCACTAGCTATCGAAATCACTGTAATTGAAATAAGGCTCATTACGCCAGATGATAGTGAGGCTATTTGGACTAGATTTCCTCAATGAGTCAACATTCAATTTCAGGAAAAAGTCCGTGAGTAGGAAACCTCCATACAAGTACATCACAAATACCCTACAAACAACACTTTTCATTAAATTGAATGAGCGGTAACTATGATGATTACCAATTCTGAACACAACTCATATCTCAGCAGCTTTCATATCGTCACAACCATGAGCAAGACGAAACGAAAGGAAATGAAACACTTTTTTGCCTATCCCGTACTAAGAAACAAATGAAAATATTGTAGTCATGAAAATATGATAGCCTGAGCCAATCATTAAGCATTTTATGCAAAGTTTCTATTATTATCGCTCAAAAATCGCTACCTATGACTATTAAGGGAGTGGTATCAATGGAGTAATTTTTAAAATTTAAGATTAGATTGAGTTTAACTAAAACAGAGATATAACAATTTATTCTGCTCTTTTTTGTTACCAGCCGTAAGTTCAGAACTGCTACCCTTTGGTTTCATGACTGAGGATATATGTTTTACTTGCTATATAGCGAATTAAGTTTTTAATTGTATTTTACCTTAGAGAATTAATTTTTAATGTTTTTTATTATTATTTTATGTAATTCTTTTAATTTTTAGTATTAATTTTTATATATTTTTTCAATTTTTTTTCTTCCTATTATCATATTAACTATGCATCATAACGACACTGAATGTATATATGTAACTTTTTGTTCTTCCTTGTTTTTTTATATTTTTGGTATGTTTTCTTGTGTTTTATAATCTGTTTTTATGTGATTTCCCTAATCTTAGCTTTCCTATCCGTAGGTTTGGCAGGTTTTTCACACCCCCCTTCTTGAGGGTGTTTTCCTGCAGTGGAAATTTTTTCCTAAGCACTTAGCTTAGGTTTTTAAATCCACAAATTAGTCTTCTTCTCTGTTCTGTTTTTTCAAGCTATCTCTTTTCTTAAATTTATATGACGAAGGGTTAGATGTAAGAGGAGACTTTATAGTCTCAATCTCGCCCTAAATAAAGTCATTTTTTATTATTTTTTAATTATTCTTTTTCAGTTTCAGCTATAGATTTGATAAGCATTAAGGCCTAGCGCCTTTTTGCATCTATATTGTAAAATATTGTATATCTCTTAATCTACATTGTAATAAATGCCAGGAAAAGTAACAGGAAGCTCGAGACAATAAAAAAGACACTTTTGAACCACAAGAGTTGCATTTCAAGCGACTCGTACTCAGTTGTCTTAAGTTTCATAAAGGTACAAGTTCAGCACAGCAAAGAAATCATCATACGTGACTTGGCGGTAGAGTGCACGGTTGGGTTAACAGATCCTTCCGTAAGTAACTGCAAGTTATACGGCGGATTCGCCTCACGTACTGGTCGTAAAAACTACACATTAAAACTACTTCTTGGCGTGCATTAAGTACTTAAACTGCAGTACATGGTTTCCATTATCGAAGTCGTAAAAACCTCATTAATTCTACCACCGAGAATTTTTATTTCTTCCTCGAAATGGAAAGATTATAAGCGTGACGTATCATTCCATAAAATTAAACGTGCTGTATGAAAGCGTTTTCTGTACGTGAGATTTTTGAAATGAGGTTGGAATTCTTCACAATTGAACTTTCCGTTTTACTGTACCTTTGTAAGATTATGAATGCGAAAGAGCAGTTCTGACTATCCTTGTCAACATAAGCCTTTAAGTAAAATTTTCTTCGCATAAATAATTCTTTGATTCATAAAAATAGTAAAAAATTATATTTAATTATTTACTATTTTTATTATGTATTATATTTTTATGTGAGAGTATAGGAGAGTTAATATTATATCCATGTAAATCATAGGTGATAGGCTGAAAATATTTGGAACATGAATCATTTCACGTACGAGGTTGGTCTGAAAAGTTACCGACCCCAGATTTTTTCAGAAATCTTCAGAATATTTTCAGAAAACATGTCGAGAAATGGCGAAATGTTGGAAGCTTTTCAGACCACCCATGTATGGATATTTCTTTAATTCACATATTCAAATATAGTATCGAATTTGTAAGTTGTTTTAAACGTATATTAATACTTACTTTTCTTCACTTTGACTTTTCATAAAGAAATTAAATTACACAAATCCTTAAGAGTAGTGTTTAGGTAGTTTTCTTTGGGCATAATATTTTTCACCGACCGTCCGTAAAGTCACTATCCCGAAGCTGGTTGGATCCTCAACCCTCTACTTAACTATCAAAAGCTTTGTGGTCGAAATGGGGCTTACTTCGCAAAATTAGGAGTGAGTTTGATGCAGTGAGAGGAGAAAGTCCAGCACAACGCTCCAATGAGTAGAACTCCCTAAAATTCAATATGAGGTTGCAAAAATTAATACTATAATTCATCTTAATACCTCATTCACTCAATACATGTATATCCCAGCCACGCATAGTACTGAGTCAGTAGTAACTGAGGATACATTTTCCTCTGTTCTGTACGGAAAGAAGAGGATGCACTAACGAGATTAAACCAAGCTTAGAAGAAGCCTAAGGTGAGCTTAAGATGAGCGGTGAAAGGTACAGTTACCTTTCACTCGTCCCCCTGGCTCAACCGGTTCTCGGAAGAACATTAAAAACGTTCCCTAAAATCTCAGTCGAGAGCGTTAACTTGTACGTTATGAAAGGAGAATATCAGCGGATAGGAGGCTTTTATGATTTTGCTTTAGAGCTGACATGAAAAAGTCAGATGGGTCGATTGAAAAACAAATGGGAAAGTATTGGAAATGTTTGGAGAGGAAAGAGTTTTCATTCGAGAGATAAAAATGAGGAGGAAAATGGAGTGTGTCGGGCATAGAAAGAGGATTGCCAAAAGGAGGAAAGGAAGGAAGAGTGCTAGGAAAATATGGCAGAAAGCAAATATAAGGGTTCTTGGCAATATGAAAGGAGGGAAGAATCAAATAATGAAGAATGCCGTAAAGTGAGGAATTTTAGGGAGCGAAAACCTTCAAAGAGGTAATGTTGATCTTTACATTTCTATTTTCTTTGTAACGGTTGTCAAATTTGCTCAGTTCAAGGAATTTTTTTATGTTAGGAACTTTAATGATTCATGCTACCATGCCATCTTGATGAGTGGAATATTTTTCGTTTGTCTTAATGTATGAAATAGAGAAAAACGTATGCCTTATTTGCTTTGATCTCATTCTTGTTCAAGAGATAATAAGAGAGCTGCTGAGGCATAAATGAGTGATGGCAATCATCTTAGTAACTCCTTATTAAATGCCTTGAAAATTATAATCCTTAAGACTGTGATTGTTGGATAGTTTCCATTTAGTGAGTAATGTAAAGGCAATGTACTTCGTTTCCAATTTTGATTAGTAAGCCTCATTCCATCTCCAAAAGCTTCCGGTAGCTAATTCTGGAAGGGATGATCCAAACAGACGAGCAGATGAATTTACTCACAGAAAGCTTCCATGTTTACGTAGTCTCTCTATGGATAACTCGTTTTGAAATATTTAAAAGTACGTTTTGTGAATGAAGAACGACTTGTCTTTGTAAAAAAGAGAAGGTATTACGATTGACTAGATTCTAAGTGAATAGCATCGTCATTGGTTCGTGTCTTTAATGTATTTCGGTGGAGCCCGTGAAAGGGAATACCCCCACGTAAAGGCGCGAAAAGTGATGTTTGTGACCATCCATATTCGAGAAATCATTTTCGAGAGCGCGTTAATACGCTATTAACGAAAGGGAGCGGATTGATGAATTCACCGTCATGCCTATTTTAATGAGAGAAAGGACGGTAAGTTGAGCAAGGCTTTCTATTGACTGGAGGGGAAGTCAATTTATTCAGACAGGCTGCGTGTCTGAGGAGGGTGAAAGAAGAACGCGACCCTCAATCACACGGAGCCAGACGTAAGACGCATACAGATGGCTCCGCCACGGGCGTGTTTTAAATAAATATTGAGATTAATATCGTTTCTAAAACAAAGGCGGATTTACCATCCGTCTCCCTATCCGATCTTCCCGAGGATTTCGTTTATTTTCGTCCATCCCTTTTCTTTGTGCTCGTTCGAAGGTTTGAAATAAAGCAGATTGCCCCCGTCGCTGAATCGATCATTTTTTAGTTCTTTCCGCCGAGACAAAAAGCCACCTTCCCTTGGATTCATTTTCACCGAGAAATAGAATTTTTTCGGCATTAAACTAGCGGAAAAACAAGGTACAGTGCTGTCCCTTAATAGCGTAGAATCTACCCAATGTTGTCGCGTAAAACACACGTCAGCCTTGATTAAGTTGAAGCTTAGCGGTAGTTTTTGCACGTTTAATCTCGGGATCGGTTTCCTAGAATTTCGCAAGAAAACAGCGTTTTCCGGGACCTTCTGAATGGAAAGCGGATTATGGGGTTTTCTTAATGAAGTTTCGGAGACCGAGAGTAAAAAACTTTAGAATGCAGGAGACGCGGTACACCGGGCAAAGGTTTCTGTTTGGTCATTCAAGTCGGGTATTCCCACGGTCTGGGATGTTTTGCGTGTTGACATCTGATTATAATTCAAAGAGGGGACTTTAGGTCCTAAGTTTGAACGACATAAATCAGTTTCTTAAAAAAAGTTCGGGAGGCGCATTTTTTGGAATACGAGTCATTTATCATTCCGAAACCAAGGAAGGAAAATATGGGTTTTTGAACAAGTTTTTGGGATTCCATTTCACAACTTTATTTTATTCCAATCCGACGTGGAAAAAACAAGAATATCCCGAAAGACTTGATGGGACATGGAAATATTTAATTTACTGTTTTAATTCGCCGTAGGAGGAATCTGAGAGTGACGGAAAGTCGATATAGGTTTATCTCAATTATTCAAGTTACGGGAAGTTCTACGAAGAAATAATTAGATAAGAGTTTTCCACTTTAAATATCGGCAGAAGATAATTAATTTCGACGAATAGATATATTTACGAGTAATATTTTTACGCCCAGATTTTAGCTGAAGTAGAAAAAAGAGGAATAAGAGTAGTAAGTATAAATGGGTATAATGGGTGTAATTAATGAGTAATAAATATAAATGGATGAGTTGAAAGGAAATGAAAGGAGAAAATAGACAAAGATACGGAAAAGAATTTTCTTTTAATGTAATCGAAACTAATAAGAATTTAGAATTAAATTTTCATGTAGGGCTTTATTGAATGCACGTTATGCCATAAATATAGAGAGAATTTAATTAAGTTTATTGAAATATTTTCAATTAATTTAGAGATTATCTGTTGATTGTGTTCGATGGATGGGATGGAAGTATTAATTCGAATAGAAATTGTGTTTAAGTATAAATTAAATGTAGTAGTATGGAATTTTCTATTTTAATCACTTAAATAGTTACTTTATCAAAAGAGCATGAAACTGTTTCTTTCTGTACACAGTGAAACCTATATAAGACGCTCACGCTTAGGAAATGGTTTTTACGGTCTCTGTCCATTCCTCATGAAACACATGGTATAGATACCTCTTAAGACGATCTACAACCTGCTTAAGACGCGGATTTTTCCCGTCCCCAGATGTAACGGTAACCCGCTGTTCGCCTCATCAGATTGAGAGGTTCGAAAAGTCCAGTAGCCAATACGCTGGTGACCATCGGGCCAGTTCCTCGAAAGGATCAATGCTTAATAAGCATTCCCCCCCTGACAATGTAATCTCCGAAATCCGCATTGGGTCCTTCCCAGAAGGCTGGTAATCCGCGGTTTCCGTGATCCTTTCGAAGAATTGGCCCGAAGGTCACAGGCATATCTGCGATTGGGCTTTTCATACATCTTATTCAATAACAGCCGAGTTCCATTTTCTTTTCTTTCACTCGATCGACCAAAATATTTTTACATTATCCATGCCGCACCCATCTCTCCACTACTTGTCTCCAAGGTTCCTTGCACGTCTCTTCTTTTGAATGGCTAATTTTGTGAGACTAAAATGAATATTTGTGAGAGAAATTTTGATTCCAGTAAGTAGCGCGCGCTACTTCCGAGAGGCATCAGTAAAGCGTAATTAGGATGAATTTATTTTTGGTCATTCTTCCCGCGTGCTTTTAAATAAGCAAATAGGTTCAATTAGAAAACAATGGTACCCCTACCATATGCCACTGGCGGCTTGTGGGGTATTAATCTAAATCTAAGTCTAATATATCTTAAGATTTAAGCAATGTCTTGTCTTGAATTAATGTATCATCTCTGACGCTTCACTCAATATTATTTTCTCGCATTAGACATTAGAATTAGCTGTTATTATAGACACGATGTTTTGCTTCTTCGCAACTTTTGCGTCGATGTTTGAAGTCTGCGTAATCTCCTTTGAAACCGAGCCTTTTTAGCTTTAAGGTACGCTCACGGAAATGCACATTTTGGTTCCAGTTTTTTATAAAGAGAGCTGCGAAACAAGCGAGAGTAATCACGAGGAGGCATCCGTGTGAACTGAGAAATGAATTTGGAGATCCATCTTTGAGCAAAAGGGCTGATGCAAGGCGAAACTCTATGAAGATGCCTTGATTAGACGAATGCCGACTCAAATCAATGGCCTCTATCGCCTTGGGATTTGGTTTCGAACGGTCAAAGTTGGGAACCATTACGCCCTGCTCATTGCAGACTTCACTGAGCAAAAGGTAAAAATTACTCATATTCCCTCGTTTGCAGTATTGCGATGTGAATGGCCGCGGCGAACCTCGCATTCACGTCTTGGAGTGCCGAATCATCATCTCTCCTGTTGGTCTAATTACAGTCGGTGCTTCGTCAGGTGAAACGTTGGTTTAACTATCCCACGTTTGGGATCTCCCGAAGGAATAGATTAGGCAAACAAAATTACAATCTCAAAACCACGATGCCTTTTAAGCATTAGATAGATATTATGTAAAGATCAATTAATATCGTTACATACGTAAAAGTCTTGTTACAGATTGTTTTTATTTCAATGTCAGATTCAATAGCGGGAAAAGAAAAGCCCTGATAAATTACAAAATTAACGAAGGCGAACTTGCTAATGAGAAACTTGTTTTACCTACTAAATGTATAATGTTGTAATCACGAACTTATAATCACTATGTAGCCTTTATCTATGTTAGTAAAAGTATCCTAGTCTTACTCATATCACTTCAAACTTTCTTTTTCCGATAATAATACTTTAATTATGGTAATAAGAAATTTGAAAAAATAATAGTATGTTATGTATGACGTCAATAATAGTATGATAATTATCAATAACATTCTCTTTAATATTTATCGTTTATTGTAAGGGCTTTTCACACCTGATATTCTATAGCTCAGTACAATTCCGTCTTCTAGAAAATCGAACATTCGTAACTTCTCTCTCAGTGGTATTTCCTTGGTAGGTAGGCTGTACTTCCCTTCTTCATTTAAACTTTCACGCAGTAGTTTCTTCTTATTTATTTTCTATTCAAACGTATGGTCTAAATGTAAATCTTTAAAACTCGCACCTTTAAAAACTTGGAATCAATAAAGGCGAAAGAGAAAATTCGATGCCCTTAATAAATGTTTCTGCGAAAAAAGTTTATTCCCCTGGCTGGATGCTTTTGAATTTACATTTGTATGGCTGAGCTTGCTGTTATTGCATCCGTATGTACTTCATCTGTTTCCATTGTGCTTGTTCCTGCTCTGGAATGATAATGGATGGATAGAAGCATTGAGCGAGGACACGGATCGTTAACGGCAGTTATTTCTCAGAGTGGTGTATGTTGAACTAGGATGATGTTTATGAACAGATGCAGGTACACAACTGTATCCAATTATTCTTTTTTGGTACTCGAGAATGCATTTCTCATTTGACTAGCAGGGATATATGTTTCAGGGTTTGTAGCTGGTGGCTAGGTTTTTAACTAATTTAAAGGCGAGAGTAAGCAAATAACTTTAGCCTTTAATAATAAATACTGGCTCGTGCGCTGATCAGTAATTTAACCATTGTAATGGAACACAATATGGTATATCTCCGTAAAATTACGAGGAACTTTAATTACCTATTATTTCACGATAGTCCACGTACGTTATCTAAAGAATTAGTGGAAAACCAGGAAAGTGTAGCTAAGTTGTGTCACATGGAGGAAGGCGTAGATTTGTGGAACTCTATTACAATAAAGTGAAAGGACAGGAGTATACTTAAAATTGTGGAAAAAGTAGAATACCATTCTCCTTCCATTTTATTGCAATTTGGATTAGTTTGACCGTTCCAAGAGTTCATATTCAGGGATTGGAAATTCCGATAAAATAAGAGGATTTGGAAAAGCTCTATAGTAGATCCGGAATGAGATACATAGCGATATTCCACAGTAGTTAATATTGGCTATGGCTTTCCTCGAAGTCACGCCTTCGAATATCGATTTCACCTACAAGAGATGGCTCATAGGATTTTGTCCAAAGTTAGATAGTGAATAAAATAGATTAGTATTCATATTGAGGAAAAGAAGTTATGTACTTCAAGGCGGTGAGCATTATTGGTTTCATGTTTTTACAACTCCTTGTATATAATTAAGAAAAATATAGAATGAGGTGAGACGAAGTCCAGTTTCAATTGACTGTTTGTGGTATAAGTTAATACACCGGGAAGGCCTGAAGTCCTAGATATTGAAAATCTTAAGTTACAAGTAAATATCTAGGTAAAGCATATATAAAACTATTATCAATGTTAACATGAATGCATTAATTATGTTCCTATACCATGCATTTTTGTGTACAAATATTGGTTTAAGAGAGACTATATGGCTAGACTAGACCAATAACAACGAGGTCTTGGACCCGAAATAAGGCTAGGGTGTGGTTATGTTTGCTTTACAGGTTCATTTTAAGTGATTTCTCCTAAGTAAAATATTCACCCATTAAACTAGATATCACTATTTATTTAAAAAAGTCTTACTATGTCGAAAGAAATTAATTTTAAAACACAGCCCATTTCGATCCCACGACGTGTGTATAGTGACGTGAATAAGACGTAGATTTTGTTTCTCAGGAGAATGGTAGATGTAGGTTCCACTTAGAGTAGGCTAAAGAGGTGGATAACACTCCTTCATGCTACGAACAGACGTCACTGTATTGAAATACTGAATCTTATTAGGGCGAATTATTTCCTAAAGAGGCAGAGAGTGCCGTAAAAAAATTCAATTTGAAGGAAAACATCCATCACCTCTTAGATTCATTTGCACGTCACCTATGCATCACCTTTTATCGTCACCTGTGGCCAAATCGACTCGCGGAACGCAGCCGTGGTTCCGGAGAAATTCGCTTTTTCTATCAAGTGCTCTGCGGAGGGTAAACAAGCCAAATGGAGCGAAAAAGTTCAATTACATCCAACTCCTGCGCCACGTCTTTAGAGATCGGATGGAACGTTTTAGACGTGGCATCTGCTCCATCTCCAGAGGTTCCATCTAAATTTAAGCCCGGAGACTTATCCCTCCGTCATTGCGACCCCTTTACCCCCTCTGGCACCCCGTCGATTTATCCCTTCGCACTTGGCGAATCAAACGCCTTTATCTGATGAGTGCCACGCATACGTTTCCACGGTCACGAAGTTTCCGCCTTCTTTTTTTTTCTCATGAAAAATGAAGCTTTTTTTTCGGATCGTTTGTCCCGATGGTCCATCGTCGATGAGTCCTCAAACACCGACTCCTCGACGCGTATGTGACGCGACAGCTATTCCTTTCTTTTTCATCCCTTTTTTTTATTCGTTCGCGTCATGGGGCGAATTCGTATCGGATCCGGGAGTTTTGATGAAATACAGTGTGAGATAAAGGGAGAGAGACATCGGCAGGGGTCAATTTTGCGCTGTCACTACTCCTGACGAGTAATTGAATAGAATGGGGAATTCCGGGAAAGAATCCGTGTTCGAGAGAAGGGGGGTCGAGAAGAAGCTGTCTCCGCGAAGCAAGCTGTTTACATTCTCATGTTCTTCTTTGATGATAATGAAGGCACTGAAATGAAAATCCCCCGGTATTCATTACGGGGAACATAACTCGTGTTTGTTAACTTTTGAGTTGCTTTACTCCTTATTTATTATATCTTTCAAACGTCTTTCTATGGTAGATTATATTGGGATGAATGATGAGGTTACCATTTGTAACAGAGAATTAACAATGAACTAGAGGAAAAGAATTGATGGGCTTAAATTCGGTTAGCACTGTTGTTTTAACGTTTTTTCTACTGCTTGTAAATAATTGAAGAAATGCAGAAAGTGCCGAGAGGAGGTCAAGCGAGGATTTCAAAGAGGATAATGAGTAAACTGTCAGAAGTATAATATTCCCTTCACATTACTAGTAAATAATGTAGCTTTATTCATAGACTAAAATATTATCCTTCTTATCAAACGTAAACATTACAGTCAAGAACGGTAAATGTTCTTGCGATGTGTTTTAATGATTTATTTTGGAATGAGGCCATAAATCAGCAATAATTTTCAAAATTTTCTATAAAGACATATGACAATGCTTACTATCTTTGCTTACCACTTCCTTGCCATAGATAATAACTAAGAGGGTGGTCTGAAAAGTTTCCGACCCCTGATTTTTCAGAAATCTTTAGAAAATTTTCAGAAATTTTCAGAAAACATGTCGAAAAATGGCGAAATGTCTGAAACTTTTCAGACCACCCATGTATATGCCTCTCTCTAACAATGAAATTAAAGAACAAATTTTTATACAGGTATCCTTCCTTACAAAATGCTGATCAAGATAACAAGCAATCAGATTAATTTTCGCACATAACCTGAGGAAAAATTGCTAGGCGATTGTCCTCGATAGAAGATAAGGGCGGTGATAGGGCAAGAATACCCCAATTTAATCTTTTAAGCAATCGGTCCCTTTTCAGCTATCTTTCTACTCATCGAAGTATTTGCAGCTCTAAACCTGAACTCTGAAAGAACACCTCCATAAGTTACTCTTGTTAGGGCAATAATTCCCAAATTCTATGTAATTTTGGAACGTGTGACGACAGGAAGCCGAGTTGCAATTCACGGCTGGTAAATGCACGAACTGCTCACTTAAGGATATTACTTTTAGGCATTCATTAGGCGGCAATTTTACCTTTAGGAAGCATTAATCTGCCGCGGTCTCCACCCTTTTCCAACCCAACCCAACTCTTGACCTTTTTCAAGCTCTTTGATTCCGTGCCTCATTCTCTCGGAAATATTTAATATGGGACGATCCCGAAAGAGGAAGGAACTTGAGTATCTCAAAACCTAAAATTGAATTGGAATTTTATCCTATTTCGTGATGGTAAAATTGTGTTTTGACATTTTCCTGTAAACTGTAACGTTTCAATTTCAATCTTGATTTTTTTTATTTTCGTGAACGAATAATTTTTTAAAAGTAAGAGGCATACGAGGGGAAACCATCGTGAGGTATTTTAACGAAAATGAAATTCTTCATAAAACAGCGATTTAACATGAGTTTATCTGGCACATTCCTATTTCATGGACAGCCTTATTACAGAGCTCTTTCTATCTCGAAGGCCAATGTCTAACATAAAATTGTACCGCTTTCGATCAATAAAAGGAGACGTCAAGTGGATTCGAACTCTAAAACGTCACTCAATTTCGCTCCAGAGCAGTACTTTAGGGGAATAACAACGGATTATTAAGCCATAGCTTCACTTTATCGTCCCATTCCAATGACACGGCTCTCTCTCTCTCTCCGAGACCACCACACTTTCCCGCTTTTGGAAACAAAAGAATCATTACGCTTCCTTCTTGGGCCATAAAACAATTTCACCGACAAAAGTGAAGAAATTGCTTTCGAAGCTTGTCATAAATGCGCATTAGAATCTCGAAAGCGTCGGGAAGCCGAGTAATTATTTTTTGAGTCGGGTTAAGAGTTTTCTCGGCCGCGAAACGTACTTGCTTCCCGGAGATGTATTGAACCGAAAATGTCTCCGCATTGGGCGCATGCAAATTTGATTTCGGCTGGGAAAAGGACATCCCACCCATTGAATGGAAGAGAATACGCGGCTGAACAAACTCTTCAAGATCTGGTAACGAACTCAAGAGTAATAGAGGTGTAGACCGGGGCGAAAGCTCTCTCTCCTTCCCCTTTGAGAGAACCGATCTAAAATATCAAAGAGCCCCTTTTCCGCTTCCCACCACACACAGTAGCGATTTTTGCCTTTTTTCCTCCTTTTCTCCCGTTATTTCAGCGTTGGAAATTTCCCTTAAAAACGTTTATTTTGTCGCCGTGGGGTGCCTTGTTCGACGAAATGCTCCAAAGGGTAACGCTCTAGGATATTAACATCCGAACGGAGTGGATAAAGGACCGAAATCGTGAACGGAACATGGAAAGGAGAGGAGCGAGCAAATATGGAGAGAGAGGAGGACGGTTGGGGAGAGACGAATAAACTAAAAACAAAGAAAGTTCAAGCTCAATATCAGACCCCTCGATCTTCCTTGAGCCAAAACGGAGCGCAAACATTGTAGTGAAACAAAATTAATTACGACGAATGATGAATTCTCAGCAGCGTGTTGAATGCTGAATTTAGCGGCATTGTCAATTTGGGGAAGCTTTTATTCGAATTATGGTTTTGCTCGAGTTATTTTCTTTTGCTTGTCGCTCTCCTTCCAAGACTTATCCAAATAAATCATGAATATGATCATAATCATCTACCCTAACCGCAATCAGGGCTCAGGGATCTTTAATTAAATCTTTCATTTCATTGTTTCGGTATAATTAGCCATGCAACTAATTTTGAGCTACCTTGAAAAGCTTAGAAATTGGCTTCCAGATAAGTGGGTAGCGCGTCGCCCATGTAGAAAGTGGTGCGGGCATCAATTTCCCGATAGGAGCCCATGTGTGCAAAATGACCTTAATTGTCGAAACACAATTATGTCGAAGCACATTAAAAAATAGTACTACTACTCTACTGAGCTCTCATATATTTCCGTATTTTTACTTCTTCCTTCTTTAATTTTGATGTTTAGTCAACTATGTTTATGAATATAGGATTTCATTTAAATATTAGACTATAAACATTTTTGAATTAGTAAATTAATATCTACGGATTACATGAAGAGCATGAATGGTATAACAGCGTAGGCTGACATAGAAACGATTAAAAAGTTAACAGATACAAATTAAAACGAAGTCGGGGTGTTGCGTTGGTTTATCTATTCGTTTCTATATAAAGGATGGGCAAAGGCGAATGTTGTAGATAATTTATGAAGATGTAACAGAACTAAAAAATTGAGGAAGACCGTGAAAAAGCTTGGTTGGGATAGTAAAGTGAAGAAATGTGTGAAGTATTAGCAATAAAACGTAATTGAAAAGATCTATCGAATCCTCCAAAGAATTGTGCAGGAGCAATAAAGTATTCTGAATTATGCGGCAGTTAAATTTATAACCCCAAAGGGAACGGTGAAAATTTAATTCAAGATCGTAAATTGGTGCGCGAAATTCCGCGGGATGCGTTCGAGAATTATTGAAAGGAAATGAGACAAAGGTCGATTCTGAACAGACAAAAGATTGTCCTGTGGCATCTATTTCAAATATACAATATAAAAGTATAAATAAATGAAACTACCATTTGTTCCCTAACCCCTCTCCCCTTCTTTCCCTACCCACATCGTTGTTCCCTCCTCCTCCCTCCTCAATTTACTCATGTATAAGACTAAATTTTCTGTACATGTTTGCCAGATGATGTTAATATTTCAAAGAAACCGCTCACATGATTATTTTTTTTATATATTGTGGAAGCTACCAAGTTTATTTATTTCAAGATGAAGAAAGGAATTTGTACTTTTTCCACAGACATTTATTTATATATTGTGGAAGCTACAAAGTTTATTTATTTCAAGATGAAAGATTCAAAGGAATTTGTACTTTTTCCACAGATGTATTTGCTTCGTGCGATCGGATTCGAGGGATAATCGTCATCTACTGGTATGGAGACAACATACAGAAGCATATTTATGCAAAGGGGAGGATGGGAAGGGGGTATAGATGGAGAGAAATCATCGTCGCATAAGTATGCTTTTTCGTTCGTTTTCTCCCATCTTCGTTCTATTCCACAAAACTACGCCTTCCTCCGTGGATTTTATTAAAAGTATAAATGTACAATATCCATCATTATCAACGTGGCTACACATCGAAAACATTTCCTAGTTTATTCCGCGGAATACATCGCAACAGGCGCAAGAGAATCGTCGCGAGATTCTTTCCCCAAACCCACCTCTCGATGACAAACGGGAGAGTAAATTGTCAAGTATCTGCAGAAATATAAAGAAATAAATAAAAAGGCGCAGTTCGGAGCCATTATCTCCGTCGCGGAGTGGCTTATGGATCAAGAGGAAGAGGAACGAAGGGCGGATAAAGGGGAAAGGAAGAAGGGACAATGGGAGAGGTGAAAGTTAATGCGGAAGGGGGCATAAAGAAAGGAAGAAATTGACAGAAGAGGGATAAGAGGATGAGAGATGGCAGCCGAGAAATTGAGGGGGGAGAAGAGAGAAAAGACAGGCGCGCGGCGCGAGGTTTCTTTTTTCTTCCTTCAGCCCGAGTCAATTATGATAATGGACTTTCAACGTGGTTTTGTTCGAACCTCCTTTCCTCCGCCGTAACTCTCACTCCGATATTTCTCGTGTTTCGTGAAATAAACCATTTTTGACCGCCCGTCCCTGCGATAACGGGGATTTTCGCAATTCACGTACGTAAATACGCTCGGTAACCTCATTTAAGTAAAAGGAAGTCGAAAATGCGGAAGGATATGCAGAGAAGAGGGATTGCCTCGGGCAACTGAAGGGATAAATAGGGCTATTGCCATCTGTTGAATTAGCTCGGGCTATCATGACGCATTAGGAATTAAAAAATGAAGTGCGAGTTGTTTTAAAACTAAAGCCAGTCGTGTTTATGACTTCGTACTAAGATTTTCAAAAAGAATGTAAATTACGTATTCTACTGTGAAATAGGAGGACCTAAGAGAGGAGCACGTAAATTTAAAAAAAGTTAACCGTATCCATAATATTTTGTAAAGATGCTGTAGGAATATTGTGAAAAAAAATAAAGTGCGAGTTGTTTTAAAAGTAAAGCCAGTCGCGTTTATGTCTTTGTGCTAAGATTTTCAAAAAGAATGTAAATTACGCAGTCTACCGTGAAATAGGAGGACCTAGGAGATTAGTACGTTAAATTAAAAAAAAGAAGTTAACCGTACCAATATTTTTTTGTAAAGATGCTGTAGGAAGATTGTGAATTACGTAATTAGTCCGACTCGAGTATAATTAATCTTCGCGTAATTACCTCGTATTTGGTTAGCCGAAGATAAATTAACTCTGTTAATTATAAATTGAATTAAGCCTCGAAGATAATTGCGTTTCATTTGAAATGAGACTGTTTGTCATTATTCTGCGGCCAAGGTAATCCATCTATGAAACAGCTCTTGTTTCGTTACAGACCTATCTCCATCTTTCATCTCGAAGAACTGCAGTTCTCTGTGGGAGGAGTGATTAAAATCGTGCACCCATTGCGTGTAGTTATTAAGAGAACCTTGTTACCTTCGTGGTTTAAAGTAGCGCAGCGCAAACACTAGAGACCGTCTATAACTAACATTGGTGGTTAGTCATAAAATTAAACTGGCGGTGATTGTAAATTTACTTAAAAAGTATCTGAAGGATATTTTTCGTGGCTGGTTAACATCAGTTCACTAATTTTAAAAACTGATTAAAAAAAACTAATTAAAAAAATCAAGTTTAACAAAATTAAATTTAAAAAATTATTTTTTTATGTCAAATATTGAATTATGTTCCGGACTCAGAAAAATGCTGCCCATGGGGTGGAATTGACGGAAAAAATTCGTGCTAGTATGTCGAAATTAAAATTTTCTATTTCTAAGACGGATATCTATCTATTAAAGGCTACGCCTTGTAGTCGAAACCAGATTTTGCTGCTCTTTTCTGCCCTTTTCCTTCCTGGAAACCTTTGATCATTATAAGACACGTATCAACGTTTGTTTTCCTAGAAATCTGCGATTCGTTTCAAGAAGTAATTCAGAAGATGGGGACTTCCAATTTCACTTTAGTCTTTTGATCCATTTACCGTGATTAATCCTATGGGCGAACGAGAGAGTAAAGGAAACCGATGTTTACCCGCTTGAAAAGGTCAACTTTAAAGTGGAGATGCGTATAAAAAGCGCACGTTTGGAAATTCATATAAGATTACCGTAAAATACGATTTTTATCACCGAATCCAGTCGTTCTCTCCTCGTTCCTCCCCGATTACGACCCGACCTTAACATCTCAAAAGTGTTTCTTATCCAACTGCTGCTACCACTCTCTCCAGTTCACTCAACCCAAACCAAAAATCAATTGGCAGGGAACGGCGGTTTTAATTAAGAGCAGGAATTCGCGTCTCATGGTGTGCCAGTGTGTTAGAGCTCCCCAGCGGCGAACGTGGTATAGCTTCGGAGATACCGTTTTCAAGAATTAACAAGAGTGAAATGAAATGGAGGTCGCTCGGGGTGGGAATCCCATTGGTAGTTTGACTCCTCCGTTGTTAATGACTCGGAAGATTACGAGAAAGGATTGAAATTTTAATTTCGGCGATGTGCGTGGGGATGGACGGGGCGAAAAGACGCGTTAACTTTTGTTGCGCCTATCGACTGCTTTGGTGATGAATTGGAACGGTGTTATTAGTCGTTGATTTCCTAATGTTAGGAAAAGGATAGCGTTCTGTTACGTATTTATTCAGATATGCATTCTCTGCTTGAGCTGTTGTTCTGTTACGTATTTATTCAGATATGAATTCTCTGCTTGAGCAGGTATAGATGTGCAGCATTGTCTCCGAGAGTGCTCGAGGTAATAAAGTTGCACTCTCACATTATTAAATACGTCAGTTGAGTTTTAATGAAACAAAGTAAACACTATGGTTATTTACAATACTAATACAAGATTCCCTATTCAATGTATAGTACAGATAAGTCGATCTGATGATGAATTAGTTCTTTCGAAACAGATCTTGTTTTATATGTATGGAAATCACAAAAATTAATATTAAATTAAATTAAAATTAAAATTTATTAATTAAATTAATTAAAATTTTTTGTATAGAAATTACACAACCATGATTATCACCGTGACCTAGGAATTACGCTTTTGGTACGTGGAAGATTCGGGTGTACCACATAATTTCTGATATTTCCATATGTTAATAGATTATATATTATATCTCAGGTTAATTCTTAGAGCTGTTCATTGTGATTATTTTCCAGATATTTGTGATTCAGATGATTGTGATTCCTTCTCAGATATTTTATGAAAACGATACCTTACAAGTTAGGTTAACTATCTCTTTTTGTGGCTTTCATTGCAATTTAGCTGATAAATAACGTTGTTTATTTTGTCGTCTAGTTTAAATATTATTGTTTCGTTACGGGAAAAGGGTTTGGAAGAGGTGAATTACATTGATATGCCGCGGAAGTTTCATCATTCATCGTATCAAATGTTTCCTTTTTTCATGTACTAAATCCTAGCATTTAGCTCGCATTTGAATTTGCACTTAACCACTTTCGACGTCCGTGTCTTTATCGGAATGAGTCATATGAGAACCTCTTGAATATCCAATTTTCTTCTACTACTTTCAGTTTGAAAGTTTGGGACAGCCGATGTTCTCTTCCCCCTCTTGTGATTTTCTTCTTCTCGTCATAATGGAAAAGAAATGTAATCACTGCTTTGAAATGTGCTTTGATCTTTTTATGGGGAGAAAAACGTTTGGAAAAAAATATTCCCTTGCTTTGTTACTTAATCGCCTTAATATTTCACAAGAACTCGTAAAAAAAGATGCGGTTAAGGTGATATAGCTCCTCTTCATTCATTGTTTTTATACATAACGTGATTTTTCTTTATTCTTGCATGAATTCCTTCTCTTGCCATTCTTCATGAAAACGTTTCTTTCACGCCGTCTCAAAGTCTCACAAAGGCACTCCTTCAAAGATCGCGGGAGTAAATTTAAAAGGAACGTTTTCTCATTTTCTCCTCGCGAGCCTCTATTTTACATCTCTCTGTGAAATCAAACAATTGAACAAAAGAGTATAGGAAAGCGTTGAAAATGAAATACCGTATTTGCACCAGAGCGATTAATATTTGATCGTAGCGAAAGTGGTTCGTAGGCCTCCTCAGGAATCCGACGTTAATTAGCTTTACATTCTCCCAATAGAGGTTCAGAATTTCATTACCTGCGGCATACAGAAGTCGTTATGGCAAGTTCCCGGACTCCCGGAGTGTTGGGAGTGACACTTTAAAAGAACATACGGGTTAATGGGTGCAAAAACCCTTCCTAGATACACATCTGCAATGGCAGAATTTCCCAATTAAAGCTAACTTCATTTCTGAGTTCGCAAGATCTACTATTATTTCGGAATAAAAGCGTTTCCCATGTGCAAATAACTTTGGAAAGGCTGGTATTTTCGTCCGCTAAGTGCTCGCATCGCTCTTTTTTTAAAGTGTCGGGTGGATGTTGTTTATATCTCGTGCCATAGCTCATAATTATGGAGAAAGGAAAGTGTGTCAATTATAATAGCGAAGAATTATAAAGGCATATTTAGGTTGATAATTAAACTGTCGTAAATTAATTAATGTAATTAATTAATTTATTTATAAAACGTGTAATTACTACCATTAGTATATTTTATAAATTTAATATGCTTAATAAATTGGTCAGACTTAATAATTAAACGGAATAAATTGTTACACAAAATAAATAAATAAAACTTAATAAATTTATGAAATTAATGCAGCTGGTTGACCTTTAATAGACTCAGTTTCATCGTCAAATAAATTAAGAAAAATAAGCTTAGCCTAGGGTGTATACACTCTACTTGATAAGAGAGATAACCGAGTTAATTAAATGTCGGGTTCATACATAATTTAAGCACAAGTTTAAAATTCTAATAAATTCTCCGTTGGACTAGATCTTAGTAAAATACGCATAAAGCTCTTCATATAATAGCATTAAAGGCATCATACTACTGGACAGACGATTAGGTTCAGATTCATTCAGCTCTCATTTATGAAATACTGAAATAGGACTAGCTGAATGCACTAGCTGTTTGAGGCAGTGTTTCATAATCAAAAATTATATGGTATATAGGAAAATGTCGTAATTTAATTTAAAAAATCATCTGAAAATAGATGTATTCAATTCTTAATTACGATCATCCTTACAATAATCATTTTTCGTATTAGGAAATGTTTCTCAGTTTCGAGAGCTTGATAGAATTGTAAACAGTACTCCAGCTGTGCTTCCAATCTCTCTATCAACCATTATTTTACTTTAAACTGTCAAATATTCTGTCCAAATGCTGGCTTGAATCTCATTCCTTCCATTATTAGCTATGATAAGCTTTGGTAGGAACATGAGCCTTATTAAGAAATATGAGGAGTGAGGTAGTTATCCCTAGCTTTTTTCATTGAGCCAAAATGCAATAAAAGGATCTAGCCCACGTGCTGCACGATAACTCTACGGATTAAACTTTTCGAAAAAGTTAATAAGGAGTGATGAGGATGAATGCCATTAACCAGTATCAGTGAGATATAATAAAAGTAATGGAAAGATAACTTTTCCTCTATCTCGTAACGAAAGACGCAAAAATTCCATTAATTGAGAGGTGGTAGCAGGAACATTTAATTTAATTATATGCGTTAATTAGAGTCAAATTTGCATTTACTTGTTATCTTATCAAACTGAGGTAATTTTCGATAGTGCTCGTATTATTCAAACTTGATGGAAGCGTTCATTCTCAGGTGTTACCTTTTCGTGTGGGTCGGTTATATAGCGCAGTGCAGTGTGAATGAGGAGGAAATTTAATCGTTCTCGGAATTGGATGGTTCCTCGCATTCGGACCTACTTAATGTTTATCTCCGGGGAAACATTTTGAATTCAGAAACTTTTCGGTTCTGTTTCAAAATTCAAATGTCGGCTCTCCCTGTTACTTAAGTAATTAAGGACTCAATATGATAATTGACTCAGCATACATTAAAAAAAGAGGAGAATTTGGAGAATGTTTAATGTTTGTTCTCCGTTCTATTTGAAGCCGTGGGTTCTATTTTTAGACGTGGCATTAGCTGGCAAACTAAGAGGTGAGTGGGGCCATATATCATTCGGAGGTAGGATTTGCTAGAACTCGGAAATTGCGGTGTATCGCTTATGGGATGATAAGGTTATCTCTCTCTCTCTCGCTCTCTCTTAGTGGTCCTTCCCAAAGCCTATCTTTACGAATAGAAATTTCGGCTTTTTCAGAGACTTAGAGTTTAATCTTCTCCGTAACCCTAGATTCCCCAATGGGAGTTGCCAGTAGTAGGATTTCTGCTTAAAATCTATGGAAATCCCGGAAAGTACGTGTAAAATACCAACGCCCACTTCGAGATTAATATCGATGTTTATTTCGTAATCCCTGGTATTCATGGGCTAATTGTCACCCCAAGAGACAAGCTATACATTGCAAGCTGTCCTATCCCTATGAACCTTTACATTCATACTTCAAATAATTTGCAGATTCGATCAAGTTCTGCCCTGTCAATTTCATCTCCTTTGTTTTTTGCACGTTCGATTTCGAACTTCAAAATTTTTGTTGACATCATTGCCCTGTGAGATTTATTTCATTGTATAGGATTAAAGAATAGCGTGAATACAAGGGAATGTTGTGCATCCTTACGGGAACTTTTAATATCGTTACTGATATTCAAAAATTAAACTGAACACCTCAATTGGCAGAGGGATTCTTCACCAGAATTAATGTATAAAAGATGTAAACAGAATCAGCGAACGAAAGAATGAATAATTTATGCAGATCTAACGGTAAGAGGTACAACGTTTGAGGATGCAAATTTTTTTTCGATGACGGAATAAATCTGTTAATTTTAAGGGGAGTAAAACCAAAATAGCTATTCATACTCTGGAAAATTTGGAAATTGATAAATATTCATAGGCTGAGATTTTTGGACGACCTTTTTTTCTTACTTCTCAAATTTTGAATTAATACACCGAGGGATTTAATCAAATTTTCGAGGAAAATAATGGAAAATTTTTCATCATATAATGCGTAGTCTCTGGAAACCAATATCTGGTTTCCCTAATCCATGATACGCCGCTGTTAAAACCCCTCTGATATTAAACGGGATAAGGAAAACTTAGATACTAAGTGTAAAAACTCGTTATTAGAAACCCGGAAGGATGGATATAATTATATTTATTCGTAAAAATTGAAATTTAAAAGTCTACTCTTCCAACTACCTCCCTTCTGAATAAACTTATAAAATTTTAGCTTGAGAAAAAAATGGAACTAAAAGAAAGCCAAAAAGAAAGAGTTTTTATGTTAATACATATCCACAGCGGGGAAATAAATACTAAGGAAGGAAGTGTAAAAAACTTCAACAAAATTCATGTACTGAAAGCTTAAATATGTGAAATAAACGTAACAAGACGATGTATACCTATATACAAATACGAGAAAGTTCATCAGAATACGAAGCCAATTGAATACACAAAAATACATTGACTGTATCATAGATAAGAATCAGACATTTAAATGTATAAAAGTACAGTAAATAAAATTTCTTATAGTTACAGAAAACAATATAAAAATAATATCGTAAATAGAAAGGATAAAAAAATGTACGATGTTTAATATAGATATATTTCATAGTCGCTGACAGTTGTGGAAAACACATTACAATTAATTACGTACTTTGTCGCTGAATGTAATAGATATGCTTGAAGATACTGAAAAATATTGCAAATAAAACATTCAAAGATGAATACCTAACGAAATATGCAATGATTTATGGTCACTGGTATTGTGATAATAACAACGAAAAAACTCTATATGGAAAGTACACAGTCGATGAACGCATAAGTATCGCCGAATGAACCCACCGACCGCGGTTTCGGGAAGTTTACCGCGAAATTCGTGGCGTCGGGGGGTTGAAGGAACGGCCGCTCCAATTTTCATCCATTAAACGGAATCTAGGGACGCCCCACATTCCGCCCGATTGCCCTTACGACGCGACCCATTTAGCTTATGCATTCGCGAAAACATCTTTCACCGCCTTTTTCCGAGCGATCGGCCGCGTATGGATCCGAAGGGGAAAACTCTTTCCCTCGCATATTTCCCCGATGTTTCCAATCATAACAAACATGATTTACAAGGTGGCGCGGGGAGTGCCAAGATCGGAAAGTAGCGAACTGCGTGGGTCCCCCGCGTTTTTGGCCGGAGGCGTCGCGTCATTTTCCGCGGGAAAAAAGGAGCATCGCGCTCCACGAAGTTCAAATGTCATTGTTCGTTTCATTTGGTGGAAACAAAGTCCTACTTACACTCCGACATTTGGCTCGGCACGCCTTGGGTCGATATCTGGGAGTAAAGGGTAGTGGGGAACGAGGGGAAAGTATAAAAGAGAAGCGCCGGGAGAGGAAAGAAAGGAAAAAAAGTTATGGAAAGGGATACGGGATAAGAACAATGAGAGAGAGTAACAAAGAGGAAAAAATGGAAAATAGAGGGAGGAGAGATTGAAGGAACTGTTATCGAGAGAACGAAATTGAGACTTTATAAAAGATCTCATCTAAAATTTATAGCTTCTGCGTAACAGAGTTAAAAAGTTTGTTGATGGAAACAAACTCATGGCTTTGTGTAATTTAACGGATGATTGGTTAAGGAGAAGAGGATGGAGGCGAAGAGGTTTGCGTTGGATCCAGGAAAATCGTACGTTGGAGAATATGGAAGAGAATGGAAGAAAGATGGGGGAAGGAGAATGGAAGATGATTGCAAAGCAAAATTTATTATGTTATATTCAATATGAAAGAAACAATTTGTCTTGAATATGGAAATGTTGATATGGAAATGTTCCACCAAGTATCGTCAGAAAGCATCAACTTTATTATGTTATAGTTATAACTGAATGATGTATCTATATTTAGATTTTATTCTTGAACTAAACTTAAACGAAGTATTCCTGCAGGAATGTGGCGAGGCAAGAGAAACATGAAAATATGCCCTGGGGGTAAATTCTATGGAATATTATTTAACATAGCATAGCATATTAAGTAGCAAAAGGAAAATTATCCGGCGATTCGATTTTAGTTAATTATATTTCCTTATCTTGGCTATTCTTGGTTGACTTGATTGTCGATTTTCAATCCGTAACTTTTATTTAATAAGCCAGAGGAAAATGTATTTTTCTCTCTAAAAGAAGCAGAGTTTGAAATGAAGTTGAGAACTGAAGAATTTCTACAGAAAATACCTAAAAATTTGGGCTTTATTCCTTTAAATATATTTTTATAAGCACGAGGGTCTCGCCCCAGGGGGATCAAGAACTTTTCTGCCTAGGGAGACTTAAGTACTCAATACGGTTCTGTATTCCCGCTACCGTATCTCTATGAATGGAATATTAATCATCTGCTTATTGGTTTAACATAGAGGAAAATGTATCTTTCATTTGCTTCCGCCTCAATCTTGTACGTGGCTCTGATGAATCGGAAGTTACTGAGGTATTAATGATTCTGAATTCATTTGATCGATCCTTACTGAATGCTCCGGAAATTAATATTTATGTGGTAATGGTGGTACATCTGCGTGTACTTATTCCGTATACTATTGAAATTTTTTGATTGGTATTGATACACCCAATTCCCTCTCTAAATCCCTTTGTAGCTAATAGTGTAGTGGCTGAGGATCCAGCCAGCCTTCGTTATTCCACGGACTGAAAGATGTATTTATGCTCGCACCATAAACTCTTCATAAAGTAAAAATGGAGCAGATTTATTGCTTCCGAAAAGACTGCGAAGGGTAGCATCCGCATAGAGAAATTAGACTGTAAAAATGTCGCGCCGGAAAAGGATTACAATGAGAGCGGTTTAAGTGATACGACATGTACCTGTGAATTCAGCAAATGGAATTGCACTCACGTGGGAAAGGTGCACGCAGGCTGGATTAAGGACAAAAATGAGACTCGACAGCCGTCGTAAATTTCCCTCACACCCATAATAACGCATGAAGAAAATGGATAGTCACGAATATCTTTCGCAAATACAGGTTTCCGCCCCACGGACACGAGGGAAGAAGGGACAAAGGAGGATTGGAAGAGGACGAAGTTAACGAAGGGGAAGGGCAGATATGGAGAGGATGGGAGAGAGAGGGAATTATCGAAAAAGGAAGAATTAAGGTCGAGCGACAGAGGGTAAATGGCAAGAGAAGCAAAGAATATAAGCCTGGGAGATTCTGAAAAGGGAAGTTCGGAGGAGATATTTATGGGGGAGTTGTAGTACGGGAGATTTTTCGAAATTATTTTGTAGCTTGTAAATTTTACCGTAGAAGTTAAGAGGCTGTAAATATAAAATAGAGGAAGAAATTCGCTATTACTGCTGCTACTACTCTTGAGCTTAACCATATGCCGTGTGTAGAAGATTAAAATTGCTAGTCGTTAAAGCGGAAATCCGAATCATTGAAAGGTTCGTGGGTGAAACTATATTCAGAATTATAAATTTCTGCGTTATTAAAATTGGAGATAGATACATAATTAAGCAAGGATGAGGACGAAAATATAAAAACACTCACCAATTTGGTAGATCTATATATTCAGAGAGAATCATTGTGAAATTTTGTGAAAATAAAGGGTAAGACTATTACGTTGAATCCACATGCACCTATAATGCGTTTCATTTCTGCCAGTTGGTAATGATGTGTTGCGTTGAAATCAAATCGTACGTATTTCCCCATGAAACGCAAATAGCCTTGTGATAAGTCTTGTTTACACGGAATTCCACGGTCGGACGAATAAAATTACGATCCATAGCTCACATAGGAGGATTTCAACTGCGGTTTTCGGCTACCACTCTGACTAGAAAAACACGAACGCTATAGCGCCCATTAATAAAATGTTATGTTTGACGTTTTCGGTGTTCCCGAATTAGCTCTCTTTGATCTTTATCATCGCAATAGTGTTTTCATCTTTACCAGTACGTGCGTAAACAGCAAAATAAAACAAAATTTTAAAGCTTTTAGAGTACTATTACAGCAACGGCGTTTTCGGGATAACGTGAGAAAACAAAGTGGAATATTTACCCTTTTTTGATGGAGATATAGGTTTCCAAGAGCGGAAAAATTCACCAAAGAGACTAAGGAGAGCAGCAGTCTGATTCGCTCTCTTTTTCGATGCCGGAACTCTTAGATCTATCTGAAAAAATGTCTATGATTTGAAAACTAGGCGCTACTTCGTCAAAACATATCGATTTGGAGTTTCAGAAAACGTTAGCGAGAAGTGCGCGAAATTTAGAATCTACGAGTATTACATCTTGATCGGTAAATAAATTAATATCAGGGGCAAAAAAAGGTAAACTCAATTTTCCATTCCGTAAAGTGTTATTTTACAACGTAAATCAGTGGGTCGCGTTGAAAATTATGCAGTAGGTAGAAGTTAGATTAACCGAATTCCCTGTAAGATCAGCATATTTTATATGGCAATATTAAAAACATCGGCATAAATCAGCATATCGGTAAAAACAATAAAAGTGTAATAATAAATAACGGAATGTTATTGAAAATCAGTGAATCCAGAATTATCATAAAATCAGTTAATCCAAAAGTATCATCCATCTAAAATATCAATAAAATAATTAGAACATAAATGTTAAAAATATAAACATATGGTGATAGTATGAGGAGAGATTATCATCAAATCAGTTAATCCTAAATTATCGTCAAAGCAGTTAATCCAAAGGTATCATCGATCTAAAATATCAATAAAATAATTAGAACATAAATGTTAAAAACATAAACATACATGATAGTACGAGGAGAGAAAGTCGGAGAAAGGGAAAACTATGAGAAAATAGTATGACATCCGGTGAAAGAGAGTGCTCGAGAAGAAAGCGGCGGCAAACGTGGGTGAGTTAAGGGCGTAGGGGTTTCGGCGGGTGTCAAACGGCACGAGTGTTGAGACACCTCGTGGGAGAATGAGCCGCTATGCTTCCATTGTCATCGCCCCACCCACGCCGCCAATTACCGTCATATAATCTCGTCGATTGGGAATAGGTAGCTGCGTGTGGGGGGTATCGATAGCCTCCTGAACCGAGACAGAGGCTACGAAATCGATGGGTCCCTTTTATTAGAGGCGGGGGAGACAGATGGGGTGGATTTAACACGGCGACAGAGGCGAAAGGTATGGAGAATCACCCGATGTCCTCCCTAGGCGAAAGTGGAGGGAAGGCTGGAGATGATTTGCAGCGTTCATCCGAGCGGACCTCCTTTGAATTTGAAGCGGCTTGTCGAGTGTTATCGCCGCCTTCTCGAACGCTACTCTCTACTGCGCCACCACTAGTATGAACAGCGTTGTAGGAAAGAGGAAGACTTGACGAAGAGCTGTGCGTTTTATTCCGAATGTGAGGGGAATTCATGCAGCGGTTGTCTGCTGGTATTTCTTGATGAATTCTGTTTTGCATGCAATTTCCATTTTTTCCATTGGCTTGATGAATCTTTCATTTTCTGTTTTCTCAATCTTGCTCGTTGTCGTGAATGTATTTAAACTACTGAGCCATGAGTGGTGTCGAACGATGGAATTCATCCTTATCGAATGTAGTTGAAGTTTTCTACATAGGGTCAATGTTTATGTTTCCCACTATAGAATTCTGGCTCGGTTAGGAAAGCGGGGCGAACTATCTCACTCCTCATCATACCTAGTAAACCACGTTCCGCCTCCAAAGCTTTTTGTAGCAAATGGTGGAGGGATTGATATTCCAACTGGATTCCTGGCTGAACACTTTACGGAAAGATGTAGAATAAATAATAGGGGTAATATAGTAAATTGTCAGCCCTTTGAAGGCACCAAGTGATTTCATTAAAAACAACATCGAAAAAAATTATCTTTCATTTTCATTCATTGCATTTCAGCGAAACTCCGATGTAAAGACATTCCTTATGAGTAAATTTAGATAATTTTATCGAAAAAGCAGCACAATGTTCAGTTACTTCATGAAATTACAAATTTTAAGGTGTTTCTAAATTGAAGTGTTGAAAATATTTCTTGTGAAGTACAACTACAAGGATGAAAATTATGAATAAGAGACGAAAAACCGAAATCGGTTTACTTTCTAACCGTCTTTAAATTTTTCTAATAAAAATATCTTTATCCGAATACTTTTTATCATATTTATTAAAAAATTAATTGGAATAAAGCATATACAGATAGTGAATTGAAATCCAAGTAATAGTATACTAAATGCGATATTCTTCTTCGAATTTCCTACTCTATCTTTAAAATTACATTTCTTTCCATCAGTACTATGATATATTGAGTCGTCATTTTTAAACCAAGCCGAGCACGATAAGGTATTCAAATGCTCACGTTGATATAATAAGAATTGCTAAGTTCTTCCGTGACTAAAACGGCAATAACTCGAAGAATTCAAAAAGCAAGATTAAGTGTAGACAGGTCAGAGAGTACGTAAGTGGTATTTTGATGTATATGAAGAAGTGGATTGTTCTAATAAATCACGAAAGGAGACGATAAGGAAAATGAGGAAATTGAGAAAAGGGTTCACCGTATTCATCTGCATACGGTACTCTTTAATATTCAACACGCAAACCAACATCGAATTTTAAGATCTCCGTAAAACATTTGTTACACGTCTGGGGGAATTCGAAATTGTTTTGATTGAGTACATGTGCCTTTTACTGTTGTATATAACGACAGCGCTGATTTTTCAGGAGGAACTCTGAGTTAAGCATTCGCATTTTCTATACTGTCTTAGGTGCTCTACATTATTTTATAACAACCGTAATGTTTTCGATTTTTTAAATAATCACATTTTTGATCTCGCCTAAAACTTAAAGTAGCTTGTTGAGTGATTAATACTTTACTCTCATTTTATTTATCTTAATAAATTTTATAGTATTGCTGTTGCTATACAGACACTTAATTTTACTAGTTTCGTCGCTACAACGCTATCACTATGTCAGGGAATTACAGAAACGTGGCATATAAAAAAGGAAGAGAAAGGTTAGGAAGCAAGCTGTCGTAATTCAATTAAGAAACTTATAACTTATTCGTAAAGAATGACCGTTACATGAGGGTAGGTTTGGGAGGGTAGGTAATTGCTTTTAGTTGAAAAAATAGGAGTGGAACGTGATCATCATCAAAGATATACCCACATTAATAAAATAATATGGAAACCGCAGTACTGTAACATTTATTAAAACGGAGGATAATGCAATGCCTTCGTAGGGAAGGAGGAAGTAATAATTTATACTTATAGAAATGTTAAGTGGATGTTTAAAGTTAATCGTATATTAATTAACTGTATATTGTATTACATAAAAATGTTAATTGTATAAAGTTAGAACGGAAAAGGATCAGAAGTGGTGTAAGTGATAGTATAAGTATGGATCATTTGTCGGTCTAAAAATTAAAAAAAACTTTTCGCTCTAAATCTTCAACAAAGTTACGAACTTAACACCAGTAAATAAACCAGGTGGTAAATTCAAGACGTTGAAGGATTTTTTTGCTAACCATTCGCGATATTTTTGTACCAACTAGACAAATAGATCGAGTGTTGTCTGTAGTACGTCCAAACTCTGAGCGCTAGGCAACCATTTTCTCACATTTGTAATGCTAGACGCGGCTGTATATTTAGTTTTGAATCACAGCGGCGAAAATGGATCGATGCATACATTAATGTCAATGGGCGGCTCGAGCTTGTTTGCTCTGTTTTTGAAAGGGGGTTGAGAGGAAAAAAGGAGAAAATTTTTCATTTCAGCGAAAAAATAAAAGTATGCATATTTTTTGGAGGGTGGATTAAGTAAGGGGTTTCGACCGGCGGGCGTGGAATCCTGAGGACTGTCCACTTAACAGACGGGGCATTTTGCGGCTTTCCCATTTCGGTAATGCCATGGATTGCCCGTAATACCCGCATCTGTGTATGGTGATGATTTGTGCAGGATATTCCCCATTAGCGGTATCGAGGTAGATGCGCGATTGACTCTTCTTCTAAAACGCTTGCTGCCTAGGGAAACGAGCGAATTATTCAGCGTCAGGGAGGGTTTTAACTAGGTGACTGCGCATATATTCGATCCTGAATCGGAGGAGAGATTCAAGATCGATTGTATCGGAGATCGATTTTTATTTCATATCTGATGACATCGAACCGAAATATTAAAATCTTTGAACCGGAAATCTTATCCCTCTTCTCCGATCATCGATATACATTCTCATTAAGTGTAGCAGGAGTCGTATTTAATAGATATTTAATTCAATAACAAAGGTGATTTGAAACTCACTAATTAACATTTAACTTTTAATAATGGAACTTACTCTTTGATTTTTTATTTCACTCCATTATTGTCATTCTAAAATTTAATTAATAGACATTCTATTTAAGTTCTGTATATATTGTTATTGTATAGAACTGGTAGAGTAGAAATTGCCAACTCAAATTAATCTAATTTAACATGATTTAAAAAATAAATATATCAAAAGAGGGATCATAATCATCTGCAATGACAAAAAAGTTGGTGACATGGTCTTAACTATACCCATGTCACTCAAAGTTTCTCTTTTAGAAGATTATCGGATGGATTGCTTAAGTCAGGTGATCGAAAATCAAGTTAGGCGCAGCCACATCGCTCAAGGCAGGTTGTTTCGTGTTGAAATTTCGTTCCTTGAGGCAAACGGGAATGAAACGTTGGATTTCAATTTTAGGATTACGTATTACTCCCTAATTAAACGTTAATAGCGGAAGTTGTCTCACTTAATCATCAATTTTGGAGTCTAAGAGCAACCAAATGATCCTTTAAATTGCTATTATTGATGTGCCCCTGGCAGTGATTAGACATAGTAATATGTGATTTTCGTTGAAAGCCCAATTAACATGATTTTAACTAAGGAACGTTAAACTTGAACGGTCCGTTTCATATAAAGTAATTTCTAAGTTACATAATTAAAGCTTTTGACATGTATATTTTAATAGGGATGACTAGCATGTTTCGATATAAGTGGATTAATCCATGAAATTTACCATCAGACCGTCCTAAAATTAATTGATATATAGGTTGCTCACAAATTTAAACGTTAAGTGTAAATGTTATTTCCGTATCCATAAATATGTTTATAAAATTTGCACATTGGTGATCTGTTGAAACATTTAAGTCGTTAGAAATATGTAGATTTCCTCTTATGTTGTAATACTAAAAGCAATTTTCACTTTCACGGGTTGGAAGCACATTCTCAACCATTATCCCATAAAAGCTGGATTTCTTTTTCTTTTGCGACGTTAATGATGATTAATATTTACTCAAAAACTATAATTTTGACGAAACAATACTGCTATCAAAAGCTTTCTCCTTAAAATGTATAAGAAATATTGATGGTTTTGGTGGCCAAACAACTGACAAACGAAATTTGGTGTAGATACATTTGTTTTATCTCGCTTGGATATGATAATGCTTTTCAGTAATGGATTTGGCAACCTCGGTCACTGAGATGATTAGAAGTGGCTGATAACTCGTTAACGTTTACGTTTAATTTCGATAAATCTCTTCCTACTTACTTTACTTTGATTTTCTTTCAGTTTTAGAAGAAAGTTGCAGATACACTGTGCTACGTACTGAAGAGGAATCTACGATATATTTCATTGGAAATTATGGCCAGCCTCATGCGACATGGAGAATACATACAGCAATCGATTGAAGTAATGCGGTTGATCCTCATCGAAAGGTAGGTAATGATTTTTGTTATTGATTTCCTTCAAAATATATATGACCAACATAAAACGTACGTTACTATTTCTAAATTCTCGGCAGTTATTGAGGAATTATTTCTTTGGATTTAAATTTTGTTACTATGGAGGTGAAATTTGGTTGCATGAAAAATTTCCGAGGAAAACTAGGTTAACTGTTTTTTTCAGGAAATGTAACGTTTTATTATTTGCTTCTACATTTTCCCTTTACTGAAATCTCAATTTAAATAATTTAATTATCTTGTAAAATTGCTTTTTTTAAGGATATTCTGTTTAATGTAGTGCTTTTTCCAGAAATTTGCAGATAACTAGGATATTTTTTCGAGTCCCATATGTTTGCGTTTTCACTTCGCTCGTTTCTTCGTCCAATAAACGCTTGTTTATTTTTTCACATTCTTATCAGGGGCTTTGGAAGCTCCTGCGATGCGATTGGATTCTATTTCGAATCCCGTCATTGATCCGCATTCAATTCAGCTGGATAAGGACCGACTCCTAAATTTCGAATCAATCCCATTTCATATTTTATCAGAGTCCAATCCTCCAAAGGGAAAAATAAAAAATGGTGTATGTGTACAATCACGCAGCACCAATCAAGCATACAAGCGTTCATAATTTTTGCGTGCGTGTTTATTCAATATAAAGGGTTCAATAGTTTGGATGGTTATCAGTAGTTTGGTCCACATGGAAAAAAATATAAACATCAAACATTTATCGGGATTCAACGCTAAAATTTCGAGGAATCATCGTTAATCCATTAGCTATCATATTCAGCACTAAAAATGTAACGAGAGGAATTCATTTATTTTTCCGTTTTCGTTATTGTCGACGATTAAATCTGCTGCGAAAAATATCATTTATTTCATTTTAATGTACGGTTGAAGCGGCATTTATATTGCAAGATTGCTTCTCGCTAAAAATCTGAGCGATAAAAAATTAAGCTACTATATTCATTTAAGATTTATAAGTTTGAAACACTACGCAATGTTTCCACCATTGTCAGTCAGTTAAGACCTCTAGGTCACATAGATATTATACATATTACATTTTGATATATAAGATAATCTCATGAAATTATTACCGAACTGTAAATAGCTTAACGAAGTGAGTGTGCTTTAAGATTTAAATAAATATTCTCATTTTGCTGTGAGCACTTCATACGAGGGAATATCTAAAGAGCAGTTTCTATGAAAAACAGTGGCAGCTGTATGCTAGGAATAAATGCCTAAAACTTTTATGCAGCAGGATTCTCCTAATACCATTTCGACAACTACGCTGCTCTTTCATGGTTAAAACAAGCAAAAAATCTCTCAGTGTGACCATTCGTAGTTGCATGAGTTTTTTGACACTTAGCTTGCATGTAAAGCCTGCGAGCTCTATATTCGAGTCTGTATAAAATAAACTTCATTCGCGGTCAGTTGGTGGAGTCGGATAAGCATAATATTAAATAACAAAATTTGTACGGGATTCCAAAAATAATTGTTTGTAGAATCCTTGAATCCGTTGTTAACTCTCTAAACGTAAAACTTTAAAAACGATGCATAGACGAATCATGAGTAAAATGTCCGTAAATGACAATTTATAATTGAAATGATGTGGAAATTAGAAGTTATTCACGGAAGCATAGTTTTAAATAGCGATGCAGTTCTGATAATGCCAATCGATAAAAATTTAATTTCATCCAGTACCTGTCGGTATAACGCTTTTCACGATTAACTTTGTGAGGAATCCAATCCTTTTTCGAATCCAATTTAATAACGGTGACCCATTTCATTCACTTTGTGCGGATATCCATCGAATAAAAACAGTTAAGGTAAGCATAATACTTAAGACGTGAGGAATGGAGACGTATGTGCATTGCTATTTTATCTAAATCTTTTTTTCAATGCCATAAACCTTTGTGCCTCCATAAAGAGGAAAATGTAATTCATTAAAGCGGGAATTCCTAGGACAGAGTGTACACACCTTTGTGAGATACCTGAGTCATCGTAAAACACGGCTCGAAATTGTTTGCAGTAAAATTTATCTCTCGGTAAATCACATTCTCAGTTTTTTTTATCCGTTGCCCTAATGAAATTTTCTTTGCACCAAAGCCAATCTTCGCCTATTTAATTATTCACTCATGTGGAGTGGAAAATTTATTTCTTTCGAATGTAAGGAAACTGGAACATGAAGTTGAAATCAGCTTTGTAACTAAATTGAGCAGAAAGGAGTTCGTGATTAAAGAATAACGCAGAGCGTCCCACGCGCTCGTGAATTAGAAGATTTAGGAGGGAAATTAGAAATTTGATGGATTTCTGAATAAAACTTTTCAGCAAAACTCAAATCCTTGAGCAAACATAATAACGGAGTTTGTAATCGCATAATCTTTCTGAGGCAGCCATTTCTCTTCTCTCTGAGATATGAAAAGGATAAGAAGTTTATGCCATTCTGTTATCTTTAGTGCTACGATATCAAATTCCCAGAGTTAATGCAAACATTTCCACAGCGTGGGAATATAGGAGTATATAAAATAATATTATACATAAAATAATATAAAATATAGTACTACATAAGATACGCTCACAGAAACCTATACGTCTAAACCCTCTAAAAGTGAAGCTAATCAAATTATAATGTGTAAGAACAATTTGCACTTTTTCCACAAATTTTTATTATAAACAATACTGTCTTTTATTACAAAGTACAAATTGTTCTTGCTCATTATGGAATATTTCCACAAGACAACGCCTGAGACTGTGAATTTTAATCAAATTATGTTTTACCGTCGCTGATATCGAGCTTGAAGAAAGATAAAACTCATATATATTGATGTTGATTTCTATCTTGTCTCATTAAAAACGCTTCAATGAAATTCTAATTATTTATATTCCGTGATCTGCGAATCATGTCTGTGAATATTTCGATAGTAATGGCTCTAATTGAGGTAGTCAGTCATCTGCATCACCCAGAAGTTAGCTTCGAGTTAGGAGATTTGTCAATGTAACTTAATTATCAACACCATAAGTTCTCCAACTACTTGTCAAAGGAATACGGAGAGGCTTTTGTCCCAGAAATACTAGAACATCCTTCGACAAAATGTTGCTACACGAGATAACTACATTATACTGAATACTGTCTAGTCACCGCTGTCAAATCAATTTCTTCGATGAAGTATTCGATATTTAAACTTAAGTCATGAACTAGTCAATAAAATAGCCATGACCATCTGCGAAAAAATCTCTCATCGCAACGATTTCTTCAATTTTTTTATTTTTTCTTGTTCTAGTAACGGTCAAATTAGAGTGAAAAGGATTTTCAAATATTAGGTTTAGGGTATTTTTCTGAAAAGTTACAAAACACAAAACAATTTGTTGGGAGTACTTTAAGCCATAGAATTAAATCTGAATTTTCTACACATTCATACTTAGGATACTAGAGAAATCTTTGCTTTATTTACTAGTAAGCCAGTATTCCGTACGCTATGCATATTTCTGAATCTTTCTACCATAAAACAAATTTTGAAAGCAGGAAAGTTTGCTAAAAGTTCAATATAAGAATTCCCAGCCTAAATACGGATCCTTTTCCCGTTCTCTCAGCAATTCGAATACGAGTAATTTAAATAATGATGGATTCATGTTTACACATAAGCTAAACATGTAAACTTTATTAGATGACTGATGTTTTTGAAGGAATTGTTATCATCTACATGGATAGGAAGTAGCAGAGTTTGGATATCTTAAACGTATTTCTAGAAATAGGGAATCTTTTGGACTTATAAATATAGCAAATGTTGTCTTAGAATAGATGTGATGACAAAGCTGCATCATGGACGACAAATCCTTCCTAGATTCATAAAAGCATTTAAGGAAATCTCTATTTACTTTCCCATTTCCAAGATTTTGGTTGTTATAAGCGCATAGTTTATTCGTAATAGCCTGCGAAAAACCTTTTAAAGAGTTTGAGAGAATTCAAATTGGCCATTATTGTAATCTAGGATTATGACGGGCAATGAACTTGGAAGGCTAGTATTTAGCAAAGTTTTATAGCTGTATCTACAGTTCCTACCAAATTTTAATTGGTAAATATTCTATGATTTGGGTATACTTAGGACTCAATGCATTTTATTGTTCAAATGTATTATGAACTGTTCTATAGCATTTTGGATTAATTCTATACTGTCTTATATCCTCAACATTAAAAATGGAAATCAAAAGAAGAGCCTGAACCTTAATTTCTTTAATTTCTAAAAATTGCTGCAATTCTTTAACGTTCTTATTTTCAAATCGTTCTCAGAAGATCAAAAATAAAATTTTTCTTCTGCTTATGTTCGAACATTTCAAACGAAATCGGTACCTCGGATTCAGATAATTAATGTATGGCAACCGGGATTGAGAGTCCCTGAAAATAATATTCAGGACATTAATTAACGTTTTGGAAAATGCACGTAATAATGTTATTTTTCACATTTTTTGAGCGTAATTTTTCACTTACGTGTGATATTCGTAGTATGAGCATTTCGCAAGAGCCATTTAATAAATAATTGGTTACGAGGAAAGTAATGGTCAATTTCACAAGATTGTCCGATTCTATAAAATTGGGCAAGCATTTTATTATTAAAATCTTCTTGAGCAATGAACATTTTGCAACCAAGAGAGGATTTCATTTTAAAATATCATTTCGCTGCAATAGACACGAATCGAGTTTAATGGAATATATTTCGTGTGGGTGTTACTATATGAATATATTCCATCGAATTACACTTTTAAAGATTTTATAACATCCATAAAATTAGCTCGGAATTTAGGACATATATTAATGAGGTAGTAATATGAGGAAAAATTTCATTTTAATAATGACGAGTGTTCTACAAAATAATTAAATTAAATTATTCATTAAGCGCAATCATTATTTCATATTTTGAAGGATTACATAACCCAGAGAAGAATTCTCACTTTGGAAAGTAATTAAATTCTTGTACTTTTTTCATTCGGAAAAAACCCGAATTGATCTCAAAATACTTCGAATATTTCCGAGCATTAGAGTGACAAACCTTTGAATGATTTTTCAGTAAAAGGTGTATTCATGATCAGAGGCTTATTCTTAACTTTTCTGGAGGGATATCCGTATTTCAGGATGCAAATACTGCAAATATAGACGAAAGAAAGCTCATACGTATATAAAAAGTTTTGATTAATTTTCCTTTGCATTAAGCTCAGAAGTTGTCTGAAGGAGAATTATTATGTAATTTGTGAAACAAAAATAATATAGATGGCCCGTTGCTTAAAATTAAAGAAATGTAAAATTGCCTCTTCGATGTTTTTAAAGGCATTATTATTATTGATTATTTTTAAAGGCCTTTTTGCTCTTCTCTGAATGCGCTAAGGCTCTTGACTCTTTACCTTAAGGTTGATTGAGGATAAGGTAATTAAATCCATCGGCGTACTCAAATTCATAGCACAGCACCTCGTTTAAAACGGAAAAAGCTTGTGAAATTTTCACACGCGGCATTTTCAGGGAGTTCAGTCTCTTTGAGCTTTCAATGGCTATAATAGATTAGTTGCACTCTGAATCCTCGCTTCCGAATTCCGAGTTTTAGTCAAAAATCCATAGCCTTCGGTGAGTTCACTTTAATGAAAAATTGTTTGAACAAACTTCTCCTACTAAATTCATGTTTCAATTCGGGGTTTGGAAGCTTCTCAGTGGCTCGAAGCCCTTTAGATAGCTTACTCGCACACCGATGTTTAGCTTCAGCCACGGAACTTTAATAGGATAACCTCGTTCTACAAGGTTGGTCCATGTAGAGAGACAAAGATCATTGAAAATGTAGTAGAATCGAAATTTATTTAAAATGTTTTTGCTTCTCTATATGAACCAAAGTTGAATCATTCAGATAGCTCACTCGCTGACCAAATTTTAGATTCACTCTATAGAATTTTAATAAAGTTTTCTCGCACTACTTGGTTGATTCTATCAAAATTAATAGAATTTTGCTTTTAACACTCCTTCTTTCTCTACTCGACGAAGCTTGAAGACCTCAGACATTTTCCCCGTATAACAAATTTTTGCTTTACAGAATATGCATGTTGTATAAATAAGTATAGTATCGTCACAGAATTTTGATAACATATTCTCGTTTTACCAGCAGGATTTACGTAGAGTAAACGTATCTTATAAAAGATGTATATTGTCAAGCGATATCTGGTGGTAATCCATTTTGAAAATTTTAACAAAACAAGGAATGGATGATGAACATCACCACGAAAATTTTTGTTTATTTTCGTGGTATTGCAGGTTAACCATTTATTTCTTTTATTAAGGTAACTGAAAATTCCACTTTGATCACCTTTTGGAATCAAAGCTACGTGTAGCGTTTCGAACGAATAAAAACTCTGAAAAAAAATCGTAGTCGCAAGGGGCCTTCTCGTAACATATTTTCCGGGGTGGAAAAAACAAAGAAAAAAAAACAAGAGCCGGCTTGAACAATCGACCCCAGCAGCGTGAATTTGCGACTCACAGAGGGAGCCGGAGTGCGAGTTAATGCACACCAGGGAGAGGGAGAATGAAATGCAAAGGCTGCTTCTTGCGGAAAAACTAGGGAGGTAATTTACAAAGGGCTTTCTTGTGACAGTTCCTCACGGAATTATTTTCCCCCGCGCTCGTTCTTCCGTTGCAGCTGCGCCGGCGACATTTTGAGGCAAAAGGATGTCACTACATGAATGAGAAGTTCCCTTCCCTGTCACCCTTTCTTTTCCATTCCACTTTCCATCCTTCCTTCCTTTCTCTCTCTATCGTTCTCTCTCTCTATCATTCCCTCCGTCCCAGCTTCCCGACGGAATCGAGGGTTGTGTCGAATTGAAAGAGTGCATTATGCATTGGTCGTCAACGGCAGGCTATCGGAGAGTGAAAAGGGTAAAAGCCCGAGGCGAAAATGGCCCGACTGTTTGCGGACTTTAGGATATGGCGGCAAAGCGAGAACGTTTCATCGTGGGATGAAAAATATGCAACCCGCTCAACTTCCGTTTTGTTTAGTGTAACTTGAACGGCGAGAGAAAATTTAATCGCGGGAGGGAAAGTTTATATTTCGTGAAATACCGAGATAAAGGTGTTTATTCGGCGAAAAAGAAAGCCCTTCGGTCCTTTGCGCGTCGCGAAAAAGTTTCCTTATTCATTCGCTCGGAAGGGCTTGTTGTTGATTTTTGAAATTCCTTCGAAGGTTGTCAATCGCGGTGATTAATCGTCGGGAAAAGACTGAGAAAAGGTGAAATTTAAGGGGGAAATATTTGTTGGAATTTCTCTTCGACCGAAACTCGTTCGGTGAAAGGGAACCGAATGAAGTTTCGGTTATAAATATCCCCGGAATATGATTTATAATGGGCCTCCATTGTCTGAATTAAAACACGGCCTTTCCCCGATAACAAATACAGTCCTATCGAAATTTATGCTAATGAATTGATTTAACGAGAGATGTCGTTTACATTTTCAATCCATTTCGACAAAGAAAATTTGCATGGAAATTTTCGATCCTAATTGTTTGGAATATCCGGCGCGGAATGATTTTTTTTCTCTGGGCTTCCTGATTCTCCAACTGACGTGATTCATGCGAGATCAAAGTGAGTATCGCTCTCTTATCGTCAGAGTTCATTCCAAATATTTTCCGCTCCGCAGCATCATTGATACAAAAGGCCTTTTAAAATTGCAGATCACTATATAATATTGTGCTGGACATTCCGATCCGTAATTCATCCACAGTGTAGAGCGCAGATTCAATTTGGGTGAATCTCCCATCAGCACATTCATTGGCGACAATAGCATGGTCCCAAAAGAATTTTTTACTGAAATAGGGAATGGAAATATGCTCGTCGATTTTCCGTTTCGAATTCATCGAGTTGTTTGAATGCGCATGATAATGCGAGTTCCGAAGATAATGAGAAATTATTTCGATTCTCGTAATTGCCTTCTCCGCTCGGCCAAATTATATGCCCAATAGAGAGCCAGAGACTTATTTGATGTTTCATACTCGATCCGTAGAAGAGGTGCTTTATTCTAGAAAATGTTATCATGATTAAATGTTCGTAAATCTGCATGTTTTAAGTTCTCTCAGTAACTAAGTGGTAATGCTATCTTCTGCTACTTCCGCTTTAATTGATAGTATCAAAGATGTAATGCGCAATAACATTCTTGCAACACTAGAGATTTTCTTGAGCAAAGAAAGTGTAGACAGGTGCCAGACTCTGCTATGCATAGTAAATTAGTTATAAATTTGATTTGACTATCGAGTATTGCTTATCTACAAGGACGCGCTGAAAATGGAAATCAAGTTTCTCAGACGTTTGTATCATAATAATTTAAACAATCTCCTATATTTTATCACACTTTATCTTGATTCTTACAAGGTTTTCTATTTTGTCTTCTTTTGATGATAGATATCTTAAACTCCTTTCTTCTATGTATATAACTTCTTCGAGTATCTTACAGTTAGTATGATCTACTTTATTTTCAAATTTAGCATAAGTAACAAAATAAATCAACACATTGCATAAATATTACGTGATAATAATTTTCAGTGTAAACAGAAAGAGCCAATTTAGATGAATTTGAATACTAATTATTATTAACGAGTTCATAAGGATTCACTAACTAAAAAAATACGATTAGCCGGGAATCGAACCTGGGACCTTCTGGATTGAGATTCTGGATAGCACAGTACATGTATGACTCAATGCAACAGCAATAATAATCTGTAATAATTGAATTTTTTTAGGTTCCTTTACACTGAAAAATATAAATATGTTAAATCTATTTCACAAAGATCAGTCGATATAAACACCGCTCGTTATCCACTCTATTATTATAACTTTTATTTTTAATCTATGAAAACCTGTTGCGGATGAAAACGTGTATTTTAACTTTTTCCCCCAGTGGATCGGAATGAAATTCGCAGGCCAGTTGCCTCCAATTTAATCCCGGAGAAGAATCAAAGTCCATGTGTGAAGGGGGCCGAGATCTCTTCGGAATATTTCATGAGCTTCTGGATTGGGGTCGTGGGGTGGTGGCGAAACGACAATAACCCTGCAGTTTTAACGTACATTTAGATGAGTATTCTCTCCCTCAATGCGGACTTTTTTTGGCTGATCAGATTTTTTTACGCACGGCCGTTAGCGGCGGTAAAGACCTCATATTTCCCCCGAAATTAATATTCTCTCTCTCTCTGAGTCTGATGAATCCCTTGATTTTTCCTTTTAATGCAGCCTCAAGGTCGCCTTTGTTCGTTAAGTGGCACAGATGGAGGAAAGGTCACCATTCTATTCGATGTATCCCCCTGTCACTATCGCTCTTTACAGCATTAACCTCTTTCTCTCTCTCAGCATCTTCCTCCGCGTACCATTTTTATTCAACGTCATTCCCTTTTATTCACCTCTCGCTTTGAAGGTCCTTCCTCCAAATCTCTCTTAATTTCTCCTTCCATCCTCATTCTTCCCCTGCCGCTCCTTTCAATCCCTCCTGAGTTTCTCGTTTTTCCGCGTAGATTTGCATTCCATATATATCCGTTGATTAACGCATTCTTATACCCTCCAGCAGAGAGTATGAGAATTGAGACTGAGATTATTGAGAAATTCTGTTGTATTACGATTTCTTCTTTCCTCTATACGCCGCAATGGTGAAATCAAGGTTGTTTTTTTTCTTCTTGAAGGTATGTGTATGGGACCCTGCTGAAAAGTGTTGTATTCGCAAATTAGAAAATGTACAACGAAAGGTTATAAGTTTTGTAAAAAATTGCTATGATAAACCGATAAATACTATTCGGATGGTTCAGGAGTCAGGATGGAAATCTTTAAAATAAAGAAGGCTCAATCAGGCATTTAATTTACTTGATAAATTCATACAAAGTACGTTCATAGAAGATGTAGCCGATATTATGCGCCCTCCTTGTTATATAGGCCGTTCTGATACCGCGAGAAAGATCAGTGAAATAGATGTTTGAATCAGTCGATTCAAGCATTCATTTTTTTCCGAGAACGATACGCGAAAGTAATCGACTAGGAAAGTAGAGTCATGGTGCTTGCCCCCCGTGCCACACGCCGAAAGGCGGCTTGCAGTGTACGTATGCAGATATAGAAGGTATGCCTTCACTGGAGTATCGAAGTTGCTAATCTCGAATTTTAGGAAATGAAGAGACCCCTGGATAACCAACTGGGTAGCGCATTTGCCTTTGGTAAAAGTTGTCCAGAATTCTTCCTTGAGAAGAACGGGCGTGAAAAACGGGATCGGGAATCGAACCCAGTTTCTTCCTCTACCCTGGAGGCTGCTTTAGCCAACCATGCTTTCCGCCCAGAACATTTTCTTCTACCGTTTATCGGGAACGTATTATAGCACGAATAAGTGTTGGAATATGATTAATTCAAAACTCCTCTTCGGATCGAAGGTTGTTATCTGATGGGAAATTCTTTCGCGATTCTTTCTCTACCATTTTTCTTTATTATGCTTTCACTTTGTAGCTAAATTTCATATTCGCCTCATCTTTAAGATGGATTCCCACAATTTTGGATGATGGGTTCACGGAAAGCTTTTAATCAATCAAGATTTGCAGCACTCGCTGTAAGTTATTCGTCATCCATCTTTCATGCCACTTCGCTATTTCTAGACCATATGGTTTGCAATAGATTCCCTTCCGCCATCACTCTTGTTTTCTCTTTTTAAGCCATTAATTGAATTTCCCAGTTATCTATATATTTACATATTCTTTTATCCTATTCCATTAACTATTCCATTTTATCCTATTCCGTAAAAAAAATACACACAAAAGCAATTTTTTTCGTTGTAGACCTTTCATCTTTTTTGAAACTTAATTAAAAATAATGGTCGCACGAAATGAGGTGCCATCGTAAAATAATAGGAATTCCAATTTTTACTATTAAATATTGTGGTTGATTCTAAATCGCGATAATGATGATGAAATATATAGATTTTTGGCAAAGTTTGCTAAATCAACAACAACAATTGCCGTTTGTTGGAATTATAATGATATTCATATAATGTTTCCGATGAAGATGTAGAGCACCAGTTGCTAAATAATGTATAAATTTAAAGTCTTCTTCGATGATAACTGATCTTTAGCTACCTGCAATTACTTTACATTAACAAGAAACTTGTAACCAGTTTCACTGTTCTCTTCCCTAATGCCGAAAGTGATGTTACAAGGAGTAACCACTTCTCCTGAGAAAAAACTCGCACCGGATATTTGTACCTTTGTCAGAAAATAAAAAGTTTCGAATTTCCATTTCCGACGCTCGCCTCGCTTAAATCTCGGCATTTCGCATCCGATATTGAGAAACAGTTCGGATTACCTCGAGTTTAGATCGGATTGGACTCGAGTTTCGGAGAAATTCTACTTTGGCGTCTCTTTGTCCGCGTTTTTGAAGCTTAAAAGTTCGGTAACAGTCAAATTCGTTCCTTTGTTTGTGCCGTATCACCCTTCGGTCGGTCCAAAAGAGGAAGAATAAATGAAGGAGAGATCCTTTGGTGGACTTTCAATCCATAGAATGGATTAGTTTATCTTTTTTTAGGCCTCTAAATTGTCGAAATTAAAGTGCCACCGATTTCATTTCTCCTCAGAAAATTTATTTGCGATCATTAAATGTCTAATTTTATCTCTATTAAAATGATTGTTAGAATGAATGGATCATGCCTATTTTTTTAGCACAACCAATTTCTTTTGTGTTGGAGAAAGAAGGTTTAAAATTATCAATTCGGAAATAATTAGGTGCTCCGTTTCGGTAAAACTATCCCCTCATCTATCTGATGTTCTCTTTTGAATAATCCGTTATCCATTGAAACGTTCTGGATGCTTACCGAGATTTTATCAACCGACGTTTTACAAGCAATCATTGTAATGACGACAGACATTCAAACATACGCTTGGCGAAGATGTCGCTTTTATATTCAGTGATTAAACGAATTGATCAGATAATCCCTTTGATTAGTTAATCTCTCTGCTCTCCGCATTATGGAATAGGAGGCCAATTTCCTGCCATAATTCTTTCATGCTTTTTATTTTGAAAATCCGGTTTCCTCTTTTGAAGGAAATATGAACGCACGAACAACGGCTTCATAATTATAGGACCATCTCTGTATTGAATTCTTTGTTACTGGAAGCAATATGTTTTGAACAAGTTAGCGCATGAATAATCAGATATATTCTTTCACTGAAACGTTATCATTTGGCCGGAAGGATTTTCCCAATCGCGTTTTTACTTATTTTATCTCATTACTTGCAAGGGGACTAGCCGTGAGGGATTCATGAGAATTAAGGGGATAGTGACCGGCAAGATGTTCGCAGAGGATTAAGCTTTCAGCCTTAATTGACTATCAAATTCGCTTCGCAGCGAGTATTATGATTGACTACTGTTTCGAATTGAATCATGAATTAAATCATGAAGTTTAACTATACCAATTCATTCTTTTCGTGATTTTTAAACTCTTTACTAAAATCCATTGATTTAGAGGAGGTTGCCAAGTTAAATTCTCCTCAAGGAGACCAATGAGAGGAAGTTTTTTTTGTCTTTTAATCTCCAGCAAATTACAATAAAGAGCAAGAACAATTTGTACTTTTTATTATTATAAACAATAAAAGACAGTAAAACACAGACGACTAGTTTCGGAGATTGATCTCCATCAAAAATGATGGCGGAGATTGATGATGGATATCAATCTCCGAAACTAGTCGTGTGTTTTACTGTCTTTTATTATTTATAATAATAAAAAGTACAAATTGTTCTTGTTCATTATGGCATATTTCCGCAAGACATCGCCTGAGACTGTGAATTTTACAATAAAGAGGATTGTGAAGTGCTGTGTGCTTTAATCCGCCGGAGTCAATTGAAATAGAAACGTACAGTATGATTATAAATACAAGTAGAAAAGCATTTTCTCAGTCACGGTGTGAAATTATCAGAATTATATTAAATTATCAATAGAGTTATAGAAAGTGTAAGTATGATCATCATGGTGGAATATGAAATTTGTAACGGTTTTGGAAATGTCTGTATGGAAGTGCGTGACTTTAATGAGTTAAGTGCTAGAAGATTTCACTTAATATCGGAAATGTGATTAATCATACCGTCGATGATATATTCGGTTACTGCTGAACGGTAATGAGCTTAATGGAGGGTATTTTTCTTGAAAACCGTAATGCTATTAGTTATGATGTCGAACGTATCTTCCTGTGGTTCTCTTGAAATTAAATGTAATTTTATGACGTGCCCACAATGGTGGATTTAAACTACCGGGAGCCCAAATCGTGAAGATTAGACCGAGGCTCCATGAGGAATTATCGTAGCTAAAAAAAATTCAGTCATTGTGGCAGGAATAGAAAATTTTGTGTTGTAAGCTTTTCTACCAATTAAAATGAATAATCTCAAGTTCTAAAGAGACATACATGGGTGGTCTGAAAAGCTTCCGATATTTCACCATTTTTCGACATGCTTTCTGAAAATTTTCTGAAGATTTCTGAAAAATCTGGAGTCGGAAACTTTTCAGACCACCCTCGTGCATTTCTAATACATTCAAGCATCTCTATAAAAACTAGATACAATTCGTTGTATGTCATTGGGAGGTCCTACGCTCAGTGTATTTGTACTCAGAGTATAGTATAACGAATTAAAGAGCCGTAAAGAGGCTTATCTGTCTTTACATAATTTTGTTTCCTTCCGCAAGTTATTGCCTTCATAATTGATCAAGATAAAATATAAATGAGGTTTACAGTTTTTCGACCTATGTATATCGGAAAATTAAATATAAAAAATAGTTGTACGAACTTGAGGCAAGTTTCATAAGAACGAAATTCGATAAAGAATCATTTTCTTATCGTCAGTTTAAGTATCAGTTCCAAATTGAGAGGATTATTAATATTTATATTCGAAATTATTCCATTACTTAGGCGTAAAAATGTTGAAAATAATACTCTAAATGGGAATCTAATGGAAATAATGTTTTTTAGTAATTTAATTTTTATTTTATATAGTGATGAATATTATATTGTTATGGATACTGTTAATCTTGTTTGATACAGCACATATGACGATGAAGTTGGTAGATATTTATGCAAGCGACTCTCATTTTCGCGCGAGCTACTCCCGCATGCAGGGCTTGTTTACACTTATCTGCATAATTTCATGCATATCTCGAGCTACAAGGGACCCAAAGTAGAATCATAACATGTCGGTTTTCATGGGGGTTTGCGAGACACTTTATCATTCTACAGCACGCCTAAATATTGAGGTCGGTCACTGATAAGGTTGCTTCATCTTTTTTCCCTTCGTCTTTTTTGTCTCCCAGAAGAACGCTCACTATTTTCATTACGCGAGTTCATTTCGTAAGTTCAAAAGGAGACCGGAACCGCGGTCATAAAATGTACTGAAGAGGGAAAGAATAGTGGGTCTCCTTATGGCGAGAAAAGTCTGAGATATCAACTCAATTAAGTGCTCGCCAGTGACCAGTTTGCTATATTGGTAGAGCCTTACTGGGAAGTGGATGAAGGGCTGCTCTCCTAAAATGTGGCTATGGTATTTGGTAAAAATACAATTCTCTCTGAATCGAAGGCGTTTTCTTGTTGCCGACCTAATTTTTTTAACGGAAAAGTTCGTACGTTTTCAACTTACTCTATTATGAAATGCTCCGAAGTTGAGATAATATTTATGAACTTACATGCTTGCCATTGTTTGTGCCCTTACATAAAGAAATGAAAAGATGAGACTTTTACCCGTACCACTTCTTCTTCTTTAGTTTAAAGCCTACTGGTTGGTTTGCAGCAGCTTTCCAGCTTCGTCTCTGTTGCGATTTTTCTTTCGTTTCTTTATATGTGTTTCATCCCACATCTTCCATAATTCGTTTGATGTCGATAGCCTCCACCTTCCTCTATACCTCTTTGCTTTATCATAAATGCCCGTATCATAGGAATAATTTATTCAGCTAAATAAAATCTAGATTTCAACGCATCATCATCGGGCAATGGTACAAAAAGTGTTCGACCATATATTGTAAATCATAAAAGGGGAAGTAGGGGTGGGTAGAGAAGAGTTGAGAAGGTTTGAGAGATGTACGTATTTCACAACCAAGGAAAGGATTAGGGAAAAGAAATTGTGGGAGATAGTTACTTAGAATTCTGGAATTGGTCTTAAGAATTTCCAATTGTTCCTCTGCGTTCATTGCAAACCCTTTCTTTTCGAAATGGACGTATCCCATTGCCCACGTAAATTCGTGGCCGGATTCTAGGAGTTGGGATGCCATTTGAGATGACCTTGTATGATTATTGCGGAAAGCACCCCAGAGTTGGATCCCATAGGGACAACAACCGGTCTAATCGGAACATCCTTCCGCTTGGTGTTAGTGGGTAAATTAAAGTTGCTAATTTTTTTTGCCAGTTCCGCAGGATTTCTTATGCTACGATTCTTATGCTCGTATATACACCGGAAAAAGAAAGTTAATTCTTTTATCGTTTATATTTACCGAAAGGATATTCCAATTAGACCAGTTGTTGCATCTATCGGAACCCCGACCCACAAATTATTTTCTCGGTCAAACGGGATGATAAAAGAATTAACTTCCTTTTCCGGTGAATATATCATAAGACATTCTGCGGAGCTGGCAACTAAAATTAGCAACTTTAATTTACGCACTAACACCAAGCTGGTATCTTTCGACATAAAAACATATTTACAAGTGTATCTCCTTATGATTCTTTGTTACCATCTTGTTAAAATCTTTTTAAAAAACACCAACGCGGACCCAGTGATACCCTAAGAAATATGCAAACTTTTAAATCTTCGTCTGTCCCAAAATTATTTCTCATTTAACGGTAAATTTTACAAGCAAAATAAAGGACTTGTTATGGGTTTACCCCTTTCTCCCTTAATGGCAGACATTTTCTACCGCAATTTTCCTACCGTTTCCTACCACAAAGTCATGCTTGAAGCTATTGATAGTATATGTCCTTACACTTAATTTTATTGCCTAATCTTGTATTTTTATGTTATACCCTAAGTAATATTAAAAATACAATGTAGAGCATATTAATATTTACCAATATTTTTTAATAAAAGCTGACATGAATAATAAATAAAAAATATTTTTCATCTACGCAAATTAAAAACTTACAAAACTTAAAAAGATACAAATTTTACATATCCGAAAAATATAATAATGTTTTAATATTTACCTACATATCAGTAAGAATTGCACTTTATTTATACTTGTTTTATGACTACCATTTCATACATTTTATACGTAATAATAAAAACTTTACTTTAAATATAAAATAAATCATTTTGGTCATTTTAGTATTAATATTAATAAAGGCAAAATATATTAATGATAGATGTAATCGTAAATATAATATTTAGTTAATATTTCAGTTTTCGTCTTTGACATTTTTTTGCAAATTTTCGCATTTCATCGGCTAGGATATTAAACTCTCGAAGCTTTCCATAGCCTCAGCTACTGATTTTCTGTAATATTTCTCGTTTCATTATTCCGATTGCATCACTAAAAAGTTTGTTTCTAAGTCCGTAAATAAGTCAAAAGAAAATTAATTCTCCTGAGAAAATTGAAGAAGTTACTATCTTACAATTACTTACTCAGTAGAAATTCTTTAACAAAATGTGAACGTGATATCTGTGTGGAATACCAACACGGTCACTCTTTCAGAGAGTGATGTGTTTGATATAATTTCGTAATCTCTTCTTCAAAACACGATGTGTAATTACTCTGCAATACTGCGACGGATATCAACGCCTTTAATTAAGAACTTGTAGGGCAAGCAGATGCGACTTTCTCGTCGTAAATTCCGCCTACATCGACAGCGGAAAATATATTACCTCAGCCTTAGCTGAGATTGATTTCTCTGTCTTTGCTGGAGAGTGATTTAAATTACGCTGTGCTAAAGAAATAGATAGCAACTCACATGCTTTAATGATAGTTATCGTACATAAACCATGTTTCTACTTGGATGAATCGACATAAATTAAAGAAGCAGTGAGGAGTGGAATGAAAAGATCGAGAGGGAGACTAATGTATGTTAAATGCAAAATCGTCATTAGGCATAAAATATCTTTCGATTTACTGTGAATGACATAGAAAAATTTCCGTAAGAGATGATTTTAATGTTCACATATTTAAAACTCCACATGTTAGTCTCATAGACACGGGTAAAATTAAAATAATTCAGAAGCTATCATGTTAAACTCATGAGGGAAGTTCGTATGAATTGATATTACACATAAATAAGGATCTATGCATATATATTATATGTATATAGGGATTTTTCATTCATAAAAAAGTTTTTTAGGATCGAAAATTGCTAAAAATTGAACAAAATGTAGAAATTTTCTTGCATTTGTCTAAATTAATTAAAGACTAGAGAAATTAATTGGAAACAGATACGCTGATTCTAAATTTAAACACATTTAACTGTTTTGATGAGTTATGATAATTAACTCATTGTAGATGGTGTGGATCAGTGTTTTCTGATGATGGCTGTTGGACCGAAATCGGTCATTTATGAAAACATTGTAGAAAATACCAAGTCCGCAGTCTTTTATTTAATCGATATGCATGTAAAAGGGTGTATTTAAGATGTAGAGAGCATCATCTAGTAAATACGCGTGGAAAATAGGGTCAATTTCATAAGGAAGTATCGTTTTGGTCGTTAACGGTATGAGCTGCTAGTCATTTTCAAATATTATCATCTTCTACGCAAATAGTTACATTCCTTCCTCATAGGACTTCTGTTACTCTAGCTCTTCCATCGTTCCTTTACCAGTTTCTTTCTTACAGTTTTTTTACATTCCAACTCCATTTTTCATAACCCTTTCTATATCATTCTTTACATTCTCCTTTTCTATCCATGCAATCACTTTTACCTCCTCCGTCTTTTTTATTCGATCCCCGGGGTCGCACTTGACCAGCGCCCTATAACCTCGCTCTTTTTGTCATTCGGATGTTTATATTTGCTTTCTACGCATCCCCAGCGTTGTACTTGTCGTTTGAAGCACTGCGAGATTGCTTTCCTGTGTCAATAGCTGTAAGCTCCGGACGTTCTCTAGTCTGCATCAAATTTGCACTGGCTCTGGTGACATTACGAGGGTGTGGAAAGACTGAGCCGCTTTGCAGGCAAGATTTTCATCGCCGCGTGTTGTTTCCAAGTCGTTCGAACGCGTCAATATTATCTATTAAAAGCAATAGTCTTCATCGGAGGTGTGCATTTTTTTCTTAACTCTACTTTGTTAAGTTATCATTGCGAAGTGAATGTACTTTTGTGAGCTAAATCGAGAATAAAAGTTTTCTGTTTAATCAGCGGTTTGCAATCAACATCCGGCTTGAATGAATAATCTCAGAGTAAAAAAAATTAAAATAAATTATAATTTAGAATCCTTATATATTATTACTCTAATATATGAATCTTTTTGTCGTTTAGAATAATCAGATGTCTTTATCTTGCCATTTTTATTAATTAGCAACTCCTTTTCTTAATTTTTGCTCCGTAAATTTGGCATCAGATTTAATCTTTAAGCATGATATTCACGGAAATAATACCCAAACCTCATTCAACGAATTTCGTTCTCCAGCCACTTAATTCTTCAAATTAAAAAAATAATAAGAGTCATTCTTCATTTTATTTAATTCGATGCTGTTTAAGCTGCGCATTTATTAATTAACCGCACATAGTTGAAACTCGTACTTTTTTCAAGACTCCTTTTTTCATGCTCTTTCAAGTCTTCAAAAGAGGGAAAAGAACATATCACGAAAAATTCCTCAGAGATTTCTGAATATGTGATGAACAACGAAGCATCTGTTTCTCTCTTCTTCCTTAATTCCATTTTTAATCTCGGGCTGCTTTGCGGAGAGGCACGGAGAATATTTCGTCTAAACTTGTATGGGACACTTATCTTGATAATTATTCTTCCTGGAAAAAATGCGCTCTGGGAAACTTGAGTACACAGAGCAAAAGTGGACTTTTCTGAGCACAGGATAATTGCAGTTATTTAAGGCAGTTAAATATGTGAGCACTCAGTAAATGAGAAAAACGAAAGAGCTCTTAATTATATCTTGGCTGAAGAGTAATTTTGCGGAGAATGTCTGCATATGCTTGAAAGGGCACGATGACATATTTTAACACACAAATATCTCGGGTACGTTTCCACTGTCTGGTAACAGGATGAAAGGTTATTCTTGCCATATTACTATGGATTAAGCTCACATTTGTTATGCTTAACAGGGGAATTGTTTTAATCAATTGATCCGACATTATCTGAAATTTTTAAATGAAGGATTAATTATTTTTATTCGGTATCATACGTATGCGCCGAAAATTCAAAGAACGAAGTTAGGTGAAGATATACATATGTGTAGGGCTGAGTTTATATACACGAAATGCAGAGTGTCGTATACAAATGTGAAAGAAGTGTTATATTGATTGGCAGAGATATTTTTTGGTATAATTAATCAGATTACACAAGTCAGCATCTAGTTTATGAAAAATTATTTCCTTATAACGAGAAAAATGCCTTACTTTCAAATATTTTTCATTTACCACGAGAATGTTAGTTAGTTTCTATACTCTATTTATGCACATGCTGTGATTCGCCTGATAGAACTAAAATTCGGTTGCTCTAAAGGAAAAAGAATATAAATTAAACGCATTATTTGAGGTATTTATGCATTAGCTAAGGATCGCATCTATCATATTTCAGTATTAAAGGTGTCCTTTAACTCAAAGATATCAATCGTTAAAATTTATCCCAGAATGATATGAATGATAAAAGCAATTTGTTTTCATTAGGGAATAATTTCAATTTGGTAGAATCCTCTTCGAATGACCTTTGGGAGCTATTCAGGAAAAAATGTACGAAATAGATCTATCACGTTCATTTTTTAAGAAAAAAGTATTTAACCCTCATATATTCGGAGAAAACTATTGAATTTGAACACGAGCTATTGACAGTAATCACCTTTATATTGATTTTGGCTATTTTGAAGAGCCTCGGTGCTTTTCGCGTCTTAAAGTTTAATGCGCGTGAATGTACCCGCAATTCATTTTCGAATCTCTTTGGAAACTTAATTCTTCGACATCGAAAAATTAACGATAAGAAAAACGAAAGTTCCTCCGTCTTTTTCTCTAAAACCTGCTCTTCGATTCCGTGTGAATTTTTAATTTTTGATTTAATGACACTGAAACGATTGCAACCACTATATGATCCTCTTTTTCACGCTTTAAGAACATGAGAAATGCCTTTTAAAGTCACAGCAAGTATTGGAGTAAATCCATGGATTTTCATCAGATATACGTAGTAATTCATAACATTGCTCTGTTCATGAATGGTATTACAAGTCAAGGAGGGAAGTGCTTTGGTTCAGTTGCGAAAAGAAAGATATTTAAAGTAAATCGTTCGCGGGGTAGGGATTATTACGATTAGTCCAATACGCCTCGACTCTCTATTCCATCATAACAGTAATCGGCTTTTCCCGCCTGTTGACGTAAAATCTTTCCATCGATAAATTCGTCGCCAAAGGTGGCTTACCTTTAATGGGCACACAGCAATAAAATAGCCCCTAAGAACGATGATTGGAAAGTATAATAACGATGCCGGCTGTGATGAAACGGCACTAATTAACGGTGCCGTTCGCGACAAAATGGCGCTGAATCCTTGGCCTCCCAGCATCCGCTGTAATGGACCAAATATCGCGTCCACTTTACGGTGGTGACGTCAACAAAGTTTAAACTCCCTCTCCTGTCCTTTTCGCTGATGGATCAACCCCTTCGAACCGGATCCAGTGTAAATTCCGTCGACAGCGAACTAAGTGACGAGTCATTGGCATTGGCTGTCTTGAATTTGTTGACGAAAGGGCGGAATCTCTCCCTCAAAGTGCACAGGGCGGGGCTTTCAGGGAGATGTCGGAGAGAGTTTTGAGGGAAATTCCATAAAGCAAAGTACATATCGGAGGGTATAAGATTATTCGGCTTACAATACGTTTGAGTACTTTGCTACGTTTGTAAGACGATGCACTTTGGAAGATTGAAGGGATTGTGTAGGGTATGCAGCGATGGATATTTCCACCGTGCGATACACCTTCTATATGATGATTTCTACGACAGAATACATTCATTATTGAATCGAAAGAGGTAGGATATCACCTAATATACATTTAAATAAATAATGTTCTAAAAATATTTGAGTATTTTTTTAAATATCATCGACGAGAATCAAGGAAATTCATTTTAGTGTTTTTCTTTTCGTTTAACTTTAGAAAAGTCATTATTTTAAAATATAAGTTCGAATTGAGACAGCTTGATGGAAATTTTGTTTCTATGTTATCATTTTCGAGTTGTATTTTATAATGGAAAATAGAAAAAATACTAGACAATTCAAACACGATGACATTTTTTCTCGGGGTCAGATTTTCAATTCCAGGATCATTCATATAGATTAATTTAAAAAGCTTCTCTCATACGCTAGACATCTGTGATTAATCCGTTTGGACATATTTGATAGAGTTTTACTGCTGTGGGAGGTTTGTATTAATTCAGAATATAATCGTTCATTGAGTTTTTCATCCCTTTTGCGTAGTACTTTTCTTGTTTAGTTTAAATAAAATATAATTATAATAACAGCAAAAATAATAATGAGGACGGTGTTAATGATGATTTTAATAAATCTTGTTAATTTAAGACGAGGTTAAGACTAATATGTTTTATCTTGTAACTAAATTTTCTTACATAGCATTGTAGAATTTTCAATGAAATAAATATAAAGATAATAAAAAACAAAAATAATTATTTTGATGGTGATAATGATGATTTTAATAAAACTTGCTTATTAAAGACGTCATTGAGAATAATGTGTTAAATCTTATAAGTAAATTTTCATGGATAGAATTGTCGAATTTCCTAATACCTTCGCCACTTTGAACATTCCCTTTAAAGTTATTTTCTCTGGACTTTCGTCATTCAGAAATATCGATTGTACTTTCACTTAATTTTCACAATTGAAGTGGAGCGCTACGGCATGCGCGGAGAAGAAGAGCGAGTAGAAAACCATCTCCTCGATATCGTATTTCCCCAAAAGGTTAATCTCCTCCGAAATTTCGGGATATATATCTTCGCGATAACAGTCCATCCCCTGCGCCACGTATAGTAGCGGCCAAAAAGCAAGAGGTCAAGCGCATTTCGCGGGAAGGAGAGGAACCGTGATTGCAGGAAGGAGAAAAAGGAAGCGACATGTCGGAAAGGGGGGGCGAATTAGAGGACAAAAGGCCTTAAATGGAGGATCTCGAGAATGTCAGAGCAAGCAAAAGGGAGGCGGAGTGAGTTAGCTTGTGAGTGAAGAGGTGGAATGGAGAGATTCGAGGTACGGAGCGGCTTCGAATGCCTCCGAAAGCGGTCCCCTTTTACCCTCAAGCTGCGCCTTTATTTTTTCCTTTTTTTTATATCGCGAGTTTGTGGGGGAGGGAGTTTAAACGGGTTTGTGAGGATACGGTGGGACGTAAAATGTGCCTCTCGTATCAGTAAGGAGGAGAGAGATGGCGAGGAGGAGGAGCTCGCATTTTTAGATGGTCCCAACACGCAACCTTGTGGGACTCGCTTTAAAAAGAAAGTGGCGGAGGAGTACTGAGCTCGTGAAATTAAACATTCTGCGCAAGGTGATGGCGGAGACGAGGAGAAAAGCGTGGTGGAAACATTTCCGCGGAGTATTCTCTTTTGAGATGAGGAAGCTAGTGTCGTATCTCTCCCCTCCATCTCCTTGGATGTCTTTTTCCTCATCCCTCTTCCTTTTACCCCTTCCGCTTTCCCCTCCCTCTCATATCCCTTGATAGCCGTCATATTCAAAGCTTTCGAGAGAGAATCTAATCTCGGGATTGTTTAAGGGAAAAAAGCTTAATACTCCGGGATACTTTTGTCTGGAAGTAACTGTGCGGAAAGGAATTTTTCTGAAGGGAAACCCATCAATTCTATTGATTAATCTCGTTATTTGTGAGATAAAGGGATGGTTGGAATGAATTTGTGGCGTTTTATGCAAAGGAAGTGCAGTGAGACTTTGCCAGCTAGAAATACGGGAAATGCTTTTAAATAACTGAAATATTTTCCTCTTGTAACCATCAATATAAAATAGAACACGTCAAACTTTGAAGAAGGCGTTTCGGCGAAAATGTATTCAAATTGATTTTTGGATTTCATTTCCGTACAGCTCACCGGCTTTCACTTCCAGATACCACCAGAAAATATGATTTTGGTTATCAATAAGGGGAAAGATTAAACCGAATTGCATTTGAAATTTAAGTACTCCGTGTTGTAAATTATTATAACATTCTTTCATTATTTAATAAAAATTAAAATATATTTAAACTTATGAAGTAATCTCAGGATTTACCATTCAAAAATAGCCGTCAAACTTGTGTTTCATGTTTATTTATATGTACTATCTTATGGCCGTACCAAAATAAGCATTCTAATTGTTCTCTTAACTTTAATTTCTCTCTTTGTTTTGTATCTTTTTTTGTTGAAAACATTCTTGGTGAAGGATTTTCTCGGTATAAAATTTTGTGATACAATAATTCCAGAATTATTCTCGCCTATTTAAAAACGTAAAACTTGGAAGAAAATGTTTATTTTAAAAGAAACACCTAAAAAAATAATTCAACTTTGAAATAGAGAAAATAACTTCCATTGACGATGACAATCACTACAACATTTTTGTATCGCTTGAAACGCAATCACTTCATTTCAAAACACTCGAGCTACATTTCAAGAATATCATCCCTGTATAATATTGAGAAATTCCGGATGCATGTATGCCGAAACGAGTCATTCCGAGAAAGGAAACATCGACGGCGACTGGGAGACAACCTAATCTTGCCCCTTTTCCACGAAACATATCTAACATGAAAAACAGGTCGGGAGAAAAATCGGCGCTGTATCTGAAACGCTGTTAGATTGGCAGCGCTGTCCTTATCCTCCCCACCCATCCATTCTGTGCCTACACCCTTTCTTCCGACGCCGCCGTTCTACCCTTTCCTCCGTGTTTACGCGGCGCTGCACCGCCTTTACGCCAACATTTTATATCCCTCGCCCTTCCCTCATTTCTTCTCGCCAACCGATTCCTTCCAAATTGCATTTCCACTGTGGATCTTCATCATTGTCCACCTACATGTCGTAGAGCGCTTCTCGGCCGGCTTTAGCTAAGTCGGTTCCGGCGATCGGATGTTTGTCCTCCCCAATTTATTTCGATCCGTTCGGGAGATTTAAAACGAATTGAACCGAAACCGAAAATAGGCGTTTCTAGAGTGAAAACCGTACATGAGCCGATATATTAGTGGTATAGAATCCGATTGACTCAATAAGTTCAAGCTTAAACTTGTGGAATTTTATTTCAATTGAATATTGGAAGTGTATAAGATTTATTTTATTTATTTTGCGAATGAAACGATAATCATATTCATTACCGGACTTGGTGGCCGAATGGTTAGCGTTCTAGCTGCGCTTGGACCCCAAGGTCCCGGGTTCGAATCCCGGCTGATCAGACTTCTCTGATCAGGAAATGGTTCTGTGTGTTGTCCATATATTATATTACAGGACAACTTAGTGGGTTCAATCTGTTTGTTTTAAAGGAAAATAAAATAAATTAAAATAAATCGAATTCCAGCCGAACCCGTGAAACAGCGTTAACCATTAATTCCGGTATTCAGTTCCAAACAGTACCGTTCACCTTAAGTGTAAATTGAGAAATAATAATCGCCGCTATTTAAGATGTTCTCCCTTAGAAGAAAGTCATATTGAAGCTGCTAATACTTGGCCTAACCTTGAATGCAATTTGGTGTTACCTCTCTACCGTCTACTATTACACACGATGCTCCACTCGGTACACATTTAATATGGATAAGCAAACCTGTAGCTTCGTATTCCCATGAGTTGAAGCCGAGGCCAAAACCGAGGCTTCCTGCTTTGGAAGTGACTGCAATAAGAGCTTCGTTGTCGATGATGCATAGTCTAAATTTAGGAAGCTTAACGAATATACGAACGGATATGAAAAAAGGCTGAAAGAACCGGGACTCGAACCCGAATCTTCCACTTTCCGGGCAGATGATTTATCCAACTAAGCTATCGAGGCAGCACTAAGTCAGCAAGGAATATCCGGGTTTGAGTCGAGTTTTCATGACCATTCTCCCTTGGGAATTTTCCCAGGCGCACGTTTTACGCGGAACATCTTAAATCTTTTTTCTAAGGGAATTTAACTAAATCTGAGTAAAGACAACGAGCAAATTATGGATGAAATACCTAACTTTCTAACTGATGGTATGAAACATTTTCATCATTATATCTTGAATATCTCATGTTAAATTTTGAAACGTAATTTAATCTAAAACAATAAGATAGCTACAAACTATCTCAACACTTTCTAAAGAGCATAATACATGAATGGCACAAGTGAAAAAACTGTTTCCATCTGGTTCGGCTTCTTTTGACGGAAAAACGACGCTGAACGGAAATTCGATTTTTCGGTGCGAAACCAGAGCGAAAAATATAACAGTTCGGTTTCCCGGTTTAAAATGTGTGCCCATCCTAAGGGAAGAAACGGGTACATGGCTATTTTCCGCTTTAATTGGGAATCGCGTTTTTTCCCCGTCGCTTTTTTTGAGTGTCTCTGGAGGAAGCAATAGCGGCGATAAAGCATGGGCGTACGTCTCCCGGGATTGGATCGGAAAGTGTATGCGCGCGCGGCAGCACCGGAAGAGAAAGGTCATTAGGATACGGGAAATTAGCCGAAAAATAAATCGCCGGGAAAAGTATTCGTTTCGGAAAGAAAAATATAGCGGCTGTTTGGGAGGGATAATTATGTCCGTCCGATTGTTTGCTGGAGAATACGCTTTCGATCGATTCCCGGTCAGAAGTAAGGCGAAATATAATGAGGTCATTACGTTTTTGTGCAGTCGGTGATACGGCACAGCTCTGGTTATCCGGACATCGATTATCCGAACGTCCAATCATTGGGGTCGAATCTTTCTTATTTTCCTTTTTTTTCTCTGGCACTGCCCGGCTTCCTCGTGCGTGATGAGTTTTCTTTTTTTCGGTATCGGCGCTAAATGAATTATTTCCGCGTTCGATTCGCGCAACTTTCCCAATATTTCCGTCCCTTAAGGGCTTTCGAAATATTTCGGGGTGATTAAAGACGGCGATGTTTGTAAATAAAGTGATTGAACCCGCGTGCTGTCGAAGAGGATAAATTTTCGTCGATTGTAAGCTTTGCCAAGGATAATGTTGAAGGAAGACGAATGCGACTCAGTGGGCGCGCAGGAAGGTTATCGAGAAATATGAATTTGAGAATTTGAGCTCTCTTGTTTTAATTTCGTATAAGATATATAGCTCAGTTCACGTATAGTAAATTTAATTCCGCTTGTTTTTTGTGGCTTATCTAGACCATTTTCTCTAATGCTTTTGTGCGTATAAACAAGAAAAAGTATTTACACATTTCTCGCTATATTCAAAGATTATATTTTCATTTGATTTCAGGTTATTTCACAATCCTCAAATTAATATGTAGTGGTAATTCACTTACTTATACGCAAAGGGAATAGCTTCAAACTATTTTGGAGTAAACTTTAACTACTTTGGCTCTCACTACTCCAGATCTTCCTGCAGTTTATGTTTATTTTACTTTTTTCGTCATTTTATTCTTTCTTATCTTGTCTCTTAATAATGAAGAACAATCCGAGGACATTTTAGTTTAATTGAGGCGTTCTTGCAGAATCATTTAGAATTTCCGTCAAAACAATAGTTCTGTTTGCTTTTAGAGTAAATAAAAATAACATTCAGAACAGCACGCAATAAATTCATCCTTATCTAACTGTGTTACTGTTACTTAAGGCAACAAACTGTTTACTTTCAACGTAAACAGTCTGTACAGTATTCAGCAAGGAGACGAAACTAAACCTCAAATCCTCCACCATCAGCTGCCAAAAGCTGTGGAATGAGACCTACGAGGCAGGATGAGGATTGAGGTAGCTTGTCCTTGCTTTCTCAACTAATCCAGAATGCTTTGATTGGAAAATGTCTACATAAGTGCAGCATATTACCGAATAGCTAATATTTCTCATAGAATAAGCGAGCAGGGTGAATGCTATGACTCAGCATCACTCAAACCACATTAGCTTTCAGACTCCTACAGCAATGAACAAATCCGAGACAAAATTAAATCAAAGATACATTTTCCTCCATCCTAAGTCGAAACATATACCATTTATCAAGATTCGGTGGCAGGAAAATATTTAACTCAGTCAGACGTAAGTTTTCTTTTCCTATAAATATCATCCCGAGCTATCGAATCGCTATTTTATAATAGGAATCCATCATATCTGGCACAAGCGCTCGCATTGCTGGCCATTCGAAAGCCTCGCCAATCATTTCGAACCTTCGAACGCAGCGGCGAAGTTTGGAAAACAGATGAGTCGCGGAGAATTGGAGAAAGAACAAACGTGGGCGGACAGGGAAAAGATTCCGTTGTTGCTTTGTTTTTCCACGGCTGTATCTAGCTGTCGCTCAGGATCCTATGTTTACGGCGGCCGGAGGGTTGTTGGCTGGGAACATCGCGGTTTACGGATCTCTTGGGGTGCTCACGGAGGCCTCGGCTTGAATTTCCACTCAATCATCCACTGACGCGGGCAACAGCGCGGAAAGCGGAGGACTCGGTGCCCGCCGTGGATATCAGTCATTGTTCCCAAGTTTGGGAAAGGGATTTACATGATGATCGGTCGCGGGAAAAAGAATGGCCTTCACATTTTTCCGAACACGTCCATATATAAAAAGGGCTTACGCGCGGTTTCCAATTTTTCCAGCGGTTTGCTTTCTTGAAAAAGCGCGGGGACCCGTTAAACGGAAGTCACATCTTTACACTGGGAAGGTGGGGCATCGAAGCAAACGAGCGGTGACGTCCGTAATCGGGATCGTAAATGTTTATGTTGTGTTTATCCAACGTGGTAAGAAAAAACGTATAGGAAGATTGATTGTCGACAGGTGTAATTTCGTCTTGCAGCCGTTCGAAATCATTCATTTATTTAATGCGTTTTTTTCTCTCTTAGAATTCGTAAATTATTTTCAGTGAACTTTCAGTGAAATTTCAGATGATTTCCCCTTTCACATTCCTTCACTTGTAGTAAAAGGGCCCCTGTGGACGCCTATGCGTGAAAGATGACCTCAGATGTCGAAGCACTTTTAACAATACCGCTACTAATGAAAATTGGATATATATTTTTTCGTTATTCCTTTTGCGATGACGGAGATAGGTTCAATTTGGTCGTTCCGAGGCAAGGAATACCTTCCTTCCTCTGGCACCCCTTTATGAATTATCTCAGAATCTACTTCCTTCCTCCCACATCATCCCTTCCACTCTCTTCTATTTTTGTGTTTCCCGCCTACACCTCCGGCATTTTTCTCTCCTCCACCGTCCACATCTTTACAGACTTCTTTCTCCATAAGGTAACCGGAGACCGAAAATTTGTATGAACGCAGAACAGTACTTTGCTCCATTATTTTATCAAGGAAATTTGAATATCATCAATTCTCTAACGATATTTTCGTAATTTTATCGAAAAAGACTTTTTAATCATCTCCTGTGTTGCTATGTATAGTTATACTAATATTACCGACTTCGCTGGCGGAGTGGATAACATACTACCCTCCAAAGGCAAGGTTCTGGGTTTGAGTCTTGAGTGATCCGGTTTTTTCTTGGACAGGGCTTGGTCATGTTTACTTGTCTGGTAAGTGGATGTTTGTTGGGACATTGGTAAACAATTTAAAAAGTAAGTTATTAAGTACTACTCCGTCATTATTATTTATTATTTTCCTTTTGTATTAGAATCATCAGTCTGTTGCTAAAATATCCTGACACTAATGACTCTAATGACACTAATGACTCAGTATTGTCTAACTATGCAGTTTTTCTTTGAGGAAAATGAGCTTCACAGATAGCAAAATGTAGCTGACTATGGTTCGTTAGGTTACTCCGGAGATCTGGAAGGTAATAAGGAAGTCGCAACAAGACATGCTGTATCTTTAATGCTAAGTAAGTTTCCAGTAACTGATTTGAGTTGTAAAAGGTTAATCGGGTGCTTAGTCTACGATTATTTTTTGTGGTCTTCGACTGATGTATAGTAGAGTATATCAGGCCGACTGAGACAGTTACAAAACGACAGACGGATTCGTAATTAGGGAACTCTCCGTACATTCCGAGCCCGTGTAACAAAGCAGAGAGGACCAAAAAGGACTATCTAGTGCCCTAATTCAGGTGGCACTAATCTTGGAGAATTTGAGACAGAGAAACGTCCGGTCTCGCGTTCAACTCCGACTCGGTCAAGAAGTTCTCGGAGTAATTCCCTTCGCAAAATGAGAGGGGCATTAAATCCCCGCCCTTCTTTCGGGAAAATTTAGCGGGATTGTCCGATTTTCCCTCGCTATCCATTCTCGACCTCATAAGTGGATCAACTGGAGGAAACCGAGTTACATCCTGTTACACCGTGAGCGCTGTCGAAATTCGGTCTCGACTCCAACTCCGTTTGCCACTGAGATTACTAGGAAGTTCGCGCAACTTGCTCGCCATCGCAGTGGGAAACTATTAGATTGCGTGCACTTAGACCAAATGTCATTTTCCATCAACCGATATGGACCCATGCACCAGTGAGTCGAGTGCGGGATATGTGTGAGAGAGGGAGGTGAAAAGTGGGAGTTTTGTATGGGTGGTGGAGGGTGCAAGTCCATCATTAATCGGTGGCAGTTTGGGAGGGCAAAGGATTTCCTAAGGTTTCAAACCCGGAGCTTCCGAAGAACTCGGAGATGATTTCTCTTGATTAGTTGGAGACTTAAGTGGGGATCGAAATTGATTTTATCGGTGACTTTAATACTTCATTTCCCCTGTTTACCTAAAACAAAATAAGACATCTCTCCGCACCGGATTTGACTCTAAGGTAGAATGACAGTTCCTTAAGTGTGAGCATGCTAAAGAGGTTTATTAAATTCTGCTTGTGGCTTTAATGACGGGCGCCTTTTTCGCCTATTTGTTTATTTATTCAATATCACTCTGTGATTTGACTACCAGGTGGCAGCAAACCAGCGTATTTATATTTCATGTCAGATGTTTCACCATATTTATATCTCATGTCAAGATCTGGATTGTGTAAAGACAAGTTCGAATAAGAGAGGAACTTCATATAATCCAACAGAGAATCAATATTTATAAAATAGCGAAGTGGTCTTTTCCAAACTTTATGCATCCGAAGGATTTCCGAAGGATGAGGGAAAAGTGGTTTCCAAGACATTTGGAATGATATCTCCAGCTATTCCCATAAGTTTCGCAAAAGTTATTTTCAACGCGAATTTTTCGTGTGCTACTTTTTATAAATACGTCACAAAAATAGTTAAATTAGGCAGAATTGAGTATTAAAAGTGGAATTTATTAATTGAAAAATTTCTAATGATAGTCCTATTGTCAGTGGTCCAGGAAGGATCCTCCGGGCATTGAGAAGAGCAAGTTTGGCATTTTCGGCCGGAAGCCTCCCGCATCTAGTTATCCGAAAGTTTTAAGCCAGCCCTGCATCTCTCCGTGATACGTTCACGATTTTTATTTTAATATTTCACTGAATAGAATCAACTCACATAACACAGGCGCGGCGAAATAAGGGCTTACGAGCCGCATGTGGTTGTTGTTCTCTTGACTGCGTCTCTTCACCATCAGAAGGTAATAGGGAATATTAGGTATTATTTTTGGTTTAAGAGGTTTTGTCTTCATTCGAAAGATATTTTCGAGCACTTAAGTTGAGAGATATTTTTATTTCAAGAAAAGAATCAATATTTACTCCTCTATTAGTAATTTCTGAGTATATCCGTTATAAACTACTAGCCTCATTGCAGAAGCCTACGAAAATGGGTACAAACCCATTCAAATGAAGGACTGGTTATTTAAAAAACCAACAAGTAAATTATTATTATGTAATCAAAAACTATAACCAATATACTTAGTTTATATTTTCTCAAGGGTATGATATATGGATAAATTATCTATGATAAATCAATATCTGTAATATTTGTTGTGAATATTGGTGAGGTAAAATTTAGTTTACAAAAATTTACTGCAGCTTCCAATACTTCAAGAATCAAGAAGAATGGGTATATGGCTGGCCTTAGAATAAGGCTTGGCCTTGACCAATTATCTACATGCTTCTCAAAGATTTTCCTCCAAGGTAATTTTATACGATTTGCATACAACGAATATACAGAGTAAAAAATTAATACTGTTTAGTAATAATTAATAAGTTCTCGCCATCAGCTATGTTCACTATTTAGTACTTCGATATTTCAATAATCTGTAGTTCATAGGGCATACACGAGTTCATAAAGCTTCCAAACCAATCGCCAGTTAAGAAGCTAAAATGATTTATACCTTCGATTTCGTAATCCTCTTAATTACGTGAAAGTATCAAAACTATGTTTTGTCGCTACTGGTACTCGTACTTAACTCTAGGAGCATTTTAGATTGCTCTTTCATGCCATTATTTCGAAGTCAATTCATCATAGAGAATGAGTTTTGATTAATAGAAAAGAGTGCTCACATATGTAATTCCATCAGTATAAAATTCGAAACGGATTTTAGGTACTTACACATCTTTCAAAGACAACACAGCGAGTTTATCTCTATTACATAAATCCAGAATAAATAAAAAATATTCATCGATCCATGTTTCCTCAATTTATGTCGATTTAGATACGAATCATCAAGCGATCAATCAAACGAAAAACATTTCCATGTCGTCAAATTCCCATCCAGAACGTTTTAAGGATAGTTGGAAACGCTTCTCCGCTCACCTGAGTGCCGCGTAATGCACGGAGTAACAATCTGCGAGCTCATTAAAATGTAATGCTGAAATATATCTACTTTCTGAGGCTTTTAAGCTAAAAGGAGAGGAGAGATCCGTCCCGTTGCGGAAGTGAGGGAAATAACGGGAGATCTATTACGATTCTCGGGAGACATCCGGCGAATCCGGGGGAGATTGAAACCATAATTGTGGGAGGAATTGAAATGGGTTGGGTCGGAGACGTTTGGGGAGCGCTTTCTCCTCACATCCTTCGGGATTATTGTCCGAAAACTTATGAGGAAAACTGCCCTGAACGTGAATCTGCCGACAGCCGATTGTATTTCCGAGGATGATATTTCATAACATATTCGTCGTAAGGAAGCCGGTCTCCTATTGACGCTCATCTCTTATTCTATTTCTAGGCGAAATTGCTCGGCCAAAAATTGGAACATACGAAGATTTTCGGTCCGACTCCGGGGTTCTCTTTCCTTTCGTTTCTCATATTTCTTCCGTCCATCTTTTCATCCGGGAGATAGGCGGATTCAATAAGTGGGGCGGTGGCCAATATATAGGGCTGAAGCTGTTTTAGGTCGTGTGATAGGATTGGCAGTTCCAAGTCTTATTTGACGTTGTTAGCCATCGTTTTATGTCCTCGATACCACTTTTATATCGCTACATATAATTCCGTCCTATCTTATATCTTTCGATGGCTCCATCACCCATTTGTTGTGTTCGACGTCGTTTCGTGTCATTTCGCCCACCGTCTATTTCCATGTACTTACGCGATCGGCAGTACAATTTCCACCTTTTTAATTAGAGATTTAATTTGAGTCGTGACTTTTATGGCAGGTTCTCTCCCAAACTTCATTTGGCCGAATCAAGAGACCGGGTCCCTCCGCGACAAAATTGAACTCGGAAATTTTAACGTAATGAAATTTTCCTCAGTTGACGCCCCAAATGTGAAGGCCAATTATATGTTTAATATAAAAGCGTTTGAAGTGGGGCGTCATCGAATTTAATATCGCGGTATGAGTTTCACATTCAAAGATCAATCGTTTCCGGGGCAATTATTACATAAGCGTTTAGATAGCATGATCTAATTTTGACTCTAAACATCCATATTTTAATTAGGTGGATTTATGGCTAAATTAGAAAATTCTAGAAAACCTTCGGTATGCGGAAAATATCTCTTAAAGACGATGCTCTTTTTAAAACAGAAGAAGTGGTGATATAAAAATTACTTTTATAAAATATAAACTTTAGATATATTTCATCCCCAGATAATTTTTAGCAGTAATTATTGTCGATTGGAAATAAGCACTTTAGTTAGTTAAAGTTTAGGAAGGTTTAACTCTTATGAATTAAAGCAAGTGAGAAGAATAATTCAATCTGATGCGCGATCCCAACGAATTTACATGTAATTCAATTTTTTAATCTCACTCGTACAGGTGAGATTAAAGAGATGTACGAGTATATGTGATTTCGAATCGTATAGCCGCACTCTTTTAATGTCATTAAGGATCTCTGTACCTGAAATTTTTCTTCTTAAGCCAATCATTATGATATTGTCTTTGATTGTCTAATGTTTCTGTTTTATTTTAAATTTTCAAATAATTGTTTATATTTCCAAAGCTCCATCTCCTTATTGAATTATCAACAGCAGTTCGAAACGGAATTTTTGGAGTAAGCTGATATAATAAAGAGAAAGAACCTCATGAAGATAATATTTATCAACGCTGATGAAAGAAAACACGAGCAAACGGCCTCGAAATTTATGAGATCAAAACTGAAACGACCAGCCGAGAATATTCTCTCCCGACAAGACAGTAAACTTTGTTTTCGGTTTTCTCCTTTAATTTTTCCCTCGAAGAAGCCAACGCCGTCGTCAACCCCACTCCGACCGGCTTTTCAGACCAATCAAACCCCCGAGCGTTTAACGAGCAAGCGAAAAAGCTAAGTTACGACACACTTGTTACTCAAGAACACCACCGGAAGGAATCTCGTAGCGTACACGACAAGGGAGACACGAAGGGTCCGCTTCACGTGCGCCCTCCCCAAATGCTCATCAAGGGACTCACGAGAAACAAAGCAATCAACCTCCTAAAGAAAGAAGGGAGGGTGAACGATTGGGGAACCTTTCACGAGAACCGCCGCCAAGGGAAGAATCTGCCACGAGAGAAACTACGTCGAGGGTATTTACTCACCCGAGGATGGTGCGGAAGCACGTAGGTGGTGGGCGAACCATGCGCGGATGCGGTATTAATCCAGCGAAGGTCCAAAGTTCGAGAGTATCTGCGGAAGACGTACACTCGTCGGCGTGGATCGCGAGAGGGAACAGCGACCGCCTCGTACGAAAGCACGGAACTGACTGATTCACATCCAACAGGCGGGATAGGGCGCGGGAAGCAGGGAAAGAGGGGAAGCGGTAGGGGAAGAAGGAGGAGAAACACGTCCCGACCTACCCTTCCACCTTCCAGTCCAGCACGCACCCCCTCCCCCCCCCCCCCGTGGAATCTTCCCGCGGATGGAGACTACAGTCGCCCCTCCAACAACGCCCGAATTCCCACCACCACAAACAACGCTCCCCACTCCCACTTAGCAACAACCGCGCCCACTCTACGGAAAAAAAATTCGGATCGAAGAAAGGGGTGCGGATAGAAGTTGGCCATAGAGGACAGGAATAGAGTGAGGATGGGTTGAAAGAATGGATGCGGTGACATCGGATGCTGGGAATCGATGCGAGAGGAGAAAGTGTTGGGACAATTGGGCATGACGGCGTCACGTAAAAATGAAGGGGGCCGAAATATGTGCCGTGTGGTAATGACCGCCGCGAAGGAGGTCGAGATTGGAGGCTCGGGATGATGCTCGGGAACGATAAATATTTGGAGAATAAACGAAGCGGAGCCTTTATTGGGGCGCGGAAAAAATATTTGCCGCGTAATCAGAGGGACGCGCTCGTGGACGTTTCGGATACAGGAAGTTGATGATATGATCATATTTGACCGGAGGAAATTGGCCCCCATAGATTAGGGATGCTTCAAATTTATCTCCGGCACATGCTATCGGCTATTTATAGGACTTATAAGAATTTTGATACCGTAGATAATTTTCCAATAAGGTAAACTATTGATCTATGGATCATACCACTAAAGTGGCCTTATCGGAGATGAGTGTTAAAACCAAGAAACTTTAGTAATTAAACCAAGGTAATCTTTATATTAATCAACTTGCAAATGTTTTCAGGGAAGACTTGTGTTATGGGAGTTACTGTATCGACTTTGTTTAATTTTTCATAAACTTGATTCTTGTTTACATAAATATATATTTTAATATAAATTGTCATGTTTACTTTAATAATGATAATCAACTGACTTTTACTATAGAAGTCTTCTTGTAGTGAACTTCAATCTTTATTTTCCTGGAGGATGTGGTAAGAAAAACGTAGATGTATGTGTAAGGAAAAAAAAGAAACACAGTTAGTAATGAGTAAGCGGTTTAAAAATCCGACCAGCATCATACTAAAATCACCGAGTAAACCCAAAATTACCAATTTCAAAAGATGTGGGTCCAACAGATGGCTAACGGAGCACTTTTAAAGCAATAATGATATAATTATGTACTATATATCTAGCTTGAGTTTGATATATTTCTCATACGTATATATTATTTACCTATATTTCATCTTTATGGTGATAAACGCCTGCTACGCAAATAATTTTCTGAAACGAGGTCCAAATAATAGCCATCCTAATTGTTTTCAGTTTCAGCTATTAACCTAAATTTTTCCTGCCAAATGTCTTAAACCTATTCAGTATTATTTCAATACGTCTTGAAACTCACGAACTGCTCACTCATTATTTTCTGAAGTATAAAATTTAAATTTTATCTTTTTCATCATTATTTAGTGCTAGTCTTAAAGTGCTCCCTAAGTTAGTTATGGTTTTATCTAATCTGTAATTTCTGTAGTCTTTCGCGGATGAAATTTCTAAGGAAAGGTGTTATTCATTTTATAGCAGTTCTGTTACGTCGAGGAAAAACATTTTCTTTAGTGGATTTCCGCAAAAGATACAACCGTTTCTGCAATATGATCTTACATAAAAGTATCAGTTTTTACTATCATGACGGATTCAGCAAGCAAACTAAAATAGAGTCCGTCGGGAAAGCGAGAGTTTGGTGATAAAAAGAGAACTGTACCAAGCACCTGACGCTTGAAAGTGGTTCGGCTAAAATTAGCTATTATATGTTCCTTTACTGTGCCTTTCGAGCTTCTTGGGCAGTTACAGTAATCTCATTTTCATCAAATGTAATCGTATCCATAGCAATCAAATTTTTACACACGTCAACAAAACAGAAGAGGCTGCTTTGTAATGAATAACGAAACAAGTACGTAGGTTAATACTCTAATCCGTATAGATACATATGCTTATATACGCATATACATACACGTTGACATTTATATACATTTTTGTATCATCTAGAATTCTCCGGGCATTCTTTTTCAAAAATCTTCGACGCTGACAAAAGGGCACCTTTCAACTCAGATCAGTGGTTCTCAAGTGCGGTGATTCGTCATCCAAAAATGACAAGATATTTGTTTGAGGACGATGGAAAATTCGAGAGAAAATATCCATCTTCGCTCGCGATGAGCATTTCGGAAAGACACAGTCTAGTCGAACGTGTTTGCGGTCTCGATATTAACAACACTACTCTTCCTGAGAGACTAAACAAGTCGGCTATACTCCGCAGTAAATATTTGGAGGCGCTTTTTGCGTGAAACAAGAGCTTTACAATCTCACAGAGAGGCAAGGCGGAATGTGTCATATGAGGAGAAGGGCTTTTGACGCGAATCGTTATTAAATTTTCTCTCTCTCTCTCTCTTATGGCGACACAATTAAGGGTCGCCATTAAATTGTTAAAGGTGTTTGGAGGAAGTTGGAAACGTCATTAAGGAACTAAAATTCAATCTAATACTTTAAAACTCGAATAGTTATTACCTTTTTTTATGATTTCTTCGCAACCTAGCAGAGAGAGGGTGGCCATTATCTTTCTAACGGTTTCATATAGTCATTCCCTCCTACATATGTACCCTGCAAGCCGCCTTTTCGTAAGGTGTAAGGCAGGGGGTTCAAGAACCATGACTCGACTTTCCTAATCGATTACTTTCGCGTATGGCGGAAAAAATGGATTCTTGAATTAACTGGTTTTAGAATCTATTTTTCTGATGTTCCTCGCTGTATCAGAACGGCCTACGTGCCAAGAATAAAATCGGCTACATCTTCTACGAACGCACTCCTAAAATTATTAAGTAAATTAAGTCTTTAATTTGACCTTTTGTCTACTAAAGATTCCTATACTGCCTCCTAAAGCATCTGAGTGATGATCACCGATCTGCCATAGCAATTCTTTACAAAATGTCTTACGTCGTAAATAATTAATGAAGTATTGGGGTCATATGGTATAGGATTCATATAGTGTAATATTTATATAGTATATAGTTCATACAGTATGTGGTTCATATAGTACTTATCGTTCATATTATTTGGAAAATGTAATATGGAAAAAGAAATAACTTGTGTATGGGTTAGGTTATCGTAGGAATACGTGATTGAGGAACGAAAGATTCTAATATCCCTAATTGGTTTAGCTACCCACTTTTAGTCACTTACCAAAAACAAATTCGCCTTAATTCAATCATTAGACGAATCTCGATCCAACTATCATCTATCTAATGGGAATATATTCGCACCCTCGTGGACTTTCATTCCGGTTGTAGAATAAAATTCTGCGACCCACAGAAAGGACGCCCACCAGAGTAGGATCTCACCAGCAAGAAAGATCCTCAATAGCAACAACCGACGGAATCCAAATACTTTCACAAGCTCGTTACTTTTTATCCCGCTTTTCTCCCCGACAAACACTTCGCCACCCACTTAAGTGTCACCATTCATTCTTCGAGCTGCCGCAGATTCTGGGAAAAAAAGGAGAAAATACATTTCGGACGGTTTTTCGAGAGGGAGGGGAGTAAATGCAACGGGACCGGAACTTGAATAAGGCAAGGTTGCGATGGCCCTGAAGATGAATCCTTGAGGGCGGAAGCGGTGAGAGGTTGCGGAGGGTCCGAAAGAGAATGGCTGTAGAGGGGGGAATCGGTATCGGAGTCGCGTTGTTTTGTAGGAAAGAATGGGGGGGCGCTGCGGGAGGCGCAGGGGTTATTTCTTGAGAGAAATTAGGAGTGGTGGAGGGGGGTCCGATGGCCGGGCAGGAAAATGGGCAGTGTGGGAGGGGATTTGGAGAGAGGAAATGTGGTGAAGGAATCGGAGAAGGGGTTTTTGGAGATGAGAATGGAAATGTTGGCGAAAGGCTTCGAGGGAGAATAGGAAACCGAGAGCAATGGACGAAGGGAAGATGGATAGTTTGGATGTTTGGAGAAAGAGAGGGGAAAAGTAAAGGGGAGAGACGTGTAATGGAAAAGCTGATGCAAAGCAAAAATATATATGAATTCGATATTCGTGTTTACAAAGGGCCTCCTTCAAGGAGACGTAACACATCGAAACCGTATTATCTTTTTGCTCAAACCCCAGGGATGTCTTCTCTGGAAATGATGGAAATGGGGCACGTGTAAGGATGCTTTAACCGGAATATCGGCACAGGAACGGAGTAGTTTCTGGCAAGTATTTATAGTAAATATTTATGATGATTTTCCGTAGAAAGCGAGAGTTTCCTTCATTGAATGCATGTCTAGTGTACGTACGCGTATATAAAAATTATCGAATACGGTGAACTTTCTTTCGAATGTTACTCTCAAACATTTCTTCGCATTTTATATTGAAATTCTGTTTTCTTGCTCAATTTTCAAACTTCTTCTAATATATACCAACCCAGACCTTCCGTGATATTATGTATTGATTTGTGAAAACCTCCGTAGGAGGAAAAGTTCGTGAAACGACGGCAGTCTAATTTATGGGCGTGCTGTATGGCTTCCCAAATAATTCGTGAATTAGTAATTCGTTTTTCAAAGATATGGGTTTTATTTTATCTCATTTCTTCGGCTTTATTATTACTTTAAATGTTAAGTAGGATCCAGGAACAGCAGGATAAAAGGAATGATACCATTAAAGATCTAACAATCTTTATAGGAAAATACTTTTACGCATGATTTTGCTTAAAAATGAACACAAACTTTAGGTTTGTATATGCTTCTTTAAATGACTACGCAGGAAATATAAAAATGGACGTGAAATGATTTTGTTAATTTCCGAGAGTAAATCAAGCAGACGAGTAATTTTCCCGTTTGAGTCAAAAGTTATGCTAGTAGTGCTAAGCTCACACTCACTTTGTACATTTCAGCAAAAAATATCGATTTGTATAAATTTATTAAGTACAAATTATGAATTTCTCATGATAAACGATTACATTCCGTGTAAATACAGCTCCGTAAGATACGGATCGGCATTCACTTTATCAATATTTGTCATCAAATTGATAGAAATCACTCTCTACCGAACGAATTCGCTTTGAGCAAGGAAATCATTCAAACTCATTTTATAAATTCCGAAACAGCTGATGGAAGGACTTGAAATTCGGCCTTAATTAAATATAATTTTGTGTATCTCACAAAAATCAGTGTTTCTCCGACTCTGGAGGTTCCCCCTCGACATCAAAAGGCTGCTTATCAAACGAAATTTCAGCATCACTCCGATCGTTAAAAATTTTATTTCCCTAAGCCTCTTCGCTCGTTTTTCATTTGTTTCTGTACAGAAATCGCACGGATCCATCCCTGTGTACGGGGAATATCAAAGCGAACCACAGGATTTCCGAAACCCCTGGAGATGCCATCAACGACAGGGAGATAAAAACAAATCCGCGATTTGATTTCCACATATATACCCCATTAACTTCTGTACTACCACCCTCATCTCCTCTAGTGCATCCAAACCCAGTAAACGCGGTGCTTCGGGGTCGGCATAAAGAACCCCAAGGGCTCTAACAACCAACCTCATATCGTAGCGGAGGGATGCCTTCCTACTATAGAAGATCCAGGGAGGGCTTATATAGTTCTAACTCAGACTTTTTTTCGGGGAACACTTCTAATCATGCAGCGATTTAGTCTCATGTTCAGAACCGAAATGTTAGAATCTCTCTCAGACGGAGAAATTAATATTTTTTGCGCTGAATGTAGTATGGGGGCATTTGTGAAGGTCAACAGGGAGCGACCTTTTATCTTATTTTCTTAGGTTATACTTATTTGTATTGAAGGAAGTCTTTTAATATGATAATGCGTAAAAAATCAACCATAGATTAATATACATATGAGGGCATTTGTGAAAGGTCAGCCAGGAAACGACTTTTTATTTTAGTTTTTAGGTCATATTTTTTGTATTGAAGGAAGTCTTTTAATATGATAATGCGCAAGAAATCAACTATAGATTAACATATTTGCATTGCATTAACATTATTAACATACTTGCATATGAGAGAATCTGTGAAAGGTGAACACGAAAGCGACTTTTTATCTTATCTTTTAGGTTATACTTATAGTATTTGTATAAAAGGAAATATTTTAATATGATAATGTGTAAGAAATCAACTATAGATTAACACGCATAAACGTGATGAGTTATGGCGGAGATCTGTTTGTTTGATTGCCCAGTAATTCTGTTTGAGTGATGGTCCTTTTGATTTTCTCATCAATCCCGATCATCCCTTGGTCAGGGACAGGCCTCCCTTGTTAATTAAGATAAACAGGGTACGAGGTGTACGAATCGAACGCCGATAATAATCCTCTACATCTAACAATACCTCCACTCAAATTAATGTTGGTTCGTTTTATACTCATTTAAGGAAAATATTTCTCTAATTTGGGTCGCAGAAACTAATTAATGGGATTTTGCTATACGGTGTGAAAGAGCGAATTCGGTGGAGCAGCGATTTTATTATCACTCAAAATACTGACTATTTGTTCGTGTTACGTTAATCATCCACGTTTACAGGACATAAAATCGATAATTTGTACGTATACAGTGTAACACAATATTTGAAATGAATTGGTTGAGTACCATTTATCTTCCAATTAATCAAATTAATGTGTCATTCGTTATTAAGTCAATGTTTAACTGAGATTGACAGTAAATAAAGCGCTAAATCGTCCTGAGATTTTTCATTTATTTTATTATTTTCTAGCGTTTATTTATTATATAGAATTAACTTATTGAGCTACGAAAAAATATCTGAAGTAGTTGAAATAGTACATACATTAATTAGGTTTAAGAATCTTTAATATATATTTTATCAACGATTTAATAAAGTATTAGTGGTAGTATTATTAAACGTTTTTAGAGGCCATTTCACACAGAAGAGTCCCCACCCGGAATCAAATCCGGAACAGCTTTCAGCGAAGGCGAGCGCACTACCCACGTAACTGTCTGGGAGGTCAGAATTAATAAAATAGAAGTTACTTCTTGAGTCTCTGCGGTTATATGTGTATTCAAATTAGTTAAACTTTCACATTGTTTTATTATACATTATAAAAGTATCTACCATATGTAATCTAGAATCGCTCAACGTGTATAATTTTATGCCTATTACTATTTGTACAGTTCGGATCTAATTGCTTCACCGTTAGCTGCCAATAGCTTCCTTGGAAAATGGGGCGTACGTATTAAGCCAAATGATGACTGAAGTATACAACCCTTGCTTTCCTTACTGAATCAGATTGATTAAATAGAAAAAGTCCAAATCCGTTCAGAACAATGGTCATATTAATAATTGGGTAAACGTTAACTAAATGTTCATAACATTCAATAAAAGTGAACAGGATGAATTCCATCATCATGTTCAGCATCGATCTCAGTAGCTCTCATATCATCACAGCAAGAGCAGGACTAAAATAGAAATAAGTGACCGATACATTCATCTTAGTCTTGAAATAATGAGATATTTGAGCAGTTTACGTAATACCTTAAATGAATCTCATTATTTTTATCCTTCCGAGCGATTTTATCTCACAGTTGACCCAAAAAATCCCTGCAAGATACAGTTGCTCATTTCGTTACCGCAATCCACTCCACATGAGTATAACATCTTTGGAAACATATTTATTTATATAATAAATAAATGTATTTATTCGTCTCAAACATCCTGTTATTCAGCACTTTCGCTGATAAAGAGTAGCACGCAAGGATGACAAAGTGAGAGGGACGATCGATTAGGGGCGCACGAAATGGCCGCACGCAGCACGAAGAATCGAGTAAGAAAGCAAACGCCCACGGGGCGGAGGGGGAAGATGCTGCCGCGCCGGTGCAAAGGGAAGTGGACACAAGTAAGCTCGCATCGTTAATGTTTTCCACGCAGGGGGAGAAGATGGCATCGTGCGAAGATTTTCGGTCTCAAAAAACGTTCGTAATTCGATATATCCCCGTTTCGCTTTAGTCGAAAGTGGCGGGAGGTGCGGAAAGTTGAGGGAAAATGTTGCCCCTGTTCGAGGGAGATCGCTTTAAGGGATCCGCTAACTTTCCGACAAGTCTTAACTATACGGTCGGCCAACTTGTTACGGCTGAGTACATAAGTTGGGATTAGGAGAGGTGGTGGCACACGGAAGGAATTTCAGACAATGGGAATTGTGTCCGGACGATTATCCCCGTTGACATTTCGAGACTTAACGGATAGAAAAACAAATGGAACACGATTGCCGTCTGGGCTCAAGTTTAGGGGGGGGCGACGTCTATTCCACCCTTTTCTATATATTTATTAAATGAGATAGCGTGGAAAAAAGGTTATCCAATCTTTATTAATTTGACATAAATGCGCGGAATCTTTTTGAAAGACATGAAGTCATACAAACAATCGAAAAATTAATATCATTCGTATTAATATACAAAATACAATTCAGGAACAATTCACAAACACAGGAATCGAGGACAAATATAATTTATTGGTATATCATCGTAAATTTTTCTTCCTGTAGCTCATGAATGATGTCCGTGAATTAGGAAAGGATACCTCTTGTATATTTTGATGTAAATATATTTTATATATTATTATTACTTCATTACTATTATAATTTGATTACTTCATTATCTTTGATATTAATCTGTTTTTCAATCTATTTATATATAATTTATCTATCTATTTATATATTGGTGCTAATCATTTGAGTTATTCATTGAACTTCTTATTATCGTAGCATAAATCTATTCGGGTTCATGATTTCCCAGTCAGTTTGAGAGCTAAAAACTTCAGTTAAATCTTCTGATGTAAGCTAGGTAATTTTAATCATCAAATAAAGGAACACCACAAAGAGTCGACCAGAAAGATGTTATTATTACAATGCGGTAAAGATTCCCATGTAATCCGTCATTACTGAAAAGAGTAATTGGAGCGCACAATAGCTTCCTTTAAAGCCGCATAGAAGTTTAGGTTTATTTACGAGTTATTCACCCTCGCGATCCTGAATATTTATTTATAATCATAAATTTTTTTGAAAGATTTCCATGTTGAGAACACTTCCTTGCAGCTTCCGCAAAGAATAAAGGACGGGGATTGAATGGTTCAGATAAGACTCTTTGGTTTCGAATGCTCTCGAGCAAAAGGGTTCTTTCATCCAAAAAATATGCCAGCTTCGATATCCCTCGATTGTGACTCTTCTGTCAATGACGAATAAATTAATTTGAGTCGAAGCCCCAAAGTTCTCCGCTGCCAAAAGTGAAATAGTGTCCCACTTTAGTCGATAACCTAGCTTATCGGAAACCTATATCTTGGCAGGAAACAGAATCGGGTGCCAAATGAACTAATTTAAAATCTACCTTTATGCATCCAATGACTTATTCCGGGATCTCATCTCAATGGGCCGATCTTGCCCAAAATCTTTGGGGTCTAAATAAGGCATCAAACGGAAATAGAAAGTGGAGCAACGCCAACCCAAGGTTACAGCGGAGGGTAGAGGCTTGATGAGAAGGTAATGGGTAAACACGATGGAAGAAAGAGAGATAGATAAGCTGTAATATTTGCTGCTTTTTGGGATGAGGAATACGAACCAGAAAACCATGAATCTTACAGTCTTACAGAATCTAATGAATAGAGTGATTTAGGGTGAAATGGAATGAGGAAATTTTCGAGAAACGGGAAGCTTTCAATCTCAAAATGTTTAATATGGTTTCATGGTATGAAAATTTGAACATATCAGGAATTTAAAGGATTAGCTTATTATTAAAACTGAGGAAGATTAATGAGAAAGGAGGCTATAACTCTTATATCCGTCGAAATTGTTTGCGAGGTTAAAACATCTATTTTTTTACCACGTAACGTTTGGTACTCTCCATTTTTAAGAAGCTGCGGTGATTATGAGATAATTAACTACCCATGCATCCAAATAGACAGCAACTCTGTATTCTGAATCAGTTAATCCTGTGATGGATTAACATATAATCAAGCTACTAAATTATTGCCATCCTCTAAAAGTTCATTCATTTAGTCTTTATCTACAAATCTCACGACTCTCTGTTGCTATTTACCAACTTGTGAATTCCCCCGTAGAAATGACGGAAATAAATTTATCATATCGAAAAAGTATTTTTGCTTACATCTGATCCTTCAAATATGAAATAATCTTGATATTTGATTAAAAATATTTTGAGATTTCGAATGGGGAATATTATTCGATGATAAAAATTAGATTTTATCGTGAAATAAAATGCGCATTGTATCAGTTTCCACAAACAGCCTTCTACTCGAGGAGATAGGTTTCCTTACTACGCTAGTCTGAAAAAAGACCGAAGACAATGTAAAATGGTTTCAAAAAAGAATTCAGCGCAAGATGTACTACAGGTATCATATTATTCTCTGCAAGGAGGCCAAATAAGTGAACATTTAATGAGCCGAAAGGATGGAGGCGAACGATGGAAGTTTCGACGAAAGAGTCCGGTTCAATTACGAAAACATGGAAAATTGAGAAAATCTTCTCCAGCAATTTACCAGCAACGTGATTCTACGGATGCAGATAATGAAACGAGTAAGATGAAGAATTTTATTGACGCAGATAGGAACTCTGGAATAAGAACGTCAATGGTGGATCGGATAACCCAGGGAAGATTGTTGCATAACGAGGAACATGCGTACCGTATTTCTCTCGTCATTAAACATGCAGAGCAAGTTTTGCCGCTTTCCGCCGCCTCGCTTGAGCACTTTCCTTGGGAATTGCGACAATTTAAGTTTTCGAGGAGGAAAACGGAAATTTCCCTATTTTGCTTGAAGGTTATTGGAAGTGGAGTTCACTTTTATCAGAGATTTACATTTTCCTTGTTCTTCAAGGACACGGGCATTTTATATAAAACAATGTAAATTTTTGATTCAGAGAAAAGATTATGCTACTTATGAATATTCTCCCCACTCGGAACATGATACTTCGCCATTTTCCCAACATCTTCTCGAAAATTGTCACTCCTCAGATTTCAAACCTCTTCCCCTGAATACTCAAGTTATAGGCCGTAATGAGATGCTTTGGAAGCTGAGAAAATCTCCAACTTCTACACTAGGGATTCATTTTGGTCCAATACAATAATTGCGCTAATTAATACATAATTACAAAGTCACCTTTCCCCGAGTCATCTCAAACTAATTTCTTCCGTTGAACTATTACCTACTCTCCAAAATCAGCCTTATCCTGCCTTTCCATAACGTATCAATGATTTTAATTAAATTGTCCTTAATGGTATCTTATTTAATTACAAACGGTTGGCTCTTAACTTATCCTCAACTTCCTTATACGCAGTAATAAATGACGTTTTGAGGTGTGGAACTCCTTCATAATCACAGAGAAATAAAAACTTACTTTGTAGGCCACAAATATAGTACTAAGAGGTATTTTTGGACTAAAAAGTGAGTTTTGATTTCTGTGTTAATTTCAAGTTATGTTTTGATGCTCCTGGACGTGAATTTGACGTAATAGTGTCTAAAATAGTGGCAGAATAAAATATTATTGTGGAACCTGCAATAATTTGTAATGATTTATTACTGATTGTGTGGTTCCACCTAGTTAAGGTGAAAGTAGTATGCTAATTGAGTCAAATCCCGCTTTCTGCAAGCGGAAGATCTAGTTTTCTTTTGGTTAATCTCGTCTTTTACTGAAGAGATTCTTGCATTCTTTTAGTTTCATATTTTTTCCGACGAAGTACAGAATTTCAGGGCATATGTATGGAGAGAGAAACTTCGAAAGTTACTAAGTATTTTCCTTTCAAGGTGATTAATGAAATTCTTCTCTGTCGGTCCAAGTATTTTGAAAGTATTTTTTTAAAGTGTTATGATAAATGTTTCGAAAATAAAGACTTATCTAACCATTCATTCTCGGAGAATATGGGCAAAATACTCGTTCCATCTGGTCATCTCATCCTCTCTGGAAAAGTTTGATAGCTTATGCTATATAGAATGAGAATTAAACAAGTCCATTGATGAATTTCTGGTCTTTACAACCAAATTTCTCTTTAGAACTTGCGAAATTCATCAATCTCGAATTTCCTTTCTATTGAAATCGATTTCGCCTTTCCTCTGAAGATTTCGCTTCATCAAAATTAGAATTTCTTGTAGAACTGCTTAGAAATGTATGAAAATCGGGGATAAAACGGTATAGTACACGGTGTAGTACTTTTCAGAGGTAAAGCGCATCGAAGGATTGAGTTATTAATGAACTGCGTCTGGGAGCTTTGGGTTCAGATTAATATTTCTCTGCGGAAGTTGAGAACGATCAGAGGAGTATTTAATCAACGCTTCATTTCCGTTTGAAAATTTTAATGCTGGAATGCGGAAGTTTCCGCCGTTACGTATTGGGGAATTCAATAGATCCTCGTACTTCAGTTAATACTTTGGATGCATAGAAAAAAAAACTTTCGAAGCATGATCGGGTTAATTGGGCCATGTATAATCTTGAATACTGATCCATTCAGATCTATGAAATCGGTTGTGTAGACCTGCTTTACAATTTACCGTAGTAGTAGTTCATTAGTCGTACGAGTAGTACTCAATGAACTCAATTGACGTTAAAATATATACATATAGTTTGAGAAAACTCGACGCATTTGGAATTTTCATCGAAGAAAATCTAAAATTCCTAAATTAGACTGATGAAATGTTAGAGTTGAACAGCTGGTGAGATAGTAAGTCCCAAGATCTCATTTTAAGTATTTAATTATGATTCTAGAACATATACAATTCCTTCATTACTGTCGCTATTTGATCTATTTGAAATTCGGTGAAACTTTCCCCAACTTTGGAAACATGTTGGCGGAAAGTTGAGCAGGACAATGAAAATAAGCCTAAAACCAAATTTACTGGTGAACTAAAAACTCGTTTCAAAGAAAGGTAATAATGATTACATAAATAATATTCAAAACGTGATTTAGAAACATGAGTATACTCATGGGATAAGGCTGTAAATTTTAATACGTTGTATTAAATTTGTTTTTTAATACTTCTATTATAAATTTAATAAATTATATTACAATGATAAGTATATTAAAGTATTTAGTAAGTATTAAAATGAATGCCGTGCAAGCCGCCTTTCGGAATTTGGCAGGGTGTTTAAACACAGAATGTTTGAATTGCTTTTGTTTTTATCGTATGGATCCTTAAAACTACTTGTATAAGCATCTATTTATCTTATTTTAGGTTCATTGTGGGATCGGCCTTAGTGGCGTCGTCACAGTAGCAGTGGCGTCGCATAGTACCAATTACGTCCTCTGCAAACGTAAGTTCTTTGAATTTATCAAGCAATTGCAACTTAGCTTCGAGGTATATCGATTTATAAATAAAGGTGTTTATGTCCGGTCTCACATATTTTTGTGATTTTGTAGATGGTCCATCTTTATGTGCATATAAGCATTAAGCTATCTCATAAATCCCGCAAATAAATAAATAGCAAGGAAGAAGATTAGCTCTGTAGGTTCATAATTCCCATTGCAAGGGAGACATTCGTTCTGCGCCACTTTAATTAAAAACTACCTAAGTAATTAAGTAGAGGATACCATTCAAAGTGTTCAATATTAATTGAATACATACAAATAGCTAAAAGCATTAATACTATACTCCCTTATATTTATCTGCGTAGGCTGAGCAAAAAAGATTACGTCTTTCAGGGAGCGTGGAGGAGGAGTAAACTCGGAGGCTTTCATTATCTCCCTGTACTTTCATGAGTTACTTTAATCACTGATTGGACTCCATTTAAAAGACTTTTTCGTAATCTTCCCCTCAGCCATAAAAGTAAATTGAAAAGATGTTAGTGAATCCGAGAATTATTAAAAAAATTCTCGTAGTTAACGTACTTTTCATCCACTATCAATGTATTGAAGCTGCTATTCTCTAAAAACAGGTGAATAAATTTTAATATCGGCTATTTTGGTGTAACTAATGAAGGCTTTAGAAACTCAAGACCTCGCTTCACGGAGCGGCTGTTTCGTGCTTTCACCTCTTCCCCACGATATTCGGGTACACTTAGGAAGCTCTCCTTAGTTCTCAGATGTAAAGAGGGCGCTCATTACACACCGCTGAAGTTATTATCCTCTGGTGCCTAGGAAATGGGATAACTCTGACCTGCCTCAACTCTGCTCTCCTTCACTGAGTGACCACTAGATTCATCAGTGACATTCATGGGGAAAATTTGAGCAAAGTATTTCGGTTTTCACAAAGTTTCTATATTCCAGGAATCAGTGCAATATGAAATGTCAGGTTAAAGGTTATAAAATACGTGGATTAAAAGTGAAAGCAAAGGTAGTCGATTAATCTGTGACTGTTAATTTTTTAATTCCAAAGCAAGATCTCACTCGATATGCTATTTTGCCTTTAAGCCAGAAAGGACGAGATTTGATAGCAAATGAAAAGCGAAATTCGGCAAACAATTATTTTCGAAAATAATTGACGGGGAGATCTTTATTTTCATCGAAATGCGCTTCATAAACATCCACTTTCGATTTATATGGTGATGAATATGATGGTAATGGACGGACATAATTATTTCCGATGATAAAAAGCATGAAGTGAAATTTTACCCCAATATTGCTTACACAGGACTCGAATTTAATTACGATTCAGATTCTTTTGATGAATTGGGGAAATTTTTTCAGGTTAACTTTCTCTTTGAAGTTTGCGACCTTTAAAAACATATTAAAAAATATAGTTATTTTTTTATTTTACACCAAAAATTTTCATCCTCTATTTTTAAATTTTAAAGCTAAATTAAATTAAATCGTTTGATGTTAAAATAAACAAGGGATAAAAAACTTCCATTCATGCACCGTTAATTTATTTATAAAATCCCAAATAGGCTTTGTTGCTATTATCAACAGGAATTTACAACTATCTATTTTTATTATCATATGAAATATTGAAGAAATAGAAATTAGAATTTCAAATTAATAGTGAATTTAATACTGAATTATTTATTTATGTTTAATATATTAATACTGAATTTGAAATTAATAGAGTTAATAGTGGATTTTCTTGATGTGAAATGTATTTTCCCCGAGTACCCGACATTTTTGTTTTTAGCGTACGTACTGAGACAAAATGTTAACAACGTTCTCCTAACAAATAGAGTAAAACTTTAATTGACATGTATGCATGTGTTTATGCACTCCGATCGAATCGAAATTTCTCTGTAACAGTTGTTTTTGAAACAATCATAAAATGATTGACATAGTCGGATCTCTAACCACAGTGAGTCTCCACTAGATTACATAATCTTAAATCCCTTTGATCTCTCCTAGTGGTCAAATTATGTGATATTTTCATGTAATATAGCCTTAGTTTACTCCAACTCTGGTGACAATTTACTGGAAATTCGATCTAGCTGAATAATTAATCAGCTAGTTAAGGATCTCTTTCTGCTGTATTACACATTACGTGACGTGAAATATGGGTCATCGTTATCCTAATGACGAATGCACTCGTTCGCTAATCCTGAGACATTATAAAATTATGCCATTAATAATAACGCTGCACCTAAGTGCTTCATCGCTGTGGTAATGAAGCCAGATTGAACTAAATTTTATCCTATGCGATCCTGATTAAGTTCTACAAAATCTGCTAGATTATAAAACGTTAATGAATATAGAATAAGTGTAATTATTTCAATTTTTTCAGAGTGATCTCGTTTTAAGGCATTCCAATGAAATGCTCCCAATATAATCACGAAATAAGCGTATTTTACGGATAAAGTGGAATAAAACTGGTTGAATGATGTTGTTTAAATACAAATTTGTGACGATCTACTTCTATTTGGATAAGTGGTAACGATTGACTAATGGTGTACAACCACAGTAACATTTTTTTGGAATTTGCTTGCACCAATGCGGAGTTTTATCCAGCAGGATATTAAAAATGATCGGAAGTTCGCTTAGTAATTACGCAAGCCACTCAAATACGTTCTGAAGATGAATCGGAAACCAGTAATTTGAATCTGCCATCGATAAATTAAATCTCCTACTTCCTCTTAATCAGCCGAGCTTCGGAATCTTCATTCCGTTATGCTATTCATTTCTGTAGCAATGATAAATCGTATTCCTTATTTTCTGCACTGTGAGGGAAAGGTAAAGTTTCTGGCGAAGCATGCATTCAGGATGTTTGCAATTGAAATTTCGTTCTTCCTACTCTTTCCTCTTTCGTGTTTCCTATTCCCTCTTCCCATCCTCGACCATTGATTAAATAGGAAGAATTGCTGAACTTTTCTCTGATGCGGTATGGAATTATTCAGGGAAAAAACTATTAGAAGCTAGGTTCGAGTTGTTTATAGTGAATATTTCGGAAGACGTAGTACTCGTAAATAAAATGTGAACCCCTGCGACCATGTTTTTGCTGACAACAAACGTAAAATAAAGGGAAGGACATGACAGTATAACTTCGGAATGGAGAACCTTTTTCCACCCAAGGCAACATTAAGCATTCGGACTAATAAGAAAATAAACGAGGAAAACCATCAAGCCACTCTCTTGTTGTGCATTGCCTACGTTTAAATTTTGAAACATCGAAATTATGTATGAGGAAAATAATTCATTTGCTGAGTAAACTGAATCAACATTTTCCGCTTTTTTTCGCTTGGCTTCATCGGCAAGATTTGAAAAAAATATTTAAATTGGAGTATTTGTTTCAGGAAATGACATAAAGGTCATCATGAACGCTCAAAAAGGCCACATGTGGTCTGAAGAACGCAGGTTCCCTATATCTGGTATACTCATTTGAAAAACTTTACCGTGAATAGTAATTACTAAACGACACGGAAATGCTATAAATTTTATCGATAGATTACCGCTTTTTAATCTCATCAAACATTATCCATACGCAGATAACATTCTCCATAACGTCAAAAGGTCTATGTTAATCGAATGTCTCAAAACTACCAATACAAATTTAGGAATAAACTTATGATAATTAATAACGCATAAAATTTCCACCCAGGTGTTACCTGTAGATGTAACTCTGCTACGAAACCATAGCCGTTGTATTGTGAATGTTTTTGTGGTACATTAAGGTGCATTTCAATCATGGAACTATTCTCAAAATATCGATGTAAATATATTTAGTATTATTAGTATTATTATATATTTTAAGTATTAGCTATCCTTCATTAAGCAAAAATATTTAATTTAGAGCAAAACGAGAAAATCATCGAGTTTTATACGTAAAATTTGTTTGTTTGGTTGTAAAATCTTATCTTAAATAAGTTTTTGAGATGAGAATTGATCTACTAAAGATTGGTAGACATTCTGGTGCGGATCATATGGTTGCACTACTTTGGTGTAGAAGGAAGTTCATATCTTTCCCATTTCCGCCCGTTCATTTGTTTGTGTGTGAGTGCAGTAATGAGCAGACTCTCCTTCCACGAATTCCGAACGGTGCCCATTAGGACTGCATAAAGATTTAATCGGATAATTCCCCAAAAGTAAGGATGACACCGCAGCGCGCGCATCGCTTATCGGCCCCTGTGTGTGGCGCAGGAAGTCCTAATTCGAATAGATAAGGCTCGAATGCAGAAATAATTAGATCGGAGTACACTCGGCCAAACACACTTTTTCACAGTCCTCCGGGGTAGATATTTTAAATTCCTTTCCTAGCAGAGATTCAAATTAAGTCCTGGCCAAAAGGAAGGAGACACTGGAAACTATAATCTCTTTTAATTGCGAGGAATTTCGCGGCAGGCAGCCGTTTTATGACTCGGATTTATTTCCAAAGCGTTCCGCCCTGGGACCACCTTTTCTCCCCTTTTAATTAGTTGCTCGACTTTTCGTGATTTCGCGCTACGTTTTAATTTCCTCGGAGTTTCGTTCGCGTCGTTAAATTCGTTTCAATCCGAAACCACTCGGACTGGGAAGGCGGCTTGGTATTTACACGTTTGTAAGGCATTGTTATCACTTTCTTGAAATTCAGCCCTTCTGCGGTGATCATATTCCCAGATGTCATTTGAGCCCTTTACCCAGAATAATTGCTTTCCCAGAGGAACTTTCCGAATAATCTCCAAAACCTCTTACCGTGGAATGAATTTCCGCGAAAGGTTAAAATATATTCCGCGTAATCTGTGTATGGATTATTATTGATTTTCTTAAATGTGTTATGGGAGGGAATGGGAGCAACGGGTGATGGAATAATTGAATGTACTGAGTGTTCATGAAGCTCATGTGTGGTTTAAACTAGTTGTAACTTTATTTGTGAGCGAGCTTTAAAGAATTTATAAATACATATATCTACTTTTTTGCCTTTGGAAATTAAAATTTCATGAATTCAGTATATAAATAAATCTCAGTCACTGTTCTCCTCAAGGGAAGAAAAAGAAATTTGTGTGCTTTGAGAAACTGAATTCTATAGATGGTGACGAAAGAAGTTTTAGAGTTTAGTTCAAGGAAGATGCGCAAGCTAGAAATCTCATAACTATGTGAATGAAAAAAATTAAGAAAGCAATTCCAGGTTCTCCAATTTATTTATTTTCTAGTGAAACTTAGTGTAATCAGTTGTTCTGGAGAAAAATAGTATATATTGAGTAAATGTAACTATTAAATATCTAATTCGAACAAAAATAATTTCGAACAATTCTAAAAGTTTCATAATAAGCTTTTAAGATTTTTCATGTCACATTTACTTACTAAGTTATTACTATAATAAATTGATTGCGAGCTTTATAGAAACTTTGTCACAAGATATTATCATAAAGGTTTATAATCCGGTTCCTAAAACTAATATCTGCCTTTATGTGGCAGTATGTTTAGTCTTTTGAAGGGTTTCGCTAGCTTCACTAGCTAGAGAAGAATTTTGTGCTTGTGAAATACTATCGAAATACGTTTAATAACGTCTTTAAGGAACTGCTGAAGATGATTTCAATGCTCAATAAATATAGGCTTAAAAATAAAGACGATCTTAAAAACTATGGTTGACATATCAAATAATATGCAGTTACCTCTGTGAGCAATTAGAAAACAGAGCTCTACTTTAAGTGTGAAAATAGGCAAATAACCTCACTCCTCATTTTGCCTAGTAAGCCTCGTTCCATCTTTTGGTAGCAAATCATGGATATTCAAACCGTCCCCCGTGCTGATAACTAAACAGGAAGTCAATTTACATATATTTCGATATTAAAATGAAAAATCAAGCATGGCGTGGCTGAAAATACTGTAAATATCCCCCAACAACTATATATATATAAAGTGTTCTACCTTTCGGTAGATTCATGTGCCCCCACATTCCCTATTTAATTCCCTCTCCTTCAATTCCCGGTAACTTATCCCACCCCTTAATTCGTCCAACAACCATAATCGTCAGTTTTCCCATATTCCCCTAGTCATACTTTTATTACGGCGTCAAGGAACAACCTGTGAGCTCAAAACGAATGCATATTTGAAACGCGGCCACTTCCTCCGAAATAAGCGTTTGCTCTACCGGAGAGGAAATCCCATCACAGGAATGCATGCGGGAGACGCCTTTCGCAAATGACGCGACCCTTTATGAAAGGAGGACCTCAAGTGCGTCTCCGTGATGAATGCTCGGGAGTTTTCTCTTCTTTTCGGAGCCATGACACTTACGAAATGTTTCTGCGGAGCAATTTCGTCCCGCGTCGTTAATTGAATTTTTTATTCCTCGACGCAAAGCAGCGTGGTGTCAGTTCCTCCCTTCCGAAGTTTGGGAACATCTGGGAAATTTGAGAGGATTTGAAGGGAAGAAGAAGAGACTGCTCCTCGTAATCGCTCAACGGTTGAGGAATCGTGAAAAGAAACGGAAAACACCTCCGTAGACTTACCCTTTCGGTCCGGAGATCGGCTGGGATTCCTCAGAGCCTTTACGAGGACTCTTCTGGATGCGGAATTCCAGTGGCATTCAAACCCGAGATACTCGCGCTTTGGAGGGCACGCGAAAAGACATTATGGAAGATGTGAATGTATACCTCTTCCGAACTCTTTTTATTTCGAGATTTAAATCGAGGAAAAGTTCTTTGTGAACGAATTGAGATCCGTCGTCGGTGGAAGATCTTGAAGGTGCCGTTTCCTTTGGGAAAGGGGTGTATTGAAATGCAAATTTGTTCGTAGTTGAAAATATACGTTCGTATCGTTGAGATATGAGTTTACAAACGAGAAAGGCATTATTTATTCATTCCTCTCATTATTTTATTCATATTTTTAAATCGGCGTCGGAATGTTTCTGGGAAATGAATCTAGAGGGCTTGATCAACACGTTGAGGTCTCCTATGCGAGGTAGTTTAATTATTTATTCTGAAAATGCTTTATTAAATGATTATAAGATGCAGATTCACAATGCTGCTTATCATAGGAAAATTATCGTTTTTCTTCTATCGGTTTTTCTTAGGATTTATAATAATCATGTCTTCTGCTTCTTAGAAGGCATTTTGCCTGTTCTTTCGGATTATGCTCTTTTAAATTACGGGTTAAGGTCGTCTAGCTTTTGCGTGTTCTATGTTCTTCTTTCCTGATGATATCCTCTCCCATGCTATCTTGGTGATTCTGGAGTCGTCCATTCTTGTCATATGTTCATTCCATTCTTGTTTCCTTTTCTTTGTCCATTTTGTTATTGGAGGTATCTTATCATAGGTCTCTGATATATTCATTGCGAATCCTATCTAGTCTTCTCTTACCTACTATTTTTCTTAGTACGGTCATTTCTGTAGTCTGTATTCTTTGTTTTGTTTTGAAAACAGCACCAATAATCATGTGAGTTAGCTAATTATTATAATCAGTGCAATCGTTGAGGCCTTGACTTGGTGGAATTCCGTACCAGGAAGCATGGTGAAAAACTATGCAAATTGTCTAAAAAAATTAAAATATATATCATTTGCATGAACTTTGCATATCGTTGCACTTTTCAAATCGTTAAATCGACAAAATATAGAATCATGTGCGTTATATAAATGCATTACATTAAATAAATAATGCCTCATGGAATTAAAATGGATAAATTATTTAAATACGTAAATATACGCGCGAGGAAAATTATATAATCATAAATTCTAAAGTAAATTTAATTAAATAATCTATGAAAAGATAAATATTGAAAATAAAAGCATGAAAATAATATCGGTAAAACGATTTAAATTAAATTTGAAGCAATCGATACAAGCTACATAAAAGTATAATAATTTCGCAAATATCGTGATATGATCCTTGGCTTTCCATACGTCACGGATTACTTGTTATCCCTCCGGAAAATATTAAATAATCAAATATGCCAGAACGACGTATGATTACGCAATTTAAATTTACATTCCAATGAATAAATGAGATGCGCAAATAATCCTCGAATTCAGAATGGCGCTGTGAAGGGCATGAGCATTTAACTGAGTTATGGAGCGTGGTAATGTTAATGAAACGCTAAAACAGAGACGGCGGACTGACTGTACGACTGCGTTTTGGAATTACTTTATGCTTTAACGTACTCTACTCAACCATGTTACCATTAGTGAACCTTGTAATGAATCAAAGACATAAGTCAGGGGTAAATTACTTTAGTACTACCAAGACGTGGTTTGCTCGTAAAGATGCGTGATTACGAGAAATTATTTCCAAAGCTGCAGGTTCGTTCCTAGTAATATCCAAACGTAACAATGAACGTAATTTTTTATATTAATGATAGTTATACTTAACGTAGTGGAGGCTCTCCTAAATGTCACAAATTAGCGTTTCTGGGGGAGAGTCTTCGCTGCTCTGCGTTCAATTAACATACAATATTATGCATCTATATTCCAAATTATTAATGCAAATTTCATGTGACTAAAATTGAGTCTCAGGCGATGTCTTGTGGAAATATTCCATAATGAGCAAGAACAATTTGTACTTTTTCCAGATGTGATGGAAATTGATCAAAAAAATTTGATGGAAGATTTGTGGAAAAGGTACAAATTGTTCTTGCTCATTCATGTGACTATTTTCACCAATATGAATTTCTCATCTTAAAAGTCTGTAGTTCTACATCCCTGGATTTGTCAATTCCAGGGATGTAGAACCTTTTTCCATAGGAAGGACGCATTTAGCATTCGGTCTCATAATAAACGCCGCATCTGAAACCATCGGGCAACTCTAAGGTTGTATGTTGCCTACGTTTAAATAGTTAATCATCAAAACTTTGTAGTAAAAACAAATTTATTCGCAGAAAAAAAACGTTATCCGCTCCTTCTCCATTGGCGTCCTTGGCAAGATTGGTAACGAAATTATTTAAATGTAGAGATGTGTTTCATAAAAAACTCTAAGGTCGCGACAAACGCCCACGAGTGCCACGTGTGGTCTAAAGGCCGCAGATTCCCCTCTCATCATCATATATTTAGGTAAGGTCAAAGTTTAAAGTTTATCGCCTCTGGTTTCAGCATTATGAAGGAATATTTTACATATCCCGTTGATGATAAGAAACAAACGAAATGTAATAACTATACCATAATATCTGCAGTTAAGGAGAAATATTTTAAATATTAAAGAAATGTTTATTTGATAAATCAGATGATTCATTTATGTCTTGCTTATAGCAATGATGATGCGAAATCTACTGGGATATGAATGATCCGAATAATGACATTTATTTGAGTTATTCCTTATTGGATGCTATGAAGAGTTTTATTCATAGGGCCACTGTGCTGAACTTACACGAACTTTATCCACTCAGAACTTTCCTGCTCAGCAAGGAAAAGACCATAGAATCGACCTGAACCGAAAACCGAGATCGAATATGTTATGTTGGAGTGAAAGCCGAACTCGAAACAAAAAGATTGAACTTCTTGAACCCGAACCGCAGTCGCAAACCGTTATTTATTCCGTTCCAATTTTTAATTTCAGTAAGCACAGTTTATTTAAAGTAATTGGAGAAAGGATTGCTAAATATCTGCAGCTTCGATTTGCAATTAATATTGCTTTGAAGTTGATTTGGGACGGCTGCACTTTGTGAAACGCTATTCTGGAAAGGTAAAGACAACTAAACTTTGTATATTTCACTAGATACTCACTACTCACTCGTATTCGTGTCGAATTCCTGAATAATAAAGTATTATTATTCAGGTGAAGATGGTCAAAACCCGAAACCGGTCGACAGTAAAAGGATCTAGGGAACTTAGAAATCTCATTAAAGAAAACTTAGTTCTCTTTATCTATTTAATATTATTTCGTATTGTTCTAAAATGCAGTACAATGCAGTGTACTAGTATATGAAAAATCTAAAAATTATTCAAAGAAATTTGAGAAGAATATAACAGTAGTCAAAGCGAAAAAACGGCTCGAACCGGTTCGACGGAAGAAAGAGCTAAACCAAATATAAACAGATATTTTTTATTTTTACTTGAACCTGAGCGAAAAGAGGAACGAAGCGATAGAGTTTGGTAACCTTTTTGCAATTACCTCACTCCTCACCTTGTCTAGTCCGCCTCATTCCCTTCCCTGTGGGGCATTAAGTTGTCAGCCTCATTCCCTCTCCGACGGGGGGAATGAAGTTTAGAGTCAGGAACGAATACTTTAAAGGCATATGGAAGGGGAGTGGCAACTCCGTAACTGCCGCATAAAACATTTAACAAACCTTCTTTCGATGCGAGAAACAAGCGAGAGTCGTGGGGCGGCAACCCATCCACTCCATCTCGCGTCCCATCAGCGGCAGAAGGCAACCCTAATTCGCCGGGTAAACCGACTGCTTTCACACAGTGCAGCGCGATGCAGATGAGGCGAAACAATTGAATGGAGCGAGGAACGACCGAGTAATTCATGCGGAGGACTCGCGCGGTTCCTTTTTTCCACGCAATCCAAACAAGCTTGGCCAAGAATCCCAGGCATTCCGAGTTTGCGATGCGGAATGGCCAAGGGCATTCGGGGAGGGTCTGAAGAAAGCAACCACGATGCGGGAAAAGGAGAAGGGAAGCGAAAGAGAGCGCAAGGGGGACTGAGAAAGAGAAGAGCGAAAAATCAAAACCGTGGATACATAAAATAAGACGCGGGGGAAAAAAGTCTAAATGGAGAGGGGGCTCCGAAATAAAAGTTTGTGGAAGATCAAAAGGATAAGGGTATAAAAAGGGATTGATGAAAGGAAGTAAAAGAAAAAGATAACTCTCTTTTATTGAAGTTGCTCCCTTTTCAAATCTTGATGAAGGAAAGGAGGTTATGAGTGCTAAAGGGAGTCCGAGAGGAGGGGAGAAGGCGTAACGAAGCTTCTTATGTATTATGGGAAAGATCTCGTCTTTTTCTTGATGGGTGAAGTGAAGGGAGATAGTGGGTGGACTTATTAATTGGAAATAAAAAAAGGGGGCGATAGAGATACTGCGCCATATAAATGGAAAATAGAGGCGGGTGGGGGGGAGGCGATATCGGGAGGCGTGGGTTGAAGGAGGAGGCGTTAAAGTTGGGCGATAAGGAAGTAGAGGTGAGATCGCCTGACGGAAGGAATTAGAGAAATGCTTACAAGCGTACTCTCTATGGAAACGGACTCGGTACTCCATAGTGGGAAGATCTCAGCTCTGTAGAAGTGTCATTTTCACATGCTGCATTTTCTATGATATATCTTACCTCACGGTGAAGCAATGCTTCGAAACTATGGTTGCGTATATATTCCGATTGAGTGGTCATAAATAACGATTTGAAAATTTGTTGCCACTGATAGATGTAATCATGCCATTTTGTAATTAGGTAATCCAAGAAAATCCTAAGGAAGGATCTTGTGCAAAAACACCGTACCTATTTCCTTGTTATTTTACCTAAAGGTGTTTTCTTTCCATCACTTTGTAAGGCTGGTGCCTTTTTTTCAAATCTTACCTTCCTTTGGATTCCATTTGGTGTCGGTTTCTTCATATTGTCGGGATTTCTTCGTAAATTACCACTTTACTACGAATAAAGTCAGTAGGAAATGGCTTGAAGTTATCGCGTTAAAAGTGTGAGTGACTCTTTGTCGATAAGAAGGCTATTTGAATCCTGCCCCAAATGTTCTCACCACATCATTATTCTACATTATTATTTAACAATATTATTCTACATTATCATTCTACATTATCATTCTACATTATCATTCTACATTATCATTCTACATTATCATTCTACATTATCATTCTACATTATCATTCTACATTATCATTCTACATTATCATTCTACATTATCATTCTACATTATCATTCTACATTATCATTCTACATTATTATTCTACATTATCATTCTACATTATTATTTTACATTATCAATAAGAAGGCTATTTGAATCGTGCCACAATTATATACACTAGCAATTCGCGCTTCAAGGTCACCAACAAGCAAGTGCTCTCATTACCGAACCAAATTAAGATCCTTCCTCCTTACACCACATTAAATTGTTTTGTTTTTTCCTCGCTCGCTGTCTCCAGTGTTCTCTTCGGACGTCTTTTGCCGTGTTTCATTAGATTTGCTGAGAATGCAGGAATGTAGGGGAAGGCAAGGGACTGGTAGTGGAGATAGGTCGTTTGTCCTTGAGGCCTCAAATACTTTGCCCGAGACTATAGCTAAGAAATGTCTACGAGAGTGAATGAGACAATCATGTAAGATGAGTTGGGAAATAGTTTTCTTTTGCATTCATCACTAAGCCAAAATAGTAAGAAATATAAATGCTTAGGTAGGCACGTGTAGCATGATAAACCCATGAATAATATTTCTCATTTCAATTGTTCTATTGTTCAGCATCATTCATACTATACTATATAGCTGTCATATAATCACAGTGTTGAACAAGACTGAATCAAAAACTCTGATGAAGCGTAAAGTTAGAGGAACATCACTAAGTAAGTTACACCGAATTCATCGCATTTACTCCTTATTAAATAATATATAGTTGTATTCATAGGATCTTTTTGCTGAATTTACGTACTCTTATTCCACTGAAAGAATTCTGCCCTTGATCGAAGCAAGTTCAAACTCATCTTACCCCTCATTTCCTCAACTAAATCTTCTGTTTGCTTACGGGGGAAGGTTTAAGGATCCAACCAGCCTTCGGGCTGATGACTCGAAACACAGACTGCAAAGTGAGCCTTTAAAACTTCCATTAGAAATTAGCTATAACTACCTTTGGAGTCAAATGTATCGATCCCAAGAGTACCTTCGCAGGTAATCTGCATTGGGATGCTAAAATTCAAGCTGAGACGGAGTGGAGAAAAAAGAATCCGACGAAAAAGAAAAAAAAGGTGAATAAAACGAGAGGTAAGGAGGTAATTAGGGTGGGAGTCTGGGAGAGGAAAAGAGGAGAGAAAACTCTCTTTAGAGATATAAAAAAACATCCCCGGAGGGAAAGGCAGAAGACGAGGGCAGAAGGTAATAGAAAATCAAGAAGGGAATAAGATTAGGGAAAGGAAATAGAAGGGAACCAAGCGAATAAATGAGGGCAAAGGAAGTAAAAGCGAATTGAAGACGTGGAAAGAACGGAGAAAGAGTGAGCCAGAATGGAATCTGTAGGTAAGTAGAGGAGGCTTGAGGAGGGAAGAAAGCGGAGAAAGGTGAGGGAAAGATAACAAGACGGGATAATTGAAATAGGGAGACGTGAGAGTTTGGAATGGGAGGCAAATTGGTGCGGAAGAGAAGGGTAAATAAGCGTCTCTATTGGAGTAAAATCGAGACCGACTCATCTTTGCTTTGAATTAACCCATATCCTCGACGCATTCCGCCCAATTGATTTGCCCAAAGGATTGAAATATTTGGAGAGCAAACATGATGAAATATTTAGAAATGTGCATACGCAGACGGGTCGGACCATGATGTCGAATCCTACTTTTCAGAGGGAATGATTGCTGGGCGAAAGAATTTCTCGACAGAGCATTTTAAAGAATTTGGAGGAGGTGATGTGTTTACGGCCGTGTTTAGGAAAACATAAGAAACTGCGAAAGGAAGAAGGATGGTGAAGAAGAACTTCATTTAATTACGTTTGGGAGAACTACATTGGATTTCTCGATACGACTGCACTGAAATTAGGAGGTGAATCGGGAAGCCTGGAGATTGTAAGCGAGATATAAAAAGTGGGAAAACAGCTGTAGGGTGCAAGACAAGGAAGAGTAGGTCTATTAACTACGTTGTATTTTAAATATTATTGGAAATTGCTTTTTGAAATACTATGGAAAATTTTCCAAATATTTCATAGTACATGTTACTAGTAATAGTATTGTTAAAAGTGCTTCGACAGCTGAGGCCATTTCGCACGTGGGCTTCCACCAGGAATCGAACCCAGAAACGCTTTTATTGTAGTCGAGCCCGCTCCCCACATAGCTATCCGGGGGCCCTCATAGTACTTCTTACATTTATTTAAAATATAAGGAAGGTTGAGATAGCTTTGCACATAATGGTGTGCACTTAGGGAAAATCTCAAGGAAAAACAGACGTAAGAAGGTCTGGAACCGGAACTCGAACCCAGGCTTACCAATTATTGGTCGGTTGTTCAAAACATCGTGATCTGATCTCGGTGGCTATAGCAATCGCCTGGCAATTGGGAGACACAGGTTCGAGTACAGGTCCTGTCAGATTTTTTTCCACGCCCATTATTCCTGAGATTTATTTAGAGTATTTAGTTATATATTATTACTATGCCTATATTTATTATGCATACTGTATCTAGTAATGCTTCGTTCGCACATTGATGTTTACATTACATCGTTTTCCCTCAATTAAGATAAATACAGACGAAAATATTCGTTCCTAAGTTAGTCAACTCTCGTTTATTTGTAAATACATGATTGGTTATGTACAGAGAGATTTCATAACACTCACGGACTTTAAGCCTAATTGGCATCTTCTTATTGAAGTGCCCATCAAGCAGCGGAATCAAGATAGCTATCAACGAAGTGCTACTATACGAGAATAAAAAGATGAAAGGTGACACATTGACAGCAAAGAGAGGATGAAAAGGTAAAGAGGGGCTGATTGATTAAATGGATGAGACGTGATGCGAAGAAAATCGGTGAGACTGGACGTGGTGGATCAGTGACGCTGCAGATTGGCGCTGTAGGGGTGAAGAAGGTGCCTTTAAGGATGCGGCTAATGAGCGGCCGTGTGGCGAGTGCCTCCTCCCAGTCCTTATGCCCTTCAGCCGACAATAGCACCGCATCTTAGCCATCTTAACGCCTCCTCTCCAAACCCATTCCATTCCACCGCATTTTCCCCATCGTTAGTTCTCTGCACTTATCCTTAGCCTCAGGGGCAGCCCTCGCCCACGCTCGTCCTCCCTAACAACCTCCCTTTCCATTCATTTTTCCCTAATTCTCCCTCGCCAAAATCCTGTCTTTTTTAGATTCTACAGAGGGCAGAGGCTTCGCTTTTTTCGACCTACGCGGGAGTGCAAATGAAGATTTTATGTTAGTTTCGCCAAAGAAAATAACGGGGGTCGCTGTTGCGCTTTCCCTCGAGTCCTTTGTTCACGCCGTTTCGTTTAAATTCTACATTCTTTTGTTTCTTCCATTTTATTCGCATTTGTTCCTCATTGTTCTTTCGCTCGGTCTTTTTTGTTTTTCGGTTTTACTCGCATTTATATTTTATGTTCTTTTGTACCCGAGATTTCGTTTTCGTTTACCGTCGTTTTTCTTATTTCAACCCTCGTTTTGTTTGCGCGTTTCCTCTTCGTTTGTTTTAGTTCGAATCGCGAGCGGAATCGGTCCCACTCCAGTCCGTTCACTCGAAGAGACAGCGGAGTTCTTCACAGTTATAAAGATCGCGAATCACGATTATGTGCGTAAAAATTTTTACGCGGAATATTTTTAAGAGTCGTTTCCCTACCGCTGCCGGTTTGTTACCCCGCGCAAACGACTCGGAAACCTCGGGAGGAGGCGTTTATATTTCTCTTCTTTTCGGAGATGTAGGGACGCGGAGGAGGGTGCGTTTGATACCAAAGGAGACATCTCTTTCTCTCCCTGGACAAGTTCTCCGCGGCGGAAGATTTGATACGGGCTAACGGCCCCGCCCACCGTTTCGTACAGCCACTTCTCTTTTTAAGGGCGCTATCCGAATGGCGTCCGAGTCCTCTCTCCTATTCATTCCCGCGTCTTCCACGCTGACGTGTATGGACGAGTCCCAGAACTTCCTTACGCCCCTGCACGGGTCCTTTATCAAACCGGGCCATTGTGAGAATCGCCCGGATTCTTTTTTTCCGTCGGGCTTTGTGTGGCATACCTGAATCCCCCCTCTCCCTCCCCGACAAACTCCTCCGTGAGCGTGCCCGTATGACCTTTTCATTCCATCCCACTCGCCTCTCCACGCCTCACAGCGTTAACTCCACACACGGACACACTTCCCCATCTATATGGGAGGTCGGGCTAGATCTCTATCCACGTAAGGAAGTTCACGCCTAGATTCAGAACTGTCGACTGCTTTTTCTACATCTCGGGCATTAGAGAGAGGTTTTTGCGAGGGATCGGGACCCGAAATGCCAGTCCTCTTCGACCCGAAAGTTCGAACCTTTATCCACGAATGCATTCGTCACTTCTTTTTCGAAATCCGCGTCCTCGCTCGAGGTCGTTACTTTCCTTTTCGCGGTGGCATTTCTCTCCGCCACGATCGCGGCGCATTAAATAGGGCATAATAAAAGAGGGGATATCAAATTAGTGCGATACTTGCGGAAGCCTTTTGAGTCGCGTGATTACGGTCTTAATGTCACGTGTGATTAAAGCGATGGAGGGAGTCCGGAAATTGAGTTTCTTCCGTGGTCGTGATGAAACCTCGGACGAATAATGCCTCGATGGTATCGCTCGTGATGAATAGTCGCGGCTGGCGATTGTCATGGGTGACGGAGAGTTGGATTGCTGAGTAAAAGAAGTCGGAGGATTAATATAACCGAGTAAAGGAAGTTTTTAGGGGCTCCATAATGCGATAAAACATTATTCACGATTACCGTAACCTTTCTGCTATTTGGAAAAAATCTTCGATGAGCTCCCTATGTGACCTTTTTCTCAGGATCAAGAGACGCCGAATGAACTACTACTTCGAGTGATAAGAATTTTCGATATTTACTTCGTTAGAACCTCGGTATATTTCATTGCGAGATAAAGGAATTCACCAAAAATATGAACGTAAATGTTAGGTTGGATTTTCACGATAGGCAACTCCGAAATAGAATGGAAATACACATCTCAAATCCGAAACTGGAAAGAAATGAATATTAATATGATCAAGCGTAATTTTGTGAAACTCAACACGCATGTTGAAGGAAAGAATCCTTTGTATTTTCCACGGCAGGTTAATTGTTCAAATGGTTTCATCAACGGATTGACGTAACTATCTGAATCTAAAGATGTCAACCGATTAAAGAAAGTAGTATATTAACCTGCCGTGGAAATTACAAAGCATTCTTTCTTTCAACGCAGGAAAGTATTAGAAAATCCGAATGCATTTATCATAACGAGAAGGTATTAGGAACACTACATACCAATTACGACGTTTGATGTACGGTGATGCAGCTCATTTCCTCCTCGAGAGAATGCGCTCAATAAATAATCAGTTCACGTCCTCAATACTGGAGCAGCAGAGGAAATATCAATTCAAACGAAGGGTGAACCTAATGCCTCAAAACACAAAAATGAATAAAAGGAACCAACAAATACTTGATTCCACTATCAAATTTATTTTATTTCCGTGGCAGTAAAAAAATCATTTGCCAGCACGAAGATATTACGGCGGACGAAATTTCCGCAGTAAATTATCGTTCACAATCGTCATCGGCGAAGGACCATCGTTTATACTCCCTCGAGTAGCCCATATTCAGGAGGGCCGTAAGTGCTATTTTACGGCGAGAAATTTTCCCAACTTTATGCATGAGGAAGGGATCCCGAGCCATCAGATCAATCCGCATAAATCTCCATGTAAACGTTATCAGAGGTCGCGAAGATTCGGAGCACTCGTCGATAGACGTCTCGGTGGGGCGATCCGTTCCCATTTGCATACGAGGAAGTCTCTTTCTTCCGGTAAACAGTTTCCTCTTCCTCCCTCGGATTTATATTGTATGCTGTACGTACACGGGGAGAGAGAGAGGTAAAAGGGAGTCTCCCTTCATGACCTCCCGCAGAGAGCATGCCGACGCCCACGAGAAGGCTCACAAATCGACATCGATTGGGGAAGAGAGGTCTTCGCTCCCCCAAAATGCCACTCAAGCAGCCGTCCTTCCGGTCGTATCGGACGCAACAGCACATGAACGTTATGGGAACCAGGTAATGCTCTCACCTGCTCGAACCCGATGATAAAAAATGATATGCCGTTGTTTTTCTCCCCGCGCGAGTTCTTTTCGTGGAAGAGGGTTTTATTTTTCCCAACGACTTTCACATTTGCCTTTCGGTCGCCTAAAGGTGGAGTGTTGATGAAAGTCCGTGGGTCGATTCGTGCGTGGCGTTGACTTTTATTTCGCCGGAGTTTTTCCCTCGCCGTTATTGACGTGGCGTCGATTGTTCTCTTCGGCGGTTGTCACGAAAAGGGGTTAATGAATTGAGGCAGGATTTTTTTTTCTCTCGGACGACGGAAACGTTTCGAATGAGATCAAACAGGTATGATGTCGGGATTCGCGGAACAAAGGCGCCGCGAAAGGACGGGATTTATTTTTTATTTCAGGTACGAAAATCTGTGCAGGAATCTGCCGCGCTGATAGTATTTTATAACCACGATGTGGGAAAATATGTTCTATTCTTTTGAGCGGCGGAGGTGATGAAAATGGCGTCGCGAGGTTTGTTCTGTAACAATGTTGTTTTTCGATGTGAAAGGAAAATATTTCTGCGAAAACGTAGCGCTCTCGCGAAACTAAGGAAACGAATTTTCATTGTTTGCATGAATGACTACAGTATAAATAGATACAATGCTGATTTCGTACTCTCTAGAGAAAACGAATTATAATTTTGTAATTTAATTGAAATTCAACAATCACATGATCTTACATTATTCATATAATGAATTATACATTACATATTATATTTATTACACCTTACACATTATATTTATATTGTTTACTTTAAGTAATGAAATATTCTGTTAGGATTGTTCCAAGCTTTGCTTCAACAAAATATGTTGTTCAGTATATTGTGTGAAGTATATTTAATGATTAAATTCAGGAATGGTATTGCATTTATTGGAAAAGGATAAGCCGTTTGATCGGAGAGGTTTTAATTTTGAATTACCCCTGATTTCATTCAAAATGTCAAAGAACTCCCGAAGGAAGAGGTGAGCTATGTTTTAAATTGGCAGTAAAGATAAGAGTTAGGTTCATGTTACGAAAGTAAAGATAATTTTAAGGATAGTGGATGAAAAGGTCACTCTTCACTGTTGTATAAGACTTCTGCTTTGAAAATCTTCTAAATCTGTTTACCCTTCCGAAATTAAATGGATATTGAAGGTGTAATAATCTTATAATATTGGTTGGAAGACGGTTTGTCAATTTGAAGGATGTACTTGTAAATGTTGGTTGGATTAAATCAAGATGCACGCTGAAGATATTTTTTCAGAGTTTATTTTCTCTTAAAGCTCCTTTTAAATAGTGATTTTCCATTCATCTTCGGCATTCCTCCTCGCTCATCATCAAAGGATTTGTTTCAATCAACTCGTCAGTCTAATCAAACCCCAAGATCTATCGGAGCCCCGAGCTGATCATTCGTATTCATTTCTTTTCCCGCTTACTTGTCCATGAGCGTATAAATTCTTTGGAGGTGCACTTTTTCCTCTAATGTCAAGTGGGATTACGTTAAGTTCTTATGCCTTGTCATTTTCGTCATTATTTTTCTCAATCAAGATAATATGCTACATCACTAGACCTACGTAATTCGTCTTAAACGTACTCACAATGAGTACTCAACGGAATGCGGTCATTATCAAGTATCGAACTTCATCATAATATATAATATGATGGACTTATGTATCAGTAATAATGTAACATATGTAATGGTAAAATTCATGTGTGAGGTAGGAGTAGATATTAAGTTCATTAAAATTTAAGAGATCATTATTTACGATTTTCACGTTTTGATTTTGGTTTTTAAATTTATTTATTATAATGTCTTTTTTGCATTCATTTTGATAAACTATTGGCTAAAATTATCGTCGAGACTTTAGATTTTAGTTATTTCACCCGATAAGGACAAAATCAATTTTATTAATGTTTATCTGCATAATAACTTGTGTTTGATGATCAATTTAAAAACGTATCGAATATATGTACATAAGATATATTAAAATCTCGGGTCACTGTAAATAATTTATAAGGATTCATTCTGAATGCAATACAGGGAGAATCTAATTATAAGAGTCATCAATATTTGAATGGCGATAATAAATAACAGAGAATATTTGAAGTAAAGATTTGTATTAGAGGTTGAAAGTTACACAAATATCACAACTCATTGATTATAATAGCTGCGATATTCCAATATCTGCATTAAAATTTTCATCAAAATTGGTAAAGGTAGAAGTGATTTTACGAGAATACCATCGAGTCGAATATATTTCCAATCAAGTTCGGCAAATCTTTATTTTTTCTGATGGAAAGGGTTTTCATCTTTTTAACGGTTTTATTGAGCGTCTTTTGTTCAATATTCTCTCATATCTCGATATCATTCTTCCTAAAAAAACAATGAATCACATTGACATAAATGTGAAATGCATGTCTATATATGGTATGCTAAGAGATTATATATTGTATCCAGAATCATCTTTTCCTCGTATAAAAAGTTCTCTAACAGAGAGCTAGGAGCAATAATTAATTACTTACGCATGAGGATTGCATTCAGTAAACATTTTTGTGAAAAGCATTCCACAAATTCGGCATAGTTTTATAGTATAATGAAAAGTTTTATTATATTGAAATGTATTGAATATTGTGAGCGTTTACTCAATCGGTAACTGCTTTTTCCGTTCAATAAACGAAGATTGACAGTCCTATTTCATATCCAATTCTTTAAGTAATACGTTCTTATGTAGAAAACAATGAAAGATTATTTCATTTTACTTCTGTTTCGTTTATTTTTCAAAGCTAAGGAAATGTAAGAAGGAAAGATATATATTAAATATCCGTCTGATTTCTGACATGGTGAAATGGATATCAATAAAAAATTTTTTTTCTTACATTTCTTTGGCTTTGAAAGCTCTAAGCTTTGCGTCGTTTTACTAACCAATAATTGTATCGGATATCTTCTTTTGACATGTATTAGTCTATGTATAATATTGCCTATTAATGGAAGAGGAAATATCCTCTGGGGATAGTATTTTAATTTAATAGACAATATAAGGCATTTGCATGTTATTAAATTTCATCAATTCCCCGTAAAATTAAAATAAAATTAGTAGAAATAAATAAAGAAGTAAAATATTCCGTGAATACTTCGCTTAGAGTTATTACGTTTACGATGCAGCATTTACATAATATTAAATTCTATCAATTTTCGATAATCCAAATATTTTTTATGAAGTAGACTCCTCGTTTTTCATAACCTCCCGATTTTCGATGGATACTCAGAAATACAGACGTTATTGGTCCAAAAATAATATCGGTATCGATATTGAAACGAAAGCTACGTCAAATGTGTTTTGCTGGATAAAACTGGTAAAATCCCTCTTTACTGTCAAAACTAATAATAATAATATAATAATAACAACATTTTTATTGGTCCGAGGACATGGGAAACATGTATAGGACAAGTCAGATAATCACATAAAACACTATCAACAACAAATATTGATATACATTACACATACCATACAATTTCTTATTAAATATTTGTTATAATAAAAAAGTTACATGTATATAAGATCCTCATTAATGTCATATATAAGATAACAATTTACATAAAATTTACAATTTACTATAATATTTTATAGATTACACAAAATTTTCTTATTAAATATTTTATAATAAAATATATTACAACTGTGTACTACCCTCATTATTATTACATTTGAAATAAAATTTACATTAAAATAACAATTAATCCTAGCAAACATTTTTATCGTTTAAAAATTCATTTACACTATAATATGCTTTCATTAGTAAAATTTCCTTCAATTTTTTGTTGAATTTTATGTTTGTGCTATTTTTTAAACTATCAGGTAGTTTATTATAAATTTTTAAAGTCATCACCTCAAAGCTACTCCCAGTATCACTAAGTTTATGGGGTGGGGTCCTCAGATTGGTTCTTCTTCTGGTTAAATGATCATGCTGATCTATTTAAATAGGTGTTACTCTGCTGAGAATCTAAAGTGTTGAAAACAACGAGGGATCAAAATGCGACTCGAATGGAAAGTTTCTGGAGGTAATGTAAACCGTCTCCATCGAATAGGATTCCTCCAGCGCGTGGTGTGAACGATTAAAACCGTGAAATGAGGGTTTACAAACTCGGCTTTCTTTGTGTACTTCGCAAAGAGATGATCTCGTAGAGCTTCAATGCGGGTTGCATAAGATCAAGGATACGAGAGTGTGAAGTTGAGCGTTGTGATCTGTTTTCTAGGTCAAGGTGTACATTGCTTCTGCGTTGATGAGCTCAGCGATGATTTTGCGAAAGGAATGCCGGAGACGAGGCGCAACTGAAGCGAAGCAGCTATGAATTATCAACTAGGTGATCGATCGAAAAGAATCTTAATTCCTTGTGTGACGCTAAATGTTCTAAAGTTCCTTATGATTTTTAGAGGAAACATTTTAGTCATGGACAGACAAATATGCTGTTTTAAGCGACTGACATAGTAGTAGATGGGAAGAAGCAGAGGGTAGATTTTAGTAGGAGATAAGTGATAAGAGAAGAGTTTTTCGAGTAATTTTCTTCTTGTATATTCGGAAGAAATTAGTCACCCTAATGTTTTCTAGCATAAAACCATAATATCCAAAGAATTATGAACATGTAAATTTATAAAGATGCATTTGACTCTGATCATTATATAAGATATTTAGGGCATGAATTTTTAATTTTCATGATATTTTTTCAGAAATTCGGCACAACTTCTAGAGAAATGTTCATATTTCTTTTGAAAACGGATCTGCAAAGTGATTGCTTTATTCTTTTTTAGTTTCATCGATGATGAAACGGTGATACTTCTATCTAAATTTAGAAAATTAAGTATCTTATGATATTTTACCGTTCTTACAAATTATGTTTAAGTTAAGTGTAGCATAGTAGGATTAATATTCGAGTTCTTAGTATGAAACCTGTAGTGAAGCCTTCATGGTGAATAAAACTTTCCTACTGCAGGTTTAATTAACTCTCTAAAAATATCCGCTCAAATTAAAAATGAAAGATATACATTCTTTATGAAAACGCTGTCTAATTACATAGTAATCGTTTGAGCACATGGATTATAGGCAGCTCTTTAATAATATTGTAATATATATTCCGCCAAAAATAGCGACGAAAAAATATGCACCTATTAATAATGCAGGAACAAACTATGAAAATTAATTTTTCCCAATCTAAAATCAAAAATAAAAATCTCTTCCAGCGCAGCCTTTCAATAGCGGCTTTCATTACATCTCCCGCAGTAATTTTAATTACCGCGAGAGATTCAAAGGCATCCGATAATTATCTACCTCTGAATGGAAGAAATTAGGCAAAACCTCTCTTTATGAATGGTATAGTTTTGAATAAATAGCCAAAATCCATTTAGGTTGTTTAATAACCGGAGAGTTTCCCAGCGTAATTGGAGCGAGAAAATCCTTTTATAAATACTTAAAGTGTGGGATGCTCATAATGCAAGGTTAATGTTCCTGTCATCGTAATAAAATGAGCCTTTCGCTTACAAATTTTGATTGCCTCACTCTGTCGTTATCAGCACGTAATGTGTGTCACGTATCAGTCTTCCAATCAATTACCTGCTATATTCTGCAGAAAACTATAGCGCTAAAAGGTGCTATAGAGAGCTTGTATGGAACATATTTGTTAAGTACTCCTGCGAAAGAAAATGTGACGAAAGGAACGTGAAGAAAAAGTTTCACTAAAATCAATAAAAATGTGATCAATCACTCTCTCAATTTCCAGGCGAATTTAAAGTGCGATTTTTCGGTCTAGATATCATTGATTCAAGGTTAATCTGACTCCCATTCCATTAAATATCATCAGTATCGTGTGAGTTCATTATAAGTTATTGCGTACAGTTGCTGAACCAAAATTAAAGGCAGCTGTATGTACTTGGATTGAGAAAATGTAATTCTTGCTTTACCGACGTAGATTATTGTATATCATGTCTTCCAAGAATTATCAGCTTAGAATTCTCAGATCGAATGAAACTGCGGCTGGTATATTTTAGATTCCTTACAATCGAAGAAAGGGAAATCATCTAATTTGTATCTCTGACAAATTAAAATAAAATTTTGCAAAAAAATCGTAAAGATGTTAAAATGTAACACAAGATGGGGTTAATTTATGAACTCCATTTAAAACATTTCCTAAAATTGAACTTTCTGGGAAAGATCGCTTTACTTTTCAAAGCTAATAATTACTAGTACTGTAAGTAGTCATTTTAAGAAAATGGTGAAATTTACCCGATAACATTTTGTCGAAAAGCACGAATTTCGTTATGGCACCTTAAATTTCACATTTGAATCGATCCGATTAAATTAAGACTTCAAATTCATGGAAGACCCGCGAGAAATGACGGAATCTACATCTCAATTCTAAGATTAACTTCAAATTCATAAATCGATGTTTCTCGAGTGATCATATGTGTTTAACCCACATTTTGGATTGAATAACTCGGATTCATTTGGCGCGATTCAAGCAGTATTATTCTCCCAGAAGTTGCAGGGAATGAAAATTAGATTTTTGAATTGGACATTTTTTGCAGGATATGACCCTTAATTAACTTGGAAATAATGTCTTCCGAATGCCTTTCTCGAAATCAAATTCACTCATGCACGTTGTACCTGGGAACGTCCTCCATGACCCTAGACTAACGAGTAACTCCAGGTTTCTGTAATAAAAGAAGCTTCCAGTCTCATTAGTCGAAATAACAAGTATTCTGATGCAATGGATTCACCTTTACAGAATGAGGACAAACTTCGATCTCGGCTATAAATCTGATTCTAATGCAATTTTTAGAGCATATTTGTATCATTGGCTAGGTAGGTATTTTCATTAATTTTAATGAGTTTCTTATGCTTCTTATCCACTCGGGTTTCCGATTACACTGGCATGTGCATTCTATGAAGGAAGAATAAGGGTATGGGTGACATAAAAATGTCGAAGATGAAGATTTTGAATCACGAACCCCGTTCATTTGCCATCCGGATAAAGGAACGGATGCTCTAAATAGTGAGCTACCACGCCGAGTTAATACCTCTTCCTTCTCGGAATAGGTTAGAATGCCTGAGATTGTTTTACATCCATCTTTGAGTTGAAGGAATATTTTTGACTAGTGCAATCACCGCAAGTGAATTTCTGCAACTTTTATAACGGTGATCTGAAAATTTGAAAATGTGTGTATCCTTTCCCTTCATTATCTGTTGGTTTTTGAGATCCTGCTTCGAACATTGGACACCAATTATTATTTATTTCCATCTCTCAAAATCTCTCAAAAATCATCATCACAGTAATGAAAAAGGATTATCCTGCATTTCATCGTGCTTGATTATTAGTCCAAAAATAATGTAGAAATGAGAGCACATGCCCTGTATTATTTATTAAAAAACGCCAACCTCAACTCAACTCAGTATCACGATAAATTAATCATGCAGATAAAAACGGGTCGGGTTTAGAAAGGCAGATTATCTAGAATATCTCATATCACATGTGCGTCCATTCCTAAGTCAATTTTTGAGCAAACTTACTTAATAATCTAACACATTGAAATATAGTGTTACCATTGTATAATAAAAATCGTCTTTATGATAGTGAAACTGATGAGTCTCTTCTTACCTGCCGACTTAGAATATTGGAGAAGATCATCCATTTAAGAAAGTGCGAGTAAGAAAACAAGTTTTTCGGATTAAAAGCCCACATTTTCAATTGGAAAAAACACCACTGTTTAAAAAATACAGCGATAAAATATCCACAGAAAGGGGATGTTTTGGGTCTAAGAAATCATGAAAATAGAATAAATTCAGTATGCAAAGGTGACACTTCGTAAAATGCAATAATAAGAGAATTCGACTACACGCACAATGCCATGTAATCCACCACTTTCGCTGTTGAAATGTACGAGTTGTTTAATCACTATATTCTATGGAACCAGCACAAATTTAAACTATTTTATAGCGAAAACAGTTTGAGGCATAATTGAAAAAAAATTGACAACGAAGATACACTTTCATACAGGTGAAGCAAATCAAAACGACTTTAATTTTAGTGATACAAAGAAAAATAACAACGTGCAATATATAAGAGTTGTAAGGTAATCCTTTTAGGCCAGTGTAAAAAGAGCAATATCAAAATGAAATAGTCGTAAAGAAACTCAGTATTAGTTATGTAGCAGCAATTATTCTAGACTCATCATCTTGAAGGGATGAACCTCCTTGTAAAACAAGGTATTTTGTTCACTAACCTGCGATGGTCAAAATAAAATACTGAAGTCACGAGTTAAATAGTTCCCATTCTCCCGCCTCAAAATGTGCCTCCTAAATAGAAGGCTGACGTTGACCCAAGGTTTCTCTTTCCCATCTCTAATGTACAACGCAGACGGGCTACACGAGAAAGCCATAAGACGAGATCTGGGTATGCTGTTATTGGATTCGCGGAACAGTGTAAAACTTCCGCAACTTCCGTTGAAGTTCGTCCAATAATAACATTCCGACTCACTAAACCAATAATTCAGTCAAAAGTAGAATTTAAAACGCAGAAAAAATACGCGTTCCCTTAGAAGTCTTGTACTCAGCGGAAACTCATCAGAGAAAATTCGTTATTTTATTTCGGAGATTTGTTTTTCTGAAGAAAATTAATAAACCGAGAGTTTCCTGGCTATGATTTGCTTTTTGTATCAACGTTCGGCTGAAAAATATACTTTCGATGCTTTGTGGTGAGATTATTTCGGCGGGTTAAGAATTAAATGATTGTCGGAGACAGAGATGGGAACTTAGCTGAATAGAGCTTTCACGTTCTATCGGAAACCGCTATGAGAGCTCTTCTCTGCTCCTCACTTAATCTTTCAACCAAAAGGTGCGGGCTCAGAGGCTGACTTTGACACCACCGACCTAAAACTTTCCCTAGAAATTTCCGCCGTTGGAGGATATCTACAACTTAAACGAGGGAAAACACGCTGTTATGTGTCAAAATTTATCTTGAAATGAATTCACGAAAGACTTTTAATAATTAACCAGCTTTATTATAATCTCTTATATTAGATTCAGTCGAAGCTCATACATTCTTCAATATCTATGTAATCCGTGTCTGAGATTTCTGAATTAATGATATTTTACAAAATAAATTTATAATTAAGTCGAATATGATACTTATATATACTAGTAATGATTCCTAAGTGGACAATGCGTTCGACTTCGGTGAGAGCATTCCCTGGTTCGATTTATAGTAGAGGCTCAAGCGCGGAATGACCTTTAATTTATTTATTATGACTTTTGATTTTTATACATTGGTTGAATTATTTTCGAATAATATTAACAGTATGTTCGGAGAGATAATTATTCGTTTTGCAATCCTAAGAATCTTATTCGTAGCTATTTTCCTTATCAATGAGCTCTGTATTTCATTATAAATTCGCAGACGTATATCTATTATATATAGCTAACTCTCCGGATATACCTATATATATATATATATATAGATATATATATATAGGGGATACGAATTCTGACCATGTTCCACAAGCGCTGTCGACGTCAGATTTTTTCGACGTACTGGCCCTACACTCTAGATGCCAGAATAATGCAGACTTCGACGCTAGCTATCATGGGTTCGATGCCAGAAATTCCCAAAAATCGCAATTTTCCCATAAGAATGCATTGCGTGGATTTTTGAAAATTATTTTGAGGCACTTATCGTTAAGATAGAGTAACCAAAATTTCGGAGGTTGAAGTTGAGGTAGTCTTCTATGCTTCTCATGGAAAAAATGTAGCCAAATGACAGTGAGTTCGACGCCAGGTGGATGCAAAATTCTTCCATAAGAAATGCATTGCGGAAATCTTTGACGATTTTTTTCAATGCCTTCCCGATAAGCTGGAAAGATAAAACTCGGAATGGTGACAGAGGCGTTTGAGAAGATTCTTTAATGACGTCCACTGCTTCTCTAGTGGTCCTTGGTTCGATGCTAGAGCGTCATTCCGATTCTACCATGCATTTCAAGCGGGAAGAACGGAATCTCATTTTAGGACCTTCCCGATAAGATACTGAATTGAAACTTTGAAACACGTGAGTGGCACTTCTCTGACATTCATATGCCATTGTCTCTCACGAACGGGTCCTGTGTTCAACGCCAGGCGGTCATTTAAACTAATTTTTTAAAAATTGTTTTGAGGCGTTTCTCTTTGCAGGAGACTATTCAAAATCACAGCGTTTGCGTTTGAAGTAGTTTTCTATAGAACCAGTGGAAGAAAGGTTTCATATGACCGTGAGTTCGATGCCACATGGATGAAAATTTCTCACGTAAGAAATGTATTGCGGCAATTGATAAGAATTTTGCTGGATAAGCTTCGAAGATGATACCCGTAAGGGGAACTTATTGTTAAATATGTACCAATTAGCTTGCAGTATGCAAGCAACTTTTACTCGTATTAAATAAGTTTATGATATTTTGTTTTTTAAATATTTTATCTTTTATGTATAATACCCTATTTATTAATAATTTTAGTGAATTCGTTATCTAAAAAAACTTAAAACTTTTTCTTATTTATCCAATAACCCGAAGGTACTTAAATATTATTTTCCTTGGAAGGTATTTGTTTGCGAACGCTAATTATATCATGGTTAATTCATAGACGATTTTAAACATGAGCATTAAACAAGGTGTATTTTGCAGGCTTTACATACCATAATTCTTTACGGATATTTTCTTGTGGTGTATTTTTTCCTGAACTTCATCAATTTCTTAAAGATGATGCTGTCCATTTATCTTTCCTCATTTACATCTGTATATTTCCATCATTATCATCAAGGGTTATCAATTTGAAGATTAGTTTTACTGCAGACCTTCAAGGATTTTGTTCCGCACTAATCACATCTTTCCCGAGAAGTTCCTCATTTTGAATCTTAGCACCTCCAAGATCTTTTCCATGAAGAGAGGAACCCTTGTCAGGCCTCCTTATTTCCATTGTCAGCATTGCTATAGGAACATCGAACAACAATTGTATTGTTTCCATTTTCCTCAGTACATCGTCTTTTGTTTTGCCTCTAATCTTCTCTTCTCTGCTGCTGTAACACTACATAGTCTTCGTGAAAGGATGCTACTTGTATACGTTTATATGAATCGCTTCCTCGTACTAAAGCGTATTTATTTGTTAAGTAGCTTACAGCACTTCTTTGTTCGAAAGACTACTCCGTCGGTAATAAATTTTCCTGATATATACTTCAACATAATGAAGTAAACAGATGTGTACTCTTCCACAAAAATAAAATTTAAAAATTAAAAATTTTCCACATCTCGGCCGCCTTCGTGGATTTTATACTCCAACAAGTCAACTGAATTAATTTAAATTAAATCTAATTGAGAGATTCAAAAACAAAGTAAGTACATTAAAACAGTCTAACTCTTTGGCATTTATTCATCTTCTATTTCCAATAGGATATGGCGCAATATGTTTTGTTGAATATTCCCAACAAAAAGAAAAACGATGAGTGTGAATTACTTACTATGCGCGATTCTAAAATTCTTTAGGACACATTCATTAGATTGAAGTATAAAGACATCAGTAGAATATTGTAAAAGGCCACAAATTTATCGTTTAAGTTAAAAAAGAGTTTATAAATATTTCATAAGTATAATTTTCATAGCAGCTTATTCGACTCATTTTGCTGAATTTAAAATTATTCACATTTAGATCTACCTTGCACATTTCACAGTTTTATTTGTCTCTTTCTCCGAAGAAATCAAATATTTGTTTTTTCTTCTCGTAGTTTAAAAATATATCGTAAAATAGGAAAACGGAGTTAGATATAAGGCATATAACTGAGGGCATAACCAATGAGGGCTTTATAATAGTAAATTGTCACAATTATCAAGTAATCGTTATAGTCTAGAAACTACTCTTACATAAAGCATTAGTAAAACTACGAAGCAATAGTAATAATATAGTGATAAAATGTTTAATAATAATCTTTTCTATAAAAACATAGATGTACATCTATAAACACCTGTTAAGTGATATATAGTGAATTCCCTATAGCGTTTTTAGCTTTCCAAAATATCTTACTCCAGTCATTCGAAGTCGCATGTGTAATAAGCCGTAAATAAAACGAGCCATTTAGGTAGCTTATCTTGTTAGTCGCTCCGATGAATGATCGTATTTGGCATCTCCTTTCGAGCAATTATCCAGGGATTCTGCGTGTTTGGTTATTTGATCGTGTAATGAGTAGAAAGCCACCAAATCAAGCGTAAAGCAGGAGTCACGATCAGATTCATCAAACGCACCACTCATCAGTGAATTCGTGGATCTCTGTTCGATTCTAAACTTCTTCGATAGCGAATCTTGTTTCGCTAGAAATCAACGTAAATATTCTAGTGTGAATATAAATAAATCAGACGGATGCACCAAAATAACTAAACAGATTAAGCGATATAGAGGCATTAGGATGAAATATACAGTTGAATATTTATGATAGTATATACAAGAGACGTTAAATATTTCGAGATGAATTCTTGCGGAGTTATATTAAGGATAGGAACGTTAGACTTTAAAATGGAAATATAAATGCGAATGAGTGATTCGTCCACAAAAAGGAATCTTAATTGACAACTCAATAGTCCGTTTCGTAGCCCGATAAAAATATTTTAATCTAAATAAAATTATGAGGAAATTTTCAACGTGGATCATCGAATTAAAATTTCATATTTCCGCGAAATTGTAATTTCCGTCGACGAGAACAATGGCGTGCCCCAATGTCTCCGATTCCCGGAATATTTGATTGGATTTCAATTTCATTTAGTGTCCTGCGAATTAACGAAAATCAAATTATTTATTCGAGCTACACGCTCTTATGGATCTCTTAGCTTCTTTTTTTTTCAAAATTTTACCCGAATAAACTCTCACGGTCGCAATTTTACGGAATGTCGTTTCGTTCCTAGGCATTAGTCCTGCAGCTTAGGCATGTTTCTGAATGGAATCTCTTTCCATTACGTCCCGTAATTTTCTTTGCTATTTCCTTTTGAATGAGAGGTGACTTTCTCCATCAGCTCGTTTCTCTTCGGCGTCGATCGTGCCGATGAAGCAACTGCCTCTGAAAAGGGGTGCCCAAATGATTAATTGGGTATTCATTCTTTATTTTAGCTGTTTTTTTTGGGAAGAAATGATGGATGTCATGCGAAGCCTTAGTATTCGCTGCTACTACTTAAAATTTAGTTACCAGCACACAATACGTTTAGTAATTCGATAAATGAAGAAAGTACTAACAAGGAGTCACTCTCACTATTGTTCGGAAATTTTGATGAAACTTTTTATTGTGGTGCAGGAAGTGGATAATAAAGTGTAACGGGGTTCGAGCAAATGGGTCTCGGTTTCGCCACCACAATTGATTGAAAATTTATTATCAGAGTATAGTCCTGCAATACATGTCTGAGATAGTCGAATCCGTAGGGAGCAACCTGTTGTTTGGTCGTGTTTCTCATATTGTTTTCATTTTCTTTTGTTATATTTTTCTACTCTCAAGGACGATATTTTTATTCTCATATCCGATATCTGATCGAATAACCTTATTTGAACCAGATAAGCATTAATGACAGAAAATTTATCTAAAAGTATGATGGACGATTTTAAACATGGCTTTCGATAATGCTTTGTTATTCATCGAAACTCATTATGTCGGCCAATTTTGTAAATCATAGCAAACGTTCTTTACTAATTGGATGATTTTGATATGAGATTGAATACGGATAAGATGACTTAAGTACAACGAAGCAGTATAATTCATGTCGGCTTGGGTGGAAAAATGGATCTACACGTACCTATACGTAAATATACATGAATAAACGTGCATATTTATTTATAATACAATTTAGAATTAACTTTTCGGAGTAGCTCTAATATATTGTGAAACAATCTACGTCACTTACTAAAGCTAATGAATAAAAATATACGTCTATCGTCATAAATCAAAGTATTACCTTGACCATGAAATGCTTTAATAACTTCAAGTAAATCATATTCCTTTCATAGATGTGCTTAATGAAAGGCAGAATAGTGCAATTTTTAAGCTTGACCCAATGCAATAATGTAAGAGGAAAATTTCAGCGCATTATCTTCATACCTGTGTTTCGAGTGAGGAGAATTTATGCGCCGGTGGATGATAAGCACATGCTAATAAATCGCCATCCTCGTTTGGGTGGATTTAATGCTTCGCATTGTACCGTAAATATGGACATTATCATTCATTCTTAAGTTCAAATTTCAACGAGCATTTCCGCTAGCATAACACAATTTTCCCTATGAATAGAGATGCTAATAAATCATTCCTTATGCGGGGATCTCTGGACGCTCCACTAAATGATTAATAACGCCGGGATTTTAACGGCGCCGGAGAAATATGAGATCAAATTAGGGAAATTGAAAAATAAGGCTATTCACGTTAACAATATTAAAGTGTTAAAGGAGCGCGGCCGGAGCAAGGAAGTGTACACGGAAGGGTCGATTAAAGTGGCTGAATTTTCTTTACCTTAAATTAATCTTAATCAGCAGCGGGATTTTGGCCGAGTGCTTGAAGGAGGTGGCATGAAAAAAATAAAACGGAATAAATAATAAAGTGTTTCGTTATTTCTTCTGTAGAGGACGTGGGAGTTAATTGTGTGATGCAAGATACCGTGAAATGGGGACATGAGATTGAAAATTAAGTGAAATAGAATACGTGATTACCTTATAATTTCATAGTGTCTCAGAATGCCAAATTTTCTGTTTCTGAGGGTTTACTCGCGTATTTTATCATGTAAAAATTGTTTGGTATGTATATTTTGATTACTCTTAGCAATACGTTTTATTACTTTTTCTATGACTACAGTTATTAAAGTGATTCTTTATTTAAATGTTACGTAACCAATTTAAATTATACAACTTATAACCAAATACCATGCGTTTACGAACACCAAATACCATGGTACCACTGGTTTAAGGGTCAGAAAAGCTGCTTAGAAAGTGACATCGGTACACTCATGGATATTCTTCACATATTTTGATTATAAGGCGGACTCCTATACGTTCCTATGCTCTCCTTTCCCTGATTTATTTATTTATTGTAAAGCAAAAGTTAATTTTTCTGTACGAAAACTAGGACATCTCCACTAAGAATCCGTACATCTATGATTCAATAACTATTCCTCACTATAAAAGAAAATTTTTCTTTAAACGACTGTAGAATTTTCCTTGGCTCTGAAGTTTAAATCGTGTCTTTAAACCTATCATCCTCCAAAAACCGAAAATAATTGATTGATATTCGTGTTTGCTTCAGCCACCATACGCAATCTTGCTCATGGAGTGCGCTCCCGCATTAGGGGCCCTTATGTTTGATAATTAACGCAGTCAAAGGGTTTCAGTAATCAATTCGAAAGCTGCTCTTACTAGCAGCGGTTGTTCAAATTAATCTCACCCGGATTTCCAATCGGATTGGATTATTCCATCGATTTTCATGATATAGGCACATTGCTTCATCTATTACTAAGTAACTTGCGTCAATATGATCCTAAAGGAGCTAAGGAACTTACTAGAGACATTAATTATTACATATGTGGGTGTGTTTCTATATACGTGGGTGGTCTGAAAAGTTTCCGACCCCAGATTTTTCAGAAATCTTCAGAATATTTTCTGAAATTTTCAGAAAACGTGTCGAGAAATGGCGAAATGTCGGAAACTTTTCAGACCACCTATGTATATAAATAAATATACTTCTGGTTATGAAAATATGATTGGCAATTTACCGAAGTTATAGAAATAAGCATGAAAAATATCTCTCTTCTGTTTAAGTGAATTTTTTTACTACTCTAGTTTCGAATATGAATTGCGGATTGTTTTTCTTCGTCAAATCTTGGATAAACAAAAATAGGAATCGAAGTCTTGGATAAACAAGAATTTTAATAGATACGGAATGGGTATGTAAGTATATAAATTATATAATATATAACGATAAAGCAAATCATTTATCATCATAAATATGAATGCTTAGCTAGCCTTCTCAGGCTGAGAATGGAAAGCGGAGAATGCAAATTACGTCATAGAGGGTGGGTACGAGAATAGAAGACAGTATCACCTTAATATGTGACGAAATGAAATGTTTTATCCGTTCAAAGAATTTTCCTTGTTTGTTATTGGTCGGATGATAAAAACCTACACATTATTTTGTAACACACGTATAAATGATTAAATACTACGTGAAACGTCTCTGCTGCCATACTTTGAGGAACGGAATATTTTCAATTTTTCTTTCAGTACGTGATAGAGGAAAATGAAAATATATCTTACAACTTCATCCGTCTCCATCTTGCTCATGGTGGTTATATTTGGAAAGCCTCTTGGGATAATTGACGCTAAATAATAGCGTTTATTTTAAAAATTCCTTTTCTAAGGATATTGAAGGTTTGATTCATATTTCCGTCTTGCCGATCTTACTCTAAAACTACCTCACTTCTCAGTTTTTCTAGAAACTCATTTTCTTTCCAAGGATTTTAATATCTAATGTTGTGCTGGATGAGCTTCGGATCCGCCTCCGGTCTGAATACTTGCAGAAATATGCAATTCCGCTTTTGCTTATAAATTAAGTGAATTTTACAATTTTCCTCAAGAACTTTCCATCTGGCTATATTCTTATTTGTAGCTGGCTGAATAATTTAAAGACAGTTATTATTTCCGAACACATGAAGATTTCTTTCTTTCTTCGAATCCATTTCTTAATTCCAACATACGCAGGATTTCATAAGATTCTTCGGCGCCATCTTTAAAACATAAAATGTACCTAGGAAAATAACTATGATGATAAAAATTCGTCTTTATTTGGGCGAGATTGAGAGAGAGAGAGTAAAAAGTCTCTTTTTACGTATAAATCTTCGTCAATCAACACCTGAAATATACGTAGTAGCATAAGAACCCGGATATCTAGACTGCCCTGTGTTTCTGGACATTAGAATAAGATCTCAAAAAGCAAGATGTAAGGATCTTTGGGTCAAAATTACAGTGCTATCGGATTCACAAACGTTTCCAATGTGAGGATTTGTTCTTCAAAAGGACAAGAGCCACAAAGGTATGGATTCCGCAGAAGGGAGTCTGTAATCCGCTATCGAATCTCAATAACGCCTTTGAGGGCAATTCTCCCAAAAGGTCATTCAGGTCAGGGAATGCGGCTCACTTCCCCGATTTCGAATACTTGGAATTGATCTTCAGATTGGAGATGGGAAGAGGACAATAGGAAAAAGAGGGAAATTAGAGCTAGCAGTGAGTGACTCAGTTACGAAATATTTGGAATAAATCAGTTTTCTGAACGTTTCACCCTAGATAATCTTCATCCAAAGACGTTTCGCTCAAGGGACGGTTTGCTAATGTACGGTTCACCCACTTTTCATTCTGAGACGTTACGTCCAATATTCTTCACTAAAGGACTCCTCACCCTAGAGTCAGTTCACCCAAGAGATTCTCTACCCAAAGAATTTTTCACCAAATACTTCTTTTACCAAATAGTTTTTCCAAATGATATCTTAAAAATGTTACGGCAAGGTTATATAGTCACTGCATATAAATAATGTCAGCTGAAGAATAATCTTTGACGGTGAAGAACTCTGGCATTGAGCCTTGTGCAGTTCGAAAGGTAATAAGCAGTTTTTTAATCTATTTGTTTAATTTTCCAAAGCTCTTTTAAAAATATTTCATAACCTATTCTAAGAATTAAGAGGAAATAAGAAGAATCAAGGAGAAGTTAAGAAGAGATAATAAACATCAAGCTCAAGGTTCTACGAGAAGTGAAAAATTATGACTTGGCTGGGGCTCGAACCCAGGTCTCTCACTTTCGGGCAGGTGTTCTGACCTAATTTCTATTTGGGCCAGTCGCACAACTTCATGTGCAAAGTTTCTTTTTCATGCCATCAATTGTGTAACATCAAGCTCTATAATAAATTAAGGCGTATTACTTTTATCACCTTAGGGGTTCTATGATTAAAAAATGAAAAGCCAAAATAGAAGCCAAACTAAGGTGAATGCTCCGATATATTTATAGTGTTAGACGATGAATAATTGATCGTTACATTGATGCCTAATAATACCCTAATAGTTTACATTAAATATTTAGGTTAATAGCCTAAAAGTGAGGATTATGATCATAATTGATGTCATTGTAAAACTTCCTTAGGTACCGAATAACATCCATTAAATAATATAGAAAGTTTTAAGCTTAATACACCGTAGACTCACTTACTTTCGGCGACATGGAAACAGGATGAATACACATTAATACGAGTCAGACCGTAAAGTTCCGCGTAGGCGCACTGAGACGCACGGAATATATCGGTTAACCGCTAAGCGTAGGCTGAAACTCTCTAGTGTCTCTTTCGCTAATCGGCTCTTGTATGATAAACCCTTGTGTAAAGAGTCTTCGACGTAATTCCACCTGAGGCTCCCGTACGAAATGGGCGAACCTTCACTTCGGCGAGGATTCTTTGGGAGAAACGCCCACGAACCACCGATTCTCAATTGCGTCTCTGAGAGAGAGAGAGAGAGAGGGATACGCTGAAAAGGTCATCGAGAAGGAATCGCGGCTCACTTCCCTTCTTTCAGAGCCTCTGAATTCATATTCAGATGGGAGAAAAGAGGGGAAAAGCAAGTGCTAATCAGCGAGACACTGACTGACGAAAACGACGCGTAAAATGCAAAAGGAGACGCGCTCGGAGGCACCTCTTTTCACGCCGCCTGTTTGAAGGAATTACGAATTTCCGTGGGGCGAAAAAAAGAGAATGTAACCGTCGTGAAGGATCCCGGCTTTGAAGAGGACGGAAAAAAAGCGGCGGTTCGGAAAGGGAATGAAAAAAACGGCGATCGAAGAGAGCGGATTGCGACTCAGTCATCGCGTGGAGAAAAATAATAATCCTTTCGAACCGCAAATTGAAAAGAGATGGAAAGAGAGGATTCGAGAGAGGAAAGAATGGAGATGAAAAAGGGGAAGATGAGGGGATGAAAGATAAGGGAAAAAGAGGGAGAGAAGTTTTCGGATTGTTTGGTTTCGAGGAACGTGATCACAGACGAAAATAAGTTGTGATTGGTTGAATGAAATGAGGTACTCCGACGCAGATCCAGTTTTTTCCTCTCTCTCCAGAAATCCAATTTTGCGGAGTGGGTTGCGTTTTTAAATATTTACTCCGAGACACTTGCCAACGAGCGGAAATAATAAACGGCACGCGCCGCGCTTGGTAAATATTTGCGGGTGTCTTAGGAATCAGAGGGGTTCGCAAATACATTACCACAATGAAACATCTCCTCAAGTGCGTATGATATCCGAATAATGCGAGATTTTACGATAATGATGTGTCTTCCGATGGGTTCCGCCCATTTATTAGGTCGGCGTGTTCATTCATCCGAGTAACAGAGACAAGGGAAAGATAATCTCTTCAAAATTATTCCGGAACGAATAGGAGAATCTAATCTCCGGATTCCGGATTCTTGCACGTTTTGACGTCTAATTTAAAACCGGGATATTTCCGAATGTGTCTTAAAGCAGATAATTTTCTTGCTCGATGAGTGTTCATGGTCGTAATGAGATGTCCCCGTAATTTTGGAATATTCTCAGCTTTCCGATTTGGAGAGGAAAATGACAAATTTTGAATTTGAATTAATTTTAATGGATATTTTCCCATACCGAAGTTTACTAGCAGCAGAATAAATTTTCTTCGTAAGAATTTATCTATCCATGAAACATCTATGTTTCTAGAAAGAGATATTCAATGGGATTCACTTATTTTTCGATAATGAAACGGGATAGATCGTACAATAGTAATATCCTGTTATGATTCTTATTTTTTTAGTCGCTGTTCCATCATTATATAGATTAGTTACGTGAGTTATTTAGATACGCTAGACTCAAAATCCATCAAGAGGATAAAATTACATTTTCTCTGGAATAATGGATTTATTTTCTCTGAAAATGTGTTCTGGGATAAGAGTAAATTTTAATGTGTTCAGCTGGAGAGAGATCGTTTCGAAATTCATTATCCGAATTTTTTTACAAGATTAACGTATTATGTCACGATTATCGTTACATGAAAATTAAAATATTCGTCTCATGATAAGAGCTACTTCATTCACGTGATTGAGTTACTCATATTCATATTCATATTATTCCTTCCTTCTTACCCACTTAAAAACGTCTTATTCTGCATAAAGTAATTCTTATTTTACGTAAACATTTTTACTAAAAATGATAAATATATTACAATTAAATAATATTACTTACTGATTAATAACTGAGAAACTAGTCGGTATAATAAAGGGTTTGGAATTTCTGTTCAAACATATTCAAATAAGCAAACTATTGACTGTTCTCATATAATACGATACCAGAAATCCGAAAAAGAATTTTAAATATTTTATTGTCCAGAAAGGTCTGTCCTTGTTCTTTTGTATCCGTAATCAATGACTGAAGCGAGATACCATTTCTAACAGTGAGCATCATTTTTGTACCAACTTTTTTCTATTTGACAGCTTTGTTACATATTTAATTAAGCGCCCAAATGGTTCCAAACGCAACGTCATGAAAGATAACCCAGTGATGTATAATTGATGCTCAGTGGGAATGCAGTTTGAAGCTGTCCGACACAGGCAAAGATTTAAGAGGAACAGGGAGAATTTTCATGAATAAATAATGTATTAATCCCTTTTTTAAATCGAATCCCCTGATATTTTGTGGTTTGAGGGTCTCAATGAGTGAGTGTCATATTCATTCTCAAACTGAATATTGTACGTCTGTGAATATCCCATCAATAGAGTTGTACAACTTATATCCCGAATAGAGATGTTGGTTTAACCTGTCTCCGGAATATAAAGCATGATTTCCCCAAAATAGTTCCGTAGATATTTTCATTTCATGGAAAGTAATGTGAAAACCCTCGAATATTTTGCTGAATCCTAGTGAAGTTGTTGTTTCTCTATGAATTTTTTGTGCTCTCTTCAGACTTGTGGTATGATTTCCATCTCCAATTTATATGGATTATTGTGCTGAACCTGTGCTGAACTATTGTGCTGAAAGTTAAATTCTATTGAGTAAATGTTGGGTCAAGATATTGCAACCGGTACAATTGAATGGTACACCCAATATCATCTTTTATTTCTCTCAGTAAATGTTGTCGCTAAAGTAAACTGCTGGGATCTTAAAGAATAAATTGACTCATTATTGATTACTTTTAGCAATTCTTATTGTAAGTCCTCAATTAACGCTCCTTGAACATTTGAGATTAAATTTATTCCCTGCGTCTTCTTCTCCTACGTTTAACTTCTATTCATTGGAAAGCGAATTTTTTTAATTCAAAAGTTCGCGAGTTAGGAAAAGAGAAATATCGAGATAGTAGATCCGAGGATCTTTTCTATTCAGTAAAATGAATTCAAAGGGCTATAAAGAATAGCAGTACTTCTAGTATTATAATTCGCTCGCTATCATCAAAATAGGACTCAAGACAGCATTCCTTTTCGAACTTTTTATTGCGCCCTCATGAATAGTATGAATATGAGAGAGAATATTATTATTAAGTCAATATATTCCACTCCTTTTGACTGAATCAACTTTGGGGACCTCTGGTCCAGATGGCCACCTTATATATGATTTTATAATCATACAATCAAGCACTAAATGCCCTAATAACAAAACATTAAATACAATGAAATCACGATATTTTACCTGAAACAACATCACATAACTAATATTCAGAATACTCCATTCTGTTATTAATCTCATTTATTAAAAAGTATTTGAAGCTATCTATTGAATATTTCGCAGTGAATAATTTGTGGTCCCATTTAAAGTATTGCCATTAAGTATCCTCAAGATTTGAATTATAAGGGATATATTGAAGGAAAAAATAATTTTGAATTCAAATATTCTGTTCCCCAGGTTATTTTATCCAATTTTTACTTTCGCTATTGGGAACCTAAGAATTCGTTCCGACATCCCAATGAAGAATCACTTCTTAGCTTACTTTCTACTGAAAAAATATTTTATAGTCTCACGGTGGATTAATGACAACTTATATATAGGTATTCAGACGAAAATTAATGATCGGATTTGTATTTTCGTACTTTGATTGCATCTTTTTGCACAATGCATCACATAAATGCGCATTATTAGGAGTATATATTGAAATCCAGAATGAATCGAAATGTTTTAATCATATCATCCGAACACTCCCTCAGTTTTTTTTCAATGTCCATTAATATTAATTAAGTTACTATATAACAAACTAATTGTTCTGTGGGAAAATTCCACTGACGGACTCTGATACTATATTTCCCCTCGAAAATCATCTCAACAAACATCCCAATCACCACAAACAAGCACGTTAACCCTAAATCATACCTAAAATTTACATCTACATATTCTGTATGTATCTCCGCTTCTATATACACCGTTAGTATGGATAGAGATCGATATCTATTCATCCGGTAATGAAACTATATGAGCGAATTAAAATTTTAAATAGAATGGTTGACCAAATAGTTTATTTTTCATTATTTGGTCTACTTTTAGCAGGAAGCGAGAAATTCTCTTTAAAATAGTGCCATTTAAATTTTATTAGGGAGTGTGAAGGGAAATAATAAACATGGTGATTATAGAATCAATTTCCAATAATTGATTGTCGCCCGTGTAGAGGATGTAGCAGATTCCGTTCTCATAATTTTATCTCAATAAAAAGTTATTGATGCGTATCGAATGAATCAGGCACCGTTAAATGCGTGGCATGCAATTGGAAACGTAAGATATTTTACCTTCCCAGAAAAAAATTAAGAGAGCTGTGCAGGCTTATTACATGCGTGGGTATGATTTAAATCAAAGAATTGTAAATTTTCCGCAAAGCTCGGTTAAAGTTTCACTTTCACCAGTGTTCTTGGAATCGTTACTCATGCATAAATCCAAAAGTTTTCCTTGTTTGGACTATTAATTGTTTTCCATCGAGGTGAAATATTCAGCAATCATATAGTCAGCAATATAATTTAATTTCTGATTTAAAACCGAGGCTCATTTTCGAGTGATGAAATGTAAGTAGAGTGTTCATTATTATGATGAATTTCAGTTCAGTAATATTTTTGATGTTTTGAAGAAGTCCCGCTGAAATCTACGCAATGAAAATTTCGATACTTGGCGGTGCATTGACGCCTAGTATATAGGCCAAAACAATGCGAGCAAGTAACAGGTGTTGCCGCAATTCGGGGGCAATGGATCTTCTATCGAAGGAACAAACTTTATTTGATTAACAACTATTTGCAAGATCAAAATTTCTGCTTTTAAATATTCCGTATTTATTTGAAAACTAGAGAGATGGCTGAAAATATTGAACATGTTGTTTTGGACAGCATTATATTTATTATTAGCTTCAAAACTATTGATAACATATGGCAAGAGAATCCAATTCCATGAAGACAAGTCAAGTATAGGCATTCCGGAATAAACTACCTTCGTTATCCGAGATATCATCGTAGTAATTCAATATTTCTTTCTATAATAATGATTCATTCTAGAATAACCTTTCACTCTCTATAATATTTATATACATTTTACTAAGAGGTGTAAGTAATAATTCGTTACTTGTACGTCTGTTTGTCTACTAATCACTATAGAAGTCGCTAATTCTGACCCTTCTCTGTGCTTTTTGCAACCGAAAGACTAGTCAACAGATGGCTAACAGACATTTTACGCCTCTAATACGTTAACAGACGGGTTTCATTTATTTTTCTTACTGCATATTTACAGTCGGAATTTATTATTAACCGCTGGTATTTACTATTATTACTATGTATATGTATTTCAAATCTATCTTTATACTTGCATTTAAGCATGAAAACAGCCTACTGATATCAAAATTAGCGATCATACTTTATGCGTTCTAAAATCGGATGCATTTAATCCATTTTATCACAGTTGAATCACAGTTTCATTTTTCAATAATATTCCTTTGAGGGGCGATGTACGTTCCATTACTCTACACCAAGAAATACCCTTGTAATTTTAACACATTAAAGATTGAATGTGTTGGGTATCCTAGACTAAGCTCGGGAAAGAATCACATATTTCGCATTTAAACTTTGTCGGCTTGCAAAGCCGTGATTACTTAATTAACTACTGCTATTATTTATGTGAATTTATGGGTGGGAGGCTAGTCACTTTTCATAACTTCTACTCATTGTTCAACTTCACAGCGGCAAGAAGTGAAGTCTTCTGGAAGGGCGAATACGATTTGGAATCAGGAAGAATGATACGCGTTTAGCCTCAAACTTTGCTGCCGCAGATAAATTTTTCTCTGGACGAAACTTCAAACGGTTTATTCTCGTAGAGAAGGCCATTTCGCCATAACTAGATGCGCTCCGAGATCATTCCGACCACGAAAATCGGATTTGATATCAAAGCCTTTTTCACTTTGCTCTCCAAAACGTGCATCTCACAGCCGTTTGTCATGCTAAGCCAAGAACTTCGTCGGCTTGGTTTTGAAAATTTCCCGTTTCGAATGTCTGTTACGCCTAACCTTCCGTATAACTCTTTGTTCGGTGAAAGACAACTTCCGGCGCCAAAGTTAGCCGGAAGAAGAGTTGCAATTTATATTTTAGTCCAGAAGTCGGTGAGTTACTCTTGCATACATTTAGGTCACTCTACCTTGCTTGTAAAACCTTGGGATAATTCCATTCACTCTAAAAAATATTTGTTGTCACCGTCAAGCTATATTTAATCCTCTAGTCTCCTCTAATCACGAAGATCATGTAGTACAGTATCTCTCAAATGATGTGCCACTTTAAAATGAAATATCCTATTCGACTGTTGACTGAAGGTCGTTTGTAATTTTGTCCGGTGGAAAATTTGTAAAGGCACTCTCACTTTATGTGATATGTAAGTTGTATTAATATCTCCCGCGAAATTTAGGGCATATTTAGCGAATATTCTGATGTTTTCTCAGTGCAGGAGCTTACAATAAACGTCTTAATAAAAAACGCAGAACGATATTTTATATTACGGAAATCCACTCACAATTTTTATCGACGACGGATTTGGGATATAAATTTTTTTTTAACATTTGGGAATAATATGATTTATCGCATTATTCTGCGAAATGCGTCATTCAGTTTACTACTGTTTTGAAAATTAATTTTGATGTTCTATATATACGGTAATGGATACATTCCAGGGACATTTCGTAAAATTCTTTTCCATAAATATTTTATAACAACAAAGTGGCAGAGTATCGAACAATCCCATTGAATAGTCCCATTCTTCCATCAAGAAGATAATAGAGGCATTTTATTTCAGATATAAGGCCCTCTATCTAGCAAACAGATATTTTACAACGGATTAATATTTTATCTTTATCATTGTACGCATTCCTAGATGGTACATAGGTCCACGATGTTGCTTAAGCTATGAAAGTGGGCGAAGTAGTTTTATATGAGCAATAAAATGGCGGAAGACGGACGTTCAATAAATTTGCTTTTGTATTACTTTAGTTTCATCTCAATATATACGATGAATTTTATGTGGAACTTCTTTTTTACGCAATATTGTCTTCAAAATGTTATGGTAATGCACATTAAATGTTACTGCATCACTGTTATTTCATATTTTCATTTATTTCCTATATTATCCTCTTTTCTGATACTAGCATGGATCCACAATTCCTTACGTATACTTTTAAAGCATTTTGAGAAAAGGAGAAAACTGGAAATGGAAAAATAAACATTTCAAGTAGTTGGTTAAAAGAAATTCGCTTACTTGATTTTCTTATATATTTCTAATCCCTGGATAAAGATTTATGTACCCTTACGCGATCTGAACCCAGAATTATCGTCAAGATAAAGTAAAACTTTAATCGAAAGTTAAAGTAACGGAACGATATAAACATACGCTTTAAGGGGGGCCATCAAAAATCAAAACCGGCCAAAATATCATCGTAAATAACTTTATTCCGGCCTTCTTGCGCCCGGCATTCCGCGCCCGAATATATGCAATAAAAGTTTTGCAAGTCTATAGCTTCTCTTTACTCCAATTTCGCGGGATTTACAGTTAAGGCAGTAAAAGTCAAATGCGGGGTTTAGCTTGCAAGCGCGTCGAAGGGAGGCCATAAGGGGGTTTATGCAAGGATAAGAGAAGGGGCGAAAGGGCAATGCGCTCTTAAAAATGCTCCTGGGATTCTCAAAGACATTGATCATCACCCGACTAACTTCCACCCCTCCGGGCTCTGCATTCTCTAAACACGGCGAGGCAAACAAATGGCCTTATTTTTTCCTCGAATACAATTTCTCAAGGTAACGAGGTGAATAAACTCTTAGAACGCTGAATTAAGTGGAAGGTATTTTAAAAATTTTCTGTGACTTTACGGCGCTGGATGTTGTAACACGCTCAAGCAGTAGAATATCATTACCCACCCGTAGATAAGACAGTAATATTCGAGATTGGTTCTCAGATGACAAAATATGTCCCCAGCTTTGGGATGGATCGTAGAGAGAGATTCTGAGATTCCTAATATGCGAGTAGTAAATGGAGATTGGAACTCGGAGAGAAAATGTGATTACCGTGAAATCCGATTGTAATAAATGGATCTCTATTAAGCCTTTATTCCTAGTAACTTATCATCAGATATATTTGATTAAAAACCCAGCTAAGCCAACGTAATTTCTTCTAAGGAAATTAATCCTCTTCTATTCCATGTATTGGTAGAGGTTGAATGAATCACCTTTCATAAAGACCTCTCCGTGGTAAAGATGTATAATTTTCTTTTTCGTAAAGTAATACAAGAAGTTCTCGAAATATCTTTTTTTAGCATTTAGATAGCAATTGAACCTCAACAGATGATATGGCAGCTTTTTTGATAAGCTAGCCAAGCGTCAAATGTGACTTAATAGTGCTTCTAAATACTTTTCTTTCTCATAGCTTGTAATTTACTTAAATTTCAGGAAAAATTACTTTTTAAGGCAATTTTGTTTTGATTTTATTGCAGAAGCTGCCAAAATATATACGGCTGGTGGGAAATTCATTTTTAAGGCAAGAAATTATGCTCATTTTCGGGCTTCCTCTGCGATAAATCCTTCGCTTTGAATCAAGAGTTCTAACCCAAGAAAAACAAAACGTTCCTCTTATTCATTCAAATCGATTTATTGGTTGAAATTTATTATTTATCTCTATACCTTATGTAGATAATAATGATATTTAGAGGCTCCATAGGTTATAAATATATTTAGTTATAAATTACCCAAAGCACGAATTCACCAGAAATTATGTAAATTTAGGAAAAAAAAATTATGAGCATTACACTTCTAATGTACCAAAATAAGTACCTTTACATATCTGTCAAAAAGAATTAAGCTCTGATATCGGTCAGCCAATTCTTCGCATTTCTGGCATTGATGATCGTTTCGCAGAATATTAATAACAAAATATTACAGAAACAAAATACTACAGAAAGCAAATATTTATACTTTTGCATTTATTTTCACAACTTGATTGATTATGACAGAAATGGATATTAAAGGACAAAAATGTGTAAAATCTAAATGAATCTAGTGCTAGCGATTTCATGCAGAACGTCGCCCAAAGGCAATCCATAATCTAGCTCTTTGTATAAGACTAGTCTGTGAAAGTGGGGACGGATTTTCCATTAGGCGCACTGAGCTAAAGGTCTCTCTCTTTGGTGGGAGAACGGGGACCGAAAAAAAACGTTTTGTCGATATTTAAGATGAATAATCTTTGGGAGGAACTACAAAATGATCTTTGCGCCTTGGGCCTCTTATTTCTGAAATTCGCCCCTGAGTGAAAGGTTTGTGAATTTCTTGTGTGTTAAAGCTCGGGAAAAAAGATGTTTCCAATGTGAGGAAAATCTGCTAGTTAATGACGGTACGAAAAATTACACTTTTTATCGCAATTTCATACAATAGGCACGTATAATTGATGACCCGGTAAAGGTTACTTGGAGTATGTGTTGCTAAGAGCAAGAGTAGTTTTTACTCCAAATTATCACTTTCCTTTCCTTCTTCATCTCTCTCTCTAACACTCTTTCCCATCAATTTCCGCCTCTTTCTCTTGAGCACCAAAGTTTCCCGAGATGCGCTGCTGGGTTCTTTCTAACTTTAAAAGGGTCGAGGATTCACAAAAACCATCATTATCCCCAGAAGACAAAAGAAACTTTGAAAAAGTACACAAGTTCGAGGGGAAGATGGACTCTATATAAATAGTGGATAGTATTCGCTAGGAACAAGGGACTGAGCGATGAAGGCTTGGAAAAATTAAAAGGAATTCCGTGGAAATTGAGAAAGAAATAACATATTTTGTTTATCAAGATTTCGGAATGATTTTGAAAGACATTCTGCGAGGTGAATACTGTAAACTAAATTTCTAATATCCATTTCCATTATCCATTATATAGTATAAACACTTAATTACTAATATCCATTTCAATAAAGGGTATTTTAACTGTTAGTTATTATAAGAGTAATTGGAAGGATGTTACTCCAGTTTTCATCTTTTCTGTTTAATTTAATGTTTCTCAATTACAGCAGTTTTATTAATCTATTGTTTACACAGAAACATTATAAAATGATTGAAGTGAATATGAAAGCAGTCTTGGCATGAAGCATTATTATTCAAGGGAATCATTACGTAAATAAGCTAGCATCTCAAAATGTTATTCATACGAGGAAACTTTTCACAAATAGTGTATGTTTGTTATTGGGTCATTTAGAGTATGATATTCTAATAACGTTACCCCTTTTATAGGTTGTAACTAAAGTAGTTCTTAATCATTTTGGTGATTATTGCAACATATACAGAACAAAGAAACAATTGTAATATGTTAATGAAGACAACCATATTAGCCCTTGTCGGTGACGCGAATTAAACTGATTGTGCTCGTTTGTACCTCTCATCACATAAAATAGAACCTTACGACACAATAATTCAATCCATTGGCAAGCTCATCTGACACTCTGGAATCACATAATGCGCGGTAAATGCTAAGAGAGAATAATCTCGATGAACGGGAACAACGATCATAGTTCACGTTGGCTTCAAAGAAACACCCACAAGGGATTCTAACTGCTCCCATGGCTCATTGACTATTATCCAGTGCTGTGAGCTTGACGCGTACATTTCAAACATGCTAAATACGCAAACAAGTACCACGGAAATTTCCGCTTTAAACAAAGAGTGATTTTGTCTCCTGTTATTTACTGCACACGCAAACATTTACTAACCATAGAATCGGCAACGTAGGAGATTTTACATAACAGAATAAAAAATAAAGTATTTTTTGTTTTGCTGACTTAAAATATGGGTGGATATTATCGAAATCAACGCGGAGTAAGCTAAACGCAGTTTATGTAATTTTTTAATCTCAGCGATGTTCTTGGAATTACCATTCATGTCGGAAAATGGAGCTTTTCCTTTTTTTAAATTACTTTTGCTCCGATTGATGTGAAATATTCCAAAGGCGTATAGTCAGCAACATAAATTATTTCCAGATTTCAAATTGAGGCTCATTTGCAATTGATAAATGGAAATTATATGTTCAATGTTATGATGAAGTTCAACCTGTATAATATGTGTCGTATTCTGCATGAAAATTAGTACTGTATTCGTTACTGTTTATGGAAAGATATTCAGTATCTAAATAACCGTGTGAAATCATCGTTAGATGCGAGTTTCTAGTTTAATAATAGGAATTAAAGACATGGTAACGATTCTAAATATGGAATATATTTTCAGATAACTTTTATTGCTCATTTAATTTGTTCAAAATTGTATCTCGAATATATTTTAACTCTTTGACCTTTCAGGCAGTCCTATGGCAGCATATTTATTACAATATTTTAAGAAAATATTAGACGTCTCCAATACAGAATTGTCCAAAGTAAAGGAGATCCTAATTTGGAATGGCAATTGCTCTTAATTTAGAATATTGAAATAATAGTTTAGAAAAGGCAGTACATTACGCATTCTTGAAAGATTATATCAAGTTGCTCTGAATAAAGAACATAATTTTAGGGTATTTTGTTGTAAAAATAATTTATATGCAGTACATAAATGTTAATAATATTTCCAAAATCCATAGAGGTATGACCGTTTTAGCACTTGCTGTGAACTAGAGCATACGTTTCCTAAGATTTAAAAGAAATACAATGAAATTGTAAAATTTATAATGATTTTGCCAATTTTCATTTATAATTGTTATTTGGAACATTTTCGAAATAATAGAGTTAGAATCAGTGTAATCATGAAAGCATAGGTTAAAAGGATTATAGGAGTAAAAAGCTTAAATTAACTCATTGCATTTAAGAATCAAAACATGAGTTTTAAAATAGGTACACAGTTGGAACCATATTTATCACGCTTTCTTCACTATCAATTATGAACAGAAAACAATGTTTGATAGTAAGCTAAGCTGCGATAAAAATTGTATTTAAAATATATTAGAGGACGCATTATAAAATAATTTTAACAGTTATTTTAACTATATCAAAGGAAATAGACCAAACATTTTCATTGCATTGGAAATGTATAAAGATATCAATTCTTTTGATGACGATTTCAGTTCCTCTTCCGCCGGAATCGGTTTATTACTTACAAAGCCTTCAAAGGCTAAGCAATTTTATTGATATCATTTTCCTATCATGATAAATTGAGCCGTAGAAAGATGAGGCTTTAATCAGATTGGAAGGACGCTCAAACTGTTCTCTTTAATGTTATCTTTCATTTAGAGCACTTCGATTCATTTCACTGTGAAGAATAGCCTCATGGGTGTAAAGTATTCAGCCCTTGGGTTTGGTTTGGTTCACTAGCACCATTAGCTGTGAAAAGATTCCGAGAGAAAATGATGCTTGTTACGTAATACCTGGAGTGAAATAAGTTGCCCTTGCTTTAATCACTGAAAAAGAGTAGCGTAAAGGAGTAAGTTCACGTATATGCAGCAGAACGACCTTATGAATAAAGCATTTTATAGCATTCAATAAAGCCAAAGAGAAACAGATGTGAAAAAAGAGATCTTTTCATTTCTGTACTCGCTTTCCAAACACCGCTATTCGTGCTTAGATAAATTTCTCTATATCGTGCTTTTTCAATATATAGTGACCATAATGAAAGCCAGTATGTATCACTCATACCTCAGTAGTTTACATGCATGGGTGGTCTGAAAAGTCTCCGACATTTCGCCATTTCTCGACATGTTTTCTGAAAATTTTCTGAATATTTCTGAAAAATCTGGGGTCGGAAACTTTTCAGATCACCCTCGTATTTTTCGGCAATAAAGAAGTTAGAGAACTGAGGAGGAGAACTGAACTGAGGAGAAAGTAAACAACAGATATATTTTTCTTTGCCTTCTTCAATATGACAAATGAAGATATGCCAAGTAAGAGGGTGATTTTGAAAAGTTTAGCACCTTCTTTTCCTAGATACGCGCACAACTCCTTACGTTATACTTAAGGGATGTTCCTCCCCCTACTATTTTGTTAGGCTGGTGCGTCATAGAGAACGCTGGCCGTGAACGACGTCGCTCAGTCGGACGAACCCCTTCGTCCTTGGTTACTCGCCGACAAAGTCTCCCAAAACCGCATGTCTGAATGTTCTGGGAAGATGGCTTAATTGGATGGAGCTGCCGGCAAATGGAAGATCCGGGTCCGAGTCCCGGTACTGTCAGAAATTGTACATGTTCGCCTTGCCTTGGAAATTCATCAAAGCAACAGCGTAAAGGAACGTTTAACCATGAAGCGATTCTAATAGCACAAACAGCGTGATAGAAACAATCAAATAATTAAGATAGTTAGTGACCGAGTAACACATTTCCATCCTGACCGAGTAACACGTTTCAATTCTGTGCAGATATATCTTGAACTATTTATAATGTATTGTCTGATATATAAAGAACCGTTTTTACTGAAAGATAGACTTAGATTATTGAAAAGATAACCTCGAATATCGGGGGTTACGTAAAGCGAGAGTTCGTGAAGTAGGAAGCAACTCTGTTTTAGAACTTTTGCATCAGATGCTAAATAGATGAAATATTCATAACTCAAAATATTTCCACTGTTCCATTTAAAACAAATAAATGGAAATTTAAGTCCGAGTAAGAAAATTTTCAAGTCACATAACCCTACACGCAACCGCTGTACAGCCGTAGAAGTGATATTTAATCAGCATAATCTATATTTTAAAGAACAGATATCTAAGAAATAGAATCTTAAGAAAAGAGTCTTCCGTTTTTTTTTAAAAAAGAGACTACTCTGGTTAAATATCGGTGGAAAATAAAAAAGAGGGAGACGTTTCAAGAAACGGGCGCAATGAATATTTTCTTTCCGCGGGGCTGGAAGAAGAAATCATTGCATAGAAATGGTCTGATAAACAAAGACACGAAAAAGAAGAAAAATCCTGGAGCAGGAAATATTCCACGGAAGAGATTGCGCAAGAAATTCGAAGCATTCCCAAGAGATTGGGCTAAACGTCATCCGTACGAAAACATTTGATGAGAGGAAAGAGGAATGCGGCACGAAGAAAGTTGAGGGATGGAGAAGGAACAAACGAAATGAGAGCGGAGATTGAACAGGAAGGGAAGGGATATTTGGCTATTAGGAAAATACAATTTAGTAATTTTAGCAAACAAAGAATCCCGGATGGGGCGAGAGTATGGCGGCGAGAGAGAGGGGGGAAGATTAAGAGACAAAGGAGGATAGGGGCGCGAATGACGGCTAAACAAAGTGCGGAGGGAGAGGCGAGGTTCGTTATTTTAAATTAGAACACCGGGGTAGAATATTACCGACGGAATTAAAAGTTCTTTTTGCTCGAGATGGCTCCTTTATCACAAGATTTTCTTTATTTCCAAGCGGAACAATCGCAAATATTAATTAAAAGGGCGAAATTACATTTGGAGCATGAAAATGATACGTGGCATGCTCAAGTTGCTAATTTTCACGTGAATTTTGATGCGTGGTGGATTTCCCGCTCCAGATTGTCCTCTTTAATTTAAAAGCGGTTATCGAAAGGCGCTTGGTTAATATATATACCAAAGTGAAACATGTAGAATTCTCGAGGGCGTAATTAATTTAATTAAAAACTCAAGGACTCCGACTGGAATGACAGGCCATTATTTTTAATGGTGACTCATTATGTACTGGATAGATGGATTGATGTTTATTTGCGGAAGGCTCGAAGTAATAACTCCTGTATTTTAAATAACCTCTCCCTAATAGCTGCTGGATCCCATAATGAAGTTATATTCCAAATTAATCATTGAACTATGGAAGAGTATTTTCTTGAAAAGTTTTAATGGAATTTTTGATGAAATGCCTAGGGGAAATATGGAAATACCGAAGAAAATAGTAACTCAAGAGCGTGTTAAGGATTCTTCTGGTTAATCCCTAATACTTAAGTCATTAAATCTAAGGAATGTCTAATATAGAGCGGCGGTTCTTAAATTGGTTGCCTGAGGAAACTTTTGCTAATTTTTTGTTCCCCGAAAACTTTGCATTTTCACATACACAAGGAGATTTATTTAGATTCCAAGTACCATCAAGTAGATAGAATAAATTTTGACAGGACGGCGTAGTGGGTTGAGGCACCTGGGCGACTATGAGGTCTCGGGTTCGAATCCGGTCGCGAGCGCTAATTGTAAATTAGTGGATCTGAGTACATGTTGTAATTATTGGATGGAGTTTTTAAATGGTAATTTTTAGTGATTTTATAGTTAGAAATTTGTAACTTCGTTTATATTGTAGTAGCAAAAACTGATGACGCCACCTGCCCTGACTAAATACGGCAATACTTTACACAATAAAATAATATAATATTAATTACGAACAGTTTATTGTTCAAATACTTTGACCGATTTACATAAATCAGGGAAATAAAAGTACGAAATATATCAAGGTTGAACTTCACATTAGTTGAGATAAAAATTTATACACGAAGATCCCTTAAGATAATTCCAAGAACCCTTATAGGACCACGAACCCTAGCTTAGTAATAGCTCGTCTAGGGCTTGCTAAATCTGCGATCTTTTCCGGCGTTCTTTATATGACCTTTACTTCCTCCAACTGCCTCAGCTATATGTAATATTTTTCTTAGTCTCGCTGCTTATGTCCAGTGAAAATGTAAGGAAAACCTATTCAGGTTCATTTGGAGATTAAATTCACCTTTATTTATATAATTTCCACGTTAATCTATTTGAACGTAGATAGCAAGTCACAAAAGAACGGCCGTATAATTTTGTATGCGATCTAATGTTTTCTTAATCAGGCGAATTTTATCCGAGGCTTTCTGGTGAAAAAAGGTTCCCCACCCTTGGTCTATTCGATCATAGTTACTGGAAAAATTAAAGTACCAACCAACTCGAATCGGGCTAAACAAAATTTATAAATATTAAAAATTAAAATACTAAAAAGTATACTCCAGAGTTTGTAGGAGAATTAAACACCTATGAAAGATGTTTTACATCCCTATTTTCGCCGCAAGGAACGAGGGGTGGTTCTGAGTCAAGAGCGACTAATTAGGAAGAATTATCTCTCGAGAACGGTAAATATTTGCTCTCTTGGATAACAAAACCCAAATCAGAGCCGAGATGCCTTTGAAAATTGAATGTATCCACCTTTGGGTCTTCTTTCAACCCCCGAGTGGCCAAAAATTAACCTCTCGAGAGGGATACGCAATAACGAAGCCAAAAATCAGACCAGTTTCGCTTTCGAATCTTTTATTCCCACTTCCAATAACACGGTTCGACGCACCGAAGCGCTCACAATAGCCTTTACCGGCAAATAAATCTTCAGAAACGGAAAAATTCTCTGCGCCGTGCTTTATGAAGCATGCTGAAGGTATCGGCGCTGGGTATTGGGCCAACATCGAATCACTCGATAATTCACGCCGACCGCCGAAAATATCCTCCCGAATTCCAAATACGGGCTTTCATTCGCATCGCGCCACTCCTTTTTTTTATTTTCTCGCGGTCTCAGAGCGGAAAACAGTCATTAACCACCGAAGCCCCGGGAAATACCACGCACTCCGGGCTTCGCTTTCGTCATAATGAAGTACGCGTTTCAAAGATCGACGGATTTATTTTTTTCTCTTATTCAAGTTTAGGTTTCGATACGTTGATGGAAGATCAAAAACAGGAGTGCTTAATGAATATCCGTCTTCGTATCCGGAGGAGGCCAAAGTGTTTTGAAACGTCTTGAGATATTGATAACCGGTTGAGATGTTTACCTTTCCGATGATTGTAAGTTTCGGTGATGCATCGGTGAGATTAGATGCATTCTTGACATTAAAGTTGTTTCATTTTGGTTTGCGAGGTTATTGGTCTCAGACGAGAACATTAGTAATGATGATTTAATGAAATTCGTCAAAATTCATTATAAATTGTGATACCATTATACATTCTGGTTATATCACAATAATTGTACCGACAGATCCATGAATTGTAGGATAGATATTATTATAACCTTTTAAATGCTGTAATATTCATTTACTTTGTAACAATGCATCTACTATATAATTACATATCTGCAATGAATTATAGATATATTAAGTATAGTGGTGGAAAATTATAAATACACACTCGAAAATATCTTTACACATTATAACCTAAAAGTATTTCCTGGTTATAAACAATTTATTATTATATCTTATTAGGTATCTCTTTTTGAAATATTACAGTACCTGAATCGTATGGAGTTCTTTTATATATACCTATTCTGAATGTGGAGTACACTAATTTATTATTCCTCCTAGTGTAATATTTTGTGCTGTGATTGACTCTTGTCTTCACAATGCTTCGTGCTTACTTCATTTCTCTGATCGCTCTCATCTTAGGGCTTCCGAATAGCCTAAAGGGTAATGCGTTAGCCTTCGGCGAAAGCGGTCCCGAGTGTAACTCCCAAAGGGAGCCTATGTTTGCGAAATGACTCCAGCTGTCGAGGCATTTTTAATAGTATTACTACTGAGTTCTCATCCGCTAAAGGCTTTTTAATGACCTTGATCACCTTTCTGGACCTATTAAAATACTTCCTTTATCAAACATATCGTAAATACTGTAGACTAGGCCCGAACAATTTCTATGCAGCGAATGGTTTTGTGTATATGAACAAAAGTGATCGTGGGCTACAGATGAAGATCATAAGAAAATGAAAGTTACTTCGTAATTTACAAAGACAAATGTACAAAGTATACTAATTTATATCTGGAGATAGGATATCAAATACATAATTAATTTGATGTAATTTATATTCTAAAAATTTTTGCACCATTTTTTGTATTTATAGAGGAGATTGACTATCTTAAAGTAACTTCCTAATGCTTCTCAGTTTCAATAAGTTCATTCTCAACATTTAAATGCTAATTTTTGTATGTAAGTAGAAATTCCTACACTCATTGTGGGACACAGGGTTAATTCCAGTTTTTCGTATGTGGGCTGCGGGCCGTATGCTGTGCAGACCTGCTATGGACAGAAAGTTTCTCTCCCTCGGCAGGTTAATGTGCCAAGAGATTCATCAGTTAACTCACTTTACTAATCCCTTACTATAAGTCATTTATCCTTTTATGTGCTAATAATCCTGGCTTCTGCATACACGATCTCTGTGTTGCTGTTCGAATTCAAACATCCATTTATCCTACCTGTGCTTTCTCTTTCAATCGACTTTGCTCTTCAATCAGTCATAAGGGACTCGTTATGTATTTCTCTTTATTCGCTTACTGAAAACGAATGCAAGACTTAATAAATACGAAACACACTCCTTCGTAACGATTTTTACCAACACAGGCGACTCTGTTATCGTTAATTTAAAACGAATGTTGTATCGCCAAATACGGTTTCTCTCTGATAAAACCTTCGCTTACGAATTCTATTTAACGTTGTTTTTAAAGCGGATCTCTCCGATGATGGAAGGGATTGGTCGCTCTGTTTGATTCGGTTTCCCACGTAATTTACTCGTTAATTGAGGGGTCAATGAAGTTTTCCTATTTTTCGATTTGCAAGGTTGTTTAGAAAACGAAATCCACTTGGGCATATTTAAACACAGTAACGCCAGATGAAAGGATCAAATTTTCCATTAATGCGTAAACATCTTCGTAAACGAGAACTTTAAGTTTTCCTTTTCGAGTTGTTTTCGGAATTATGATTCTCGTTTGCGTATTTTCGTTCAAAAAGCGTTTGAATGAGCGTTTTATGCACAAAGAGCAGGCATCAAGTGTATTATCGAGTTGAGTTTTTGGACTTAACTTTAAGCATACTATATTTGGTAATTCTTCTTCCTATACTTTAAAAATGTTTGCATGGAGTTTAAATCATAGTATTGTCCTTATAATGTTAATTAGTTTTGTAAACGTAAAAGGGAAATGATATATATGACCTGATAATCTCCGTTAAATGCGTCGCATGCGAATTCTTGTTAAATGTGTTTTATTTAAGCTTACGTTTTGATTCGTAATTTTTTACTACGGAAATAAAATATCTTATGCATTTTTTTCCTTCATTTTATTACTTATAGCATCAATTTTAAAGTTTAACAACATTGGGTGACATTAGGAATTGAATTGTGTGTATGTTTTTATTTAATTAGTTATTAAACTTTAAGGGAAATTCCATTTGTTTATGCTTAAATAGATAATTGTTACAGATTTTTTTTTTAAAGGTATGATTGAAATACTGACGTAGGATGGAAATCTCTTCTGCGGCAGTCAAGGAAATAGATTCAGAGATTATTCCTTTCAAACACTCATTTCCTCCAATACTCAGCTATAACTACTGGAGATGTAAAGACCCCCTACGGAAAGGCAGCTTGCAGGGTAGGTCTGTAGATGTCGACTATCTAGGAATTCTAGATTAAGTTTTTATTTCTGTAAAACATGATTTGATGTTCAAAGTTTCGTAAATATACCATCAACATCGAAAAATATATTTTGATTCACTTAGCGTAACTTATAACGAAGATTTTACTTGTATCTTAATCAAGTAGATTGCATTGTGCAGGTGATTTATGCCACGATAAACAATTCTTCCGTCATACATAATAGATATAAGCTCCTATTTCGTCCTAGTGGATTTCTAATTACATAATCCTAATCCATTAATAGAGTGGTCAATAGAGATTGACTAAACACGACATCTATTTTATTGAGATTGATCATCGAGTAAAACAATAAATACATATAGGACGTTCAATTTAAACTTGTGAATGAGCAAATTGATTTTTGAAAGAATTCATAAATGCAGCGGACGAAGGGAGAAAGAAAACTGATTGGTTACCTTAACTAATTACAATCATCATGACAACCGAAATGAGGTTTTCTCTCAATAAGGATAATTGCGAGCAGAACTAAATACTACAGTCCTTCTCATTGTGATTATCGATAGCCCTTCACTTCACATTTGAGTTTAATTGACATTAAGCAATTATTTGCAACAAAGTTAAATGAAGTAGCCATTTGGCTGAATAATTCGATTTCACATCTTTTTATAGCCTTGTGGAAGCTTAACAATTTATAACACACTCTGCTCAGATTTATCCGTCCTTTTTTTCCAAATTACAAATGAAATAGTGAATTCAGGACTCCCCCTATTCTAGCTTACAGAATCTTAATTTCTCCTTTGAGTTACAGAGAGTATTTTCTGTGACGCTTCAGAAAGATATTATTAAGAATTCAGGCATTTCTTGATCGCTCTATATAGATCAATTTAAATTTCACATATTTCTAGCTAAATATCAATAGTCATAAATAAATATGAAAACAATTTCTCGTTTATTAAGTGAATATCCGTACATACTCTTCTTCTTTTCGTGGGTGTTTACCTCCAGTGGATATACTATTTAGTCTGTAACCAAAAAATCACTTGATATTTCTCTTCACAAACTTTTATTTCCTTTTTCTACATATATTACATTGTTTATAATCTGAATTCATGTATATATATATTTTGTATTACATCTTGATAAGGGTTAAATGGAAAATAGGAATTTATAGCCCCAATTACGACCAGTAATGACATTTTGCACGGTATTGGATTGTATAAATGAGTTAAAACTCTCGAATTCGCTCTTTTATCATCACTGTGCATTAAATATAGATAAATATATATCTTCAATCAACCAATTGACTCGCTCCTATTAATAATTTAACTCGCTCTGGAATTTAGTAATGTGTCAATTAATTGTGATTAATTAACACGTTATCAAAAAATTAATTAATCATTTACCATAAATAAATTACGGGTGAATGGATGTTTACGCTCATTAATAATTTAACTTGTTGTAGAATGTAATAACGAGGCAATTACGTAACTAGCTTTAGGGTAAATTCAGACGGTTAAAGCAAACCGTTTGATTAATATGCGAACCTTCCCAGTGGTACTAATTCAATAACTCCCTCGCCGTACTTCTAACCAACGTACACCTATTCGTCGATCCATTCCAGATGTCATAACCAACGCTAGGTTAGGAATATTTTTTTTCGTGCTGGATAGAAAGACCTCCACGGATAATGCTCAGATCGTTCGCATAAATGGATCGATGGGATTTTTTCTTCCTCCCGCTCTCATCCTACTTCCGGTTGGTTCCGCATCTCTACGAGAACAACGTACAGCGAGGAAAAATCTCCGCTCTTCATATAATGGCTTCGGGGCCTATATTATATCTTCTCTCCTCCCACACGCCTCTGCACCCCCAATCTACTCCACCGCTCCAGCCTCAAAGTGGTTGCCTTGGAAACCACTCGCGAGCGACCTCAAACAGGTAGGAAGAGAAGGATGGATGATAGGCTTTCGAAGAGAGAGAGAAACGCCTCGATTAAATTGTTCAAAAGCGTTTGCGGTAAAATGCGAAGCAAGTTTTCTGGGAGTTTCCAGATTTTTTCGCGAAAGCGGAGGAGAGTGTGGAATGTTCTCCATTCTTTCTTCCCCATCAAAGTCTTTCGCGTTTCTTCTTATTTTCGGGCGCTCAAAATTGAAAACGTTTTTCGCCCTGAGATCGACGTGCTCAACTTTCTTCAGGAGGAGAGGCGTATTGCGGAAGCGGGGGAAGAAAAGTTTTCTGCTCGTTTTGCGAGAAAATTATTTACTGAGGTAGCCTCGTTGACGCGGCGATGGAGGTGTCGATGCTTTGACGGGGAAATCAGCCGAGAAAGAAATTTCTGTTTTTACGTGAGTGAAGTTTTTCTCGGTCCATCAACGCAGTATCTAATGTGGTTCTTGTTACAAACAAATATTGCTTATTTTTGTGTTTATGTTTTTAATTCTTATCCCTCGTATTTGGCTTCTATTGTACGTAAAAGAGGCTGCATTTACATTTTGCACTGTACTATTATACATTTACTTTTTCCCAGCAGATTGCTATATTAATAGTTCTGCATATTGGAGTTTCATTCATTTCGATCACTTTCAATATGTTAAGTGTTAACCTTTCATATTCAAAAGCTATTAGTTCTTTTGACCAGACTTCATTTCTTCGCACAGAATCGTTTTCGAATTCCATCAGGTAACAGAAAAATGTAATATGTAATATAAAAAGGTACATGGATCATTCGCACTGTTTAATGAGGAATTCATTTATATGATATGCTATTCACAAAAGGAGAGGCATAAAATATCGATTGTACTATGAATTCCTTTAATATCTCCAAACTTTTAAAGATATATAGATAAGTAGAGCCCCACAATCCTTATTATCAAAATAGGATATCGGAAGAACGAATCCTTTTCTTTTGTGATCTCATCTCATAACTTGTGTAACATGAAGAAACATACATTTTGAGATTTACCCGCATTATCTCCTGACGTTTCGATGAAACTTTTTGCTACTTGAGCTTTCATATCCACTGAAAATAAGATTAAGAAGAGATTCTACTCAGATTAGACCCATAAATTTATTTATATTTTTTAGGAAGACACTACGATAGATAGCAGTAGCATTAATGTAAAAAATCTTTCGGTTAGAGAAGAAAGCGACTGAAAAAGAGTAAGGGAATATGTGGCCATTTGTTTTCTTCTTAAAGGGCTACCAATCTTGTATACAATTGTGCTAATAGATTTCTCATGTATGCTTTTCAATATAAAAATTGATAACAGGTATTCAAAACTGCAAAATCGTTCCAATAGCATTCTAGATTATTTCAGATACATTTGCCATAAATTAGAAATTCTCTTTGGGATATAATACTTAAAATGATCTTTTTTAAATTAGTATTACGAAATCGTATTTCTCGAAAGCATTGCATAAAAATCCTGATCCAGAAATCTTCTTATGGGGTGCTTCTTTCATCTAAAATTTAAGGCGGCAGCCATTTCGGCTCGTCTCTTATACTTGGAATTTCATAAAGTTTCACATTCTTTGAAAAAGTTATCACAAAGATATTAGGAAAAGTAAAAAGTCCCTAGTAGCAAAACATTGCTATTACCGGCTTTTTGAACTTTTGACGTCTATTTTCATGTGGATTTAATATATTGCGGTACTCCAAGATACCCTTTCTTACATCCTAATTTATGATGTTGCAATACTGGAGACAGAATAATGCAAGTCTAGAACTTGGTACGTAGCTTCAAAACATTTTTATCCTGTAGTGCGTTCATACACGGAAAATGTCAAGAATCTCGAATATTTCAGGGGAAGCCTCCGTATTTGCTATGCCTTATGCGTAGGAGCACCTGCAAAGCAGAATAGCCTTTCCCATGGCTGTGCGCGCACAATATGTAGATTTATGCTCGTAATAAAAGACGTTGAGCATTTAACTTGTCCAAACTTTCCGGTCACTCGGTAGAAGCAGTTGTATCCAGTTGCTGGACTGTGAAATTCCCATTTATTTTTACGAGGAAATTTTCTTCTTCCTGCATTCCTCACGGTTGAAGTAATACAGAAGGTTCATTATTCATCCTTTCTATATATATTTTTCTCTTGCTTGTTATGGATGTTCTCGCTACCGCCAAATTATATATATTAAAATTGCAATTTGGTAAAATTTAGCTTTAGGCCTGAAAAGATCGCGCTTCCATGGGTTCATATAGTCAGGTAGATTGTAGATAACCTTTAATTTTTAGAACGCGGATTTTTTATATTTTACTTTAGATATGTAGTTTATTTATCGTCAGATTATTTAGGGCCTCTTTTATTCCATACGGATACCAGTTGTAAAAACGTAGGATAGCTTTTAAATTTATGGGAATAAAAAAGAAAGACAATGGACTATATTCAAGAATTGTGTGAAATATAATGTCCAGACCAAGTCTTACACCAGACCAAGTTTCTAGCAGTAGTGAAAATACACAGTTCTAGTAATGCTGATTTTTTAAATAAACTTGTTTCAATTTGGAGGCTATTGAGAATATTTCTTCATATGCACTTAACTTAATCTTTGAATGATATATTTGACGCTTATATAACGTATAACTGCGTTATGTATTGCCATTAATAATCTTCGAAATCTCCAAGTAATCGCTCTGCAAATAAGTATGATATAATTTTGAACCTTACGTATTATAGTATCTACGGAGTTGTGTATTATTATTTGCATATCAAATAAATAATCTTCATTTAGAAAGGTCAAATTATTCCTTAGATTTAGCATCCAAAACATGGTGCTTAACTGGTTCTTATGGGGACGCCGACTTATTGGGTTAGTCTAGCCACTTAAAATTTTTCATCTATCATAGATCATTCTCGGAACGCATTCGTAATGCCAACACAATTCCCCTTGTTTGCCTGCAACCGTAACGTTTACTGTCATATGGTCCCAGATTTTTCGGTGCACTACTATGCACGAATAAAGAATATCCCTTGAAATGTATACAGATGGAAAAAGAGCATTTCCTCCAGAGTAAACTCTGAGACGGAATTTCAAATCAAGGATGCTCACTATTACCGCTCCAACCCATTGAATTCTACGATAAGCGCACGTAAAGCGCATGCCTTCGAAATCATATCTTTCGTATACATGTGCGTGGTCTATCTTACCTTTTCTGACCTATTTTTTTAATGTTATCCATTCAGCTAATATTTGATAGATACTTGCTCTATGATTCTAATCCAATCCGACGAAAGTTTTTTTTCATTAAAAACTTTTATTCAAAACATAACATAACATTGTTCTATATTACTTTTTAAACTTTTTAAATATTATATTTTCGATGTTTGTGTGGATTGAAGGGACGAGAATTTTATATTTTGTAGTATGCATCCCATTTGCATTCATTGCGTCAAATCTACAGGATGCAGTCACTCATAAAACGTTAAAATGTATGCTAATATCGCTGCTTGACTCTATATTTCTGCTTTTTTTAATGGGTAGTCTTTGTTTTGGGAATATTCTCTTTAGCAAGTAAACGTAGCTTTTTTCCATGCGTCACAATATATTCAAACTCATCCTTAATTTTTTGCCAGTCTTCATGGTATAGGAGTGTTTATATATGTATGGCAACCCTAGAGTCCTGGGTTCTAATCCCTCTCCGGGCATAGATGTTTATAGTTCTATTGTCCTCATAGCCTTTGATAGCCGTTGATGCGGTGTTGCTAAAAAAGTAAATAAAGAGCGTGCATATAAGAGCGTGCCTACACGTAAGGCAATTTTCATGGTTAAATGTTAAACGTATGTTAATTATGCTGAAATTTGATTTTAGAAATTTTCGTCATGCATAAAAATCGCATATTTACCCCGCGGGTATTTAACCCAGCTGCGCGAGCAAGAGAAAAACAGAGAATAAAAATGAGATATGCAGGAATATATGTTGGTAGGTATACAGCGAATCGGAACACTCAGGCAAAGCTTTTCATCATAGAGAAACAGTAGAGGCTCCGCTGTAATCGAAGAATCTTAAGAAAACAATCGCTGCTTTTTCCTTCCTCCATGAACGATTCTAAATAAAGAATGTATGCAAGGATCTCGGGGAGAGATAGAATCTTTCGACGATCCTCGATCAGACTGGGGAATCAAAAGAGGCCAAAGTTCTGGAATAGCGAATAAAAAAACGCGCTGTTATAGACGAACGAGATGGAGGCGTAGAAAAGAAATGTAAATCGGGATCGGATACGTTATGTCTCCGTGGTTTCGAACTCCATATCCCTCCGGCGAACTTTCTGATACCACAGCGCTAAGGTCACGTTTTCGCCAAGATAATTACCTCTCACCCCAGATAGAAACGTAGCGTTGTAACGGTTTACAGCTTACTAAAATCTGGCGCTCCGGCAGCCACGCTCACTTTCACTGCACTTGCTTACCGAGTCAAGGATTAAAGCGACCGCTACGTGTTACGGCCTTGGGACGAGCTTTTTCGTTATTCTGTCAGAGAGGCCTTAAAATTAAGCTGTAAAAACCTCGGCGTGTCCGTGTCCGGATGGTGGAATGAATCCTGAGAGACATGTCAAGAGTACAGAAAGTTTTCAGCCGCTACCCATTTAAAACGAAACTTGGGAGGCACCTGTAAATTATGCATGACTCTGGAAGCTCCTTTCCTCGAATTTCCTCGAGCTTTCTTCTGCTTTGATTTTCGTTCGAATGTTGATATTTTGATGAATTTCCTAGCATTCTCTTGCTATTCATATTATTCAGGTAGCTGTCAAAATGAAATCAGAATGAAAAGAAGCCTGAAACTGTTTTACGTGGTAGGTATTTCTCATATTTTGTGGAGAAGAAACAGGATTGCAAGAATCGATTCTCTTCCATTTTCACTTATGTTTTTTTATTTTTTGTTCGATTATTTAAAACCTCCCGAAGAAAAGTAGATACATTCCGTACAGGATGAATATGTTTGGGTCGTTCATTATAAATCGTTGATACTTAATACTATTTAATTTCTAAAACCAATTTTTATCATCGATGCTCATTTTTTCAATCCTTAACTATAAATGTACTTACAAATATAATTATACTTTCTTTATGGAGCGAGGAATTCGCAAGTCTTGAAAAAAAAGATGCGGAAAATAAAAAAATGTTTTATTTATTGTACATTATTTATACAGATAAATATCTTTGGGACTTTTTCCAAAACTTAAATAGTGGAAGTTAACGTTATTAAAGCGCCTCTCGTTCTATCAGAGATTCTCATCGCAAAAATCCTCATTATCATCATGCTTGCTGGAGAGAGTGGAATGTTTCCAAATTGTGTTCCAAAGCGTAAACATGGGCTCCTTAGGAAGATCAAGTTGCAAATTCGGATTCTCTTTAAGAGCGGAAAGCTATTAACCGGATCCTTTTTCCGTAGGAGATCGGGAAAATTTAACAGAATAATTCTAGAACACACTTAAAAGAATTATTATCATTGCTATTATGTATATATACATATATTTGGTAAATTTATTTGGTATATTTATATATATACATATATAAATATATTTGGTTTAACTTGGACTTTTAAATATGATAACCGATCGAAGTTGCGACGATTGTATTCGCTCTAAAATGATGCAGGCAAAGTATGAGAATGCTCCATTTAGAATTCTCAGAAATACCCATATTAAACATGCATAGTTTCTTGGCTTGCAAATGTCTGTGCACGCATGCTACGATGGTGTTTACCTTTATATACGAGTTATGAAACATGCGGCAAGAAGCTAGAATTTCTGAGATCCTGGGAATACCATAGCAATAACAGGAATGCATAAGTTTATACTGGTAGATACTAGTGCATAAGAAATAGTACAACATCTATTGCGTATTTCTACCCCGATAGAATGTATTCAATCTGCATGAAAATATCTCTTTAATCAATGATCTCTTGACGAGTAATTCTGGTAGACAACATCGTTTTTGAAGAAATTACATTTTCTAGTAAATCACCCAGTGTACGTAGATTCACTTGGTTTTCATTCTCGGAATTCTGCATGAGAAAATTCTTTCGCCAGCTGTGAAGTTGGAAAGGATTCCAAGCATCAAAAATCTGCTTTTGGGAAACTCGGGTAAAAAAACTGAGAACATTTTTCTCGCTCAGAGTGTAAATATGGGTAGAACGCGCGCAACTGTCAGGGCAAACGGATACTTTTTAGTAGCGAAGGGCTAAAACACGCCTTCCGGATTGTCATAAACGTGTCCATTGGGCTAATACGAGAGGCTGTCGTTAAATCCGCGATTGGGAGTGCGAGGCCATGAAAATTTTTACTGTTTCAATCCTCCGAGGCGGACAAACATAACGAGCCCTATCATTTTGGAATCGCATTTTCCCTCCGAATCGGTTATTTTGCAGAGGCCCACCGAGCTATTCGAGTTGAGGTAATCTCCATTGATTCGAACTCGAGCCGATTAAAATTTTCTTATCTAGAGAGGAAGGGAGGCTTCCTCGAATTCTCACCATAAACTCGCACTTTATGCCACGGTAGGAGTGGAACTAAGAGAGCAAAGCTAAGAACTACGTCACCTGTTGCTCTGTCATCATCGTTGCGATCTTTCCGGTGGGTGACCAATTCATTTGAAAATAAACTCATCGTTTAATTCAGATATATCGCGAGAAATCTCGTTATGCTGAGTACTTTGTGCCGTTATTTACGCTACGCACGATTACAGCAGAAACCTTTTAGTATTCTGAACGCATTTTTTAAGACTTATGCGGATTTGTTTCTACCTCTGTAATAAAGAAAGAAATAATGTTTCTTTTGAGTGGTTTATGGAATCTATCGTGGGGCCGCAACATTATGAAACTCCATATTGAAGCGATATGACACCATAAGTTAGTTAAATTTTACTTGTGTTATTTTATATTGTGTTATCTACCGGTTTCGGCTTACAAAGTCATCACAAGGCAGGGGTATAATATGCGCAAGAAACAACTCATGAAAAGTATTAGTTAATGGCTATGAGATTTTATATACCTACTGCACACTCTTGCATTCCTTTGTGTTTGTATTCCTTTTTTTTATTACTTTACGGTGCTTTTACTCCAATGGCTGCTGCATCGGCTTGAGTTTGAAGAATTTCGGCCAAAATTAGAACGCAGTATTTTACGCAAATTTTGGTCGACTTGGAAACACCGTGTATTTTCAACGTGCAAGAGTAATGTTTAATGGAAAACTTTGTCGCATACAGAATTTTTCAAGACTCGTAAAGTTTCAAGGTTCAACAAAATCTATATTAGTATTTCAGCCAGCTTTTTCGATTCCAAACCACTGTGAAAAATACGTTGATTCCTTTGTGCGGAAATATTAGTTACAGCCGAAAGGCTTAGTGAAAAATAAGCATTGAATTAACTGAAAGAAAGATTAAAAGTTTATCATCTTAAAATTGATGAAAATGAGGATTATCTATGATGTCAATGAAGATAATCTATGAGGACTGCCCGAAACGAAGAGGTTTCGGAAATAGTCGATGGAAATATCTAACTTCTCTAAGAATCGGGAAAAAATGAAAGAGCAGGTGGAGAAGAAGGGGGTGAAATTGCGGGATGAGGAACGGCTGGGTAACTGGGAAAGCTTCCAAAACGGATCTTTGAAGAGCAGTGCTTGTATTCATCTTGCTGGAAGAGAAAAATATGTGGTGCTTTTGAAGGATTTGTAATTGACGCCGTGACAAGATTATATGAGAAGCATGCGTTTTCAAAAATAGCATAGACGAATTTAATGATATCACGAAGGGAAAATCAGCTTGATTGTTTCAGTATAATGGGGATACACTTTTTCAAAAGTGAATTTAGTAATACACTTAAATATTGATACTGATACCCTTTTTCCAGATATCATGGAAAAATTAAAAGTTTCTCCACTAGTGTGTCGTAGGAACCGTGAATATAGAAATATTATTTTTTTTATTTTTTTAACATTTACCATACAACGACTTATAATAATTCTATGAGGATTCGTGGGATATGGCGTATGTATTTATTATTTTATGAATATTAAAATAATAAGCATTATAAAAGAAAATGAATATCTTACATATTCATTTAGTTAAATCGTATGCAGTAATCTTCATTAAAGTAAAATAATAGGTTGCAAAGCTGTTTCAGTCTTTGGTAAAGTAAAAACGTGTTTTTTCTTACGTTCTTCTAAACATTATCATTCGATCACTATCAGAAATGGGTATAAGAAATATTAAACGGTCTAATCCTTTAACGGTCTGAACGTAAAATTAAAATTGCTCGATATGTTTAGAACTCATTAGAAATTAACCTTTGTATTATTTTAATGTAAGATTTAGTAAAACACGAAGTGAAAAGTAATTTTTCAAAACAAATTTTTCAAAAAATCAAGTACGAATTAATTAAGATTAATACTCGAATTACTTTATAAATTAAGATAAATCCACTAATTAACATCATTTAATCATTTTGGAATTAATTTTCTAATGGTAAATCATATTTTCTTGGGTTGGGATTAAGATCTACTTAATTAGGATATTTATCCTTATTGAGTTCTTTAAAAAAACCTTTGAAACGAGATTTTAAAAACGTAATCCTCCCATAACATCGTTCTAAAAAATATATTCCATCATCTAAATGAAACATTTCCCATCTAAAATTCCAACGTCCCCAGGAGAAACTCCGTCCGAAAACTACTCATTTTCTTTTTAGACTTAAAAATTTTTACAAACTTGCAATTCATTGAGAAGTCTTTCATCAGAAATTGTTTTCATCCTCGCTATCTAATGGCAGGATATCTTGTAATTTACATAGAGCACTTAAAACTATTTCGCGGCATTTCATTACTTTACGCAGAATAGCTTGATTCGTATTCCACCCTCCTTTGGAAAGATTCTCTACGCATTCGGAGCTCATAAAGATTTTCTTTTACGGGTTTTTCGCCGGCCGAATGAAAAATAAAAAGATGGCCGTGTTTATTCTCAGCTTAATAATGTAGCTCGGCGGATTTTGCAAGAATATTTAGTCCCAGTCCTTCCGGACACCGAAATTTAATATACCCTTCCCTTCCTCCCCAACTCTTCCTCCATGCCTTTCATTTGAATCGTACATTAATATCCCGCAATCCTCTCTCCCAAGACCACCCAAACAATGGCGATTCCGCCACCTGAACTGAATTCAGTTTTTCCACAATTTTTGTCACAATGACGAGCAGTCCTCTCAATCCTTCATTATTTAAAATCCTTCTCGAAAAAATATTTATCTCTCTCGTTTTATATATTTTCCTTTCTTCGCCAAGAAAGAGCTGTCCCTTCTGAAATAAATGAATGGATTCTCACCACCTCACTCCAAAATTTCTGCTTTTGATCGTGGTCAATTTAATTCACGCTTTGAAGCTTTAATTTATTATTTTTTCGTAAATTTTGAATCATTAAATGTCGAAAATGAATGGTGGATTGATACTAGTGAATAAAATAAAAGGATAAATCATGAGAGATGAATTAAAGTTTTCCGGATGAAACAAATATTAAATTCCGCGCAATAACATTGCGATTTATCAATATAATCAACGTCTATATAAGCTAAATGAAAATAGAACTAATATTTTTTTATACTTTCTACAAAGACTGAAACTTGTAAGGCAGCACTAAAATATATCCGTTGTATACATTTACAATTTATCATATCCTCATTTTTTATATATCACATATTTTTAGTACAATATTGAAACATTATTTATTATATATTCTATTGGTTTCCCGGATAACCATGTGCGCGTTCGACTTCGATGAAAGCGGTCCCTGGTTCGATTCCTGGAAGCCCACGTGCGGAATGACTTCAGCTGTCGAACCTTTTTTAACAATACTACTACTTTTATATATTATCAGAATATGCCAGTAATTTTTCATAGTAATATAATTTTTTGAGCTCATTTATGCGATCCCATACTGAATCTTAAATACCAAATTATGGTGAAAAGCAATACTTCTTTTATGGAAAGATATTGTTTTTTGGGTTTGATTTCTTCACCAGTGTTTGGAAAGCTGGTGGAGAAATCCCATTTCAAAATTTTACTGATGTAATTATTATTCGATAGCTCAACATCAAAACTAAGGGATAAGACGAGCAATCATAAGCATTCGTGTAGAAAAATATCAACTCAAACAATGCAATGAATACATCGCCCTCCGCCTGGAATATAGGCAGGGAAAATGGACATGCGTTACGAGGGTGGCGTAAATACAGGGGAAAAGAGGCAAGCGCTGTCACAAAAGTAATCTTGCGTCTCTCATCTTTATTGTAAATGAAATGAAACTCTATTGTGTTTTTAAATTAAAGGAACGAAACGAAGGTAGGAAACTGAAGAAATGTAATTGCCAAGAAATTTATTTATAGGAAAGAATAAATAATTATTTCTGTTATTAATAACATTAAAATTGTGTGTTAAAGTGATTATTTATTTCTTTTTGATATTCTGAAATATTGTTGTAAGAATAGGAACGTAAGGAATTTAAAAAGGAGGATGAGAAGTTGTTAAACTTTGCTCATATAGATGTACGCCTTGAAACCCAAGGATAAACATGAATGAAAAATATCGAAATAACTGGGACTCGAACCCAGGTCTCCCAACCCCAAGCAACCCGTTTACAAAGCAGCATAAAATAATGTGGTAGTTTATTTGTTACGTTATCTGCCTGGAAAGTGAGACAGCTGGGTTTGGTTCTCAATCATGTCGATTTTTTATTCTTCTGTTTATCCTTGAGCTGAAGAAGTTGATACAGATTTTAAATCTCCCTTATAATCGCAGCTTGCATCTCGAATGTCCTCAAATATTATTTTTATTAACATCTCTTTATTAACATCAAAATTATAATGAATAGTGTTTTGAATTCTATTTCTAATGTTTTCATTCTCACAACATGCTTGTACCACGCCGTCGCTTTCAGGAATTTCTCTTGGGATTTAAGCCTGACGAGTTCATCCACCGAGAAAGATGGAACCTTTCTACGCTATAATTTCTTTTGTAATAAATGAAATTGAAATTAGCAGAGCGTTTACTAGAAATGATATGCAATGGAGAGTAAGCCGCCCAAGAGGCCAGTTATAGTCTGAAAGTACTAATCAGTAGCAAAAGGTTGTCTTGTTCATGGAGCTGAATTTCATCTGGAGTCATTAAATCCCAACATTTTCATTCTTCCTTATATCATTCGGCAGTATTACGAAACCACTCAGCAGCGAACTCCTTAAGGATATTATCGCGACTAGTGTCATTCGCCGTTGTTACAATAAAATCTTACTTTAACTGCAGCATATACCAGATAGACGTGACATTTTTCCCTGAATGTATTTTATGTCCTTAGTTGTGCGAGTGTAATAATGCCGCTTGTTTCGTGTATCCGCCTCGTTCTGCGATGCTGACATTTTCAAGACGTTACGTATGTGATTTGAGATATGAGCCCATTTTGCAGAAGAATGCTTTGCGTTAAGGAATACGGCGTCGTACGCTATTATAGGCTTGGATATAATTATGACGAATGTGGTAATTTCTTCTTTACAGCCTTGCGGCCATTACACAGGCATGCAAACTCCTTCTCAGCTATTTGTTAAACAGACACAAAGGTGTTTCATACGGATTTGTAAAAAGGGGCATTTGGTGCAAAGCTATGATGTAGATGATATTTCCCTGCTTTTTTGTGTATTCTGCGTTGATAATACCTGGCATATTTCACAGCTATGAATTGTCTACTGTGATGGCTGTGATTTTTCCACAAAAAATCGATAGCTTACGAATCCTGATTTTCACACACTATTTTCTTATAAGTATGTCTTAATTTATTATTAGCATCTGTATTAGAGTGCGTCAAATATAGATTATCTGAAATGTGAAAGACTATATCTAAAACGATGCTTTATCTTCATGCTATTTCTTTCAAACGTACACGACTACTAGTATCAAATAATTCATAACTTGAATTACGTGTAGTTTTCATCATTCCAGAATTTTGACCTAAGCTCTGTCGATATATCGCTACATCTTCGGTATTGATCGTTCATTCTTTTAAAAAGAAATCAATTTAATCATGAGAATGTTATAAGGAAGAGGATAATTTTCTTAGTTTTTCCTCACTAACCGCGAGAAATCCTGTATTTTTGCCTTATCCTTAATTTGTTGCTACTCCCATCAACTCCCATTACAATAAATTAATTTCCATTACTTTAATTTTGCGTAAATTGTCCTTTTACTACCTTACCTAAAGAACAGTTTTCAAGATTTTTTCAAGATATTTTCGTTATTGAAATTTGTTCCATAATTTAATTTTTATTATAAACGTATGTACTACAGCCTTCCTCATGTCTGACTACAATTTTTTCTTTACTTTCTTCAAGATTTTGAAAATAAAGCGAGCATCTTCGTCCCGAATCCTGAGTTTGTATTATGCAAAGACGTTGGCAAAGAATATTTTACCTTAGGAACAACTTATTCAGTTCACTCCAATCTCATTTAGAAGGAAATTCAAATCTAGAAACCTTTTGAATACGAGCTAAGCTCATTTTCATACTAACAAGTAGTCTAAGTTCATGGAAAAGACATACGAATATATTATAGAAGAGGAATGAAAATTACATTAATCGAATCAGACACGTGGTCGGCCTTATATTTGTTAAATGTTAGAGCGACGAAATAGCAAGAAAGCACCATTTTATTTTCAAGAGGATTAACAGAAAGTTTGCTGTTGTTAAGAGACTTTCTAAATCCACCCACATTTGAAGAGCGGCAAAGGTTCTATAATTATCAACTTCCCGGCTCAAGAAATCTTGCAGGGATTCCTCTCTTGATGCCAAATTTCATTTAGTTCCTCATTTTCCAAGTGTGGGAGTTTTGATGGCCAATCTGGTTATTCTTCCAGAGGAAACTTCGTTCCTAAAAATTTCCCCCTGGGAATCGAAGTTTCAAGTACGCATTTCCTGGGTAATATGAGTAAGTTCATCTACAGCCTTATTTTGCATATCAATTTACATTGAGAAGATATTTTGTGCGCAAGAAATCGCAACTTGCTGCATACCCTTATACATTCATTCGTAGTTTCCCTTATATTTTAATCACCTTCGTAGTGTTGTCTATTTCTGAGTTAAAAAATTCCCATCGGAAATTAAATCGTAAAACTCCTCAGCGTCTTAAAAATATGCACCTCTCACTTTTGATTTTTTAAAATTAATCTAGAACCTTAGAATTAATCCATTCTAGAAAGTAACCATAATACCCGAAGTTTCTCTAATATTATTTATCCTTTTACCGGCGAAGTTAGAGCTAATGGAAATCCTTCTCCTCAGTTGTCACTTCTACAGTGAGGGAAAACAAAAATTAAATTCGGTAGAAAATATCTCCGAAACTGAAGGCTGTCAGAGAAAAACCCACCTTGCTTGAAAACACCCACACATTACGGAGGGAGAAATATTCGCGAAACGCAGATATGAAAGAAATCACTCATGATCTCTAACTCCACGTATAATCTTAAATAATATTAGGCATAGAAAAATGTGCATCATAAATTATTTCTGCAATGAAAATTTCAGGAAAAAACTATGGAATCGCTGACGTAGAAATCACTCATGATCACTAAACAACTTCACGTATAACCTTAAATAATATTCGGCATAGAAATATGCGCATCATAATTTTTTGTTGCAATTAAAATTTCAGGAAAAACCACGGAATTATTTAAGCAATAGATAAACGTTGACGTTACCATTGGGACAGTATTTTCTTCCCTCAACGCCGGAAGATAAACTCTTCTCTTTATAGAATTCCGCCCCTTTCCTCCCAGTCTCCGACGCCATTAAATTCCCCTACATATCCTATCAATTAGGGGCGATAAAGTCGGCCCTTTACCGTAGTACTCTATTCACTCCTCGCCCATCCATTACCGGTGCGGGAATTGCAGTACGGCAGCAGAGTTTCTTTGGGCTCCGATTCAGTCGGGCGAACGCCTGCGAAACAACCAATGGATATGGTTCGCTGACGCACGTATCCAAGGCGGACAGATGAGGCATAGGATTAGGAGAAGAGGGAGTGGTCGGCGGTGATTTTAAAGTGAGGGTATTTACAATCCGTCAACAAGAGTAAGGAGAAGAAAGGAGATTGTGGGGCGTGGCTCTTATTTGCTTGCAGAGGCATTCATTTGTCCCTCGGGCGCGACAATGGGAGCCCAGGGAAGGAGAGGAGTGAAAAGGAAAACCAGCAAGAGAGGCGTAAAGAATGAAAGATGGGAATGAGGGAAGCAGGATTAAGTTCAAAGGGAACATATTAATAAAACTGTGTTATAAAAATGGTGGATAAATACGATCGTGAATGATTTCGGCTCAAACGTAGGATCAAAGTCAAGGCGACGTAGGTGTGGAAAATATGACACATTGGTGTAAAGAGCGAGAACATAGTAGAAATTAGAGAATTTGAGGGAGGGAAGTAGGTCAAGGAGAAGAGGTGTGACGAATGAGAGATGGGTTAAGTTCAGCGCTAACTGAGCAAGGTTTAGAGATTCTACAGAAAGGCAATATTGCAAGGAATTGAGTGCTGATTGTATTCAAGGAATACAGAAACCCTTTACGAAACAGTATACCGTAAAAGATGGCAAATAAGAAAATTAATATTAAAAAAACGACTAGATTTCAATTGTGCTAATCAAATGTTCTATGGTTAGGTTTGATAAGATTATGAGCAATGAAAACTCTTTAAAGGTATTTCACCGAATGGTGTACGTTACCGGTGAACAGTTACCGTTTTTGAATTTCCACTTGGGGACACAATGAATTACGCCTGATAAATCTTTTAAATGCCTGCAAAAAGTTTTGTAACAGAAATTAGTGAGAAACTATAACCTCCCAATGAGTCTACAAATCAAAAAAAATACTTTTGTGAAAATCGTGCATTTAATTTATTGATTGGATACATTCAATATTTATCGGTTTCACCGTCTCGTAGGTTTAATTTAAAGATTCCGTGGCGAAGTTATGAGTGGTGATTTTTATTCGGGCGAAAATTCTCACAGTTAAATTTTCCTTTGGCGAACCGTATCCTGGAACTTCTTGGCGAAACCTCATGTCAAGACCTATCCCTTAGGAGAAACACTTTGAATGAAACGTTTCAACTCCATTTCCTGAATACATTTACGTATAAATACCCTGGAAAATATTACAGGTCCGGAATTGAGATGCTTCCTGCATATGACGATGCAACTTTGGTAACAAAACCGGTCATAGAATTAACATTAGCGTGGAAAATTTAGTGAGTTTATTTCCTTCTGTGCGATTCAATTATGTACTAGATAAGAGCGGAGCTACGCAAAGATGCATACACTCGTATTGAAATTTGAATATGTTCAAACATGATCGAAACAACTGTAAAGTATAGTGAGAGAAATATACGGAGAAGATGAGGAGAATGAAATATAAATAAAAATGGAGAAACGGAGCTGTTGAGAGGAGGTCGAGGAAAATGGGGGATGACAAGCGTGGAGAGCAGTGGTGAAGTTTGATGAATTTAAATAAACAAGCATCGGAGGGAATGTGTACATCTAAATGGGATGAAAAATAAACAAGACAAAGAAGGGGAGAGAGCCCGTCATTCCGGCAAAAGGGAGATGAAAGATCATTGTGTATGAAAGAAAAAACGTTAGTAATTTTAAAGGAAAAATACTGGGGAGAAACAGAGGTAACAGTAAAGATAGAAAAACATATGATAGTTGATAATTTATGAGGCTATTAAAAGGATGAATGGAAAGATATCAAAGAAGAGAATGTTTGAGGACGTGCGTATAAAAATTTGTTGGTAATTAAAAGGGATAGATATGATGTATATGGTAACTAAATTCAAGAAAGGATTGACTTAATTGATAAGGATTCAGGAGATGTCAAGTTTTGCTCAGAGCTAATGGGATGGAAAGCGATCTAGGATATCATAAATGAAATCTTACTACGTTAGAGTCTAAATAAGCAAACTCATCCAAATGAGAAAACATCAAGACTGAATTATGAATAAACAAAAAATATTGCATGATTCGCATACTGATTGAAAAGGAATATTGATGAGAAAGTGAGGAAAAATACAAGGAAAATAGTGAGATAATAAAGTAAACGAAAAGGACGGATTGGAATGAAAAACGAGAAGTAGCTAAAGAGACGTCGAACTTAAAGAAAGAGGTACAAAAAACGGAAAAGAGCTGCCGATACAAGGCTAAAGGAACGTCCTAGGCATTTCGACGCCTTAACTTGATTCCGAAGCTGCTAGGGCAAACTATCCAATGCTTTTCATGATCCAATTAAAAGATATTTTCCAACCCCAAATTAGCTCGTGATTTATAGTCTAATTATGTTCTTAAGGAGAATCGCTTCAACGCTAGAGAGGCGTCGATAAGATCAATGCTCATCAAAGATTCTTTCGCTGAAAAATTCAATAAGAGGGTCAATTAAGTCTGCGCTTAATTAAGCCTCTATTTAATTTAATCTGTAAGGTATGCAATGATTAAAATTAGAGGAATTTGAAACCTCGGGGTCTAATTAATCCTGTAATGATCGATGAATCTTAAATGTTTCTTGAAAAAATTAATGATTTAATGATGGCATCGTTACTGTATAATTAACCCTTTATCTATCGTTAAGGGAATGATGAGCGTACTCATCATGATAATTATGTTACGTAGAGTAGAATGGCATCATGACCACGAACGGCTTTTGGTCCAGTTCCGCGGGTAACCATATGACCGCAAGCGGCCTTAGGCTCAATTTACCCCTGTTCTCAGTTATATGATATACGGCTTGATTTCATGGATAACTATGGATCACAGCTATTTTTTCCCTCTCCTTTCTCATTTCAAGTGAAAAGAAAATTACGAAATTTGTAGTCATTTTTGTCGTTCAATATCGAATGCCACGAAAATTTTAATTCCTAGGGCCATTGGTGAATGTTTTTCACTGCTGAACTTTTTGGCTCTTTAAGGAATAAAGGACGAATTAACTCATTCCTCATCCAACCGAGTCAACCCTATTTCCTCATCAAACCTTTGTAGCTAATTTCAGAGGGATTGAGGTTAAATTAGCCTTTCGGTGAACTTTTTACTTCAGAAATTTCAGTGTACTGCAATTTTTTACAGGAATTAGTGAAAAATAATAACGGCACTACCCAACCCAACCCGAACTCTTTTTTAAATACTATTGTGAAAATCATGCATTAAGTACCTAATAATCATCCCTTGGATATAATCCATCCAACATACTACTCACAGTTAGATATAATTTAAGTGTTTAGCTAATCATAACTGCTACTGACTACCTATATGGTGCCTTCCGTGAAGTAAAAAAGGTGCTTTATCGGAAAAATAGCGGGAAAAAAATCCTCAGGGACACAAGGGAATTTCAGATGAAAAAAATGGTTCATCGCAGGTGATCGAAACGTCCGAAATGAATCGCAAATTATTTTAAAACATCACTTCGTCCCACACCGTCCAGATGTGTATGTAAGAGGAGCCGGTATAAAACAACGGAAACGAACCTCATTGAAAATTTACGCAATTTAAAAGCGCCGACGCAAAACTCGATTTTTTTTTCGGTTTCGGACCGGGGGCATTCGTCCTGCCCCAGTTGCGCCACCGGATAAAGGAGGCAAATAGTGCGGGCGAGAGAAAGCACACGCGTGGGGACAATGGGAGGAAATGGAGTAAAAATGGGGAGAGAGAGAGAAAGGAAGTTAAAGAGAAGGGGCGAATCGAGGGAGTCAACCACACCATCCAATATAGTGAGCCGTGGAAGGGCTTTGCAGAAGGGAACCACGGATCCCTAGCTCTAGCTTCCCACCACACCCCCATCTCCTCACCTTTCAACTAAACAACAAGTTCCACGCGCAATTCCTTGAAAACGGAAAAAGGACCCGTTCTATCAATAACCCCGCGGCACTCCCACCTTCCGCCACTCTGCGAGAACAAGCTCCGTTTCCACGTTCCTCTGTTCCGATGCAGTCACCGCTCCTCTCTTCAAACAAAATACTAATTCTACCCATTCAATTTCCCTAAATCATTCCTTTGATCTCGCCGCCCCATATTCTCCATAAAATTCCCTTCTCCTATGCCATTTGCTTTTCCTCTCTTTCGCTCTCCCTCTCTCTCTCTTTGTTCCCTCCACTTTGAATCAAACGGCGCTCTCTCGATATTCGTATGTCACCTCTTGTTTTCCTCTTCTCCTTTTTCTCTGGAATTCCTCCTCTTTTTCCTCTTTAGCTGTTAGGGGTGAGGAAACCACTGGAATAATAAACTGGTAAACAGTGGTTTTCCGGAAAAACCGACCATCGATATTCATGGCTCACATATGACCTCGATCTTTTTCTTTTTCCTCCTTCCTTACCAGGAAATAAGCTGCTGATGTTATAAGCCCATTGCATGCGATTTTCCGAGCATTATCCTCTATAATCGGCCTCTAATTGCTAGTTTCCCCCGTTTATGGAGTTTTATTCAATCTCGTGGAATACAAAGGCTGACAATATACAGTTATGCTTCCGCTAAAAGGGAGGGCGAAATGGGAGCTTTAAGTAAGTATTGGCGAATATTAGCCACAGATTTCATCGTTCATAAATAATGCAAACGATTCATTACCAAATTACTTTTCCAAACTGATACATTATAGATTGTGTATAATAAATGAACTGAAATACTTTGTATTACGTACTTAATACGATGAATTACGTAATTACCCACAAAAATATTTTAGAGACGTATATTGAGACATTTTATTACAGTGTTAATTGGTCCGTACATAATCTAAGATCGAGACATATTAAAAATGTTTTTCTATATTTAAGTTATCTTGCATTGGATTATATTAAAGCTGTGGCATTAAAGCTGAGTAAACAAGAATATGCTCATTTAATATTTACTTATCTTTAAATTACCTATATATCGCTGAGTGTGCTATTTACTTTCATGATATTTCACTTATAGTTATTTAATTTTTCATTTTTGTCTTATTTAATTCTTAATGTAAATCAAGTTTTTCACCAACCTAACTGTTTTACACTCTCTTCTTTTTGTTGGTGTATTGGGTGCATTTTTCTGCTCTAAAACATTATTTTTTAATTCATCAAACGTTATCTCATTTCTCGCTATTATCCTATAGTATTTTCATGATATAAGTTTTTTTCCATCTTTCACCTCTATGGTAGCCATGAAGGCCATAAATCATCATTACTTCTCTATTAGAAAGTTTCAGCAAACAGTTTGAGTCCATTAACCATTACATAAGCGAATTAAAAGTATCTGTTCCTGCGCCTCGGATCCATGAGAAAACAAGTACTCTAAAACTAAACAAATGCGACGCTAACATGCCCGGATGCGCATTGAGGTTTTCAGAACTTACCATACCAACGCTAAGCGACTGCTAAAACTCTTGAAATATAAACCGAGAACGAGACCAACTAAGGTACGGGTAAACGTGCACGAATTTCGAGTTAATTCGTGAGGATTTCTCTGTATGAAAAAATACTCAGAAGCACTGAGCTTAGCAAATATGTGCATTTTCTCCAATTCCTAGAATCAACACTTTTGCGCACCGTGGCGCTCTCGTTCTCACCGTGCATCTCCAACGGCGTACGCTCACGCGAAACCTAGCCTTTTTCTCTTCCTCAGCCTTTTTCTCGATTTTTCCTACCTTCGGCTCATTTTTTATCCCCGGGAGAGAGCGCGGTGTTCTTTTTTCCCCGCTTAATGTCTCCCGCTTCTCTTTCTCCGCCCCGCGCATCATTTCGGAAAAATCTCTCTCCCTCTGCGAAAAATGGCGCTTTTTTTCTCGGCAGAAGGACGCGTATTATAATAAGGAAGACGCCCCTTAAATCTGTTTTACCTCCTCGCGACAATTTTGCTCTCCGGTTCCTTTTTGACGTGTTTTCTTTCCCGGGCGCGAAGTACGCTGTCTTTATTTCCCCCTCGCCCGACGAGATTTTCTCCGTTTAATGTTTGTTCCCCGCCGGATGCTGGAAACTGACACGGCATTAATATACGTGGCCCCTCAGGTAATAGCCGTTCATCAATCTGGAAGCAGGCGCCTCGCGATTTTCAACTATTTTGGAGCTCGCGTCGCAGCTAGGCCGATTTTTCTTCTCACGCACGCAGTTTCTGAAAGAGATTCGGGCTTTTTATTATTTCCCCGCTCATTATGGATACCGCCTTTTGTCTTCCCCACTGTTTTTCTCATCTTTCAGCCAGGCTTCATAATTCGTTTACCGTCTTTGTTCTCAAAAGGTTTCCATAATTTTTCGAGTTCAGTTATATTTGAGTGAAATTCCAAAGGAAAAACGGACTTGAAAAAAGTCTGAAGCGGGAATCGAACCCGGGGTCTTCGTCAATCTGGGAGGTTACACTATCTAACTTGGCTATCCAGTTCTGGCCGAATAAATCAGAATTTAATTGATAATATATCCAAAATAGTTGGATGAACCAACCTTCTGGATAGGAAGGGTTTAATTCCCGGTCCCGTCATACTTTCTTCAAGCTCGTTTTCCTTTTTATATCCTGGCCTTCATATACGTATTTACTCTAACCCTTTTCCTTATATTTGAATGCTTATCGTATAGTATTTGGAAGAATTTTATTCGTATTTGAATAATCTACTTTTTTACATATACATACTTATCCATAGTACTTTAACTGCCTTACAAAATTCGTAATTCCATATTAATTGAATGATTCCTTATAATAATGACAGCCTAATAATGACAAAATATATTTAATATCATTGTTTTTAGTGCTCAAATTAATACTTGATTATTGGTAAAAAAAGATGAAAAAATGTCTAGGAATTACAAAAAAGGGTGTTATTCCCATTCTGTTGATTTCGTTCGTTACATATAGTTCAAATCGAATACTCACTTCCAAATAATACCAATGATTACTTAATTCTTACGCAAATAGTCAGTTGTAGAGATACTGCCTTTATTTAAATTTCCTTTATTCGATTTTGCCATGGTGTTGGTACTGCTGATGTCTTATCGAATTACTACAGTTCCGTCAAATATATTAAAGGTTAAACAAACGAATCTTGTCTCGAGGCCAGAGTCAATTGAAGAGGCAAAGTATTTCCCTCTCCTTGCTTGGTATTCTCTAATCCCTAATCAAATGTTATTCTGTTATTTTCCTCTTGGCTAACATTCTAAAGTTTATCTACGATACATTAGTAGTAATATGTTTAGAGGAGATTTTCATTATCTCCCAGTCCGGATTCTATTTATTCACTTTCCTTGGACATTCTTTTTGATGGTTCCTTTCTCCGAATATAATCGCAATATCTCTTTATCATAAAATGCAAAATTCTGGCTTTATTTTATCATTTATTATCTCCGTTTTTCCTTTCCTCAGATTTTAATCCCCTTTGATATTTTCTTTAATGGGAATCCTTCTAGGAATTAGAGGTGGGGTTTTTATATTCCCTTACCGAGAACTGTTACTTGCTTTCATAAATTTTCCTCTATAGCAGCTTCCGTAATTTCCTAGGCGGTCTTAAGAATTATACTCAAACAAAGTTTATTTTGAAGAAAATTAATTTCCTTTGTTTGTCTTGTATCAAGCTTTGAGAGGGAAAATTCAGTGCCGAACTGAATTTTATTATGAAAAATTATCTCTTATTTTCTCAGGAGTTAAATTTTTCCTTCAGTACTGTGAACTATGCTCATTTCCGTTTACTTAAGCACCAGAGCGTTGGAAATTTTCTTTTTCCAAGGTAATGCCTGCACTACAAGTTACCTTTTAGTACTAATCATGACCGGATTCAAATTAGTATTACATAGGATGCCATAGAACAACCTTTCTTCATTAGATTTTCATTGCATGTTTTCATGTTCCCGGTGGAACTCAACTATTGGAACTAGAAGTCCTCCACCATCAAAAGTTTTGGGAAGGGGTTGGAGCTTACTAGGCAAGATTAGCAGTGAAGTGGTTTTCCATTGCTCTCCTTACTGATTCAGGATATTACACGTGGAAACAGTCGAAGTAAAAACAGCACAATAATTCTTTGAATAATCTACATCTACATATGTGCCCTGCAAACCGCCTGTCAGCGAGTGGCAGGCACTACATGCACCGTGACTACTTCCCTAATTGGTCATTGTCACGTTCGCGGAAAATATGGATTCTTCAGGCGAATACTCCTAGCATCTATTTCCCTGAGTTTTCTCGTATTATCAGAACGGCCTATATAACAGGGAGGAAGTATAATTCGCAAGATCTTCCAAGAACGTAGTTTTCCTGAATTTATAGAGTAAAGTTAACCTAAGTCTTCTTTCTTCTTTAGATTTATATTTTACTATCGAAAGCTTATGAGTATAATGAAATATATTATTTTTATATTGCATAATTTAAAATAAATGGAGACTCCTCAATGAAAATATAATGAAAGGTGTTATTCTCATTTTTATACTTATTCTCTTATTATTAACACTAATAATAAGAGAATAATAATATAATGGTAATGTTTTTCATCATATTTTCATTAAAGAATTTCAAAAAAGTTGTATATCATTCAGCATCATTTATGCCTAAGCAGCGTTCAGTATATCACAGCTAGGAACTAGATCTGAGGAAAGTAAATGAGTAGTAGTATTCTTAAAGGCACTTCAACGGCTGGATTCATTTTGCACACATGAGTTTCCACCGGTAATCGAAACCGGGACTGCTTTCACCCCAGACGAACGGCTTCTATCAACCACTTGGCTGTCCGGGAAACCTAAAGTAAACGAAAGACACTTTTTTCAGCCTTGTGTTCTCATTTCTTACCACCAAAAAAACAGCGAAAAATGTTCCATTCGTCAAGATATGCTAGCAGAAAAAATGTCTGTGTATGTTCTTGAGTTTTTTTTGGGCATATATTTTTTTATCATATTCATCTTCCTCTTTCTTCCCTTGTTTCCTTAACATCAGAATTTCTCTTCATATAGAAGATCTCTCTGTCTTTTGTCACCAAAGGGGGCATTCTAGAGCGGCAATCTATCCCAACCTTCCTTTGATCCTCCCTGCGATTCCATTATGCCACGGCGGTTATGCGTGACAATTCACCGGTGCGTAACCCGATGGCCGAAATCGGAAGACAAAACCCCTTTTCAAAGGAGGTGGGCTAGGTCGCATTTGATAACCAAAACGAACCGGAACACGAATCACTTAAAGCAACGCCCTTGACGTAATCCTCATTACGGATGTCGTAAGGGGCGTTACATAATGCTCCTTCCTGGTTTTCCATTAATCTCCTTTTCAGCCCTCTTTTGTTTTCCCCAAGAAAGACCTCCGGCAGACGGATTTGATGAGATTTGTTCCCTTCTTACGTGGAGACGCGTGCCCTTTGTTCCGAGAGATGGGCTCGTTAAGATTGTTTGCCTGTGAAATCGCGTTTATTAGACAAAGGAACAGCGAGAGTGCGACATTTTTGCTCTGGTCGGGGGCGCTTTCAATCCCAAGGGTGTTGAAGAAACGAGATAGAAATTAATTGAGAAATACCGCCGTGGAGAAGTTCTTAGAAAGGCGTGGGCTGGAAGTGACGGAGTTTGCGCCGACCACGCTTTTTCGGCGCTCGAAACTTTTATACGGATTGGATCGCGGCGCGGAATTGGCATGGAGGAATCGATGGGGATAGAAAGGGAAATGGCGAAGGGAGAAATGTGGAAAGAAAAAGGCAATCTCAACATACGCATGCGGTTGATGCTAAGCGATCCCATAAAACATTCGCGCAGATGGAAAACGCGGATTTGGACGTGTATCGAATATCTGTGGCAGGCTGCTCACCGTTCGGGGATTTATTCGACGCGATTCGACGGTTCTTTCAGAAATTTCGTTGTTTTGTTTAATTGGGTTACCTCAATCTGTTTTTTTCATTTTACAATTGTTGTCGGATTCAGTGAAGCGTTTTTTCTGTTTGTCATAACAATAGGAAATCCTTCGAAAAATTATAACTTTCTAGGAAAAATAGTTTGGAAGGATACTTTTACCACCTCAGCATGTGAACTTCTTTTTAGCTATATAGCAATTACGCATCAATATTTATCTTTAGATTTGATAATAATAATAATAGAATCTGTATTTCACTTTGTCACAAAATACAATTATAATAATAATTTTCAATGTAAACTTTAACGTCCCCCTGAGCCAGACAAAGACTCGTCAGGAGGTGCCAGGTTTAGCAAAGAAAATAACACACACAATAAAAGATACAAGAAATTAACCGGCTACATTCATAACTAACAACCAATTAAATCATTCAATTAGATTTAAATTAATTTATATGATTTTTAGAGTTCTTTTCCTATGATATGAACGCCTTTAAAATAATTCTGTGTATCATTATATATTTTTAAAGAAAAAGAAATTGGGGAACGGTAAAATAACGGTATATCAATTTAAAGCATAAAATTATTTAAGATATTGTTATTTTAAATTCAATATCTGTTTTTGTATATTTAATTATTTTAATTTTCTTTTAATTAATTTTGCCTTAAAATAGGATAAAGTAAGGAAATATCTAAGGATAATTAAATTAAATCTCCTTTTGATGGAAAATTTTCCTTTGTTATAAATATTTCCCTTAATTAAACAGCGTTGTATATTACAACGTTTCAAAGAACTTGTGGTTTTCAATTTGGATAAAATTTTGAGAATCAGTGTTACGATACATTTCTGATTACGGAAAATACTTTTTTGGGGACCTAAAATTTATAACGTCTGCAGAACGGAAGTATTTGACGCGGAGTAGATAGACTCTCTACCCCAGGAAAGATAAACAGGCAAACTTGCATTCAGAAGAGGGAATCTGATAAATCGTTAGATATCGAATAATTCTTTTCACAGATGATTGTACCAAAAATATGAATTTACTTGAAAACCATCCGAGAATTTTTTCTCTTATTAGCGCATCTACGATTTGTGTGTGAATACGACCATTTGCGTTTGCTGAACATAGAATGACTTTCGATCCTGGCTGACTTATTCTTTCGACTAACCTCGGAGGTTCTGACATTTGAGTGAGGAAAGGTCGTACGGTACGCAGAAGCAATACATTACCCGAGACGTTCCAAGAAAGTTTCTTAAACGGAAGCCGAACAAAACGGTATCTCTGACACGCGGCGTTGCCATAGAGCTCCCCGTTATTTATACACCACTTATTTACACCAATCATTCTTAATGCCACACTCAGGCAAATTAAATCGTCAGCTCTAATGACGAGATTCATCCATCCCTTCTGGGATTTCCGACCGGTGACCTTAGATTCGGAACTCAGATAATTCCCCAATTATTAGCAGATATTTTAAATCGGCCGGATGACGTCCGCTAACAATGGAGATTTTTCGCGTCGATATTTTCGGGGGGATAAAAAGCCTCGCAGACGACCCCTTCCCACGCCACTCGATCGTTAATTGCCCCGCTTCTGCGAAGTTGTTACCACTCCTTCCCAGAAATAAATTCGCGTGTCCCCGGATCATGTGAAACGTATTTGTCACGTTTACGGCCAATGTATTTTTCGGGAGCGGTAAATATCCTGGAAAAGGAAGGGCCAAGATGGAGGAAGAGTGCAGTAACGAATTCGCGTGGGAGAAGTAGTTAAAGGAATGAGGAAGAAAGGCGTGGGAAGATATTGGGAGGGATTGGTGAAAGGAAAAGGATGGAAGTTATTAAGGAGGAATGACAATACAGGAGAGGTAATGGGCAACTGAGATGAATGGATGGGAAGTAGGAGGATTAGATGAGATTCCGTTAAAGGTCCAAGGAGGACCCCTTTCCCTAAAGTATAAGTTTACAAGGCCCGTTGTTAACGTAACTCCACTTTGAGAATTAAGGTATTAGATAAGATTCCCCCCTTTTAAGAGGCTGAGATCCTGCTCGGTTTTCTATACGAATTTGATAAGAAGGATAAGCTAACCCTCCGAGATTTGTTAACCAAATTGAACGCGTCTCAGGGCTCCCTGTTCTCATTTCGAGCACCTTAATTGTATCACGAATGAAATTTGATGCAAGGCTGAGACGATAAGTGATGACTATACAACGTAATTAATTCAGGGCTTCAATTTATGAACGTTTACGTCAGAGTTGAAGTGTAATGTCACTGTATACGTGATCCTACCATCGTTAAATTGTGCCTCCATATAAACGCCATAACCTTATTTTCCTTATAATGTCATATTTGTGAGTCTTGCCTTACACTTCGCCGTTAAATTAAAAAGGGGAAGACTACAAAGTAAAAAATTGTGATTGTAGAGGAGTGTAAATAATAATTAAGTATGGAATTCACAGCAAAGGAAATTTAAGAGCAATTCGTGCATAATTTCCCTGTTTCGCTAATGAGGACAATTTTAATTTGGTCGTTTCATCATAGGTTGCCCTGTTTATAAAGTACGTAGTCAAATGTTGGAACCTCATCCTCTCTACCATTAGATACTGAGAGGATACCTTATGAGAACGTAATGATGCTTTCCATGCAAGGTGAGGAGTGAGGTATTTTGTAGTTTGTCTTTATTTTCCTAACTGACAGGGAGTCAGAATGCTAAAAGGGGAACCAGCCCACATATATGAAACCCAATGGCTCTACTTGTAACACCTCTCTTAGCATTCCATTTGGAGGGACCTTAATTAAACCACCATTCTGCATCACTCATACCTCATTTTTCATATCATTATAGTCATGAATAAGACTAGGATGAAATCAAATGAAAGATACACTTTTCTCTGTTTTTGACCAAAAACACAAAAATCTTCTATGCATCAAGATATGATAGTACGAGCACCCCGTACCTATTTAATTTAATTTTTATTTTGTATTTGCATTTATTTATTTATTTTAGATACATCAACCATTTATATTTACAAGATTTATAAATTTGATATCTAAGACATGGTATTCATGTGATAGCCAAAAGATTATATAATTTTGTCAGGCTATCAATTTCTTGAGTTTAAAGGATATCAGCAGGTTCTGAACTAGGTTTTCATGACTTATGTGCTTTGCTTTTTCCGTTGTATACAGCAATAATGATTTCTTGGCATTCAATAAAAGTGACCAGGATAAATGACTTTAAACAGCAGCGTTCATACCTCATGGTCATGAAGACTGAGACAAAAGTGAGCAACGTGAGATACATTTTACTCTATCCTGTACCAAAAGAGAAAAGCACCTAGATGGGAAATACCCGTTGTATGGAACTTGCAATGTATATCCGCCGAACTTGGCTTGTTGACGTCCTTCCTTGACATTTCAAGCAGAAGAACCCATTTAGCCAAATGAATTGCAACAGGTTGGTTCGATTTGAACAGACGGAGAAAGATGGGACACAGTTCCAATTTACGGCCCGAATTTTCCTCGCCTTCAATTAAGATTAGGATCTAATTTAGCGATAGTTGCTTTTATTTCAATGACGATATCAATTTTCCGCCCACTCGACCCGAAAAATCCTATTTCTGTCCTCCCGGAATTCCGGTTGCTTAGGCACCCCTGCGGAGCGATTTGCATTGAGCCAATCCGAAAAATTTAACGAGCGATGTGTCACCAGGGAAACGGATTGACGATGGAAACGTGATCCTATAAGAAGAAGAGGAAGAATTGAAATTGGTGCGAGGTAAGAATATAGATAGATTGGTGCGTGAGGGTAGCAACCATTCGACACTGGGGCGATTACCGGGGGAAGTGAGATCTGCAGGGTGCCGAACTGGTGAGATTGAGCTCATGTAAAGCGTATGAGTTCACAAATTTTATATTTTTTGACATTAAAGCGGGTAAAAGTGATTATGAACGTCACTAAGCATCTAATTATCTTCTAAAATCGCCAAATTACACTAACAATTTTCCCAGAAAAGGTGCGGAAAACCCATGTGAGTGGGAAACCTAAATACCTTACTGGATGGGTAGACTTTTGTAGGTAAATTTGGATATTTATGGCCCTCTATTCCACCTAGCCTCGTATGCCGTTCCAATATGTACAGTTATGAATAAAAAATCTAGCCGTGTGAAAATATCTTTGTAGCTTAAGTGTGACAAAGAAATCTAGGGATAATTCCCTAGGAGGAGGGTAAAATTCCGCAAAAAATATTTTGGAAACTAAAAAGCTGAACATTATCATTATAACCATTTTCATTTTAGGTTCATGGAACCGTTCTACTCCACAAAAATATCATTGGTCCTTCCTCTCTTCTGCGTTCGTTTGATTTATAGCTAAATATAATTTCTGATGTTCTTTCATTTTCAATCTTGTTCTGGTGTGCCCTCCAGTTGCTGTATGTTATAATTTCATTCCTAGTGGAAACACATACGTATCATATAACATGGTTTCCTCTCTTATCAAACATTCCCTTTTTATATCCTTTCGTTGTTCCAAAGAATTTCGTTTCTGATATTCTTGATTATGATTTCTGATATTCTATATTCTGATATTCTGACTTGGCTAAACGGAAGAAAACTAAAAACGCGAAATTTTTACAAAAACTACATAAAATGCAAATTTAGATGGCAAACAAAAAACACAACACAAAACGTTTTAATTTCCAATGACCCCACACTAACACGGATGGCAAACTTCAAAAACGCACGATGTATTCCAATTGTTCCAAATCACCCCACATTCATATCTTTTCATGGTTTATTCATGGTTTACCTTCTCCTTAACATCTTTTTAAATTGTTCTGAGAAACTTAATTCCTCCTCTTTGCAGAACCCATCAGGAGTGAAAACAGAATCTTTTTCAGAAAAACACGGACAAGGGTGGAGAGCAAGCATGAAATATATGAAACGATCACAAGAGAGACGGGATGGAGAGAAGGAAAAAAGAAGGCAGAATGGAGGAGAAGAGCATCTGGAAGGAAGCGCGTGCCGTGGAGTGGCGGCCGAGGGATCGAAGCAGATTAATCGAGAGGAAGGCGAGGGATTGAGTGAATGAGTGCAAAAAGAGAAAGTAGGAAGCCGTAAAGGAGATGGAGTGCTCTCCCTTCTTTTTAAAGAGGCCTCCGTTGCTTCAAATTGCGGTGTATGTACGCCCCAAATGAGAAAATCTCTTCTTTTTTATTTTCAGGGTCACTCGAGGTAAGGGAAGGGCGGAGGGGGAGAGAGCGTGTGGTCATCCGGACAAGTGGGCGTGGCACGTAATTTCCGAGAGAAATAAACAAATGTGTTGGAGGGGGAGATAGTCGTTTTTTAATTAGTCTCTCTTTTCCCTTCATCTGTCCGCCGCAGCGGCGCCACTCCCCCTCACACGACCTTCTCCTTTCAAAATATCCTTTCTCTGCTCGAGGAGCTGCCCATTCGCATCCTGAGGAAGAAAACAAAAGATGGAACATTTTCCTCTTCGACGCGCCTCTCTTCTTCGGATTGCTCCTCATTCCGATCTTATTTCTCGCCATATCCGGTCACTTTTTTGCGCATTCCCCTCCTCCCGTCGTCCCTTTCCGATGGAAGAATCTCTTTCTTTGGTGATTGCTTTATGTTCTTGCTCCCATGTCATGATGAAGGGAATAATCTTCGCCTTTTTGTAGATCACGAGGAATGTATCTTTCACTTACTTTTGCCTGTCTTATTTGTGACTGTGATAATATGAAAGCTACCAAGGAATAAGTGATGAATAGAATTCATTTTGTCACAGCTTACTGAATGGTATGAAAAGTGCTATTCATAGGGACGTTGTGGTGCAAGGACGTGCCCAAGGACGTCTTCCATTCATGGCATTTTCGTTCAGTGAGAAAAGCAAGTTCAATCTCAATCATCTTCCTTAGTTAGCCTCATGTCATCTCCAGGGCTTTTGGTAGCTAATGGAGAAGGTCGAATCCGACCTCCTTGATAAAGACTGTATGGACAGATTTGCTTCACATTGTTTTAAATTAATGCGCGAAGTTCATAGAAATCATAGGATGCATCTCACGGACGAATGAACTTTCGTAATCATATGAAAACCTGTACCTTTTTCGGTAAAACGAGGCTACAGGAGAACTTTGGTTTCGAATAATCTATTCCTTTTATCAGAATATGAAAATAAATAATTTTCAATAAATATCACGATAATATCATAAGCTTCTTTGTGAGAATGTGAAACTGTTGACTTTCTATGTTTTTATTCATTGTGTGCAGCTTAAGTTAAATTGCAGGAGGTATTGGAAAAGAATTTTCATTGTGTAATAATAGTTCGAATGTGAGATCTGAGAGCTTAAGAAGATAATCTAACCTATTCTGTTATTTAATAATAATAATTTTACTATTTAGTTTAGTTCTTATATTAATCACGCTAATCATAAAATAGTGTTAAGATGAATCATTAAAGTTGCAAGTCATCTGGTCTACTTAAGAATTAATCGTATAATATTCGGTCAATGATATACTTTCTAATAAACCCAAAACTACAATAGACCCTCACTAGATTTATGCGCATGGAGGATTACTCAAATCTGAATAACTTGAACGTATGAGGAAAGTAGGGTAGCGAACCTCATGACTTACTCTCAGTAATTTGTTAGTGTAACTTTTTCTCAAACAATTCTTGACTCATATTATAGAGAGAACTTTTTGTACCCCCCGTCTTGCCTCTACATACTCAATCATTACGTGGAAAATGATTTCCAAGATCTGGCACAGGTAATAACCCTAAGTTCGGGTCACGAAGCTCGTACGTATCCTGCGTCACATCCTAAACCATAATAGAATTATAAAGCGAGGAAAAAGTAAAGAAAGCCATGAATAACAATTCTGACCTAGTTTCTATTGCTTCTTCGAATATGACAGCGCTCCACAGCGGCAGCTTACAAAAGTAATTGTGAGGGGTTGTCAAAGGCAGCATGATACAGCAGATGGAAATAGGAAAGCAGCTACTGGTGGAAAATTAAATGAGTTTCAGAGAACCATTAGGAAAGTCTGTCGGAAGAGAAGTCTTCGGGAGAAAAGAGTTGGAAACGTTTGCAAATTCGCGTCGCTGGAAATTCTGAGAAAATAATCGGAAGGTGGAGTAAAAAAAAATAAGGGAGAAAACAGGTGGAGCCAGTGGAGATGACCGAGGAAACTTATTGAAGGAATAAAAAAAATAATTCTCATGAAAGAAAGATGTGTAACACATTGAAGAATGAATCGGAGCGGAAATTGAAATAGGGAAAGAGACACGGTGCAGAAAACGGGGCTGCTGAAAGAAAAACAACGGAAAAAATTATAATTCATTTATTTTATTGAAAGATGGGGCTATTTCGGAAATGAAACTGTGAGAAAATGGGCACAGGTCATCCAAAGAGTCTATTTCAGTTCAGAGTTCAGCTTGGGGTTAAAACACCATAAATTAATCTGATTTGACTTCTCTGTGCTGAAATGGAGTAGGGCGTGAATTTAGCAAGTTTTTACTTCTGAGAATTCACTTTGAACATGAAGGAGAATAAAAAAGTTTGGAGGATGCATTATGAAGTTCTGTGTGCCTGCTACTACATACGGGTGAATAGAACGTTCTTTCGTTTGTGTCTTAGTGGTGGGTGATGGAAATTTTCATTCATTTAATTTTATCTCAGTTTTGTTTATCACTGTGACAATAGAAAAGCTACTGAGCTATGAGTGTTGTTAAATTATGACGTATACCCCGAGCAATTCTTCTAAAAAAATTAACGAAATGTAATTCATCAAGTCTTTATTACCTTCGTAGTCTATTCCCGGCTATAGAATTCTGGCTTAGTAAAGAAAGCAAAGGCAAACTACCTCACTTCTCGTTTCGCAAAATCCTCTTCAAAGCTTTTTCTAGCTGCTTTGTAATTAAGGATATAACCAGCCTCGGTCTTCTGTACTATATCATTATATTATTATTAATGTCTTACACAGTATTACATTAGAGGCAGACAGACATGAAATGTCTTAGTGATGAGGGGCCAGTTAACTAGTATTGACCAACTCAATCAGCCTCTATAAAGGAGAAAGAGAATAATTATTGCCAACAGAAGCTGTTCAATCTCATAAAAATCCCGCTTAATTTCAAGAGATCTCAGTAAGACAGTATTACACGTCGCTTAAAGATGTAGCTCGACGAGGATCAATCAATCTCCCAAAAGAGAAAGTGAACGGGGTAGCAGAGAGAGCAAATTGGTAATCTTGTCTATACCACGTTTTGTTAAATTCAGCTCACAGTTATCTTTTGTATAGCGTTTATAGAGGCTGACATACTAGCGGAATAGGGAAATTAATGTATGCTTCAGAAATTGGCTTAAGAGGGTTAATACTGTTCAATATAGGTATTTATTATTATTAATTAATCATGTTACAATTGGACTATTAGTCCGCTGGCAAAAATTAATCTAATAATACATATAATCCTACATATTTACATATAAGTTTCCATATAGAATTTACACAAACATATCAGCACATAAATTTTATTTCTTATATCTGGATTTTTCGGGGTTCATGACAGGCCTTCTCGGCTACCGTAGCGGTTCCGGGGTAAAAACCCCACCGTACATCACCCAAGGTAGCTTGAGAGTCGGTTCGAAAATTGTATTGAGTTGGCTCAAAATGTAAGATATCTCAAAATAAATGTTCTTAGCAAACGGCTGTCTTAGCTTTGGAAAATGCTTGACAGTGGAAGAATATAATTTGTCGAAGCTTTAGCCTTTAAAGGGCGATTTCCAAAATCCTGGAAAAGGAGAGTTTCCAAAAGCCATCTTAACGCCATCGAAGCAATTGCGTCAGCATCAATTTTATTGTTATTCGACAAGGGTGTTGTAAAACAAACGACGGTGGTAAAATTGACAGAAAGGAAGGAAGAGCTTTCGAAGAAAGGGAAATCGGTAAAACGCTTGATCTGGAGTTTCTGTCCATTTGGGTTTGAAGTGTGGACTTTATGAAAGGAAAAGATTCGGAAATAAGAAGTTCCGAGATCTAATTGTGGAGAGCGCAGGAGAAAGTGGAGGAGAAAGGTAAACAAATTAAAAGACGAGAACTATAGCAGAAAGAGAGAGCAGTGATTGGCACAAACCTTGAGTGGGTTTGCCTTCCCTAAAAAACTGATGGAAAGAAAATCGGGAGAAAGAAAGAGAAAGGCAGAGATGAGGACGCTGACCGTAAAATGAAAAGAAGGATCAATAATGAGAATTGGAAAGAGATGACCTTCGGAACTAATTCGAAGACAAATTAGAAGCTTCCACGAAGTAGAACTTCCATGGCATACCAAGATCATCTCTTTCCCTTTTCAATATGAGAGCTCTAAAGCTCTCTCGTGAAAGTTTTTTTTCCCATATTCAAGTTTAATCTTGTGTATTCTGTTTTCCTTCGTATTGATTGAATTATTTGAAAAGGATGATTGCGACTATGGAACTTCGATGGGGGTTGTGGAGTGTCTCGAATATCTCAATGATACATCCTTAATTTCCATATTTGAATTTTTCGTATTTAAAATGCAGATGGTTAATGTAAAATTAATACAGGATATTTTACTAATCTCCACATAGTAATTGTTAGGTTATTTCAATTTACACTACGAAAAAGCCTCAGTTGCCGCACATTTTCTTTTATTTGTCTCCATAGTGAAAAAATCGAAACCAGAAAGAACGTTTTAAAAAGTTTCTTCTGAAAATCCTATGTTAAAAGAATTAGACTTAGGTTAACAATAAAACAGAAAACATAATTTCACGATAATGATCCTAGATGTCGGTAAGTTTTTATATGATGCAAAAGATAACCATATATTTCAGTAGAAGAGAACTTGCTGTCACTTGTTTACAATCATTTATTCATCATATACGAAATTGTAATTGGAAAAGATATGTATGTTGATCAATCGGTAGTGAATTCATATAGGATATACACTACGTTGCACCATGAGAGATTCAGAGGGAAGCAGTTGCAAAGGAATTGTGGTACCTTTCATTGTTTAGACCTATCTCAGCAGTCGTTAACCTTATGAGGAGGCTAAATAAAATTAGAGAAAGAATCAAAGGAAAGAATAGAATAGGGTTATCTAGATAGGATGTTTATGAGGAGTGATCGGTCTCAGAAACATTAAAGGTCTTCGGGCAGAAAACACTGGGGAAGAGGTGGTAAACAAACGGACTATGTTTCGTTCACCAGAAAACATTAAGCAATAGGAGATGGGAAAGTTTTGATGATTTCGTCTAGGCAACAAACTTAGGAAGAGATAGTCATAACCACAAAATAAAACTTAGTTGAACTTAGTTACTTTTAGAAATAATATCATTTACTCATTTAGAAATAATATCCAACTCAAGTTGGATATTATTCCTAAATGATGTTTTTCTAAGCAGCGGCGTAGTGGAGTAACATAAGTTACCTGGATCGCTCCTATAGTGCTGAAAATTGATTTGAAACGTTCTTCTTTAATGTGTTCGTTTCACATTTTTGACTACCTTAGAAAGTAACATTAATTGGTAATAACGATGATTTTCTGGTAGGGTAATGTACAGCAGTAGCTAATTGCTGTAGGATCGCCGCGGTAGCCATGAAGTTCTGTCAGGAATCCCCAATAATTCTTGGCCCACCATGCATGAATTGAATATTGAATTGCATTAATTATATAAATTGAAATGGTTATATTCTTTCTGAATAGTTTAATAAAAATCTATTCTATTGCTTATAAATTGAAAATTCCTTATTTTATACGGATTCGTTTTAAATTAATGATAGTTTATAAAAACAACGCATTCAGCAAAGAAAGAGCCTAACTTCGGCAGATCACGGTAATTAATTACATATTTTTTACCTTTTCATACCAAAATTGAAAGGATCGTATATATTCCTTCAAGCACGAATTCAATCCCCCATCTATCCATTTATTCATGAAGCACAATTCAATCACTCTTTCGATACATCCACACTTATTTCCTCTCCACAAACTCGTGCATCATTACCCCCATCCTTCAATAGATTTTGGCATTCGGCATTCGATTCAAAATATAAGAATCACATTTCTCTCCGAAACGAAGCCTTTCACATTGCCAAATAAATATTCATCAGCGTTATTTGATTGAATTTCATATTCAATAACTCAAAAATTACGGAAAAACTTCCAAAACAATTCCACAAAAATTATTCTAAGGCTTTACCGATTTTGGTAGAAAATTTTCAACCATAGAAGCAGGAAATCAAAGAAAAGAATCGGGTTACTTTTTCTTCTGACGGTGGTACTTTACTACCTAAGTCGGTAAAGCGATAGAATAATTTTTTGTGGAATCGTACCAGTTTTATCGTAATTCTTGAGTTAGTGAATCCTTTCGCGTCCACCCTTTCCATTCGGCTTATTCTCGCCTCTTGTTTCCTTCCCCCAAAACTTCCGCTCCTTCTTCCATCCTCCCCCGCTTTGTCTCCCCCCATAAATAGCCCACCCCTGATTTTATTCCAGTTAAACCGACACTTGTATCCGATGTGACTTTTTTTGTCGCAGCGGAACTTCCTCCCCTGCCGAAAGAGATTTAGCCGGGAATCTCTCATCCGCCCACAGCTCTTTTCATTCCGGAATATTCGTGCGTTTCGACGGATCGTAAGTTATCCACGGCGGTTTCGGATGATTCCCTTACGACATCGCGCGGGTGGGAAATGGGAGAGAATGCTGGACTATTAGTCCCGCACGCATGAGATCGTTTTATTTTTAATCCTACAACCGTTGTCTTGCCTCTCATAGAAAGGAATTCTGTTGTTCGTGGATTTTTGGGAGAGGAATTACCCGCGTGGACGCTGTGCTTGGAATTTCGTCCGGAAAATGCCCTTCGGGGAATGTTTGCCTCTTCCTCTCACATCGACGTTTATTTTTTGCCTTTGGGCTCCTTCGTCCGGTGCTTTTGACGGCGCTTCTTTTCTCCTTGGTGATTAGCGGGGATTCGTCGAAGGGAGAGACTTTTTGTTTTTCTACTGCCTCTCCCTCGACGAGTCTCTCTCTAGCCATTTAGTCACCGGTGATTCTTTCATCCCCGTGGAATTTCAACTTCCGCTGGATCCTTGCTAGAGAAGCTTTCCGTGCCTTTATCCCGCGCTAATTTCCGAAATTAAGAATGATTCTTTACAGGTCAAAGTCGAGACTGAAGTGTTATTTCTTCATACAAAGCGATCCACATTGTTTTGAAAAATTCTGGATATGATTCAGACACTTTCTTTGGCAAATTTTGAGTTCAGAATAACGTAGGATTTTAATTATTATCTGTATGCACAGCAATCACTCTGGGGACAGGTAAACTAAATTGTAACTCCAGGATTGGACGGGACAAGCTCTGATTAATGATCAAAAATTAATATAAAATTCTGTTTATTGAAAATTAATGTTAAACTTAAGGAAGTAATTTTACCTGAAAATTGTAAAAACAGGTGAAATATTTACTCTTTTATCAAAATTGTTAATTGTAGCAATATTTCAATTGGAAATAGCCCTTATCAGGACAAAGGCGAAATCTTGGTAGCTCTTGGCTGAGAGAATGAAAAAATGGGAGGTAGTTAGGAATCGAAAAAGTTACAAAGTTAAATGAGGATTGGTGGAGGCTGATTAATTATTAATTATAAAAGGTTAATAAAAATGAAACAAGAGCTATATTGTATGGGTATTCATGTTCGGAAAAAATGGAGAAAGGTAACTGGAGTTTAAGAAAAAGATGTTCATTTCGAATTGAGACATTAGGGGAATTGCAATGATGGATAGTCTCAGATTCTTCCAGTAGGTTTAACCTCATTACTTTATTTGCCAAATGTAATATTCCGTGAGAGATATCTGAGGAGTGGTTCTTTAATGTTAGGTAATTTTCCAAGCGAGTTAGAGAAACGGTTGTAGAAGCAACGCTGATGTCAGATAATTTATTTCTCTCTCGGAGAGGTCGTGTGAGAAAATCGTACCAATACGCACAATCACAATTGTTGCATGTGAAATGGTATACCCTTGACTTATTATTGTTAAGATATTTATCTTCGTTACTGCAAAGAAGTTTCCTAAGCTTTAATTTTGAACAAAAGTGTAAAGGAATGCTGTTTCACAAAGTAACAGCCGCATTTTAAATAGTCACGATAGTTATCTTATTAATAATATAATAATATTACACTGCCATCATACTGTCTTACTGCGGTGGAAGTCTGTAAAGAAATAAGTATAATTTATGGATAACAATTGTAAGTGGAGCATCGGCAGGTTAACGCCCTCACCTGCTATGTTGAGGGCTGAGATTCAGTCTCCGGAAAATGCCGGCAGTTTAGCAGCTGTAGCAGACCAACTGCCGGCATTTTCGGGGATTTGAGGTCATAGATCGACTCAGCCCATAAAATTGAGCACTATGGGTAAAATTTTGCGCAATAATAGGCGGTAGAAGCGTAATTCCAACCACACTGCCTTCATTCTATGTCGTAATGCTCAAGTATTAACACTCCTAAACTGCTAACTCCATAAGGCACTACGCTATAAATGGCTATATATTACTATAAATGGTACTGAGAAATTCTTTTTCGTCACCCTGTAAGATAGAAATACAAAAGAGCATTATTCTTTTATTTCGTTTATCAATATATGATTGTAGAAACCCATTAAGATCTAATAAATAAAAATTCAGATGCGTGGGAAATAGCTGTTGTGTGCTCCAGATATTTTTACCGTGAATTCGTACATTCAATATCAAAATAAGGCAATAAAGGCAATTCATCTATATTCCAATGACTATAAAAATTGCCAAAAATAGAAAGATCTTCTTAGAATGAGAAGATATAATACTCCTGAGAATACCATCGCTCACGGCTGACTTTTAAGCATCTATCTATCCTCAAAAAATAATACTTCTTATTTTTAAATTTATTTAAAATAAATGGAATCATAGGTTGGTCATTTATACCACTTGTCTTATTTTTTGCAGATTTCTAAAATTAGGGGTCATTTCATAGTTTCTTGTTTTAAATTTTTCATAGTATATTACTCGCTGTGGTATGATTACTGCCTCACCCTTCATCGTAAGTTTTTCAGGAGAGAATCTCTACGCTGGTGTACAAAAATGTAGGCTTGGAAGTTATGCGCTCTATTTGCATTCAAACTTCCTCCATTTTGGTCTTAAATTCTTGTTAAACACAAGCTGAAAGCAGTAATTCGCAGTCAGCTCATTCTGACGTCATTAATGTACTGCTTTTTATGGGTGAAATTCAAAATCGTGACTTTGAATGCAAATGTAGTCATTTGGCAAGCTTACACGGTTTGGGTGTTTCAAAAAGAGGTTAATTTATTTATGGGTTTTTCAGAAAAAGTGTAAAATAAAGTTTAACCGAATCACAGGCTGATACTGCCGGCATTATAAAACGGATAAAATGCAGCGACGAAAAATTCGTATCCGAAGACATACTTAAACTCATTAACTGTTCATGTTTGCTAGGATTACTTTTCACAGCAGCAACAAGTATTTCCGGGTGGAATGTATTTGCTTGAATTTTCAGTACGGAATGAGTAATCAGAACTATGAAGGATTGAAAATGTTCCTAGTAATCCAATATTTCAAAGTCATTCATCGTAATAAAAAGTAATATTTGTGCAAAATTTTGTGAAATTAAAGAGAGTGCTGCAATTTAAAGAGATGAGGCAACACTCAGAATTAATTGGCAATACACATACCGCTATTAAAATCTTGAGTTATTGTTATAACACAACGATTTGCGGTATTCATAAAGTATTAGAATTACGGGTAAGAAAATTATAAAGGAATGCCCAACTTGCAGAAGAAAGTTTAATGGGCTAGTGAATTTCGTTGTATTGATTTATATTAATATTCTATTGTCTGCAATAAACAAAAAAGTAAAATCAAGCGACGAAGCCGTAATTTTGTGAAACTCCGTACTTAAATACTATAAGTCAGTATAAGTCCCATACAACAATGTTATGTCATGTGGAATTTTAATATTATATTGTGTTGAATTTATACTAAGTTGTTATGTTACCAGATCTGAAATAAACAAAGACTGTATTCAGAGCTCAGAAGAATTTCCTTCCTTACGGTATAATATCTTTCTGCGGCATTTATTAATGATCTTTTACTTGGAAAACAAAAATTGAACCATTATCAGTACGTTGTAGTTAGAAGAAAGAAGAAAAAATACTACCTTTTTCCGGGGAAATTAGTTCCTTATTTATTATATAACACTTATAAAGTATGGTACACATTAATTATTTACCAATCTATAAATATCACTGCAAATAACACAGAACAACTAAGGGCACGTCATGATTCAACGCATTCAAGTTATACTTAGGTTAACTAACGATTAAGAATCGAAATTTTTAGTTAAATGCGGATTAACTGAAGATGATTTTGCTTCGATGGAATCAGTCTCATTAACGGAGATAATACATCGTTGATTATGCCCGTTTTCCGTCCATCAACGCCCGATCCCATACAAATTCATTAGAGTTGCTAGTTAGATCGCAGATATACTCTTGACGTCATTGAACATTCAGTGCATGGAATAGCTAATCAAGAGCCCCGACTTCCGCAACCGTATTTTGCGTCCCGAATCAGTGGAGATATGTTATGTAACGCATTGATAGTGGGGCTAAAGCATACTCTTCTCTCTTGGCAAGCAAAGCAAATTTGGTCTGTACATTAACGGGCTCAGAAAGCCATTAATCACCCCAGCTGACGACTATTCAAGAAAGCACTGCCTTGTTAAGCTCTCACACAAACTGGATTTTCGGGGATATTCTATGTATAAAATTTCATTGTCGTGTTTTCTTGATATCACTTTTAGAGTACAACAAATTTATGTATATGTGTAAAATCTTCATTTGTATATTTATAGTTCGTATTCGTACTCAATTGGTTAGTGAATTATCAAGTGATTTATCGATTGCGATGAAATATATTAATATTTCACAGACAAGCAGTGAAGATGGAATAAAAAATGTAAGATAGGAGAAAAAAAGATATATCCATATAGATAATTGCGCTTCCAAGCCTATATAAACCACTATTTATTTGATCTCTTTGAACGTGAAATTTCCCTGTTTTTTTAATTTTATATGAAACGAGCCTTTCATTTTAATTTTAACTATTTTAACCAGAACCTGGATGAGATAGTTTAAAGCCTGAGTTGGATTCACGTTTTAATAATGAATATTATCTAATATTTACTATCCATTCCAATATTGTTTACCAATAATAGATTGGTAAATAATTACTGCGTGACCTCGATAATTTCCAAATGCTTAAATTTTACTGTCCTAATTAGATAGAGTATGTATGTACAAGCGATTGATTGGATTACCGAATAATCAGGGAATTAAATCTAAAATTATCACACCCGATTCGCGCTACGAATTCAAAAGAATTTTTCCAACTCTCTTATCGGTACGCCATAACTCAAACCGTTCCGTCGATTTCCCTTTAATCCTGATAGGAAAAACTGGATTCTCTTCGCGATTTGAATAGTAACAATCATCCCCCCCTCTTTCGGATTTAGATCCATCCCCCCTCGAATTCTTCTTCGTCTACGTTATTTAAGAGGGAAAAAGGAAATTAATTTCTCGACGCGAAGTTCCTCTCGCGTACGTGCAGACCTTGGGCTTCTTTCGATTCGTTTATTTTCCTCCCATTCTCGCCTGATTTGTTTCCCCGGAGGGATTTATAAGCGGTTTAACACAGCTTGTCTAATCCTTGGAAAGAGCGGAGCTCAAGCGGTTAGACTCCGAGAACGCTTAAGGGCGTACATATCTCGATGACTGACTTCAAAGATTTCTCGGATTCGTCAGTCTCATTCAATATTCCCTACCCGTAAGATGGTCCAGTCACGCGAAAAGACTGCTAATTTATGGCTTGTCTGGATTTACTCGAGATCTAAAGAATTTACCGAGTGGGTTCCGTGGGGATTATCAAGCTTTGTGTGCGAAGCCGCCAAGGCGAATATATTCGTGTATAGCCGCCTTTTCGGTTATAAAACAAACCTCTTTAATGAGTGTATCTCTGAAAGTATCACTCACGGAGCGATCTAAAGAGTTGAGTTCCAGGCGGCCTTGAGTTTCGTCTTCCTCATTAATGAGCTTTCGCGCAACTTTTAGATTCTCTAGACCATTTGAGGCCTGTATTCCATAATCAGATAAGAAAGATAATTGAGGAAGTTACTTTGATTCATGATGGTGCATCTTGAATCAAAGTACATAAAATACGATTGATGAACTTTCTAAAGGAAAAATTGCATTTATGATAAGCATTTTTTGATTCTATCGGCTATTTTAGAAAGTTCTAGAAACAGATTATAGCTCTGCCTACTAATTACTCTGAATAGAATCTCATCTCAAAGTTGATATCATTAGAATTAAAATTTTTTAAATGAAAAATGCTGCTTTGCAACATTCTTGGAAATTAAGGTCGTCGTTTATGCAGAAGTTACTTTGCTTTTTATTAGATATTAAAGATGGATTTGATGAAACTTCAAGAATTATGCTGGAATATTGTGTATAATTTATGAGTGTTGTAACTAATTTCTCCAGTTTTATTCGTATCCTTCGTAAAATGCAACCGATAGTTATCAAACATTTTAATTATAGAATTTTGATTTCCTTATTTATAAAGTCGATGGGAACTAGTTAAGTCCCAGTGAGTGGAATCTTCTTCGTAAGCAACGAATCTTTATTATAGCTCTATTAGTGGCATTAATATGTACTTAAAAGCCAGATATCACGGTAAGAACCTCTTTGCTATCTAGTTTCAGTTCTTCCATCAGTCATAAACTGAATGTATACAGTATCTCAAATTTGAATTAGACTTAACAAAGGTAATGCGTGGATAATGGGAGTAAATTGAGGATTTAGTGAATCATTGTTTGTTGATTCCCTGATTCACATGGAACAATGTCTCGAGAATTTTAGCTATTCCACTCACTCTCTCATTCTCTAATTGAGTTGCCCTTCGAAAGGTAGGTTTTACTTCGTCTTACAAGCCTCATTGTCGAATACAATTCTATTAAATCGTCTAAGCTCTTAACTATTACGTCTTCCGTACCTGTCCTGCATAATACCCTTCCTAGAACGTACTTCCTTCCTACGAATCCTTTCACGACAGTCTTTTGTTGACTAGTGCCTCACTCTGACAAGTTTTCCTTTATCTTTGGCTTAGTTCTCCTTTAACCTTCTCTCTCCGTAAACCGCTCCAAGATCTTCATTTCCTTTCGTGCATTTGCCTACTGTTGTCTCAACATTACTTTCTAATTTTCCATCTCACCGTAACAAATTTAACACTTCTTGATGCAAATGAAATTTTCAATTTCTTTTCTAAAATTTATTTTGTGATCTTATCTTCTTTTGAGTAATTTAGGATTGCTTTTTTCACAACAACAAAGACATTATTTCATCTGGGTGTGGTTCCATCCCTAATAAGATCCTTTTGCAAGATACTCAAGACACTTATCGGTAAAACGTCCTTTACTTAATGCTATATCCCCAGAATTTTTACATAATATACAAATCAGGTATAAATCATTGTGTTATCTTGGTTAAAACAACATAGCTCTACCTAATTTTATAGATGTTTTCGTTTCGGCGGTTTTAATTATTTAGATTAAAATTTGCTTTATTTTACCTCTCATACTTCGTTCATTAGAAGGAAATGAAGAGGGTAGCTTCTGCAAAGAACGTCAAAGTAATTTACGCAGTCATTTATTTTTGATTAACATTTCATAATAAATTTAAAAGGAAAGGTATAGAATCGAAATTAAATTACATATAAGAGAAAGTGACTGGATAATAATTTAAGATTCATTAAAGTATTAATAAAATTAATTAAAGTTCACATTTAATAAACGGAATTCTCAAAAATGCATCAGAGAAGGGGTTGAATTCTAGTTTCTATTCTTTGAAGGGGAAAAAAGTCTTGGAATTCAAACGGGGTTTTGCAATGCATAAGTTCGGATTCCAAAATATCACAGTACTAAGAAATATTACCGTCAGCTATAGTATTATCATTGTTTCATTAGGATAACTAGTTATAAAAATCCAGCTAAAATATTTGTATCTATAATCGAGGTAATATTAAAATCAAATATACCATAGCCATTATCATTAATATTAAGATGGGTACCTAAGATAACTGATTATAACTACTCTAAAAGATTGCATTTTTTGAATTGCCATTATTCCTTTTAGTGCTTCTATTCTTAATCATGAAACCTTTTTCCCGAGAACAAATTACGAGCATCAAACCTCCAAATGATTAAAGAAGCTCCGTCGGAGCTGCAATCGTCATGCATCCTGATTACGAAATGGTACATTATGCAGATGAGATGTTAATTAGCGACGGAGCAAAGGCTTCCTCGAGCAATTATTAGGGTATGCGATGGCGGAATACTCAGGGTAACGCTATCGATCCTTTGTAGGCCCGACGGATCATCCGAATTCACAATGGGGATAGACAATGGAAAGCCACGCTATCGTTACAGATCTCAACCGTTTTGGGCGAAAGCGGTTTCCGACGTCAATTATGCAAAACGGGAGAGTGATCATTTTGTCGTGTTGTAATTTAAGAGCGTCGCAAATGTTTCTCGTTGTGTGATCCCCTCCGCCTGACCTTCTCCTCTGACGTGACCCTGCCCTATTTATTCCGGTGCGTCATTTAGTCCCATTAAACATATTTCCCCAAGCGGACGCATCATTTCAAATCTTAACGGCGTCCCTTTCTGGACAATCGCGTTTTTTTTCCCGAGCTCTCGCACGCACCGTATATTCTATTTCTGTTGCCAACGGGAGGTATTACGCTCGACGCCTACACTTTACCCTGATGAAACATTATCGGGAATTTCGTCAGAGTATTCTGGGAATTTCAACGAGCGTTTTCATGACGCATTATGTTTGCTATGTTCTTTGGATGTGGGTGTTCTTGCATTTTTATTAGGCTAGTCATAAATTAAGGAAAGGGTGAAAGGTAACTTTGCACGAAAAGTCGTGAGGCTAGGAGAAATCCCAAGGAAGGAAGGAACATGAAAAAACCTGACCGAACCGGGACTTAAGTCCGTTTCCTGCCCAGATAATTCAGTGGTTAGAGCAACCGACCAGCAATTAGGAGATCTGGGTTCGAGTCCCGGTTCAGCCAGGATTTTTTCGTGTTCCTTCATCCTTGATGCTAGTCATATTCCATCAAATCGAAAACTAGCGGTGGAGAAAAAAGTATATTTCATTAACTTACGTCTCAGTCTTTTTCATGGATGTGACAACATGAGAGCTACTGAGGTGTGACTGAGATTGAATAACCGAATTCATTTTGGTCATCACCCATTTCATGGCAGTAAAAAGTGTCATTCACAGGTTGGCTGTGGTACACGTACGTGTAAGTTTTCTCCTAATAGCATTACAGTTCACAATCTTGTCAGTGAGAAAGGTAAGGTGGGAGTGCCTCATTTCTCGTCTTTGCTTGTCGTCGCTCACCTCACCTCTCCAAAGTTTTTCGAAGCTAATGGTGAAAGGGTTTGAGGACCTAACCAGTTTTCGGGCTGATGATTTTACAGACGCATTACTGAGGTGAATAATTGCGCACTTAGGTGGACGTTTTCCGCTTAGCATTCTGTCTAGGTGAAGGAAGCAAAGGCGCCTCTCAATCTTGCGTAACCGCCTCATCTTCTCTTGAAAGCTTTTTGTTGCTAACGATGGAGAGGATCCAATCTGTTTTGAAGGTAGAAGCTCTTCTATCCCTTATTACCTGAAAAACTTTAGAAGATTATGTAGATGGGTGTGCTATCGTAACCAGGAAAGTGTGCTTGCTTTTGATGCCTTGCTTCCACAGCTAGAAAATGTTGTTTATGACATGACAAAAAATTTATTACAAGCCGAAAGGTATTCTCAAACTCGCGATTCCTTTCCCTAAAGTGTCAACATATTATTCATTTCCAAGGCAAATTTTTTTTCGATTAAAAATTACTCCTCCGCATTCTTCTAATTCTTGGGAATCTGAAATTTAGCGTTGAATTCTTCATATTCTCCAAAAACGAGAAAAATTATCCCTTTTTAGGATGACGGTACGCCGGGTACACATACGCAACTTTCCCGGAGGAAAAGCACGTATGGTCAGCGTCTCTTAAAGAAACTACAGAATGAAGAGGTGCTTTGTTTTTGTCTGTGATTGAGTAAGTTCTCTCTCTGGATAAGAAAAGGAGAAAGCACAGTGCAGTGAATCAGCAGTTTCAAGGTAGTATATAAGGAAACATAAGCAACACTTAGGTGAAGTAAATCACGTTAAATTTTCTGGAACGTTAAAAGAATTGTAATATTTATCCATCAAATTTCGTTTAGTTGCATTATGATTACTTGCTGCATTCAGTTTTCTTAATCAGGGCTATGATTATCTTTTCACCTAATTTAATCTCACAGATTTAATCTTAACAACAATTATGATAACGTACGGCTATAAAACGTATGCTTTTATGGTTAAATTTTACAAAGTAATGATTATTTTATTCCGACAATGCTGTTATTCATTCCGTGCGATTGTGCCCTTTTGTTGCTGATGCTTTTGAGTAATCGATCAAACCTTCCTCTCAGTGCATTTTGATGAGATGATCCTTTATCAACCATAAATTCCATTTCAGAACCTTCTCAAGTGGCAAACAGAATGATCTTGACTCGAGTGATCAATTTCCCTTCCATTGTGTGCAGCAGCAAAAGCCCTTGTTGAGAGCTTAAAGGAAGGCATCCTCATGTGCCTACGTTCGATTTGCAGGTGATATCTTCGATGGTATTTCCTTTCGTCATTAACCTAACCTGCAACGAAGGTACCGCTGAGGGATACGGAAACGATATCCAACCACGCGTCTTCAAAGCGAATCGCGTTCTATGAAATAATATTCAGTCAGTGCCGCCCTCTGTAAGGATATGTCTTTTGTGATGCTCAAGCTTTCGAACGTATGATACTCGTCAGTCTGATCTTGAAAATACATTATACATTTTTCAATGGTTCAGTATTCAGCGGTTGGATTCAACTATCTCCACGACCGAGTAATTTTGAATCCCTTTAGAACTATTTTGGGTCAGTCCCTGATCTTGTTTTCACGTGAAAATGTTTCTTGGCAAAATCGTCTACATCCCATTTATTATTTAAGTACATTTAGCATATTGGATGACTTGAGGATTATTGAGACACGAATTTATTCTCTGCAATTATTTCACTGTAGATCAAATTCTATCACACACATCATCATGTTTTTCATATTTAATAACTTCGTAGTTCTGGATATTAAAGCAGAAATTACAATGAGAACCATCCTATACCTTATACGTAACATACTACAACGTAATTTAATATTATCTAAGATCCGTAAATTATAATAAATTCATGCTCTAGATTTTAAATCTAAACTCCCGATTAAAAATATTTGAAGACGTATTTCGGAGTAGTAAGAAGGAATTAAATACAAGTTATGCCACTTTTGTTTTCAACTGTGCCCTGCGCATGATTCCAAGGCTGTTCAGATATTTTTCGTTTACAGTTCACATTCACGCTGTCTTTGACCTTGTTATTTTAATTTATCCGTCACGAATTAGCGTTATGAGAAAAATTTCTAGAAAAGAAGAAAGGGTAAGGAACTGTAAGAAGTTCACAATGATGTGTGAATTTTCGATTATTTCATTAGACCTTCAGTTTTATGATTCATAGATTATGTCACGATGACCGGATAGTAATCATTACTTATATTTTGTTTTAATTCATTTTGCTGGAAAAATTCGGCGCGTGAACAATTATTTGCATTGATAATTTACCTTTGCCAGATATATATTTCGGGATCACAAGAAAATATTCGTTCGCGCAAATAAGATTCCAAACGAGCTAAAGGTATCATACATATGAATGACATTCCACTCGCACTCCAGCGCTCACTCCGATAATGGCATATTAATGGTAGAAATGTTTCTACAAGCCTGCATTCCGGATCATTATTCCAACATTTTGCTCATCTACATATGCATGCATGAATTTCTAATTATTTCCTCTCCGTGCAAATGAGATTGGTCCAGATTAACTACGCCCACCAATGTTTGGAAGGTATTTTTTCGGTTAAAGGTATGTCCAGTACCATCAAGAGTTCTTTTATTAATAATATAATCAGTATGATAATCTTTCTTTCTTTTTTACTCATTTATGCTCATTAAACTTCAACTCTCAAAATAACTGTAGATGAAATTCTTTACGTTGATATCGTGAAGAATTTTTCTTGTGTATATCATAGGAATTTCTAATCTCTTGCCATTGAAAGTGATATTCCTTCTTCAGGCAGTCTTTTCATAGCACACTGCTGTTTACTATTACGAATGAACAAATATTTAAAATAAACGCGCAAATAGCATACAATTTCTCTAAAGATCCGGGAAAATGTGTCTCCGGGAATATGTGGATTTATTCCCAATTTATAATAACCGGCCATTTACATCATGGTTCTTTATTGAAAACTTTTCAAATTCTTCAAATACATACTTTTTACATCAATGCTATTGAATTACGTATTGAAAAACAAGGTATATGCAAATATTGATCCAAATGATACATAAAAGTAGTGAATTAGTAGCCAAAGTTTGGAATTCCCATTTACGGTCCGAAGAATTACTTTTAATCTATGAAAAGATCTCTTATTCCGGAGTGTTCGAGAGCGGCTGATGAAATAGCAGTTTGGAAAATGACTTAATTGAGAGTTAATTGATATGTTATGTTTAATGATGTTTCGTGTCCTATTAATTAGCATTTAATCCGATCCACAAGAGAATGATAAACAGAGCGTGGGTTTCAACAGGAAGAAAGTTGGAAATTCTCATTCATCAGCTATGTAAAATCCCAACAGTTATTTTCCAAGCTAAAATTTCGCTAAAATTACAATTGATTATACTAACATCCCAATTATTATGTGCAGTAATCTTTCGGCATTTATTCTATAACGATTCACTTTTTCCAGATAGTTCTTTCAAGATCATAGAATTCTTTAAAAGATTACGTTAAAATAGTAGTTACAGTAATGATTATTTTTGTTTAATAACGATTTTTCAGCAAAAGTGTCACTTGATGAGAACTAAATATTAATAATAATTAATAAATATTTAGTTTTAAATTCAATTCTCCCTGAAAAGGTCATGAACACTAAACTAAGATCATATTTTTCTTATCTATGCCTTGTAATTGACATCTTGTCTTAGATTAGAAATTTTAATTAATATATCAGAAACATTAAAAATTCGAACTTATTAAAGCGAAGTATCTCACTAAATTACAAGTATTTACTTAGACACTCTCCTGCTAATTTAAATATAAGAAAGGTTATAATCAGTGTGAGATAACCAGTCTCCGTAGAATTCCATTTAATTATTGAAAGTTGTGCTTCATAGTTCATATTTTCCATACATATTTTTCATACAGTTCTTTCAAGTTTATATTTTCCCTAAGGTTTTACCAGTTACTATGTTTTCTATGCCCGAGAACGGCTGAAAGTCCAAAACCGGCAGTTTATGAAAATAGACTGCGGAGAATTCAGAGTACAGCTTTCTCTATTTATTATAATAATGATTATTCATTTTATTTCAGTCTTCGACATCTAATTTTAACTTATTTAAGATTATATTACCGTTATTGTTAAAATGGTTAAACTTACTTCCCACACCAATATTATGAGACAGTTTTTCAAATTCAAATGTTATGGGAGAGTTCTTAAAGTTATTAATTAAACGTCCTTCCCTTCTTTTTCGTGCATATTAAAAATTATATCTGTCCGTTATAATTTGTGCATTACTTAGAATGATCTACTGCTTTATGTATGAATACTATTTGCCCCGTGCAAAAATTTCGCTGTCGGACACGGATATTCTATTTCTTCGCCTAAATAAATTTCAACAAACACTCAAATCACAAAAAAATGAATACACTAACACTAAAACATGCCTAAAAAATCATACCTTTACATTCTATAGAAGTGTTCGTTTCGATATATTTCGTTTGTATCGTTAGATACACATCTCGTAACGAAGTTCTATGGACAAATTCAAATTCTATCTCGAAATTTTTACCAAATGCTACAGTTTTCATCGGTTGTTTTTTTTTTAACAGGAAGCGGGAAACTATTTCTTTAAAATGTTTCGTCATTTATATGTTTTGATGGAGAGTGAAGGGAGAAAAGCGCTTGTCACCGAAAACGGATGTTTAGAAATAATATATAATATAATAATAATAATAAACTCTTTATTCGGCGAGGTTAGGCCCATTAGGACCTCTCTTACACCTAACCATTATGGGTACATATGTTAATTACAAACGAGGTTAGAAAGAAAAAAAATGAAATACAAATATATCTATAAAAAGAAGATAAAGAAGAGGTAAAAATAAAGATTTGTGATGTGGGGAAAAACTCCTCGGCTGAAGGCTTTCAGAGAAAAACCCACTGTGTGGGAAAACGCTCACACAAGAAGGGGAGCGAAAAAAAAACCGCGAAAACACAGATGTAAATAAATAAAAGCAGGTAAATCACTGGCTGAATAGTTGTTGTCGTGTAAATTTGTAGGTGGTAGACTACGGATGTCATTTACCTGAAAAGAAAAAAAGGAGAAGAGTAGACGGAAAATAAAGAGCTTTCGAAAGTGCGATTTAAGTAATGCAGGCCTTGAAGATTGAGATAAATATTATAAAGCAGTTATGCTAGTTATGCATATAATATGGAACTATGTTTAGGATTACTCGGCCACACTTTTAATCCTGCAGCCACCACTTGGAGTGCTATTGCTACAGGCACGCGACTCCTTGCGATACGCAATACATTTCCTCGCGTTGATACAAAAGCACGACGAATGGAAATGTCTGTTGACCCGTCACCTTTTGCAGTCAATGCTTTTGTCAGACGCAGTGCCGTCTCCTTTTACCCTTTGCTGCGGTTCTATTAGTCCGACGACTATCAGCTCCGAGTGTACGTGGAAAAGCCGCAAGGAAGTGCATTCTGGGAAACGAGATATCATTATTGGAGGGATCTTTGGAGCGTTGCACGCGAGCGGAAAATCCGAGAATATCATTTCCTCGTTTCCAACGTAATCCGTTGATTTGCAATTTTGTAATGGATTACAAGGAAAACGAGGGATGAGTCATCATTAGTGGAGCCTATTAGCCTCGCTTCGTGAAGATCTGGAAGCCATTAGGACACTCCTCAGATCTGAGTTATTTTTGGCTCGATAAAATACACATTTTTGTCGAAGACACGATTTTATTGGGAGTTAATTTTCAGGGGGCTGGATAAAAATATATTCTGCCCTCTTCACAATCAGTTAGCGAGAAATTCGAACAATATTGCTGATTATCCATTTTATAATTGCCATCCTGTTACTGTGAAAGGATGGCGATTTGCAGCGTCACGATGACCGGATAGTAATTATAATTTAAAGATAGGAATTAGGACCATATAAAAACTAAAAACATTCGCTAACGATAGTTATTTTTATAAAAACGAAATATTATGTTTAATTAAAGCTCCGTCTTACCATAGGAAGAGAAAAAATTTCTAAAGACTCGGAATTTTAACCCACTACCACAGATATTGAGAAACGAGATTGGTTAACAGAGTTGAAGCCACCGTCTTCGACGTTTTTCGATGCAGATGATGCGATACATTCAAATTGTAATAAAAATTGATTTAAACATTTTAGTAACAAAATTTGCAGATTCGAGACTTATTTAATGACTGTAGGACTACATCCATTAACAAATAATAATAATTTCTTAAGAATATCTAACCTTGGAATTCAACAGTAAAGCGAATTTTTCCTACAGACAGTCGGAGAAATAGCTTTAAAATTGAAAATACGATTCAGTTAGCTTCTACACTGCTTCCCCGGTCTCCGCGAGGGATATGTTCTGAAAAAACGAAGCAAATACGGAAATCGCTAACACTGGGTAATGCTAACATCAAATCATGCAAAACGCGCAGATTCTAATATGTGTATTTTTTAGGATTACATGAGTAACTCAATAAATAGATGCATAAATAAAGGTGTGTTTAGTGCTATTCCGCATGCGCTCCCTCCGTATTTTATCGAGCTTCACCCATCCCGCAATTTTTACAATCTTACGCAGAAGATTGAATGCCTTTCTCGGTATCCAAGCAGTTCCAACATTAAACGAAGAAAAAGACATACATATATCACACTGATACTCCTACAACGGCAGTAGCATCACCTTCCGTGCGATAAGAAGATCAAACGACCGACATTTTCTTTTCTTTACCGTAGACTTCCTTTCTTGACTGCTCAGTTTCCTATACATCGCTCTCCCAGACGCAACAAAGGTAGGGAGGCAGATAACTAGCGGAGCTCTGAAAGCGTAGAGAAGAATTCAATAAGGGCGAACCTCACCGACTCAGCAGCGTGGCAGATTACAATGATTTTCGCCGAAAAATACTGTTCTCGTAGGGATACGATTTCAAAAAGTTCGAAAAGAATGAAGCAAAGTGAAATGGTCGAAGGCGGTTGTTATAGTGCCATCTCCCATGCTTTCTCTGAACACTTGTCAGGCTTCGATTTTCCCGCAATTTTTCTAAAGTTCTGGCGGAAGATAGAAAGCTCTGATCAGTACACCAAGTGAACGCTAGATGTGGACTGGCTGACGACATCGACCGTTTGATTTTGCCACTAGATTCACCAATTAGCTTTAGGAAAGAATATGAATGGTTACAACAGTTTCAACGAATTCATATCCCTCCAGCATGTCATGACGCCGAAAAGCAGTTCCGATGTATACCCTGTTTTTCAACATCGTTGAATCTCCCGTTGACGGCAAGTCAACAGCCTTCCCGGCGTTATCGCCTTTCGGATTGTAAGTGATCTTGCATACGCAAGGAAGGAAAGAAAACAAGGGCAAAGAAAAGAAAGGAAAATATTATCTTTTACATAATTCTTGTAGGATATGCTATCGGGGGAACTGCAGGTCCTTAATTCGTCACTCAGGTGGAAAATCAAATTCTCTGATTTTATCAGTGTTCGCTCCTACAAAACGCGTGCGTCCTCCTCACCTTAGCGCTGTCTTTTTTACCACTCTTTACCACATGATCCTTCTGTACGAAAGGTGGACATAAGGGATTCGTTTCTTGGACCGTTTTTAGAATTCAAATGTGCTGTTTAGTAATTTTTAGGGAACATCTTTTTCCTTTGCTCTGGTTATTTAGTTAAAGTAAATATTTTTGTTTGACAAGGTATTGTAGTTAATTTAAGGAGGGGTTTAACCGACTTTTAACTCAAAATATACTTCATCGATGTAAAATAATTTTTAACTTGACGAAAATACTTAATGATATATTAGGAAATGTTTCAGTATTTGTTTGGGTATCCAACTGATAGGTTTTTATCTGGTGTAATAGTTTATGGGAACCGAACGTAGCTTAGGATGTGTTATAGCTGAAGTAAAGTGACTTCAGGCCCAACGGGAAATAAAAATCTGCTGGCCTTGTTTATTCTAGTTTTCACAGTCCTTTTTTGCGACTTCTAAATGTTTTTCGTGTTTATACGCGTGCTGTGCGCCTTTTTTTATGCCTTATATACTTTCTCTAGCTCTACCGCGTCTACACACACTGAAAGTCGACGGTCTCAGTCCCTCCGCAGAACTAAGCTGTAGATTCTGAACATGATCCAGAGCGACTCCCGCAGCCGCGCTACTTCCAAAGTATGTAAAATCTCCGCAGATCTGCGAGAGCAAGCATCGTGAGGTTGGCGTCGTGGGATACCACCAGAAGGCTAATGCAATCCGCGTCCCATGCCACAAGGCTTACCGCACCCTACCCTACCGTGACTAGTCCAAAGGGGATATACCGATATGTAGTCTTTAAGTCATTCAGTCTCTCTGCGCCAAACATAACGTCTGAGAATAGGCTTCTCTTTATGCCTGGCGCTTGGAGGGCTTGCAATTCTATTTTAAGTAACACCCAACGAATTCCTCTATCACCTACTATTTATTGAAAAATTCGAATGCCTTTAACGTTAGTTTTAAAAAATTCATGATTTTATACTTTGCGAACTGTACAGAGTGTGACATGGTTTATCTTGTCCTTTAAGTGAGAAAACCAGAAAAAATAAAATTTAGTACTTTTCATTTGCTGTAAACGTAACTTATGGCCCGCGGTAATTTATAATACAATGGGAAACATACATACATACAAACGTCTGTATTGGCGAAATTGGGACAGGACAGTCCCATCTTACATTTAACCAATAATGCATAGCATTCGGGATCATCCTACAATATTGTAGAGTTATATTGAAGAGCGTAAGGAACATTTTTCTACTGTACGGCCGCATTAACGATTCGGTCTCATGATAAATGAGAGGAGGAATCATTCGCTGTGTGAGAAAGGAAAACATTGTCCATTTTATTTTCATTGAGTGTCTTATTCTTGAATTCGGAGAAAAAACTATTTCGTTAATTCGTTTTTGAAGGCCGCACTTCGCACAAAAAGGCCACACTAAAAGGTCGCCAGAAGGCCTAAGGTTAATCTCCTCCGTTTTAGGGTTTCCTGCTAATCCTCCTTATAAGAGACGAGTTTTAATCAATTTTGTATTACGAAGTTTCCGTCTTTTAATCACAAATTAATTGAAAGCTCTTACGAATTATCCGGCTTTGTAAATTTGATTTTTTCTCGATATCCTCTCTCTAGTTTGATGATTTTCTTCCGCGATATTACCCTTAGTATTCTGATCAAATAATTCATATTTTCTTACATTATTCTATCGTATATGTAATACAATATACTTGAAAATACAATAAAATACACTTGAGTCAACAATGTAAAAAAAGAGATTACATAAAGGATTCAACTCGCTAAAAAGTACCCAAATAAAAACTATTACAGGTAATAATTGGACTCCATCAAGTTCTCAGATACTTTGGAAGATTCATACAATAGTATGAGTATCAGATTGCGAACACGCTAACTCTTGCATATAACAAAAATCTATAACTAAAGAACTTTTTGAACATTTAGTAAGAATAATACCCTCGAAAATGGATATCTCAAATAACACACAGGTATGATTCGCGTAAGAGTTATGAGTTACGCATGAAGTGCATAAAGTGGATGAAATATTGTTGGAAATGTTGCCAAGTCATCTCATCAGAAACGAGTGGGTACTACAATGACACTTTGAGGAGTTATGAAATTCTTCAAAGGAAAGGAGAAAGCCACTCACCGGCGCGAATTAAGTTTTAGTAGCCCAAGAGCGAAAATTAGATCTTCCGATAAAGAGCAATTTATGTACTTATGCTGCCATTCCCTTAAGCGTAGCATCTGTCGGGATCTAGACACGAAGGCAGAGTCTATATTGAATCTCCGGCGAACTTTAACTCCTTATGCCTTTCCCTTCTATTTCCCCCAAATCCTTTAACCTTAACCTTCCCATGTCCCCAACTCCGAGGAAAAAGTTTTCATAACTCGAGGATGGATTGAGGAATATCAAGAGAGAGAGAGATGAATAAGAGAAAGAGATATGTCTTCTTTATGATGAAAAATGAAGAATTTTATCAGCATGGTTCCTGCTAAGAGAGGAGAGGAATTCGGTCTTAAAATTTCGGATAAAATAAAGTGGAAACGACGAAGAAACAAACTATTATGAATTCTATTCTAGAATATTCTAGAGGAGTTTTGGAGCAAGAAAAGGAATAGATTCAAACTTTTAGCCATAAATTTTAAGGAACCGAGTGAGTTAGCTGAGGAATCAGATCACCTACGTAGATAAATTGGAATAGTATAAATGAGAATAATAATATTACAATAATATATCTGCGTAAATAGTACGCGGGTTAACGAATTTTTTCTCATGGTAATGTAGAATTTTATCATTGTTATCATTTATTTATTTACGAGTTGCCGCCGTAGTCCGACGGAAGTGTCGTGGCAGCATTGTTCATACAAAAACATTCATAAGAATAATAAAATTCTAACAATTCACAATAGTTTATAATAATTACAGTGAATTAATTTAACAATCTAAAATAAAATTCATTTATCAATAGAGTATTAAAAGAGAAATTATTGATAGCGCATCATAGATTTCAATTATTACGGAAGAATCAATTAACAGCGTAAAATATAATTGATTAATGCAGTAATTAATTACTATTAAAGGACGTTACTCTTATTATTTTCCATTATACCTTAGTAAATTAGGTACTTTGTGAATCATATAAGAGTTTTCAGGCATCCTGATTGGCTTTCACGGCTACCTCAGCCGTCCTGGGGCAAACCCAGACCCCGCCGTACATGAACCCATTGGACCAGCTTCTCCCCTCACATTACATCTGTGAAATTAGTCACAGATATGTGAGTAATTAAAACTTATTTACAAATATATAAAGTATATCCCTCGTTATCTCTTGAATGATAATGGGCTTTTGGGATGGACCGGATTTCCGGTCCTAATTTATTACTGTCAGCGAATTTTCAATACAAAAAGATTATTTGATTACAGTAGTTATTATTTACTAATATTATTTATGATTTAAATATTTATTTGAAATAATTAAATTAAATAAGTAAATATTTATTTTATAATTTTGAAATTTTCCTAAAACTGTTGGTGGCTTAATTCCATTTCAAAACCTTCCCATCCTTCACTAACTACTTTTATTCGGTAGACACTGCTTTTCCTGTTGATTTTCTTTCGCTTAACAATTTCAATCGAGCACCTTTAACGTTTCTAAAACTCTGTCTGTACTCTTTTGGCGAACTTAGGTCAGAATAACCTCTCTCCCATCTCAAATTTACCATAAATACATAGCGTGGGCAAAAATAACGCAAAACTGTAGTCTAAAACAAACTTATTTCTAGAAAAAAAGTAGATCAATGCAAACAAAACAAAGGAAGGATATAAAAGGAATATATCTTTTGAAATCGAATATATATAAAAAATAATAAGTTTAATAAAAACAAACATATACTCGTATATGAAAAATAGATGTAAGTGTAATTCAATATAGAAAGAGTTGGGTTAGTTAGGGAAAGAATTCCTCAACTTAAGGCTTAAGGAGAAAAACCTACGATGCAGGACAACGCCCAAACAAGGAGGGTAGCGAAAAAACCCGCGGAAACACAGTGTTAATAAAAATTTTCTGTATTATTTTGTCCAATCTCCATCGCTTTTTAGTGGCACATAACGCATAAAAACGTAAGAAAGTTTAACTTTTCCCCTCTGAAGATTCTAACGTGCATTAATCTTCTCCGGAAAATTTTAGAGAAAATTGGTTCCTGAAAGACGTAGTAAATTTTATACGTCCCCCGACAGCATTGGACGTTAAGATACCGCGAGAAAAAGTAAGGAAAGACATTTTATATGAGTCATTCCAAAATCAGTCCAGTCATTTCCGCGAACGATAAGAGAAAGTAAGGGAATTAGTTTTAGCGGTGATTCAACCTCCTGCCAAATGACTGTAGCTTGGGTGAATCGTAAGCAAATGGAAAAATTAGATTAAATACGTTCTTTGACAGGTTTATGCAGCCTTAGCCTATTGGAAATACTCGAACCTATCTTTACATTAGAAATACTACCACAAAATATTTACTCGTTTTCATGATTTTGCAAAAAGCCTGTGTCATCAGATAAACATACAAGTAACAACACAGTAAATTTTGCGTGTGATTAAAAATCGTCTTGTATTTGCAATTTTGCCCTATAGAAAATATCCGGTGAAAGTATTATAAATCTTTGGTATACTATTTATTAGTATCTTTAATATGCTATTCTATCTTTAGAAATTTCACCTAAAATTACTTTTCCTAGACACTGTTGGCCTAAAGCCGTTGAAAAAGTTTAAATAGTTTCCCGGAGTACAAGGAGTACAAATCTATACCCAAGTGGATAAATATATTAAAGTAAAAACAGGTTTTGGTTTCTCATTTTACTTATATCTCCCGTTAAACCATGAATTAACGGTTACTTATCAAAAGAAGTCGCTTTTAAGTTTTAAATTAAAATTATTTTTTATTATAAAAATTGAAGAGAATAATGCAAAATTCACGAAAATAGTATATTATTCTATATAATCCTTTTTGCAAAGATATCCTGATACACAGACTCTATATTACATATATTTTAAACTGATCCTGAACTTTATGTTATGTAAAGAAAACATATTTTCCCTCATATTGGATTCTTCGTTGATAAACTTTGCTTTTGTCTAATATCATACTAATAACTCAGCATTGCTGCGACGCCCTTGTCGCTCGTTAATTTTGTGTGATGAAGTATTGTTTGTGGGAAATGAACAATATTGTTCTTATTATCATCAATTGGTTTCAGTTCCTAGTCTAGTCGACAAACGTATACTTCTGACATTAATTACTTAATCAAAATTCCTAAAGTTTATGCCATCGCAAATCAACGTTAAGAATAGACAGTCTCAACATGGGCCAGCATCTTTGAGCATCAGGAAGTGAGGCCTGGATTCTTACGTTTTATTTACCATAAGTCCGATTCTTTTTCGAAACCGAACGATCACTGTTTCCAACCCAAGGAAAGAATTGCATTCCATTCATCGGGAAACCTATCACTCTTCCCCGTCGCACTTCTTCCCAATTGAAGTTTTCCAGTCTTAAACACGCCATCGGTTGGAGTGGCTTGGTGTAGTGCATTAATCGTGATCCATCCCAAGTTCTCGAGCTATTTTTCCCTCCGGAGGTGGCTCGTGTGATTGATGGCCAGTCGATAAATCAGCATCCAGGATTGGAGTCGGTCCACTCATCTTCCGACCTCCAAGACATAGAATGACTGAAGCATTTTATGATAAGAAACACTCGTTTATCAAAGTGTTCTTGGGACTGCGAGGGGAGAATTTCTCGGAAACCTCAGCCCGAAACAAATAAAGTGAGAGATAAACGAAGTTTCGGAAAGGTATAATTTTATGGAAGTCTTTAATGCTATTTTTACGCAAAAATGTTGCCCATTTTACGAGAGATTTTTGGGATTGTTTGGGAAAGTTGTTGAATGAATGGTGGTAGAAGCAGTTAATTTGAGAAGTATATTCTGAGAAAAATACCAAAAATCTCTGTTTTAATCGACTCTATAAAAGTATAAAATAGGTTGAAGAATCAAAACAAAACTAATTTTAGCTCGAGAAAAGTTAATCCCCCATTATATCTCTCTATTAATGGCAAACAATGGCTCCGCTATTAACCAAAACGTTGATTTCCCTAAGTCAGGAAGTTCCTTTCTTACCTCAAAAAGTTTTCTGAACTGAGATCGCTCAACATAAATAAAATTCCAGGATTATCTCTAAAGGTTGAAGAACTCCTCATAATAGTTAATCCGCGTATTCAAGAAACATTTTCTTCAAAAATCCATTAATAGATGGAAACTTAACAACGGCGATCCTTATATTTAGAGGAGGAATGTCTTTACTCCAAAACCCAGGGGAAAGATTGATACATTCTTATCCACTTGCAAAGTTTTTCTTTATTGAGGGATTTTTCTTAACCGGAAATTCATCGCATATTCTTTTTGTATTGTGTTGAACTAAAATTTATCCATGAACATCAATATTTAGTTAAATTATTCATTGAGGGTCTATTTTGCATTCATTCTTTATTACTGGTTCAAACTTTTTATGGAAAACATTATTTGATACTGTTAAGGTAGTTGATAAGTACCATATTGTTGTACTCAAGCGGTGCAGAAAGTTTAGACATCTAGAAAGAGAAAGCATAAGAGTCATGAAAGTTTTTCTTGAGGAAATAGTTGTTTAACTTTTATTATTGAACGTCAACTACTGAATGAGTGGATCATGAATTTTAAGCACACTCGTTAAATAAAAATGTCATTAACATCATACATTTCACTTTCTCAAATAAACAATCGTACTTCCCATCTCATCTTCAGAAACGGAATAGTTTTCATCTGTCTTTTGGTGAAGGCAAGGGAAAATATCTTTTATTGATGTTCGGCTTCGTCTTGCTCATGGATGTGATACTATAGCTGAATGATGCTGACTAATGGTATTCATCTTATTCACTCCTTATTACAGTGGTACTCATAGGGCCATTGCGCTGTACTTGGGAGGAAGCTATCCCAATATATTCTTACTTATCGTTTGTGAGGAAAGCAGGGTTACTACCTTACTCACCCCTTTTGAGTCTCATTCCCTCTTAATAGATATTGTTAACTGATGATGGGTGATTGAAGAATCAGAATTCACCAGCCCGGAATATGGCCCTGTCTTGTATTTCAGTTGCTTTTATAGAATATTTATGTATTGATAGCGTCTAAAATTTTAAAATCGTTTGTTTAATAGTGATGCACAACTTATTCACTATTTATAGAAGTGGTACTCGTGAGATCATTGTGCTATTCTCATTTGGAACTTTTCCTCTTATACTTTCCCCGCATAGCATTCTTACTTAGTAAGGAAAGCGAGTACGAATTAACTCAATCCTCATCTCGCAGAGTAACTCTCATCCCCTCTCAAAAGGGTACTGTAACTAATGATGAGAGGGTTGAGGTTCAACCCTGCCACCAGTCTGAATACTTCAAGGAAGACAAAGCAATCGCGACATCATAATGGGGAAGGCACGAAAAAAGCCTGCATCTAATTGGAGACCGGAAGAAAATAACGCCATCGCTTCCAGTTCACTGACCGTGAAAAAGAAGCTTTATTCTCGCTCCTTTCATCTCTCCTCGATTTTCGAGACCTCCGGACCAATTAATCGACCCCACGTCAGCTTTACTACAATTTTTGACGTTTCACTTAATTGAATGGAATGATCTCCTCGAAGGCTTCCTTCTAAGTCCATTTTCTCCCGCTTCCATCGGAGTCTTCGGCGGTAAACACTGTCCCCGATGGCCCTCCCGCAGTTCCCGCCCACGTAATTCAATCCTCACGGCCAATCGATCCATCGCAGTCTTGTTCTGACGGCTTGTCGTTTCTACAGCACGGAAAATTATAAGGTCTCGCTCGACAAGACCCCAACTCAGCGTGCCAAACTCTTGTCCCACTCCTGACATCGGTAGGCCGTCTGGCTGGGGGCAACTCCCTGTAAATTAGACCACGGATTGCTCGCGACGAATGTCCGATGCGAGAGGTTTATCCAGGAAATTGCGAACCCTCCCTCACTCCGTTGTGACGGCTTTGTCGTGGGATGGAAGGTTTTTAACCGCCGTCGACGCGTTTACTTTTTTTCGGACTTTTCTAATTGACGTCGGAGAGAAACGTTTTTCTCAATTTGCTCCGTAGGTGTGCTCTTTCAAATTTTTACGCTTCCCGAGCGTGGGTGGGGGCTTAATTGTTGCTGGTTTCCGACCTCTCCGTATAATGAACGTTTCGGGTGATTAGGGGAAAAGTTTGAGCGATGAAAGTATCGCTCCTGAAACTCTTTAGCCTTTTCTATTTCCCTCGCGGTCAGATCGTGGTTTTTATTTTAATCGGGAGTGCGCTTACTTATTACCACTTCCGTGTATTTTCGTGAGAGAATTTTTTTAAGTACGTCTAAGAGGGTCCTGTTACTTATACTTAGGAATCTCTTCCATTAGGGAGATTTCTGAAAGAAATTTTAAAGATGCTGAATGAGTGAGGCCGTTTCATTAATGAGATATAGTGAAACCGGTTAAGATACTTTGCAGAGGAGTACGTAAAAACTGCTTCATAATTCCACTTTGTATAATACTGAAATGAAAAGAGGGCACTTTGTACGCTTCCACAGATTTTATTCTTATTTTTTTACATAAGAATAAAATCTAGAGGGAGTGTGCAAAGTTCTTCATTTCATTATGGTTTTCCACTAAATAACGCCTTCGCATATTGAGTTTATTGTATAATACTAGTTAAGAGAGAAAGGTTCTCCCAGCGCCGACAGCGGTAACCGTCCAGGGCAATTCCTCGGATAAAGATAATCGCCCAGGCAGTAACCAGTTATTCAGAAATCCCAATACGCATTTCGGAAGCTAAGCTTCCGTGATCATGGGGGGTCCAATGCTGAATGAATTCAGGCGATTATCTATTTCCGAGGAATTGCCCTCGACGATTGCCGCTGTCGGCGCTGGGAGAACCTTTGTCTCTTAATCATTGGACGCCGAGTTCCTTTTTTTTCTTTCATAATGCTATTTGCCTTCTCGTCGCATATATTAAGAATGGTATCCTTATCGAAGAGCTTCCTTGGTACTTCATTTCCGTCCTTTTTCTACAATGAATCACTTCCTGCCAGATAGTCAACTAAGGAGGAGTAGCGAATCATTAAACAGCAGTGGCGAGAGGGCATCACAGAGCACGAACTATTCAAAACTACTCTCAACAGCTCAAAAAAACACTCCTATTTGGCTATTTTAATATATATATTACTTCCATAGATTGCCACGAAAGGAAAAACCACCAAACGACTTTTTAATCAAGCTTTCTAGGGTAAGACGAAACTGATAGAGAAGTTCTCACTCTATCTCAGAGTTTGTATCGGGTCCGACTGTGAGATAAAGATTGCTCTGCTTCGCGAAATCTTCATTTTATTCTCATAATATTAGTCATTTCAAACAAGAGGCTCACAAGGAACCCTTTTAGAGTCAGGATTAGGACAGAGGTCGACGACGACGTAGATAATTCAAGCGATTTTTGGTCTATGGAACGACGCGGCTTGAACTATTGGCTAAAGGATTGAATTGTAGTGTATCTAAGGACGGTAAAAACCAGCACGATAAGCGGATATCAGAGAGTCTTAAGCAGTATTTTTACTAATTATTTCGTGTGGTTGAGTCCGGGACCGGGAGAATACCGCGTATTAAGAGAAAAAGCGTCTTAAGTGGGAGTGTCTTAAATTGATTTACTGTATATTTAATTTTATCGGGTAAGAGTAATAAAAATATTTTCTTCTCACGATCAGTAGTGAAAGAAAGACTATATTATATGTCTGTACGATCATCAGAATGTAGGTCGGATCCATCCCATGAATAATTCCAAAACACATTCCAAAGCACTCAATCGGAAGAAACCTACATGAATTCCATTCATCAACATCACTAGACCTAGTTAGATTTCATATTATCACAGCCAAGAATATCTATTCTGAACCAAAGATAACTTAAAAGTATTCCATTCATCAAGGAATGGTAGAATTCAAGGAATTCATCAGAAATTACTGTACTAAATAGAGTTATTAATGCTAATATTATAAATAATAAAAGTTTTAGTAGATTCCCGTCTATATTTGTCCATGTATACGTGCATAAAACTCACACCATTATGTTTGGAGTAGTCTTGTCCAATCACAATGATTCTCCATGCTTTCCTATCCCTGGAAGCTTCTTTTCGCTTCAGGCACATCCATACGTCTTATTCTTGCTTTCTTTCCTTACCTCAGGCTATGTACGTCATTTCTCATTAGGATCTCATCCACCACATCTCGATGAGATTTTTCTCGACCCTTCACTTTCTCTAATATCTCATCAAATCGTGGTACGTGAAATTCATCGAAAATTAATTCTTTAATATAGAAAGAATCTGCTGCGTGAATGCTTTAATTAATCCTTCTAATCGTATTCTATCGAAATTAATGCAGAGACGTGAGTAATAACCAATCATAAATCAGATCTTACGGAAAAACTGGACCTTATTTGAACTTTCCAATATTTAAGAAATGAGTCTTCCTCGTAAATGTGAATATAATTCTCTCTATCCTCTCCATTTAGTACAATGAAAGGCTTGACTTTCTCTGCAATATCTTTCCAGTTTCTTTTTTTCCAATATTCAACACTTAGATCACCCATATCGTCATTCTTCTATCTTTCCATAGATTTCTCCAATTTTCACTAATTAGACCTGCCAGAATATTTCCCTAATTTATCTCTGAGAATTTAATGTTAAGATGTACCACTCTTCGAGGATGAGAGCGATTCGAAAGTGCTTAATTTAGCCTGGGCTTGAAACTAATTCTCTAAAATACCGGAAGGGTTCTCTGATCATTTGATCATGTGATCATTACTGTCTCAGAGCAACTTTTCTTTGAATTCACTATCTATCACCAAGCATTTGTTTCCTGAGCATCCCCTGCACCCTTATGTATTAAGTTTAATCAGAGCAGAAATATCTTATGCGCGACCACCACAGCCTTGTATCCTAATAGATTTTTATTTTCTGAAGGTTTCGTGTAACAAATACCTCGTATGAACCAAGGAATATTCCTTGGTTAATATTATTTAGATTATTGGGAATTACCACCAATTATCTCTTTATAAGACTAATTTTTATTCGCATGCATTTATATGCTAACTCTTGATAAAAAAATGTAAAAGTTAATTTTAGTTGCAATATAACATATGAGTAAGAGTCTCTACACTCATATATCATTGCATTAGAATATTAAAACTAACGAAGTTCATGAAATATTATTTATTTCAAGTTTCAACAACCTTTATTGCCTGTCACCCGCGATTTCTTCATAGAAGCTTAGGCGACCTGATAAAAGTAAAGGCTTGGATTTAAAGAATGATTTAGAAGAACTATCTAGAAACTAGATTGGAACTTGGCACCGAGTGAAGCCATACTCAACCTCCGAAGTTATTTATCCGAAATCACCAATCCAAATATCTGACAGAAATACTCATCGCTTCGATCACGAACCTGCATCTCTCGAAACGAGAGATCATAAGCACGAGATGTCCTTCGTCGCTCCTCATCCCTCAGCGAATCGAAAAAGCTCCGCCGGAACGATGCAAAAATCTCCGAATCACGTGGCGCTCCCATCGACTTGTTTGCCGACAAATCAAATCCTCTCGAGTGGATCATAGTTTGATCTCATTCCGTCCCCCTTAATTCGTCCTGGATTTCGATTTCATGGCGCTCGTTCACGGATTACTTCTCCTGATATCGGCGGTCTCGTGAAGTGCCCATTCTCCGTTGCTAACCGAGATTGGATCTGGATGCGTTTTTTGCGCAAATAAAAAGAATTGGCCTCGCAGAGGATTTGCGGAAAAATGTTTGCGAATCGTGTAAATAAACAACGCTTTTCTTTGAGCGAGATCGAGACTAAATGCCTCCTCTTCCATCTGACTCATCGTCGAATCAAAATAGGTCTGATTGGCGAACGACAACAAAAGGAATTTCGATGTAAACAGAATGGGAAAAACATTGTTATGGGCGTTATAAAATACGTAAGTGAAGCTTCAACTTTTACACCCTACTCCTTTGCTGGTGAGGCACCCCCCAAAGAAATTAAATACCCTGCACACACCTATTGCGGATAATAACTATTTGATTTCATTACAAATATCCTTAGCATACCCTACAAATAAAAGCATGATAAATATATAAAATCCTGAAAATGATATTCATTCCAATTACTATACACTGCAAGGAAAATGTACAAAAAATCATTAGTAAAATAGATCCAACCTTCAATTTTTGCAGTGGAAAAGTTCCACAAAAGGGTAGTACAAATCGAAATCGAGCAAAACGAGACTAACAAGTGTATATAAATTATTATTATCGCTTCCTAAAAATTTTTGCAAGATGGGGAATTTATTGCCATTAACAGTTGTTTTGTTTGTGGTATTGGTAACCGAAGTATTCTGAATAAACAACAACATGAAGGAAAACGACGATATCACCTTATTCTCTGTCTTTAGCACCTACTACTTTATTTCCTCTAAAAAAATATGGATTGGATTGGATAATTTTGATACTAATAATATTTCTGATATACTATCACAACTGTTTCCGTCGTCATGAGAAATTATTTTAGTTCTTTCTTTACTGATGTTATGAATTAATAAAACAATGGCTACCGAGATACTAACTATCAACAAAAATGTATCTTTTATTTTTTGCTCACGTGATATTATTGAATCGTAAAAATCAAAGAATTATCATCGCACAAAACAAAAAAATCTCACAGCTCTTCGACCGTACTAAACCATGACCGTAATCAAGTAACGCACAAATAAAGGGTAAGATTCTAAGAAAACTTAAATAAATTCTAGGAAAAGGGTTAAACTTTTATGTCCTTAGTCAACTTAACCCTTTTCCTTGTATGTTTACCTTTAAGTGGGGTTCTCCATTCCATCAACATGTATGGCCGGAGCCTCTATGAGGTCGTTGGCATTGAACGATGACGCAATCGGACGAAATCACACGTCTTTGCCTACGAAATCCCCGAATGGCTCAGAAGAATGTTCTGACTAGATAGTTCAGTGGCTAGAGTGACACTACACTAAGCAGTGTATTTCAAACTGTACGTATGTGGAAGATGATAAGTGAGCCTCCAGAAAATGAGGATAATGTCGATACGGAACTCTCATTGTTTGCGGAGTCTTTCTCATTTCTTGTGCCATAAAGTTGATCAAATAGAAAAAGTTTTTCCATAAAGTATTGGCGTTTACAAATTTCATCAGTTTATAAACATGATTAACTGTCAACTGATGAACTGTTTTAATATAATCATAAAATATAACTTGTAGATTGAGCTCAGTTAATTTTCGAGTATGTGCTGGTCTTTCGTTCGTTTAGATTTTTGAACGAAGAATCATCACCTTGCAAGTTCCCAATAGCGATGTGGAAAGTTTGAAGCTAAGCATTTTACTGTTATCATGAGTCGACTTACAAATAGTTTTATTTTCATTAAGTTATGTTTTAAATTCTCCTTAGTTAATTTCTTCGAAAAGAAAAGATTGTATTAGAATTACCCCCACTTAGTAAATTGAAAAAATATAAATGTTGTCGCATCAGTTCAATATCACTAATTACTTAAACATAGCGTTATAAATCGTATTGTCGGTAAATATGATGAAAAGATAAGACAGCGATGTTCATCTTGGCTAGGTCCTATCTTGAGTATACTGAAGTTTATGGGATCCAGTGGATGGAACGGATACCCGTGAACTCGAGAAAATGTTGCGCAATGCGATACGTTTTATTAAAAAATGCTACGATAAAAAGGCAAGAGTTACGAATATGATCTCAGACGCAGGTTGGAAATCCTTGAGAAAAAGTAGACTGGAAGCTAGATTGCGATTGATTAATAAATTTAGAGAAAGTATGTTTGAAGAGGACGTAATCGGTATTATGCAACCCATCTACTACTTCGGTCGATCGTACAAGGAGCATAAAATAAGAGATAAAGATGGAGCATTCGTTTTAACAAGTCGTTTTAAGAACTCGTTCTTTCTGCGAACGATGCGCAATAACAACAAACGAAGGAAGTAGCTCGAACGTTCGGAGTACACCCCCTACCACACGCCAAAAGGTGGCTTTTTGAGTATTTATGTAGGTGTAACAGAAAACCTAAAATTAAATTTTTCTGGTGCGCCGAAAACGAATTTCCAACTCCCAAAACAGAGTGAGAAAACATAGTTTGGCAGGCACTGGGCTAGAGGAACCGAAGAATTGGAAGACTCGGGTTCGAGTCCCGGTTCCGTCTCACTTTTTCGTCTTTTTTTATTTATTTATTTTAAATAAATCCATAAACAGCACAAGGCCTTTACGATGGACTTAATAAGAATAATAACAACTGACGAAACATTCTACCATTCTCTAACCAGAATATTCTAATTAGCCGGGATTCGAACCTGGGACCACGGTGTTGGAGCGTTCGCATAGTAGCACGCCAACCAATTCTCCACCGTGGTCGGTTTTCTCTTTGAGTGATAAAAAAATGCAGACAGAAGTGAAGAAAATTAATCATGATAGTATTAGGGTGAATTTCTCTCGAGACCATTCTTACAATTAACCCTTTCTTTAACTACACAAACATCCATTAGCAGGACTTGAACCCGGGACCTCGGCGTTGCTTGCCTAGCACGCCAACCCTTCGCAACCAAAGCCGGCAATAAGGGGGGGACAAGTAGAAAGATGTAGAGAAAGGGTTTGGAGAGCGAATGAACGAGAAGAGGACTTCAAAAGAGAGAGAGAGGGAGAGAGATTTGAGGGGACGTCGAGGAGGAAATGCGGGAATAACAATAAAAGCCGGGGACGAGGAGGGTTGGAAGAGAGTGCAAATGAGAGTGATTGGGAAGAGAAGAGGATGGGGAAGAGAGGGAAGTTCGGCCGAGGGGAAAGGGAGTGTTTGCCTCCAAATTTAGCAGAGGAAATGGAGAAACGGTGATGCGTGGGTGGTGAGGAATGAGGGGAAAGAAAGAGTGGATGAGAAGATTGGTCGCTGAGGGGAAGAGAAGAGCAGTTTGACGGGTAGAATCGCAGAAGAGGACGTGGAAGACTGGCAGGAAAAGTGAAACCGTAGATAAGGACTGTAATAGGCGAAGTGAAAGGCAGATCAGAGAGAGGGAGAATGATAAGGAAAAAGCGGAAATAGAGGAAGAGAATAGAGATCTCAGATAGAAAATAATCGAAACAAGAGTTTTAGCATGAAGAGAAATTGAGATGTGTTGCGAAGGCTTTCATTGGAAGTGAATGAAGAGGACGGTATCTCAGAGGGAAAGAATGAAGCGTGGTATTTCATATAGTCAAACATGTATATGCAGTCAGAAGCTAAAATGTGTTAAAAATAAAGTTAATATGGTAAGAATTACTTAGATGGAAAAATATAAAATGGCAATAAATTCGAGGAAGATAGATGTAAAATGAAAGTGAAATATAAGGTGTTCCTTTCAAACCTCTAACGTTTCAAAGGCCCATGGAAAAATCTACAATGGATGTGATATTAAAATTACATCATATGCTAGATTATCTCAAAACATTTATTTAATAATTATCAGTACACCTTTACATGTGAACCGTTTTTAGTACGGAGAATATCGAGTCTGTATGCAATTTCTTGCCATGTTCTTCGTAAAATTACTGTAGAGATACTCTAGCATATTATGTAAATTCATTATCACATTTACTGTAGTTTTTCTCTCTGGGCCTTTAAAATGTGATAGGTTTGAAAGAGACATGGAAACTTCAGCTGTGTGAGGATGAAGTTCACAAAGGATATGTAACACCGAGAGAGTAAATGCATCAATATTTACTATGATGAAATTGGAAATAATGGATAGTATCATATGGCAATGAAGAAGAAGAAGAATAGAGCACGATGCATATAAAATATTAATAGTGATAGAAAAGTTTTGAAAAATTCAAAACAAACTTCAATCAATCAATGTCACACGGAGGAGAAACTGGGAGAATATGTCAAATCGACTTCCAGATATGACGTTGCTGTTGCCATTTACCATCACTGCGAGAAAAAATATTCGAATATTGTTTCTTATTTTAATGTACCACTTGAGATTATTGATAACTTAATACTAAAATGTAATAAACGGATATTTTCTGGTGAAGCATAAGCTGAGCAAAAATTGTTGAATATAGGATTTAATAGCGTCTTTTATTCAATAAAACCTATATTCATACATTAATTGCTACATTATTTCATACATATATTATGTACACAATAATATAACCATTCAATTGCAATATAACACAATATATGTGCTATGCTGTATGTTCGAAATTGCCGCATCCGGGTAATAAACGAAATAAAAAAATCAGTGTACGGATTGGATTTTTTCGGAGTTTCGCTATACCCAGATGATTTTCGACTTACAGTTAGTGTTCTGAAATTACTTAGGCTGGGTTGGGTTGGGTTAGTAGAGTACTGATAGATTTTGAAACGTATTTAAAATAAAATTAAGAAAATTACGATTTGGCACTAATGTATAAATGACCTCGTGGCGAAGTGCAATCATCGTTTTAGTTTATTTTAAATGACATTTTAACTATCATTCCGCATTTCAATAATTATTTGCAATTATTGACAAAAATTATAAACATATACACGATCGTTACCATACACCTATTTGTAATAAAGTTCCACATTGACTAAATACAACACTCCGCCTCATATTCCGTCACGTCGCACCGTAATTTCTAACACACACAAATAAATTGGTCTCAAAATGGGAAAGTCAACACGAATACAAATAGACGCGGAGATGAAAGAGAAAGAAGATATTTTTAAAAAGTCTGCAGATGGGCCGGAACGGAGGAAGAAGCCAGGGAAGAAAGGAGAAACGAGGAGACGAGGCGAAATTGAGGAGAACGGGGATGAGAAATGATGGCAAACAAGGAGATACGGATAAATGGGAAGGGGAAAAAACGCGGAGGAAATGTAACGGAGGAAATCTCGTGTGTCGGGAGGATAGATCCTGTCGTGGGTGACGATCCTAGATTAGATGGGAAAAAAGTACGGGAGAGTAGATATCTATATAGAAATGATGAGTGGTAATAAAGAGAGATGAAGGGGTGTTGACGTGACAGGACGGAAAGGGAAAGAGATGGAAGAAGGGGTGGAAACGAAGTGAAATGAATGGAGCGGACTTCATTAGAGCTAGATTGTGCCGTATCCACCCTATAAATATAAACTTGGTCCAATCCCTTTGGGAAATAATATATATCTTCATTTCGATTGCATGTATAAAGGAAACATGTCTCTCAGCGCTCGCATAAACGGGCAGACGTCATTCCTTATCGAACGATGCTTAATGGCGATAGATCATCGGGATCTAATAAAACGAAGCGTTCGAGAAATAAGGTGGCTTTACGAGTCGGATGAATTGTCGATGATGGAAACATGGGAGAAATCGTACCGTAAACGAGCAATTATTCCCCGAAAATTATCGTGTTTGCTCGTTTTGGGGAGTTTATCTTGCGACGCGGTGTCGATAAAGTAAGATGATTTATTTGTTTTAAAAGTTTTGGGGTGAATATGTATTTATTCTTTCTTTTTTGTATTATTTCATCAATTTTCTTCTTGTCTTTCATAACTCTTTTCATTTACCTTCATCATAAAATTTAGTTTTCTATCTGTAGGTTTCGCAGGTTTTTTTTCACATTCCCCTTCTTGTGAGTATTTTCCTGCAGTGGATTTTTTTCCTGAGCCCTCAGCTTTCGTTTTTTATCCACATATTAGTTTTCTTCTTATAGTATACGAGGGTGGTCTTGAAAAGTTTCCGACCGCAGATTTTTCAGAAATTTTCAGAAAACATGTCGATAAATGGCGAAATGTCTAAAACTTTTCAGACCTTCCATGTACTTTTGCTAGCTATCTCTTTCTATTCACTCTTTCTCGGATGACAAAGGGTTAGATGTAAGAAGAGACTCCCTAGTCTCAATCTCGCCCTAATAAAGTCCTTTATTATTATATAAAATATATATTTGGGGTGTGATTGAGTTTTAACCTAATGTATTTGTGGGTTGTGGGAAGACGTGTGGGTATTCCCCTTTCGAATTCCAATTCGGAAAGTAAATAATCGGATTGAGGTTCTTCCGGAGGAAAAGCTCTCCATTTCCAGCCACGGCGTGATACTCTTTTTGCGCCATTGTGATCTTTGTGAAATCTTCCCGCAGATAAAGTTGGAAAATCCTGCGGTATCTGAGGAAATTGGAGTTTGGCTCGAAATGAAGATTCCCCGATATGTTTGTCTAACATATCGTCTGCTTTCATAACTTCCACATTCGGTTTGAATTTAGATCATTGTCGTGGTGAAGCTTTCCTAAAAAGATTTTATGTAGAATGTTCAGAATGAAGTTTAGAATGTGCTTTTTTAATAGGTTTTGGTAGTTTTTAGTTTATGATGATAATAAAAATATACCCTCTTTGAAGTGTAGTGTAGTCCGAATCACCCTAGATATATCGATATATCACCATAATATATACTTTATATTAAAAATTAATACGTATTTTAAGTTCAAAACTGGTTGCATTGAATTTTCAGTCGCTATCAGCAAAGCAGCTTTCCATTAAGGGCCTGGGTAAGATAGATAGGAATTCAAATACTTAGTGGTGATTGTAATTCCAAGTTATATAAATGAATATTTCTAATTGCATTGGGATGTATTGTGTTCTGTTTTCAGGTTGAACTTTAAAACTACACCAAGGAAGAAAACTTTATCCCTCTAAGAAATCATAACTTTCCAAGGAAACTACAGTTATCAGCATAAATGAAATTTCTCTTTTGTGCGATGTTTGAACTAGAAATCAAAAATATAAATCATAATACAAACACTTTTTCGAGTTACAGAACATCTCGATGCAGCACGATGTCGTCTTCATATCATTTCATATATGTGAATTTACCTGATTTAAAAAAGACCTCATCTCTTAAAAAGTTAAGAAGGATCTATTTCTATGAACAGAGAATGATAAGTATTTTTGACAACTGAAATTCAAAATTGCTAATTTTCTTATTGATCTCTGTTTGTTTCTTGTTAAGGAGGTCGCCAAGCGACTTTCTCTATTTTTTCTGTGAGAAGTTAGTTCGTGACTGTTGGAACTTGACTTTTTAGACTGGAAATAATTTAATAGAATGTAAAAAAAAACTTGGAAACGTATCATGTATTAAGTATGCATTTCTCCATTAACTTAATTGGAATGCTTACTCCTTTTTTTTCTCGGGTCCTTTCCTGTCATTCTTCTTTCAATATATCCTATTAATGTCGTTGCAGGGTTAACTTCCATAAATCAACATTTTTACTCGTTCTTTCCCTTGATCTTCGTATACAACATTTTAACTATTACATTGTAAAACAACTTTAACCTTACATGTCCTTTCCAAGCAATTTTTGTAAGTTATTGAAAAATTGACGTTTATGACCAATTCAGATATATGTTAGATGAAGTTAATTATTAGTGAGTTAAATTGTACTTCGTAGCTAGCAAAGATTTTATGAAAATTCTATTTTCCGTACCCTCTTTCATTCAGATGGAACTTATGAGTAGGCTATGCGGCTGTAATAGGAAATGATAAAATCAAAAATTCTGCTTTCCTCATGGAGAAAGATATGACTTTTCGATATATGACTTTCTTTGATTCAGATGGGCCATGAAGTTGAGTAAAAATAGCTTAATATTGAAGTTTTTCTGAAGATATTGCGGGGTATGTCAAGAGGGATATCATTTTTGAACCGCGAATAAAGTTCGAAATTTCCATGAAATGCCGTTTTAAGTAAACATACATTTGCTTTTTCCACAAAATTTCAAATATTTGTCTAAAAACTGAAAGAAACAACCCACTGCTTTCACCACGGGTATATGGTAAAAAGAGCATGAACTATCAATTGCTAAAAGTAACATCAAGCATGAGATATGTTTGAAATACAATAGACATTTATAGCATGAAATTGTTACTTTTTGGTAGTTACTTATAGGAAGCTCTAATTATTTAGGCTATATAGTCATATTAGATCATTATTGTACTCTCTCTCTCTCATAGGGAGTAGTCTCAATTATTGAAACATCAAACCCGTTCCTGCTATCATCATGATGGTAGAATATTTTTCAAGTCTTTTGGTACAGGATAAAGGAAGCTGTATCTTTCATTTACTTTTATCTGAGTCTCAGAAATTGTTCGTATGAAAATATGAATGCTAGTGAGGCATTAAGATATAGATTAATGGCACTCATTTTTTAGCTCTTTTTTTCGATTCTATGGAAAGAGTTATTCATAGGGCCATTGTGGTGCTTTTACGGTGGTATTTATCCATTCATTAGACTGTTTCAGTAAGAAAAGCATTAACAAACGACCTTACTCCTCATCTCACGTAAAGACTTTAACTCCTACCCGAAGCATTTTGTAGCAAATGCTGGAAAGAATGAGATTCCAACCATAACTTTCCATCTCACTGAAGAAAGCAGCAACAAATTATCTCACTCCACATCTGGCGTACTTACGTAATACCTTCGCGGAAGCTTTTAGCTGCTTAAAGTGGAGTATCCAACCAGCCTTCGACACCCTACTTAATTTGAATAAGCGTTTCACTTGAATGTGGGAGGGAAGGAAATGTATTCTGTCCTCTCATCAGATTATGATTAATCATGGCGGATCACCACTGTGCGTTTCATCATTTCCAGATCAGATATCAAGGAAAAATACTCCCGGTATTTCTAATTTCCATTTAATCCGACGATTGTGGATGTGAGAGAGCCGAATTCGTGGAAGATTCCGAGTTTTTAATTCATCCAGCAAATGGATGGAAAGGAATTACACAGATCGATGATTAATATAGCTTTTTGAGAAAATTTCGACTAATTAATACGAAATATCCATTAAATGAGGTGAGTATTCAATGGGCATTACACTTGAGGGACGTTCTGTTCATTGGAGTGGAAATTAAGAAGGGCTGCGAATTACAAATTTCAGATCTTATGAAACCTAGTTGCTAATGAATTGCTTCCGAAATTTTTTCTTTGTGATTCCCGTTCATCCATATGAAGAAATTTAATGATGTTAATTTAATGATGTTTTACGATTTATTGAGAACCTTTATAAAATTAATAACTTCTACCACCATCAAAGAGGCATATTTCAGTGGTTCCAACGCCACAGTAACGTTATAAGGAAAATGTATGAAACTCAAACTCTCTAATATTTTTAAGTAATTTCCGGGTAAGAAAAAATTATCTTACGAGCTTGGGTAAAGAATAAGCCTGGAGATTTGTAGGTGCTTTCAGCTCCACCTCTAAAGATTAACGGATTTTTTATTTTATAAATGTGAAAGTAACAGTAACAAAAAATTTCGCATGTTTCAACATCTTATTATTTCATTCCCATTTTCTCTCATAGTAACATTGACGCAAAAGTCTATGTTAAACGTCTAGTTCAATTATTATATCGTGTTCTCCCTTCTCGGGAAAGTATGAAATTAGCAGAAGGCTATTAGAAGCTGAAAGGCTTAATAATACTGGTCGAAACGAAACTAGTGACCGGAGGTCTTGGGAAGAAAGTAAGGAAAACAATAAAATTCTTAGTCTGGAATATTTTACATTGGTAACTTTGGTATATTGAAATCTGGACTTTAGGGTAGGGGGGCATTTAAAGGTATGAGAAATGGTTCTTCTGAAGTCTAGATAGAGTAAGTTTGATAAGAAAACTATCGAGAAAAAGGTTGGGAATGCAGGAAGGGATAAGAGGAGATCGCTGTTATTGAAAATAGATGGAGGTAGAAAGAGAAGCTGGGTCAGATATTGATGAGTAATGGATTGCTAAAGGAAGCGATTGAGGATAGAAAGAAAGAGAACTGGAGGGAAAAGCAATTTTCATTAAACCTACTACCTCAGTATTCACTTCGTGGAACTCTGCTATTTCATTCGCCGTAAAACAAAATACACTGAGTAATACGGTTTCCACCAAAAATGCATTGAAAGTTCTGACATCAAGTTTCGAGCTTCCGTTTCAAGATTTTCATGACTCGAGGAAAGCTCTCATGAGTTGAAATTGTAACACTCTGAATACTTTCTTTTACGATGAATGAAAAAAATAGGTTTTAAAAAGAGAAAGGTACGTATAAGAAAGAAAAGGAAGTGACAGTGAAATCTATGAAATAATGCCATATGCAGAGACTTTTATCTTATGATTTATTAAACATATATATGCAGAGGAAATACAAATATTGAAAGATTTGTAAGCCTCATTCCCTCTTCAAAGCTATTAGGAGTTAATGTTAGTGGATGAGGTTCAAATCCTCCTTTGAGCAATTACATTACAGGTAATCATCCCCAGGTCTGACCACGATGACCGTCAGTAATTTAATTTTGTATGGCGCTCCAAAAAAAAACAAATCATGCTGATTACCTAGGTGAGGTTATTGATCGATGTATGGATGTGTGTTTCTTACAACCTGTAGCGCTTGAATGCCTGAACGTTTTAATCAATTAATCATTACCCTCGACTACAACCTCTTCGTGGTGGGCTTGCGCGTTTTTATGACCATGAAAGCTAAACTACTTGAAACTTCGTTCCTGACAAGTCCATCCTTGCAAGACAGGGCATAACGTAGGGCTAGACAAAAGGTAGTTCAGTATTTGTACCGTGCGGTATCTGTAGCGAGACCGCCATTATACGTAATGCGCTAAAAACCACTGTCGAGAAAGACGAGGAGAGATAACCTTAAATTATTATCTCTAGAAATACAATGTACCGGAATAATTGACGTAACGGCAACGACGTTAACGAGATTCAACCATGAACGTGGTAGTGAGGCCATCTCGGTCGTCATTCCACGAAATCTTCACCCAACGAAAGGCAAAGAAAGATACAAGGGTGGAGGACCTTGAATATTAGAAAGGCTCTTAGGAAGTTGTAAAATATAAAGGATGATCTCCGCAATGAAGAAATTAAAGGCGCTAAGTAGGGAATTGGAGGGCACTTAAACCTACCATAAGAAGGGGATTATTGCATTAATGAATCAATTAGCCCCAGATAAAACAAATTAATCGAGAATGAAAAGATTAAGAGAATCTCTGAGCGCAGCTGGAAGGGATATCCTGTCCTGGCCTTAATCCTTCGCCTTGAAATTGAGATAATACTCTTATTCAATGTAGCCGTGAGCCCTTACGCCAGCACGAAACCCTTATTTTGGGATGGATCTCCGGAACAAGATGGTTTACGAGGGCACACGTGCGTGAATTATGACTCTTATCTGTCTTTTATCAAGATCCGAGCTTCCGTTCGAAACACACTCCCGAGAACGTTAGGTTCACGCCACACTTTTGCCTTTATTTCAAATCTTGCGTAAATCTAACCTAGTGAGGGAATAAAACTTCATTCACCTTTTCTGACAAGCTCTATTAAGCAAGGTTTTGATGGAGGGAGTTGCCTCGGGCGTTTCGAAGGGTTTTCCTCCGATGTCATCAATCAAATCATTCCCAACATGGCTGGTATTTGACAGTTTCCATTCCTGCGAACTTCCTTACCAACTTCCAAATTTCGTTCTTTCGGAGTGCTGCTTCCAACTTCTTCTCCAGATGTTTTATACGGAGTCTGTTTCGGAATGCCTTCCCATATCAGATTTCTTCGCCTTTTCCACTGCCAAACTGTTACGCTGAATCTAAGGGTAATAAGGAACTCTCACACATCGGATTTGGCGATAATGGATTGATTGAGTTTCCTCGTGACCTTCCAACGACCCTTTTGCTCTTCGAAATGTCGCTTGAATCCTAAAACACGGCAGTTCTTGAGAGGAAGGGTTGGTGGGTTGACTTCTTTCAAAAGTGAATGGAAGATTATTACTTCGAGAATCCTTCTGATTGTGAGAATAAAATAGCTAAGTCATTTATTCTAAAATATCTTCCATTGTAACGAAGTTTTTTAATGAGTTGTTGCAGTTTCTTGAGCAGTATTTGCTTTTAGGGTCAAGGCACATTAAATTTCTTATACGCAAAATACTTCCCTATTTAAAACCCATGCCATTAATTTAGTTAAATAGGCGATATAAAAAATCATTAAGGGTATCTTATCTATGTCAACCATCATTGCTGTCGATGGAAAGTATTGTCTTCAGATATGAATGAAAATTTTAAACTATGTCAACAAAAATTTACCTCCCAACAAAAGCTGTAACTCCTCTTATACGTCGAAAGGGGAAGCACCCTATTACCCTAATTGGATATTGCAGCGTATCCGTCGTGAAAAAAATTGAATTTTTGAATTAGCTAGTCCTTGCATCTATTACCCTAAATTTTTCTCGCATAATCAGTCCTTCCAGCATGGAGGACGCGTAATTTCCGCAACGTAATTCAAAAACTAATATCCCTAAATTTACGGAGGAAATTAAGCTATACTTTCAATATTGATTTCCTCTAATGGTTTCAATATTACGTTCTGAAGCATTTTCGTAAAGCCTCTGATTTGTTCTAACAAAACAAAATTTCAACAAAATGTATCGCCTCTCACCGACTGTTATCTAACTCTCAAATACAATGCTCGTTGCTAGGACCAAAAGCACTACCTTCTGATCGAATAGCCAAACCAGGGCTTTCGTAATCTTATTCATCCTCTGCAAAAATATAACTTTTAATAGTTTCAAACTTTTCCTTTCGAGTTTACAGGACATTCATAGTTTCCAGTTTATTTCCAGTTGAGTCAAGCTTAAGGATTTTATTCTCCATCCACCTTACATCTAATGATGATGCGACCCCTTCGAAATTAGGCAGCTAACATTTTATTTTTAAGTCGAATAGTTACAGATTTAAAAAGATATTACTACTGATGTCTAATGTATTACTCTCCAAAAAGCTACCAGAACATTGCTCGGGTAACTGCATTCTGCAATCAACCACAATCTTGACTTTAATTCGTGAATAATATCGTCATTTGTCACCGTGGTAACTCAAGGATTAATCTCTCCATCCTATTTACTTTTTGTGACTGATTTACAGACATTAGTTAGCGCCAGAAGCAAACAAGAATCCGTCCTACTTTATGGTAAATTACAGAAGCGCGATTCGAAGCCTTGTTCCAGGAAAATGTTATTCCTGTTCAGCTATTCATTAAGCACTTTTTTACCTGTCGAGAGAAAAATCCTCTCCGACAAGAGTGGTGCATATCCGCCCGAAAGATTATGAAAAACACCTCCCGCCTTCCCTCCGACATTTTGGCGTACAAATTAGAATGATGACTCATGGTTGGCTCTTAATGCTTCTCGTTTGTGAACATTAATCTCACGGCGCTGAAAGCAAAGAGTAGAAGCGCCTTCCGGATCCTGCGTACGAAAGTTTGCGTTCGGAATTAGACAGGCGGAATAAGACAAAGAGAGCTTAGCGAATTGATGTACTGCCAGGGAAAGGGCGGAGGAAGGAAATTCGGGAGGGATATAACGAGGGAGGAAGAGGGACGCAAATGAAGTGAAGATGAGTAAATAAAATGAGAGATTGCCGTCGATTCCCGCATAAACGTCCCTCTTAAAATGTCATCCCCAGCTCGGGACGGATTCGAGCTTATTGGATTTTATTAGCGTCGGCGAAGTAGCTGGAAAAGGAAGGGGTTATAATGAAGCAGATGTTGATCGTCTTATTAAGCGCCGTCATGCGTTTAACGGTGTCTTCCGAGCCGCCTTTATTGGGATTTCGTCTATTCGGTAATAGATTAATTTCCCGCAATCCCTCCTCGCGATTGATACGGCGAGAATCCAATTAAAGTCCGCGTTATGGTCGCGACGATCTCATCTCTCTCTCTCTGAGATACATCGACGATCGATTTGCATGTTTTTACGTCCGTTTGGTTTTCAGCTCAGTATTTTATGGATAACCGAATATAGGGATAGCAAATTTTAGATGATTTTAATCTGTCATGCTGTCTCTTTAGCATCTTTGAAGGGATTTAATATCTTTTGGTTAAATTTTCTTAGGCTTATTAAAATTGATGCCATGACACCTATCACGTTTGCCGACTGACTGGCAACTGTTTGACGCCTATCATCTCGAATACGAAGTGTAGCGAGTTATCTTCCGGTTGGTTTATTATAAGAGGATCAAAGTGTTGCATCAAATTTCTTTGGTGTCTTGAAGAGGCGTGAAATATAATGAATATCATGCGTAATATCGGAAAATTCTGGTAAATTGGAATTATGAACAAATTTTTGATATTAATATGGCAAGAATTTATTTTTATTGCATGAAAATAATTTTCCAAATATTATCTCTTCTATATTCATTACTTTTGTTCGGTTTCAAACAGACCAGTGGCTAACGCAGTGGCGTAATTGGATGCGGTTGCGTATAATAACGTTACAAAATTTGCAGCATGATTACCAGTTATGACCTATTAATTCTACAAACACCTAGTTACCTAGAATTTTCAACTGGACTAGACGTGCTTAGCCAGCCACCCACAACCGTCTATTTTGCGACCCACAACCCTTAAAACGTCTAAAATTTTGAATGATATTAAAATTTCATTGATATAGTTTCGCTACCTAACAATAATTTGAATACCTAATTATGTTTCCAAGAAAGATACCCACTATCGGTCGAGTCGAAACTCGAACCCGCGGCTATCGGCTGCTTGCCTTCGCGATCAAGGTTAACCCGGAGTCAGAACGAATTTCATTATTTCGGAAACTAGAAATTGGTAGAAGTCGGCTCGAGGCATGGTCGCCACCACTTTAACGTATTTTCCAGTCTCCAGTTGAGAGAATATTTCTTTTAAATATCAGCACCAAATCCAAAATTATTCCGATATCCTTATATATGTTATAAGGAAAAATTTATTCTTACAAGTAAACTATTGAATTTCTGCACGAGTCTTCAAAAGAAATCTATCCTAATACCTAAGCAGAAAGTATATTTTTATGCATAAGTATTTCTTTGGTAGCATTTACATTTGCGAGCAAGTATTTTCACCGATAAAAATGATTAAATCGATGTTTAGAAATTAGCTAACGTATGGAAATTTTAATAAAATGCTAAAGATAAATATTATTAAGATGACATCAGTCATAAATCGCTTAATGAAAGCTGTGTATGCCAAAATATCACATTAGTATGAAAGGAGAAAATAAATTGTACGCAAAGATTGGTTTCCCGGCCAAATTCTCAATATTTTGGTTCAAATACACGAGGTAGCGTCTGCATTTATTTAAATTTCTCTTAGTGCGATCCAGCAAGCTAGAATAACCTTTTGTGCCGTCCCTTGATATACAAAGGTTGTGAATGAGTTTAACTAGACCTTATATAACATAAACACATAGTTACAAATTGATGTTTCTTGGCTTATAGAGGAAACTCACAGAAGATCTCTAGTAAAATTTCGTTAAATTTACAGATGTATGGTAGATGTATCTGCTTGTTTTATTATCCTTTTTTGTATTATCACAATATTTTTAATTCACTATTCATTTTCATTTATAACTCTGCAATTTATTAATATAACTAAGTAGTAGTTTCCAAAGTAAGTTATATTTATTGTTGCGCGGAAATTTCAAATAAGTTCATACTTAATTTTTCATAAATCTATTTCTCTACTCTCTGTATCAGTCTACTCCTTCCAAAACACATCTATCACTGAGTCCCCAAAACTTTGCTAATTACATTAATGGTTACATCCGCAAGAACGAGCATGTGCAGCGGCAATCGCAAAAAAATCCACGCAAATGATTAATGCTGGACATCAAGCCGTGCTTAACGGAAACGCGACCTCATCGAGCATCAAATAATCACGAAACGACCGAAAAGACGGATTCGAGCAGCTTTGCGAAACACCTCCTCATAAATAACCCGCTATGATGCACGCGGCCGTCGAATTTGCTCGCAACAGGTTGCTCCCGCTGAAATAATAATTTCAGGTAGGATTTCAAGGAACGGCCCATTATGAGATTCACAAAAGAAATGGAAGGCATTAAACATTCACGCTGCAAAAGGCCTTCCGCCATGAGAGTGCTTTCAACCGTGGATCTCTTCTTTTACCCTTATCCTTGCGTGGCCCAGAAACTCTGCCGCGGCGCTCTTCTATTGTTTCTGCTTTTTCCTCTCCAATGGATCCTCGTTTTCTTCCCCGAATCTCCTTCGAATTCCTCGCGATCCTTTCACTTTTCACTTTCACCTCCGATGATCCAATTAGTCGATCCTCCCGGCAGCCTCTTCTGATTGGATAGTCTCTTTTTCGAACCGCCATCTTTCATAACCCACCCTTCAATATATCACTCCACTACCGTGCCATCGAGTTTCTTTATTTCTGCAGCCCCGAGGGCAGCTTCCTCTCGCTCTCCCCCGGGACCTGTCTTCCTGAAGGAAGTCTTATACTTGGAAGTAATTCCCTCAGCGACCCCCAACCCGTGTGAGAACTTCTTCCAGTCATGTTTCCCTCCGTCCCCGCAAGAAAAGTTACTGCAGGTGCTTTCCGCAGCCCTCGTTAACGATTTCTTCGTAATCTTTTTTTGCGAGACCCGCACCGACACTTAATTAGGCCGCCAGAACACCGTATTCCCCTTATCTTTTTTTGCGCGTCTCTGCAGCGTCCCCCGGACTGCACTTAGTCCGGGGACTCTCCAGCCTATTGACCTTAATGGGATGAGTGCCATACAAGGAGCTAATGCTGCGTTGCCCTCTCTCTATCTATCCCTCACTGTCCGTCCCTCTTCGCCGCGTGCGAGAAATATAACCAAAGCTGGAAAACTCTGTGGATAGTGTGATGGAACCAAGTTTGTTGCGTGGATGGTCAGCCTGCAATTGATAAATGTACACAGCTAATTGATAAATGTGCACAGGTTTCGGTGGTGCCGAAATTGAGTCTGAAAAATTAAATAGGTACTATAAGAGCGACAGAATCCATGATCTAGGTATCTTACCTCAATGCATGGTTTTTAGAAAGGCAAGGCTTTGGTGACTATCGAACCTATGTAATTATGGTTTCATATGCTAAAATACAAGAATATAATAATATCTAAAGACGTGGTGTAACCTTCTTCTTCCTTTCCCCTTCCCTCGTCCGTTTCTGTAACATAAATTAGCTTTCCGGCTCGTTTAAATGTTTAAGTAAATGTTTGCTCTTCTAAAATCACGCACATAGAGGAATGAAATTTGAAATAATAGTATTTATAAGCAAAGATATGCCCGGCGAATTATCAGCGTAAATACAATGTAGCATTGCAATGGAAATGTTGATTTGAGTATCTCCTAGTTATTAACTTGTGTTTATACGTCGTAGAATATCGAGAGGAAAGCTTCGGCATAATTGCCCAAAAGGATAATATACTTAAACTCTAATATCAACTCTGAGTGTTGAGAAAATACTAGAACGTGTCACCGTACCTCTCGCCAGTAATGTTCTCATTTGGAATTGTAAATAAACAAATAATAGCCTTAGTATTCAAAGTAGCCATTAAGTTATGCTATTACCAGCTCACCTGTTTATATATTTCATACAGCCACGCCAATGAATTTTCTTTCAAAGAAAACTCTGCCTGTGAGGGTACTTTTTCTGTTTTATTTTTGTTTTGCCTCATCTAGAAAGTGATTATTTTATACTATATGATTATTTTATATATCACAGTTCTCTAATGACCGTTGAAAAAATATTAGCGATATGGATAAAATACCTTTTCGGAATAATATGTGGAATTAATTTAGATTTATAAACGGAGAAAACAAGATTTACAAACATCATGTTTTCTGTTGAGACTTTTCTGTATAGGAAAAGGAAATGATCGAATTACAGAAATTAAAGCGTCATATTTATCTTTAAATGATGTATCACGCTATACTTTTCACCAGTCAAAACATTTACGTGAGGTTGGCTGAAAGCCTTCAGAAGAAGGCAACGCCTTTGGTTGAATGTATCTCATGCGAAAATTTTCTTGTAGGTAAAACGTTATATTAATCCCCTTGAGAGGATGAGGATGGAACCCGAACTTACCATTAAAGGTATTAGTTTCTTGTGGAACGCCGTATATCAAGGAAAGTGAACCAAAATCTCTTCCTTGTCCCTGATAATTTAGCTTGAAAGCGTCCCTCCAAAGCAGTAGCTACCGGATCGGAGTCCATTTAGATAACACGAGATGTATGCAAAAACAAATCGAAGTAAGATCTATCTCGTAGATTTTCATACAAATAGCAATACAGAGTATTAAAGTAAAATTTCAGAATTGTATAACATTCACTATAAATATCCTATATATTTATTGTAAGTTATTCATTCTATTTATTTCTTTAGAGGTTCGTATGCAGCGATGAAACCATTTTATAGCAAATACAAACTACAAATATGGAATACAACAAATTTAAAGTAAATATCCATTATTGCATGAAATAAATATTGAAGAAAATTAACAAAAACAACACAGAGAAATATGCACAAAGTACGATCTAAGCAGGATATTATTTACAAGAATATATACACAGATATTCTTTAAAGAATACGTCTAGCGAAAATCTGAAAGGGTCTATGGCGGGAGGTTGGGAATTTAGATGGTTTGGAAGTCTTATAGGGTATTTTATCCTAAATTTGGCTCTTGTTTTATTTATTTGACTGAAACAGGTATTGCCCACAAAGTTGAGTAATAATAATAGAAGAGAATGACTAGGTCAAAAAGGAAAAAAAATACCATTTAGAAAGTAAACATGGAAATGAAATCTTACAATAAAAACATAGAATAAAAAGCATAAAGTAAAAATGCACGATAAAAATGTTTTACAAAGACAAAATGTCAAGTAAGGGATTCGAATTGAATTTCGAATAAAATTTCGAACAAAATTTCGAATAAAATTTCGAAAAACATCACATGATCAAAAAACCAACATTTTGATGGCTTATTTTTATGTATTTCTAGAAAGTTTAGGAATATAGAGGTACTCTGATGCTGTATTTGATCGCAATCACAGAGCTTCAAGGTTCAACGACACAACAGATTTTAAGTGAGATCTCAGCGAAAATCAGCAAAAAAAATCAGAGAAAATAACGTCTCTTTTCCTAAAAATCAGCAAAAAAATTCAGAGAAAATGACGTCTCTTTTGCTTTAAAAAAATTAGCAGCACGTTTCATTTATTTCACCTTCCGCTACCGGACGAGAGGGACTTAAATGCAGCGTCGACGTGGCCGGAAGTCCGGAAGGTTCTCGAGCCAGGTGCAGATGGGGACACACTCGTTTTTTTGCACTTTTAATTCCTCTAGGCCATTATTAGCGATCAAAGGTTCATGAGAACATGCGGCCCACTGGTCTCCTGTTCCGAACTTCTACTTACAAGTTTCTCAAGAGGGAGTTGTGGACTCGGAAGCTTGTTACCTTTGCAAGGAGCATCTTAAGTAGCATGTACTCTGTTGCAGAGCCTGTGTAGTTTATGAATTAGAAAGGATGGACTTCCGAAAAATGGGATGGGTCCTTGTCTTTCCTTACTAACAAGGAGAACATCAAGTTTGCGGGAGACGGATTCGCTCAAGACTTTCAGGGCACATTCTTCGCTTAAAAATATTGGGCTCATGTCCGGCCGTTCAATTCAATGGGCCTTTGTTCATGAAAAATCAGCTTTTAAAATCGGACTTAGACAACCACGCCCATACACGTGCATTACCATATAGATCTCGAGAATTTCCATTTTGGAAATTCCATTTATTTTCTTCCACTTTTTTCAATGATAACTTATCCTTTTGCGATTTAGTGTCATCTTATTACCATCCAATCATTCCGCGCCTTTTATTTAGTACATATTGTAATATACATAACGTTGTAATTCTAGCATCTAGTAAAATTTGATGGTTGTCAGCTACATGCCAGCTGTTAATTCGTAGTCAAACGTAAATATATATCTAAGTATCACTGGTTCGATCCTCGAAAGCTCCAAATTTTCGATTGTTCCACCTATTTCTAGATATGTATCTTGCCTACTTTTCGAGAATTTGAGAAATGAGATCTCTTTACGATGTTTGATTACTACCGTTATTATAATTTTCATGCAGATTTAGTTTTTTTTATCACGGAGGAATTCCTTTCTCGATTACATGAGTTATGTCTTTATGGATTTTATATTTATGTATTTGAGAGAGAGGCTAGTCTAGTGTATGATAAGATGGTAGCTCCTTTTTTCGTGTGCGGAAAAGCCATGCGCGGTAAGATTTTTGAAATTGATTTTTTCGAAAATATTCGGAATATTAAAGTGCGAACGTTTTCCTTTTTTCTTCCCCCTTATCCCCCAGGCCATAATATTTCCTTACCTGTCAATAATGAAGAAAAATAATGTAATGATGAAATTCCTCGTCTCTCTCCGCATGCGTAGTGTAGAGAATGACGTTTTCATATAGAAATTCCGATTTTAAGGAACCCATAACGGTTTTTTTACGATCCAAAAACAGATCTCGTGTTTTCACCACAGGCAATGAGCAATCTTATCGGTTTCTATAATCTTATGGTATATATAAGAGAATTTGAAATGGAAATATTTTATATATTATGTTTTTCGTGATGCATAGATATCTTCTTAGAGTGGCACTTGTAAATTTTCCTACTTTCTATATTACATTAACGATTTACATGATTTAATTATTGATTCTTTCCGCTCACATTTCTACGTTGAAACAAGAATGTATCGGTAAGAATGCCTGGTTATCTTCACGTTCAAATGTTATCATCTTTTCGTTTAGCCTGTAATTCCTACTAATCCTACTATAAGCGTAGTTAAAAGTGCATTTATTCATGTAACTTATTTATATTTCTCACAGTATAAAATGCAGAATTCCATCTCTTTTTGTTGGCTAGGAATCACTTTGTTAAAGAATCTGTGAATGAAACAGCAAACTTTCTTTAAGATACAATGGGAAATAGAATCGAGATACGAACCGCGGTTATTTATAATTGTGTTATTTATTATTATGTTCTTAAATCGAGGTGTGATCAATGAATTTCTCAACATTCCTTGAAAATACGCTGTATTACTATGAAAAGAAGCTGTTCAATAACTTATTAAGATGACCTATTAAAATTTCAGAGCGATGAATTCATCGAGTATTTTCAAGGAATGTAGTTTGATTAATATCCTATCTCAAATTATGGATACCTCTTGCACTAGGGTTACGAATTCATTTTCCTTTAAATTTCATCCTCATAAAGGTAAGTTTTCCTAACAAAAAGTTAAAGATATTTCCGATTTCCAAGAGAATTTCTCTCACAGGCGTCATTACTACATTTTCCTAAGGAGTTTATATCTTAAACCATCTATGTGTTTCCATTGAGTTCCGAATTCCAGCTAAATTGAGCAACTAAACTTCAATCGTGAGCAGCTGCGAAACTCCTCTTGACTTCCTGGAAATATCACAAAAAAAAATTCAGAAAGTTTTGATAGGCATAACAATGGTCCTTCAGCTTAGATAAATATGTCACTTTGGGAATGTCTGAGATTTCTATTTGAGCAGGTCCTCAGGATCCTGTTTGCCTTCCCTTCCGCGATTCCGTGCCAATCTATATGCGGGACGGGGCCAGCGTATAAATATTTTGTGGGCGTGGGCTGTATCACACGATTATCCCAAATCTTTGAGCGCAATCGTCCACGCCTCTTGGGGATCAAACGTGGCGATACAAGCGGAGAGGCGGAATTTCCCCTGGAAGTATGCGTCAGGCATTTAATATTTGTGGAAAGCGCCGGAAACGGATATCGAGTGGCAGACTATTTCGACAAGACGTTCGCAGCTAGATATTGCATTTCGAGCATATTTCTCGGAATAACATATATACCGGGGACAAGCTTAATATCTTTTTGAATAAGCATCAGAGGAAGTGGAGGAACGTGTGAATGGAAAGGAATTCTTTACGGCCGCGTGGGTTTGGGGCGAATATATTCTCCTAGGCTGAAGTCGGTTCTCAGGAGAAGGATAAATGTATCTCCGCCACTGGTGAAGATAAATAAGGCAATTCGTTTGACTCGCCAGCTCCAAAACCTCCCGCTATCCTGTTCATTGAAAGGAGACTTAATAATAGCATATCGGTAAAAAATGTTGATTTATTCTTAGCTTTCCCCCGTGTCATATCCCAGGAATCTAACGCATTCTACGATACGAATAAAAAATACAAATTTTCCGTTGAACTTACTGGTTTTTGCGTCCGAATAGCTTACCTAATAGCAGTGCATTTGTATTTTTTATTGCTACCGCACAACGTGGGATATTATTATATGGTAATCAACTTCAATGCAAATGTGATTCTAATCAATATGAGATTCGATAAACAAACAAACAAGAACGTGTACATGCGATAAGGTTTAAAAAAAACATTCGACAATATTCCGTGTCGGAAATAAATAACGTACTTTCCTTGTGTGTTGATGTTAATACATATATTTTAATGATAACGTTGCACTGATGTTTATGGTGCATTAATCATTACACTTATCAACGTGACTGTGGTGAATAATATCAGTGAATAAATAATTTAGTTTGTAATCATTGCGTGGGAATGAATGTAAATATTCACTATTCCACCTTGATATCTAAAAGGTGGAAAGGTATCTTCTAAAATCATTCGTAAATCCAGTTGAGCGGAGAAAGAATTGAGTCTAAACTTAATTTTAATAATCGCTAAAGCAGATGTGGGAAACCTTAGACCATTAAATCAAAGACCTGCCTTTCCAAGTTTTCAGTGCGGCCTTTTGTCTCTTACGGAACTTAGTAAATGCATTTAAATAATATTTTTCCAATTTTGCTTGTAACTATTACTGAAACAAATTTTTTCACAAATTATGGAAATGAAATTTACCATTAACATTAAGTTGTGCGATAAAGCCAAATATAAATTAAAAGTAAAATTTTTATTGAGATTCGTATACGGAATCAATTCATACTCCTTCGTAGAATTTTGAATTTTGTTATTACTTAGAAGAACGCAAAATTTCTCTCAAGCTCAGCCTGATGGTTTTACATGCATCCTAATAGTTTCTCATGCGGTCGGATAGTACAGCAGCTCTTCTATGAAAACATTCTTCTGCCCTTAAAGTATCTAACCAGTGCACGTTGAGCTAAAGTATCTCTTTACTCATTCCTGCACACAAACGTCCGCCATTCTCACTCCCCTAAAATTTTCATCGTTTTAAAGCACCCCTTCCCGTCCTAATTACGTCACGAGCACCGGCGAAAACTTTTCCGAATCTTTTGTTGAAAATTCTTTCGAAGTCGCCCGAGTGTCATTTGCATCCAGGTTTTATCTCTCTTCAACATATATTCTAGTTGCTGGTGGCGGTGTTGGAGGGGAGAATTCAGCCATCAAGATCATTTTAATTCGAATCGTTACCGTCACGCACATCGGCAGCACACCAACTCTCAAATCCTAAATCTCTAGCGATTGTCACGATCACTGCCTCCAGTTCAAAATCAATGGAATCATTTCCCAAATGCGATGATGCCGTGATGTCGGTACATTTTCCGCCTCGTTTTCGCATTTTTCCTCATTTTTTTTCGCCATTCTCTCGAAGCTCTTTTTCTGCAGAAGTACCAGATAAGTACCAGAAATAAGCTTCTCACCGGATAAAAGTTTTCGAACGGTGTTTCGAACGACAACCAAAAGTCTCTGATATATGCAGAAGCGGGTTTAGATGATATCTCCCTTTCAAAACAATGTTGCTGCGCTCGTAGTCGTTTCGTAGCTTTCGCAGTCGCTTAGCGTCGATATTTTTTGAAAGTCGCCGGGAATTCCTGCGTCGTCATCCGCGCTCGTATCTTAATTCGAGATTAGCGAAGCATGGAAAGTCTCGCTCGGGTTTTTTAAATCAAAAATATCGATCACGGATTGGCATCGCCGTTTCTTTCGTTTCTCTCAGAGCGTTTCCGAAGACCGTGATTACTCACTGGACTCGGTGAACGCTTCTTTTGTTTGCGATTCTCCGAGTAGGGAGAAAGAATTACCACCCAAAAAATTTACTATTTTTCGTATGCAGCATCGTAGAGTGGATCCTATTCATGAAACTGCTGCTCACGGTGGCAGCAACAATTTTTATTCTACTTCGAATTTAATTTTTTTTTCTCTTTTATGTTATCTGAGTTCTCTTTACCAGACGGGATAATTGGAAAATATTCGGCTGAAAAATGTTTCTCTAGGGTAAAGTTTTTCGAAACTAATATTCCGATAGAGCCGTTCTTTTATGTATCCGATTGCCCTTAACCTCCATCGATTTATCGGCAGTGAAGCCGTGCATATTCGGTACTTATACCACCAACGTAAACTTTATATGAATTTATTCAAAAGGAAATTGGTTTCTAATTATAATCACCGTGGAACTGCGAAAATGAACGATCAATATTTCACTTGTGTATGCAAAAATGATTCCTCCAACCTCATTGAGTTAAAATCTTTAAAGACTCCTTTCAGGATACACCCCAATGGGTTACTTTGCCAAATTGAGATCATGATCCTATTTTCTGATTTTTTCATAATCATGATTTCTAAAAAATTAAATATTTTTCAACGGGATGAGAATAATTTTATCTCATTAATTGCGACGTATCTTTCTTTCTAAGCGGGGAACAAGTAACCGGCCAGAAAATCTACATATGTATGAAAAAAAAAACACGGCTGTAAGTAAATTGTCAAACTGGTACACCAGAGCCATAAATTCAACAACAAATCACGGCTTTTGAGTAGGCTTTTGACGATATACATATGTACTCTGCAAAGCCTCCACTAGAGATGGAATTAAACAAAACTACAGAATTAAAAAGAGGAAACACCAGATACCTATGGGATCCGGTTTTTTTCTCTTTTAATACCAGATCCAATGTTTTCTTTCCTGTTTTCATTCGGCATGATAAAGAATGCCGGGTAACAGTAGAAAGTCCACTCTTTCCCAAAATTTCCAGAATTCTTATACCCGTCCGTTTTATTTACAGAAGAAACAGGTCTCAGATTCGGATATCACATATTCATATATTACTGAGTTAGTCAGATTCGAAAAGTTCGATTGCATCGACAACGCAAATAAAACTCAACAACAGCGGTTTTCGTCCTCGGATCTGGAGGATTTCTTAATAATGAGTGAGGCATTCTTTGCATTGAATTGAAGAAAGAAAGTAGATGCCAACTTTAGTTTTTTCAGTCCCGAATTTGTTTACAGGATATCGGATAAGTTCAAAAAGTGGATTTATGGAGATTCAAAGTTCGAGAATTGTTTTTTTTTTCCTCTGGGATACCCTGTTTATGCACCACATTAAATCCCATTTGGATCATTTGTTCCCGGTGATTTGGAGACAAAACTACTTTCAAATTCCTCCGCTTTCAATGGAAAGGTGTTTTGTGATTTATTCCTCAACTTCATTCAATTTCAATTCCATCCCCTCCGCTTTCTCCATTTTAATTTTCCCTTCACAGCCGTTACCACAATCCGGCGTTATTCATATTTTATTCATGGAAATGCGCAACTCCAGATCTCTTTTCTTGCTTTGTGGATCATTTAGTCATTAACGAAAGTGAAAAGGAACAACCGTTGCTGTGTATAAAACTGTGATTATATAACTGTGTTGCTGTGATTGTGTCAACCACAATCCGACATGACGACAATGGAACGTTTTCTTTTAATGAAATGGTACAAAACGATACGAATTCATTGTATATTATGAAGCGAGAGTTTATTAAGCTATTCCTTATTTTATATTTTTTTATATTTCGACGGAAAATTTTTCCACTTCAATAAACTCATTAATTTAAAACATTTGATTCATTTTGCTTAAATTATCTTATAAATTGAGGGAGATACTTAAATTTAACAGGGGCATTGTTTGGGCACTAATAAACAGAAAAGTAAATTTACCATACCCGAAAAAGGTTTTTGTCGCTTCATCTACACAGATTTGGTTGAAAGGTTAAAAGTGTATTTTATTATGAAAACCTCTAAAATGATGGCATGAACTAAGGCATTCTATGCAGCTAACAGCCCGGTAAATCTTTCATCAGCATTCGTATATTATGCTGAGTCAGTACGTAGTTTGACTTTGAATCTTAACTATTATGATATTCTATCACAAGAAATCATATTTCTCAGTAGAGTATTTTTTATCTTGTGCAGCTTAGTTATCGCATTACAAATTTTGAAATTTCTGAATTTAATGCGGACAGCTAAGTTAACTTACCGTTCTCCTTAGAGCTCAGTTATTTCGCGACACCGAAAGAAAGAATCGATCAAAATAACACTTCCTATTTCTAAAATAGTAAAATCAGGAAAGAGAATACATTTTAAATAGTCTGATAAATACTCGTGTTAAGCTCGATATCCTCCTATCATATAATCCATTCTTTCAAAAAACAAAACGGATATTGTTAACATAAAGGATAACCCGTCTTCATTCCGCTGAGATTGAGCCTCATAAGCCCCTTCTTCTTTTAAAAAAATTGTCATTGTGAAAACTGAAATTAGAGAGCAAAATCATAATGGAAATACGTACGTGAAAAACATAGGTAATGCGTGGGGGAAAATCCCTACAGGGAAAAACCCAAAAAGAAGAAAGCTGCAGAGCTGGCAGATAATAGAACAGTAAAACCCATTTAAAACACTCCCGCAAAATACGTGGCTTTCTTGCTGTCCCGGTTCCTTTTACACGAAAGGTATAGTAAAAATACCCCGTAAGACGCTCTGCTACCCGCTTATAAGCCGTACTTCTTCTGTCCCCAGATGCACTGCAACCCGCTAGAGAGAAATCCCATCTCATTTCATAGACCATAAATCGTTCACATAATTCTTTCCTCATTGACATTCTGGTAAAATATTCTCGATTGTAGAGAGAAGATGACTAAAGGTAACGAAGGAAAACGCTCCGTTAGAAAATACGAAAAGAAGAACATTAAAAAAAAGGCGAGAAGGAAACCAGTATTACAAAAAAATAGTTCGCGGACTCTCTAGGTATTTACAGCTGTGGAAAGTGAAGTAAGCTAATTAGGATTCCTTCTCACTTTTAAGGAATGAAGCACTTATTTATAAATGAAAACTCTTCCCTTTTTTTCATTGCCAAAAAAAACAATATCCCGTTTATAACGTAATCCCGCTTACAATGCAGTTTTCACTCTGTTTCCTGAAAGGCGTCCAACCGGGTTTTGTTGTATATAATAATAATAATAATTCGTTCTTATTGTGGGGCGAGATTGAGACAAAGTTGTCTCTTCTTCCCTCCAACCCTTTGTCATCATACGAAGATAAGAAAAAAGTGACAAAGATATAGAAATAGGTATAACGGATGCAATGATAGAATTTTGTCACGGAAAACTGTAAAAAGAAAAAATTGATCATAAAAATTACGTCAGTACAACCCATTGTAATCAGCCTATCTTGCTCGTGCTAGTGATCCTTATCAGACCAAGTCTTATCTTGAAAACGACCCCTCGTTTTTGTTTTACCTTCGTTCTATGCTTAGTTGGCAACTCTCATAGCAGGTCTCATAGCAGGGTCGTCACTAAGTTACGAATGTATAAATAAATCTTTATGAAAGAAAAAATAAAAACTCATTACCATCAGCCTATCTAAACGGTAGGTAAGCTTTGCGGTCCCCATTAGATCATATCTTATCTATATTTATTTGGATGTTCTTTGCTTAGTTGTTAGCCTCGTCACCGGGCTGCTTGAAAATCACCGGCGATTACCTTTCCATTCTCTCAGCCGCATGCCACCCTGCATTACTGCCCCTTTACGCATTCCATCATTCACCCTCTCACGTTCTCACTCCCGTATTTTTTATCTCTTTTCTCTTTTATGCCTCTCGTATTTCCCTCTCGTTTATTTCCCTCATGTCATGTCCTATTATTCTCTCTTTTACTATTCTCTCTTTTCCGCCTTTCCCTTCTCTAACATTCTTCCCTCCGCTTCAAAGTCTGTCAATGACATCCCGTTCGAAAAGGTTTTTTTTTAATCCCATATTTTCTATAAAGACCGATTTAGCCCTCCTTTAGACCAATCTTTTTAGTAGCACATATATTTCTAGAAAATTTAAGTTTTTGCATGATTTCTTCTTCAGATTTTCAAGAGTGCTTCTATCCGTAGCACAAATTTCATAAGTAATAAAAAAGCATTTTTAAAGTATCTTATTTATCAGGCAAATTAAAGACTTCCTTTCCATGATGCTCTCATATTTACTTTAAAATTCTAAAATGAAGTTTTCTCCCCTTATTCTGGCCTTATTTCAGCTGAGATGATTTTTAGTCATTTAACGCCTGAAAGCGGCTGAGCTTTTGTTATTTTGCTATACTTTTAATTTTTAAAATATTTATAGTTATGTTTTTGGCCACTGATTATTATGAAATGCTACGTTTATTCAATGTTTTTAGCGCGTATAAATTAAATAAATAATATAAAAATTAAATAAATAAAGTAGGAAATAACTAAATATAAAAATATACAATACAGTATATTGCAATATTTAGCTACAAATAATTCAACAACTAAGTAAGCAACTTTGATAACATTGATAATTGGTGATAAATCATTTACATTTAGTAAGAGTAATTATGCATCTAGCAACCCGCCATATGACATGCAGTAAATTGAATACTTGAATTATATTGAATATTGACTATTTAATTGTACGATTGTCTTTTCAAAACATAAAAACGGTTGATTTCCTAATTTATTTATATATTCTCTCATATCGTTATTCTTTCTCAGCACATTATTAAGCGTAGGATTAATTAAATGAGATATAATACAAAAATTATCAATTAACAGATAACATTTTTAAGGAAATATTTGTTGTGTGATATTTCATTATATGTTGTCATTTCCAAACATTAAGCATGATTTGAAGTAATATAATTCTTTTTAACTGCGTAGTTACTCTTTATGTCATCGAACCTTCATTTTGTGAAACAGCGCCTGATAATCTTTCAACTCAGTATTTATAATTCAATTCATTCTATATCAACAGAAATACAATATATGGCTTATAACTCTGAATAACTCTGACTTATAACTCTAATATAAATATAACGAATATAACTTATAATTTAGAAACATACGATCATCACTTTAACATTCTTTACATTCTCGTATAAGGTCATACATTGGTGCTTATTACAGAAATTTGAAAACGAGGGACATAGGTTTTCCTTAAGAATAATGTCTTGCTTGGGGTTACCGATTCCTTATTCTCGAGAAAAAAACTCAAAGTGGAAAAATGGGTCGCAAAAATTACAATTCTCTTACCAATTTATTGCCCGGTACATGAAAATATTCAATAAAAAATAAAAATGTGAAAAATACAAAGTACCGGAACAGAACAAAATAAAATAACGCAAGTTGGCTAGGATAAATGTCTTTGAATCAAGCATGGCACATCAATGATTGAATTCTATAGATTATTCATTAATTTGATTCTAATATATAATCCCAGACAATAATAAAAATCTTTTAAACTATACGTTTTTAATTAATAATAAACCTCCTTGCCGAGATTGTACAGTTTTAAAGGTTACAGCTACAAAACTTTAATTTATTCTCAGTACAACTGCCTCCTCTATTTCCATTACGCAATCTTTCCATCAAAATACAGAACGATTCAAATATCGACGCACAGGATGAGTAAAACTCAAAATGAACAATACATCGAGGAACACGGGACCTGAAAGCTTCGCGAACAAATCGCTTGGCGCTGTTTATATCGCAGCTTCCATTCGAATTCTTCTCTTGCCTTTGTCTTCGTTGGGTCTTGGGTGTCACAATCGCAATTTCACTCTCTCTCTTTTACCACTTCCTTCCATTTTATCCTTTCTCATCCGTCCCTTCACATTTTGACCCACTCAACATCAAGAAGTTTCTCCTCGCGCCCATCTTAAAGTTTTTCCCTTTGTCCCATCTCTCCCCCGATAACTTTAACGCTTCCTCGTGGACGTACAATGAAGGGGAGTGGATGAGGGAAAATGAAAGAGTGAGTGGATGGATCCGTGAACGAAACAGATAGGAGAAAGAACCCAAGGGAATCGGAGCGACGGTGACGGGAGGATAACAAATAAATAAGAGATTCCTTCTCTGACGAGACGCCCGATAGAGAAGGTTAGGGAAGTGACATGGGTGCTACGTGTACGGGATTTGAGCGCGTTATAGTGGGCAGGGGATAGTTGTGAGTTGGGGGGAGATGAGGGAAATACAGAGGGAAAAAGGATGGATGATTAGGAGGGAGTGAGGGCTCTTTTGGGGGTGCGGAGAGGGAGGAAAGGTTTGATGAGGAGTAGAATGAGGAGTGAGGAAGTGGGAGGGGCGGAAAGGGATTGAGGGGGAGCAAAGGGGAAAGGGGGATGGCAGAGGGGGAGTGAGGTGGTAGAAGAGGAAGGAAAGGTTTGATGAGGAGTAGAATGAGGAGTGGGGAAGTGGGTGGGGCAGGTAAAGATAGAGGATGGGGAGAGAAAGGGCATTGACGGAGGGGGGAGTGAGGCACTAAGGTGTGTATATATGTATAGTGGTATAAGAAGACCAATGGACCGATAGAAAAGAGAGATCATTAAATTCTTAGGGGTGACTTGGAGAAGAATAGCTCAGAATTGAGAGAATTGGAAAGCGCTTGGGGAGGCTTATATCCGACATCTGATTGAAAATGGCTGATGATGATTATAGTGCTTAAAGCTTCCGCAGTTGAGGTCATTTATCACGTTGACTCCACCGGGAAACGAACCCGGAACCGCTATCACTGAAGTCGAAAGCTTTGCCCACTTGGCTATCCAGGAAATCGAAGTTCTAAGAAGAGGGAGGTAAAGTTTTGATGAGGAGTAGAATGAGGAGTGAGGGAGAAGGTGGGGAAGGATAGATAGAGTAAAGTTTTAATGAGGAGTGGGTGGGGAAGGAAAAGATATAGGATGGGGAGGGCAAAGGAGAAAGGACGAATATGGATGGGGAGTGAGGTTCTAAGAAAAAGGAGGAAAAGTTTGATGAGGAGTAGAATGAGGAGTGGGGGAGTGGGTGGGACAGAATATGGGGATGAAGTGTGGGAAGGAGAGGGGAAGATGAGGAGTGAGGGTGGGAGGATAGGGGGATGAGGAGTGAGGGAGTGGGTGCCACAGTAAGGGGTTGGGGATGGGAGTAGTTAAGGGGGAATGACTAATGGGGATGAGGTTCTAGGAAGAGGGAGGAAAAGTGTGATGAGGAGTAGAATGAGGAGTGAGGTAGTGGGTGGGGCAGCAAAGGGGATGAAGGGTGGGGAGGAGTGGAGGATGAGAAGTGGGGAAAATGAGAAGTGGGGGAGTGGGAGGATAAGGGGATGAGGATGGGAATAGGGAAAGGGTGAAGGGGGAGTGAGGTTCTAAGAAAAAAAAGGAAATGTTAGATGAGGAGTAGAGTGAGGAGTGTGGTAGTGGGTGGGGCAGAATATAAAGGGGAAGGGTTTGATGAGGAGTGGGTGGGGCAGAAAAAGATAGAGGATGAGGAGAGGAAAGGGGGAGTGAGGTAGTAGGAAGAGGAGCAGAAGGTCGTAAACGGTAGGATCGATACGATAAGGTGCGGTCTCTTGGGAGGCGAAAGAGGAGTGAGGTGGGGGAGGAGGGGTAATGGCGGAAGGAAAAGGGTTTGCGTGGAACGGAAAGGGGGAAGGGTGAAGGGGGGGAAGTAGGAAGTGTGTTTAGGAGAGGATGGGCGATGTCGAAACATAGAGGAGGAGTGGAGGGAAGAGGAGATGATGAGAGAGGGGCATTAGGAGATCGGCGTGATGAAAGTATGCCATGTTGGTTTGAGGGGGAGTGGATGACACTCGAAGGGGAGGGGATTGCAACCTGCTGGTCCAGAGCCACGTGTGGATCTTCTGTTACATGATTCAGGATCTCTGAGAGTCATTTGTTGATTTTCGGCTTATGCGAGTGAGAACTCCGTGACCGTCGAAGGTCGGTGAATTCTAGTGCGATTAGTTACGAGTAAATTTTCCTTATTTGTAGTTCGTGATTTTTTCTGTTCCGCAAATTTAAATAATTAATAATTAAATCCCAAAGTTTTAAATTCAAGATTCTAGTCGTTTATCTCGTCTTAAGCATGATTGAAGTCCTGAGAAGTAATATTTGATTTATAAATGTGAAAAGTCAAGCCCAAAAGTTTGTGACTTCCGTATACCATGTAATATCGATAAACACCCACGTTATGTATGGAGAGAGGTCTGGGATATACTTGACTTAAATACTACTCTTATTTTCAGATCATACCTTACCATCTTTACGGTTTGGTACCTATATAATTTATTTTATCGTAGTTCTTATTGTGATACTCATTGGTTGACCCCACTAAAAATTTCAGTTATTAATAATTCATAATATAAAAGTAATATTTTAGCCACTAGTTGAGAGTAAAATCAATTGCTCTCCAGGATAATTGTGAATCCATTTTGATCTCTATTAGAACACACTTCTAGTTGCAGTCGCTAGCTAACGTCATATGCGTTCACCAATTGGAATTCATCAATCTTATCAATCAGACTGTTAAAATTAGTCTGAGAACCTACCCACGGTTACAATCATCAGTGGAAGCTCGATAAGATCCCTTCTGTTTATACTAAATAAACATATGGTTACTAAGTACAAATGCTTAGTGTATACCAGATATTCATTGACTCCCGCATGACACGAATTAACCATATTTAATTTGGAACAGATCCGTCGTAGAAGTTCCACATACAGCTCTAGGAAGGAAAAAATAAAACACGGCAAGCGGATGGAAACTACATCTTTGAAGAGTAAAGCAATCACACGCGCACGAATTTCCTCGAGAGCGCCGCGGAGATAAAATCGGGAACTTTTAGAGGAATATATATGTGCGTCCGGATCGGAAAGCTTGGGAAAAAGTGCAAGATGTTGCAGGACCTCTTAAGTACGCAAACTCACTCCGTAATGCAAAGGAAAGGCGTGTACGCTCGTGTGTAAGAGCGAGATGCGTCTCCAGTAATAATGAAAGAGGGTGAGTGAGGGAAGGACGAGATGGTGTGCAAAAAAGCGCGGAAGGAGAGCGTATGAAAAATGGATAGAACGAAATAAGAAGAAACAAGAGAAACACGTGGAGCGAGGGAAGATATTGAGGAAGTGGACGAAGAGGACACCTTCTTTGCGTTAAATTTGGATGGAGTGAGATAGAAGTTGGCGTGATAGAAGGGGAGAAAAGGAGGTCGATGGTGCTGGAGGAACTCGAGATAAAGGGAGATAGGGGGATTAGAGAAGGAAAGGCAATAAAAGAAATGAACGGACAGGCGAAAGAGATGGATTGAAGAGGGAGAAGGATAAATGGCAAATAGAGAAAAGTCTGTCCGTATTATATCCAGCTGTGTCTGAATCTCAACCCTCCACCGTTAGCTATCAATTGCACGAGACATGCTTATAATGAGGAGTGTGGTAGTTTGCAGTTACTTTTTAGAAGGAGTTCACATAGGTGCAACGTTATGATCCATTAATAATACATTTACAGCGATATTATTACCCAAAAATTTGATTTATTAAGAACGACCAATTCGAAAACTTGTGTTGACTTAAAACAACAGCATCAAGACTTGAAGAGTTCATTCAATTCGATATATTCATATACGTATCTGTTTATAAAACTGATTTATTAATTTTACGGACAATTGCAGATAATTGCAGATAAAACACGTGTAACTCGAAAACTTGGGTTATTTAAAAAAAGAGCATCAATATTGAATATATATAATATTGAAAAGATAAATCTATTCACGTACTTGTCTGTCTGTAAAGTCAACAACCCAAATGGTTATTTGACTCTCCTTGTCACTTCTATTAGCTAAGAGAAGCTTAGGAGAATGGAGGAAGCTCATAAAAGATGAGAGGTGAGGTAGTCTTCTCTTGTTTTGAGTTGAAAACATCTCTGTAAGTGAAGGACCATAACTTTGTGATTATCACTTGCCATAGCTTTCAACGAGTAGTGACCAATTGAATGCTATCATTCAGTACTAGTTGCTCCGTGCGAAATTTTCGCAGACGGACGCTGTCGCTCTATTTTCCCACCCAAATACATTTCAACGAACACTCCAATCTCTACAAACGAATACGATAACACGAAATCATACCTGAAAACACAGCATAATATTCTGTATCAATTTCCGTTTCCGTATACCTCGTTTGTACCGGTATCTACACATCCAGTGGCGAAACATAAAGGGTAAATTCAAATTTCAGCTGGAATTTTTGACCAAATGTTGCATTTTTCATTTGTTGGTTGTTTGTTTCACATGTTGGTCAATTTTCAGCAGGAAGCGGAAAACTTTCTCTTTAAAATGGTGTGTCACTCAAATGTTTTGATGGAGTTTGAAGGGAGAAAAGCGCTGGTCGCCGAAAACGGATGTTTAGAAATAATATATAAGGATACTCGTACTTCAGTATCTCTCATATCATCACAGCTATGAGGAAGACTGAAACAATATAAGATACGTTTTCCTCTATCCTGTACCAAAAGGCAAATGAAAAATATTCATCAAGATATTGTAGCAGGCAGGAGAGGAAAGTGGGGATTAAAAAATAAAGGGGAGAGGCACGGAGGAGGAAGTCGAAAAGGGTAAAGAGACTGGGAAAATTAAGATAAAATGAGAGGAGGAAACGGAGAGGAATAAATGTAAAGATTTAATATGAGGAGCAGACGGGTAGGAAAATTAAACGAGGCAAATTGAAACTTAAAAGTCATATATTCCAGCGTTGTTGGATAGGAAAGTTTTTTAAATTCGCTCTAGAAGAGCACTTACATAAACTGAAGCAAATAAAGTAAAAAACGGGAAGAATTGTTGGGGGTGCTACGGATGAAACAGCTGTAGAAAGAAATGGAGATATGCCAGAGAGAAGAAAGAAGCATATATAAGTGTCAGACGGCCAGAAGGGGACTTCATTCGGGTGGAAATTGAACTTGTGAGCTCCACTGCATATTTATCTTTTCCTCTTCCTAAATTTTGAAAGGGCTCTTTATGGAAGTCCATGAAGCATATAACAAAAGCAAAGGTGAAATAAATTCATCCTGTTTAAACAGAAATGAGGATGATAATAAGAGAATGAGGAAGGATACAAAGGCGATATACATCATACAGGAGCCAAAACCGTAATATCAGATTTACATTCCTCGGATTCACAAACATTGCTCATCGCGAAAATTAAATAAAAACATCTTTGCTTTTATTTCTCAAATAAACTATTATGATATTTACCTCGATTTGATTATACCTTTTCCAGTTTCAAGGTGAAATTTTTATTTATTAATTTTTTTAAAGAAATGAATTCCTTCGTAATTCCTGGACTGCAGGTTTACTTTATTTAAGCTCTCATCAAGGTCTCCAAATGTAAGTGAACTAAACTAAAATATATGAACTGTATCATGCGTTTCATGATGATAAATACTACACTTCACAGAATTATATCAATTGAAACATTCGCACAGTCAAAATTAGTAACCCAATACATTAATTGTTATGGCATATATTCATCTGTTTAATAAATTTCAGTAATAACATCGAATTCTATTTAAATGAGCTGTTTCCGATGGTCTTCATAACGTAAAAGCGATGTAAAAATGGCAATACGAATTCAATAATAATACTGATGCTATTTATATTATAAAGATAGAAAACATTGATCGTGTATACGCAAAGAATGCTATAATTTATATATTACATATATATTTTTTTATTTTTTGTGTTATAGAATTTATATATTTGACTTTAATTCAAACCACATTTTTGTTAGCCTGTGCAGCCACCAACTTCCGACCTCTAAGCATCCGAAGTTACTACAAACAATTTTTGATCCTTCCAATAAAAATAAATCACATACGAGAGTTAGAAACACCTTGTGACTTGCTTAGAATTGATTCACCTCTTCATTATCAAACATCTTCCTCTTCCTTCCCTTTAATCCCGCTCCCCCTCCATTACCTCCTTCAGCTGTTACACCTGATTTCCTCTATACCTTATACTTACACACGATAAGGGTTTCCAAATTTCCGAAATTTTGCAACCTTCCAGAATCGGGCAAATCGCAATTCCCAATAATTTTCGGTAACTCTCGAAATTATCTTTTTAATCGATAATCTATCATAATCCGAGGAACAATAGTTGATGATATGTATATTTTATATAAAGTCATAGAGGTTGGGCCACCCGAGTCTAGGCGCTGTCTTTCAGAAGTTAAGGAAATTCAATCACAAAATACGTACCCAAATAAAATTTCCTAACAAGCGGAGATCGTTATTTCCTTATAAGTGGAGCTGAGTTTCTAATATTCTCCTCTTTAAACTGAAAATACGATCAAATGGTTAATAATCAAATGATAATTATCATTTGATTATTAACCATGATTATTAACCATGATAATTATCATTTGATAATTAATAATTTGGAAGGTAATTTTTGTCGTTTGATAAAAATTATCAAACGATTTAAACTTATCATAACATCACTTATATTTTATAAATCATGCTTATCTATAAATAGTAAAGTAAATTGTGTTTTTTTAGTCAGTTTAGCGTCACTAAAATCTATCGATCCTACCGAGAGAAAAATTTAGAACCAAGTGCATGAAAGAAGCACCTGGCAGGTGTTTCAAATATAAATGGAGGAAATTTTTAAAGAAACAGGTTCTGCAGTTTACTTCCTCTTTCGGTGAAGCAATGGATAGACAGTGGTTCTGAAAAGTTATCTTTAATTTACCTAAAACTTCCAGCAATTATGTCGACAATGAACTAGATACATTGACTTCCTAAATCCTATTTAATTCTTTCTTCCTTTTCATTTCTTTTCTCGGGCTATTTCTTCAATTTCCACAATCCACAAATTAGGGGTTTGACTTTTAACTGAAAATGATTTAATCAATACTGTGAATATATTTAATCAATACTGTGTATATTCAGACTATACACTTACTAATAAACATTCTATTATGTTCCGCTTTTATTGACAAAAAATACATACGATACATATCTGATATATTCGGTATATGTTAATTATTTTTACAATTTCACTGTCCACTACGTTGATATCTATCTGTCTTTTCATTTCATTCTTTCCTAAATATCTCGCAGGCTTCTCTTTGTGGGTGTTTACTTGCAGAGATTATATTTTTTCTTTGATAAAAACATCACAGTTTCTTCCCCCCACGAAACTAATCTTTCCTTTTTCTGTATTTATTATATTTTATATTATTGTAAAATACAATCTCTATAAAATAAAATAGTTGAAGCCGTCTATTTGTGAAACTCTATAACAAGGATGGAAACAGCATAAATTTGTAAATATGTATAATTATTTAGTAATGAATTTTGCTTGAAATCCATTTTATGTGTACAACATTCTGGCAAAGGTTAAATGGAAAATGGGACTATCGAGTCCCAATTTCACCAAATAAAGACGTATTGTATTTTAAATTGACTTGGAACTATATGAATGGCCCTTATACCCTACTGATTTCTTATAAAGTTTTGCGATGACGCACCTCAAGACCGGAAGTGTGAAAGATAAAATAATGTATTTTCGGATAGTTTTAGCTTTTTCATTTATCCTTGTAAACCCACAGCAGCTTGCATAAAACGGGAAAAATATTGAAATCTAGGATAGGAGGGGAGAGTAGAAAAGATGGGAGGGTGCGGTTTGGGGAGGATAAGTAGAGACCTGAAGTATAGGAGCGGGATTAGGAAAAAAGTAGGTAAAGGTGGGGTAAGGAGGAGGAAACTCTTAAGGAAGACGATGAGTGGATGGAGGGATTGCGGGTGGAAATAAAATGTGTCTGCGATAGGAGTTATAATGACGGCGAGCAGTTGAAGGATGTGGCGGAAGAGGATGATGATTTAACGAGGGCCTCGTCTTGGATTAAAAGGAATTGGATGAATGCGTGAGGGGGAAAGGGTTGGGCGGAAATTGAAGCGGAGCTACGAGAATGGGCGAGGCCAAATAATTTTCGTCTCATGAATAAATTTTCGATTCATTTATATTTGATCCTCTCGCGAGTTTTTACTTTTCCTTTCTTTCGTATCCTTAACCAAATTCCCGGGCTGCCTTCTTTTCATTTTCTTTGCATTAAAACTTGGTGAATTGCTTACAGAATTTTCCCCGGGATTGAAGGAGATTGTCTTTGCATCGCTCTCCTCGGATACAAATTGGTTCCGCGTGGAAATCTCTGGAAACTCTGAAATCACGCCTTCGTGCTAAGTTTAGAGGATGTATCGCATTATGTACCGCCTGATAAGCTGAAGATTGGAGAGATTTATTGAGATTTGATATTTAATGCTCGTTTATGAAGTCCTCGATAATTTGCTTTAATAGCTTTCATTGGCTATTATAGTCTTGAATGAGTTTTTCTAGAACCGATATTGAGAGAAATTATCAATATTTAGCGCAAATATGATTCGATTACCTTTAAAACATGCACTCTGACGTGCTTGCTGTACGTTAAGTGCTCCCTGAGAGACCCAAAGATGCATAGTATATCGTAAATAGGCTTTTATATAGGTAATTAGAGAATCGATGCTTTCGTGTAATCTGATTTATGAAGAGTAAGTCAAACCCATACCTATCATACTGTACATTTATACTTTTAATAAAATATCACGCATGCGTAACCCACATCATTTCGGTTTTCAATATAAATATTGCAATCAATGTAAATTATTTTTATTACATTAATATATTTGCATTTTGATAGTTGACATGGTATTTTAGAGTCTATAATTATCTCTCATTTTTATTTTAAGCCTTTTACCTTATTAAATTAACCAACATTGAATACCCTCGGGACGAAAGTTACCGAAAAAGAAATGATAAGTAATTGGGCACATGTGGTGTGTTTTAATCTTAAACCCTGACTTTTTGCCAACCGGAGGGAAAACTTCACATTTCACATTTGAGTTTGCTACGGCACTTTCTGAAATTAACCTCCAATTTTTTGGCTTTATGCGACATCAAAAACCTTCTCTGTCTGCTGAAAAGGTTCATCTCCGCGAAGAGTAGATTGCACTCTCGATAAAAAGCTGCGAAAAATATATCCCCTTCTCTCTCTCTCTCTGGCGGAGTAATAGATGTTTGCACTGCGTTTTTGCGGAACATTACATCACCGAGGACGTATTTTCATGAGGAATTTGCCGACTAACGTGAACGAATATTTATGACTTCGCAACGACAAAAATCTATAAGAGGACACAGATTAATGTATATCTGGTGGTGAGAAAGAAATCTTTTGCATTTTTAGTACAAACATGGAGCGATAAAATAGGTGAAAGAAAAAGCTCTTAGAAGGGGCCTAATAGTCCTCCTTTTTGTGAGAAACCAATTAAAAATAAAAAATCAAACGTATCGAAAAATCGATCGCATATCGGAACTAAACGTCCTCAATTTCCTTCGAATTGGTTCGAGTATGTCTTTAAAAAAGTTTTGAGGATTAGCGAAAGTTGGAATGAGGGCAGGAGGTTTCTTGAAGAGAGGAATCGCCGAACCATATAAAATTAAATCGAACCGTTGAGGAAACTGTGAGTAACATTCATGAATAAAGATGAAAGAGGATCGTTTAACTAAGCTGCTACATTTCAGATTCGAATAAGTATCGAAGAGCTGCTTAAAAAGCTTAATCGATATATGGAAATATACACTTAATGTATGCCTTCAATAAAATGTAAGCGATCCCAACATCAGAGAACATTTTGCCAAAAACCTAACTTATCAATGAAATCAGAATTAATAGGATAAATTTTGATTTATGAATGCATGAGCACCAATCGCTTGGAGTTTAAAAATTAAAGGTATATCTTCCTGTCTGATAAAGCAGCCCTGAGATTAACTGGAGCCTCACCTCCTCATTAGTAAACAAAAGCTTTGGAGAGGTGATCGTGGACACAAGATGAGAAATGAGGTAGTTTCCCCTTTCCTCTCCTCTAGTCAGAATGTTCCATGAAGTCCATTTAAGTGCACCTTAATGATCCTATGGGTCACACTCTACTTAGTGTTAGATAAGGAGTGATCAAAATGAATGCTGTTCTTCAGAATTATTAATACCAGAGTAGCTTTCGTATGATCTCAGCCATTGAAAAGGCTTAGGCAAAATTAAGTGGAAATGAATTTCTCCTATCCTGTGCCGAAAGACTTGAAAAATATTCGACTTATCAAGATACGATTGCGGGTAATGTGAAAACTGAAATTGAAAAATTGTTACCATTATACTCTATAGGTAGGGTAAGGCCAGACTTCTCTCTTTCACTTACTCAAAAAATTTATACTGAATTATTTATTATTATTTTATTATACTGAAAATCATAGAGAAGTACAACCTAAGTTCTGACAGTGCAGTTTGACTGTTTCCTTGAACTTACTAAAATGGAATTTCTCCTTATATGCCATTATCCTTTCATTCCTTGATTATTTTCCTGGGAAATATAAGGTGGTATGAGGAAAATGAGATTTGATTGGATCTACGTAGAGACTGCTTGCTCTCTTTCCTTCCCATACGTCGTAAACAAACAGCATTACTTTCTAAAATTTACTCTTTCCAACCAAGACGATAGCCACTCCCGAATTAATTTCGCTATAAATCCGTCCTGACTCATGCGAGATAAAAAAAAACGCCATCTGCTCCTGAGGGCAGCGATATCAGAAATTCCGTGACGTAATTTACGCATCAAACATCTATTTTCGTTCCTGGATCCTATCCTTATCTCAGCGAGGAATTCGAAAATAAAACCCCTCCTATTTTCAAACCATCCTGGGATCATAAACAAGCGTACGGCTAATTCTTGTAAATAGTTTCCCAAAAGGTTCGTCGGAAAGCGTAAACGGGAAGGGAGACATCACCGCAAACAGACTAAAGCCGCGAAGTATTCGATCGCGTTCCCGGGAAATTCCTCCTTCATTAACCCCTTAAATCCGGTCCGATTGGCCTCGTTGCCAATAATGTAAACACCTCATCATCGTGAGAAAAGGGTCGGGATCCGACGATCATCAGCGGAACTTCTCCCTTTTCGATTACAATCGATTAAGGCACGCCCATTAACGGGGCTCGCCACGCCCATACGACGTAAACAATCGAATAAATAGCTTTCGATGCCCTCTGTTTGTCTGCCTCCCCCCCAACGCCTGCTTTCGATTTTTCGCTCTCTCATGCAGGTAGGACCCATTGGTGTAATATCTAGGGGAAGAAGCGCTAACGGCTAGCACTGAAATCGAGTTTTTCTCTAAACTGAACGATTTTTAAAATTAAACGTCATCGGCGACATGAATGTGGCATAATAGAGACTGGAATATGAGTCAGGTCATGCTCAGGGCCGTTGTCCGATTTAATCCTTAAATCATCAAACTTCATCCAACATCGGTTACAAAAATCTCTGGATTGGAAATGAGGATTACTAGTCAGGATGAGGTGTGAGGAAGTTTGCTTTCAATTTCCTCGCTAGTTGTAAGGTGTAATGAAATGAGCGGAAATCATCCTTCGAAGTACAATACAATGACCCTATGAATGACATTTTACATAGAATTCAATGAAAAGTTGCTAGGTTAAATCATTCAGCGTCTTTCGTCTATTATATCATCATAGTAACTAACAAAACTGAATCAAAATCAAATAAAAGGTACTTATTTTTCTGAATTCAGTACCAAAAGATGAATGATGAATGACAAGAGAAAAAGATAAATGAATTTTCCACTCATCGAGATACACTAATTGACATATAATAAACGGTTTCGCACACCTAAGTTATGGTACAAATAATTTTTCCATTTTATACAATACTGTAACATAAATTAATTATTGGTGCTGACATAGTGACACCTCCCCTTAGATTCAAGGCTAATATTTAATATATATTTTTGCAAAATTTATTAAAATATTTTCTAATATTGTATTATAGGAGGTTCCTCTATGGGAGAGTTAGCACTGAAACGTTAATAAAAATATTTGTGGCATATCATACTCAATCATAGTGTGATATGCGCCCAACTCCCAGTATCTTACGTATACTACTGAACACGCCCTTGCATCTTCAGACCTGTGATAAAAGAAAAAAACCACGTCCGCTACTTAAGTGTCAATCGAAGATTTTATTCCTATTCTCCAAACCTATTCTACGTGATTCTTTTTCCTTTTCGCTTTTCGCTTTTAAGAGAACTCAACCAGAGGAAGTGGACCTACGGCCTTTTCGAGCGTTCCCTGCGTCATATTCTTTTCTTCCTTAAATATATGCTATTAAATAATTTTGCTCTCCAATCTTGCTCATTACTGCTAGTGGGAAGAAATGGAAAATATTATGTGTTTACATATCCGCTTTATTATTTTTCCTTCGTGAAATTTGGATGTCACATTATTGTAGCAAATACGCAACTTAAATGTGGTCTAATAGTTTTTTATGCGACCGAATGGTACATACACAAATGCGGCCTTTCGTTGAAAAATGGTATCCCGCCTGACTAAAATATCAACTATATCAATTATTTAACGCTCTTCTCACTGAACCGCTATTGAAAAGACAACTTAAACCCGATGAACATGATAATTTCATTTAGAAAATCCAATTCTATTTCATGTCTCTCTTATCAGTTTCTGAAGCGTATCACTGAGACTTGTTCCCATTAAAAATAATCCCATTTTGATGGCCGTCGAGTCGGAACATCTAATCGGTTTTTCCTAGCCAAACCTTTACTCCAATAAAAATGTTTTTGTGAAAAGATTCCGATTTTTCCAACGCTAATCTCACTATTTTTTCGGTTATAAAAGACTACTTTATTTCTCACTCTTGTCTCTTCATCTCTTTCATAATTCCGTGACATTTTTCAACCAATCCCCGGGATATATTGGATCGTGAGATTCCGGAATAAAATTTTCATCGTTGACTTTACAGCAGCGGAATGCTGATCAGTATTTCGTAGTTTCAGTTCGGTGTGATATCGACGTATATGTGAAATTTATACCTCTACGATTCTCATTAAATCACACGGTATTCAAATATCAGCGCTCGGAGTTCCATAGTCAGTCCACTATAGTATGTACCTCACATTGTTTTGGTTTCAATGGGCAGTTATGATTTTTGCGTAATTAATAGAATCCAAGTCTATCGCCGATGGCTTCTAGCCAAATTTAGGTCTCCCAATAGGATTGCGAGGCGGCATCCATTGTCCACACGATGCTTGGCATGTATACCTAGATCTATATTTTATTCGAAAATGAAAATATTCCATTGAAATGCAAAATTTATCTTTGGCTCATCCCATTCGAATCTCGAATAAATCCTCACTCCTCCAGAACGTGATTTAAGTGTTTTTCAAATGATAGTTCCAGATACGGAATATTAATTAGAATAAAACAGGAAATACATCTACAAAAAGGTCTTATGTATTTTCTCATAAAAATTATATTTTTATGGAATAAATTTCATTTAAAATATTTTTACTCAGAATAATCGCGTAAATAGTCTTAAATATAAGTTTCTATTAAATCTAGTAAATATTATAAATTAAGTATGCCTTAATTTGGCCTTAATCCATCACGAAAACGGAGAGACAGCTAAAAAAATAATTTAATATATACTCACCAAAATAAAACAACGTCCTCTGATGATGATGCCAGGCATTGAAACCCGGGTCGTACTGCAGTTGTCATATCGTGTTTTATTATATCTTAAATTTATTTAAAATTATTTCTCTATTCTATTGTATATTATCCTAAGCCTGTACCAGAGGACAATATGAATTAACAATATGCAATTTATAAAATTACTATAGAAAATTACCTAAGTTTAAGTAGCCAATATATCTAGTCAAGAATAATGAAAGATCAAAATATTGTGCCATAATTGAAAAATTCTCACTTGTCGTAAAAAGGGCTTAAAGATAGCAAGCCAGCGAAAGAGCTTGTAAACCAGATTTTCTAATTTCGCTCATTAGAATTAGAATCTGTGCCCCGTATGTGAACTACGATTACGCAGAAACCAACTGACGAATCTGGCAATTTTGTCCAGTCCTTTGAAAGTCACTTCCAGAATGCAGCAAAGCAAATTTTCCGCGTAAGAACGTTCATGCTCCACGAGTCGAATCTTTTCACCCCAATCCTCGGGATTTCTTTACTATAAAACGTTAAGCTGATTTTTCGTCTTAAATTGTACGCGCGGGGGATTTCCCGGCTGAAATTTACCTTTCCTGACTCCTAACGAACTCTGGCGTCGACGGTACTGAGCAAATATAGATGGATGTTTCCACTACTCCCTTTAACAACTCGCGGGCTTGCATTTAGGAATCCTCCCCTTTTATGTTTACGCAAAGGATGAAAAACTTGACTTCTCAGCCGAAAATTCGTTGGGAAGAAGGTAGTCGGCTATGAAATGACTTCATCTATACGAAACGCAAACATTCGCACCTCCGAGCACACACAGAATTTGGATTTCTAATTTTGATTTGGATGTTAATTTATCGCCCTTTTCCGTATCCTAGGGCGTGAGCGTATCTTTTGGTGTGTATCTTAAAGCGTCGCGTGCTCTTCCTAATACCCTGTGTTTACTTATCATATAAGACGATAATTTGTGTGCTTTCTCATCTAGCATGAAAAACGATGTGAATTTAACATGAACTATATGCGCCTCCAGAATCTAGTGTGAATAATTCTACTTCCTTGACTGAGCTTATCAATGAATTGCGGAATCTAAATAAATGAATTTATTAACGTTAACGTTAGCTTTTGGAGATTTGGAAACCAATAAAAATAACATCATTTCTTTGAATGAGGTTATCAATCTATCACGGATAATACATGAATCAATTTTGTTTTGAGCGACAACCACACTCGTCAAAAAATTTAAATAATAAATTCTTGACTGAGTTTGATTTTGAGGTCCCTTTATATTTATTTGTAATATCCTTAAAAGAAAACAATGATTTTTTCAAGTCTCTAGATAAGTAAAATTTTAATTCCACATTATTCGAGCTATAAACGCTGAAGGAATCGCATATACTCGCCATCGAATTTATCTACAGCTCAACATTAGAAATATTTTACTATTTAGATTCTTAAAAAAAAATTTCTGATTTCGACGCATGATTGTAAAATTGTTTATGTCTAATTATAAGTGTGCGGATTAAGTTTATTTATATATGTCTTATTTAAGTATGTACTTACTAAGGATGATTATGTGGCTTATGCATTACGGACTTCTGTAAGGAAGAATAATTCCCCAATTTGTTACATGCATGAGAAATTTCTCGCGATACTTTTATATATAAAGATGTTGCTCAACCACTTAAGAAACTATAATTTTCATAGAACGAAAATAACCGAATTTTATAATCTACATATCTAACTATAGAAGGTGTTTCACGAACTATAATAATAAAATTGCATATTCTAAATGAATCTCGTAATCATTTTTATTTATTAATTTGCAATACTTCTTTTTGTTACGTATTTCAGGCATTCATTTTATTGTTTATTTATCTTTATTCATTTCATGTATTAATTCTTATTGATTAATATATTTTTGTACATTTACAATAACTTTTGTAATTTCATTTATTTTTACATTGTTATAGTTATTTTTATTTACAATTATTTTTACATCAACAATTAGTGTATTAAATTAGGAAAAATTAAATTACTTTTATGTTTACAAAGTATACAGGGTGTAAGTAAAGCTTATCCTCAAATCATTTCAGGGACTTATTAACGTAGCTGCTTAAAAGGCTAAATATATTTCAATAACAGAGCGGTGTGAGTTTTCTGAATTCTTCTGAACTTTTACTCTCAGAATGAATTTTGAAACATTAAATTAAGTTCTCATTCTCAGTCATTTGCTTCAAATTTGCGAGAAATCCGCAGGACACAGGCAATCTATCTCATAGTTTGTAAATAGTAATCAGACATAATTGGAGAAACGTCACAACTTTATTCATTGCATTAAAAATTATACTGTGATTCACTGATGTACTCTGATTCAGGATTCATGTTGAATTAGGTTAAATTACAATTAAGATTAATTAAATTCATTTTGAGTTATAAATTTCCAGGAAATATGTATTAAACGATTCTGTAATCTTCAGTTTAAAGAAACCAGGGTCTGACGAGTATTAGGTTGTAAAATGAATGCGGTCCGTATTTCAAATCTTCTACCCATAAATATATATTACGTTGCATTAAATTTGACCCAGGAAAGTGGTAAATTTCCGGCATTGATAAAGGTTTTAATCATTAGTTCCAGTATGAGAAATTCAGCCACATTTTCAGGCGATGAAAGGAGATACACATCTTTTTCCTGAACAAAAATTTCTTCTTTTTTCGAATGGTAACGCAGAAAGAAAAGAAGATTCTTGAAAATATTACGTCACCGAAATGAGTTTTGTTATCTGTAGAATTTGGATCTCGGAAACTTCACATTACAAGCCGCATCATTATACGTAATGGCATGACAATGTAATACACTTTAGCACAGAGAATAATGTAAGGTATAAGAAACGCTTAATCCAGATTTCGGCCATAAAATATTAACAAGTTGACTTTCACTTCCATCTTCTCTCGAAATTGGAATTGCTGCTTTTATTTGTTTGTCTTGCAATATTGCCATGCTGTTTTATGTTGCCAAAGAATATTTTACGACTTCCTCTAAGAACGGAGCCATTCATTCCATTTATTTTATGGCATTTCAACGACCAAAGTCGTTTACGGGAAGAGGGCTGATGAAGTGGTAAGATAAATATTCTCGTATTATATTCAAAAGGATCTCAAACTCGAGAATACAATCAGGAACATTTTCTTCATGAATTTATATCCTTCGTTGTGATTATATTTTGTAACTTCCGCGATAAAATGCCATAACTTCACGGTTCAGGAAGGCTCTGAGGACTCCGAATTCTGAACTCTTCATTGTTAAGGTATTTGATTTTCTTTATTCAAATTTCAAGGAAAGCATTTCCACTTAAAATTTGGTAGATTCTGATCCAATTACTTACATCGTAGCCCATTAAATTCCACGATCTTTAATCAGTCTGTTTAATATGATATGCGTGGGTGGATTTTCTGCTCTGGAAAAATTTATGGCTTCCTTAGCTATAAGTTTATTTTCTTTGATCAAACTGATATTTAAAGAACTCTTAAATTCACGTATGAGATACTTCTAATATTTATTCGAGCTTTTGATAAATGCTAAAAATATTAAAATGATTGGATTTAATAATGTCATTTTTAAAGCCTTAACGGTGTTGTTTACTCTTTTCTTTTGCTTATTCTTTTATATTTATTACATACCACATGTACATTTAACTTGTTTACATTATGCTTACTTATATATTTCACGAAGTTATGAAGTTGGATGATAAAGTGTTTTAGAATAGCTTCATCAACTATCGCCTGCATAAAGACGTTCATTGCATATTAATGACTGAAATCAATAGATTATGACTATTTTCCATGTGATAACGCTTTCTTCTTCCAGTATTTCTATATTTTCATATCTTCTTTAATTTTCCATATTTATAAACCATTCACTATCATCTGAGATCCCAACTTTCCATTATTTTTCTCGTCATTTTGGCTCGAAAACTCAATAGGTGAAATAAATCAATCAGCTATGCTGAAAAAATATTAGGAGATGAATCGTCTTATAGTAGCAGAATTGTCATTTTTTTAATAAAATAAACGAGCTGAAATATAACAGTATAAATCAAATGAAGACGAGGATGAAACTCGCTCTCATTTTATTCCGAATTGTCAACCAATAATTCCTCTGAATTAAATTCACAGTTTCAGGCGTTGTCTTGTGGAAATATTTCATAATTAGCAAGAAAACTTTTGTACTTTTTCCACAAATTAATTTTATTATAAACTTAATGATGGAGATCAATCTCCGAAACTAGTCGTGTGTGCTTTACAGTCTTTTGTTTATAATAAAATTAATTTGTGGAAAAAGTACAAAAGTTTTCTTGCTCCTCTGAATTATTTTGGTTCCATTCCTCAATTTTATGTCTTTTGATGAATTGAATATCCACTCGCAACGTGCGTGACGTGATTCCTTTCAAATATAATTTCAGCGAGATTTCCTTCGGCAATACATACACAAACCCGCACTATTATACTTTGCTAAAAGACAATCTAAGATTGTTTGCGAGGTTAGGTTTTCCTCGGAGACAATGGAGACGGCCTCAAGAGTTCTCGAGACACGACAAACAAGCGAGCGTTAAAGTAAAGAACTAGCTTAGTCGCCTCTCAAGTTATAAAGGTCCAAGAGCCAGAGATCATCCGTTGTCGTAATTTTTTTCCCGCCAGATTATAATGTTGAGAGTGAGAGAGTAGAGCAAGGGACGCATCGCGTATCGTCCTGAATAATAAACAGCTAGGTAAACTTCCTTCTCCGAAGCAATGAGCCTAAGCTTGTTTTCCTCTCCTCCCTAATACCGCTATAATAGCATTTTCAAGTTTGGAGTTCTTAGACTCTGGAAGGAAGTACGCACTACGTTCACTTCGAGTGAGCTAAAAAGTGATGTCGACAACTATTTTTGCTGCGATTACAAAAGGGAATGTTTACTTTGTGTATTGAAATTCTTTGAAATGTTGTTGTTTTCCATGATTAGCAAAATCTTACAATGTTTTTCTCATTATTCTCAGGCAGAGATATTAGTAACATCGAATATTTACTTTTGACGAAACTCCCTTCCTTGACGACGAAATCAAGGATTCGATAAAAGGAGAATCGTAATTAAACCGGTTGTGGCGGCAGAGAGAAATGTTTCTCTTTTCGAATGATGGCACTCCTTCACGGAGAAGAGCTTCGATGTATTGATCTCACGTGGAAATATCGTGAATGTTGGGATTTTGGTCCGCTTAATGATGGTAATTTCGAATTCCTGCTAAAGAGAATGTTATGTTCTTCCTTCCGCGCCATTATTCGGCCATGTCTTTTTCATATTTCCGAATGTATTATACCGAAAATTTTAGCACAAAATAAACCTGAGTGTTGCCACTTAAATGAATTAATTCATTTATTATACCTATCTATTTCCCTATTATCAACACTTTTACATCCTCTATTTATTAAATATTATATTCTTTCGTGATGTAGCCATGGAACCTTTTGTAAACTGCCATCATTTGTTCAAACTTCCACCCCTCTCCTTTAATGAATAGATAGCAATCCAAATCTTCTCATGAAGAGCAATCCCAATCTTCCCAATATTCCAATGGAGAAATACACAGAAATAAACATTTATAGGCTTAAAAGGATTAGAATATGACGTACGTTTTTATATTTCACTCATGTGAAGTGTTTATGCTTGTTTAAAAGCTTGTTAGATTACGTATAGTATAATAATCCAATACAAACTGTTCCATTAGTATGATTTGAGATTAAAAAGTCCCATATTACATTTTAAACTGTTTTCACGTGGAATATTCTTAATTTCAGACGCCGGAATTATAAGTACATACCTAAAGATATAAAAAGTGGAGATATCGAAAATTAGGAAAGAAAAACTGAGTGGTAGACCAAGAAGCTGTGATTTCTTTCTTTCACAAAAAAAAACACATTTTGGATGGGTACATCCATGAGGAGAAGGGTGAGACCTGAGAAATATTCTAATAAGTGAAATTTTAGAGATATTGCTATATAGGAGATTATAATAATTACAATTGTTACTATAATATGCAAAACATATTAGTCTCTGAGTTGATCTTCACAAGATCTGTAAAAATAATTTTTTATGCATTTCAGTGATCGAATAACTACATCATATAAATTTATGATAAGATCTCCAACGTGAATTGTCATCCATAAAGAGAAGTTTCATTTTCAGAAATTGGGAATGATTTTAATAAGAATAAATTCGAAGGGATGTCCGCATGCTCTCGGATATCATAACTGATGTAGCAGTAACTTTAAGTTTGAGTACCCGGACTTTTTCTTCATTCTTCCGGACAGCAGACTTTTTCCTTTTCATTTCTTTCTCTAAATTCAAGCATGTGTTTTCTGTGGTTTACATCGTTTACGTACTTCGTCCTTCTAGTCTCTAGGATGGTGTGGTGGCAACCCAGATGTCCCGCGAGTGCCTAGGAGTTAGTACCAACTTAAATGGATCCTCCGAAGTACACCTTGTTCCATCACAGTCTTAGAAGTTGGAGGACAGACTTCCACGGTGGTGGTTTAAATGGATAAATGTAGAGTCCGGCATGTAGTGGGATTCGGGTTCGAGCTCCGGCTACGGTGGACTTTGTCCTCTTCACCTTTTTGTCTAACACGAAAATAATAAAGGTCTAAATAAAGTTAATACAGCGAAATTCAAAATTCAGTCCATTCCAAAATTATCTTGTCATCAAAAATCGCCAGAGATGGCTAATAACTCAAATATAAATTTGTGAACGTTAGATAGTTGACTTTAAATATAAAAACTGTAATACATTAAAAGATACCTTTTTTATTTTTGCATATCATTTTTCATCAAGATATGATACTTAAATAATACTCATATTACACTTATATTATACTTATCTTAACACTACATAATAAGTATATAATATAATATATATATACTTATATGTAATATAAGTATATTATTCTTTTAATATACTTATATTATACTCACAGTACGCTTTTCCGAGGAATTACCGAAGACCCCGCGTTTATGAGTCCAAACGCAAGACAATCCGACATTTGCGCGTCGATCACTCGCAGTCACCGCTAACGTGCCATCTCGAAGTCACGACTCCTTCGACAAAAATCAATCTCGCTTTGACGCAACGCGCAAAAATGCTCCCTTTATAACTTCCGCGTTCGCATCCGGAATACGTAAAACTTTTCCCCCCCACAGCCAGCCGCGAAATATATCGCGGTTTCCCGCGGACTGCAAGAGGCGATTGTGATGCAGATGCAGCGGAACGTACGGCGATATAAATCCAAGCGGAAGGAAGGAGAGAGAAAGCCACGGGTGTGCGGGACATCTGAGTGTGGCGGAAAGATAAGTGCTCAAAAGGGGAAAAGGCCTGGACGAGGGAGTGGAGAGAGAGAGAGATCTTCCGAAACACGAATATCGAATCTGGTAGCATTAAAACGGAATCGTTTTCAAGGGCCTCTGGAGTACACATATGATGGACGGAATATTATCCTATTCGAATGCTGTGGGGCAGAAGTGAGAGAAGGGTTTCAGGAGGGAAAAAATCAATGGGAGAACTCAGGGAGCGGCGTAGATGTAGGGCTCCACATGATAATTCCCTTCATTTGATATTCCGGCTCGCTTTACTGCGCTTATTCCATAAATAATCGGGTTTTCCTCTTTTTTGTGCGTGGGATTTTTATGGGGAGGTCCCTCTCTCTCCCTCTGATGGAAACACCCGTATTCTGCCCTCCGCAGGCCAAACCAGCAGAAGCCCGGTGCTCGGAATTTTTATAGAGACATCTTCCCCCAAAAAAATATACTTTCATCTTTGACTTCATAGAATGCCGTAATCTCCGTAAATATTGCATCGGTTTTTGTGGGGATGTTTGCGAAACATTGAACGGGGCGGCACCATAAGTTTTAAAAACGTCGAGGAAAGTAAAGACGCCCCGGAAATAAATATTCCTCGCTAACTTCATCCGCACGCGACTGCCGTTGGGTGGAATCGAAATCTGCGTTGATTTTTCTGTTTATCCTTGGAAATTTTGCTGCGACAGCATGATGAAGTTTGATGAACTTGGGATCGAAAATTCAGCATTTCAGAAAATTCAAAAGAGTGACGGTCGGGAACGGTGGACATTGAAATCGATAGTTTATATGCGTAAGTGGTATATGATTATTGTAATTATTATTTATTTTCTTTGAGATGGTACGCTCCCTGTCTGGTATAATCTCAACGAACGAAGTTGGGACTGAAATTTCAGCAATTCAGAAAGTTCAGAGGATTGATCAATGAACGTTTGCGAGCGGTAGATATTAAAATCGACAATTCCTGAATGGTATGTTATTACTGTAAGGATTTTTTACATCCTTAAAGGGGATAGGGTTACTGTCTATTCCATTGTATAATCTCAGAATGCGGATAGTTTTAAAAAGTAGTAGTTAGTTAATAGTAGATAGAAGTAGTAGTAGTAGTCGTCGTTTTCTTCTTCTTCTTCTTCTTATCGAGGCTTGGTACTGGTACTTTGAGTAATAACTTTTAACGCCTTTAAGTAGGTTACTAGCCTGGCTTATCGGCGTGGGACAATCACAGACAACCATTGCCTAACCGGAAAAATCCGATTAGACGGGATTTGAACCCGGGACCGTGTGGTTGGAGCGTTAACGCGCTGGCACGCTAACCACTCCGCCACCACGGCCGGTCCGGTTTTAAAAAGCAATTTTTTATATTTACCTTATCGTTGATATCATAGATTAACAATCCGGATATTGCTTTATTGCAGCTCTTCAGGCCGTTCAATTTCCAGCCAATCGCTTCATTCCATCGTAATTTCCAACCTTAACACCAACCATTGCTTGCCTACTATACTATAGTCCAACGTGCGTATTCTTCCAAGATTCTTTCCTTCGTTCCTGCCAACTTAGGGGACCATATTTTCTCAACTTCGGCAAAATAATTTTTGTCGTATAGTATTTCCACTTAAGTTTGCCAGGAACTTATCTTTCTTTATTCTAACTATTTTTATACTTGTTGATGTTTTTACTACCATTATTTAGGTTTATGTTAATAATCAAAACTCGACTTGTACGTACACAATAATTTCAGGTGTGAAAATTCATTTAAATTCTTGACCATCATCTTTTCCTTTTAGAGCAATATCATAATTACTTCTTTAGTTGCTAGATTCTTCCTTGTTCACTTTTTGCGGAAATACTGTAGTATCCATCTCCGAATGAATGGTTTTCCTTATCGTGTTTTCCATTTTGCCTGCCAGCGTTCCTCATTTCCGAAGCTTTGACCCAGTATGAAATATTGCTGCATTTTAGGAGAATCCAGGTTTCGCTTTGCATGGAATTGACCCAGCTCCCGCTGTGCTCCTCGGGTTTGTTTTTCCCGTAAAGATAAGAAAAAAGTCACGCGACGGAGAAAAGGAGGAGAAAGTGATTCACAATTTTTTCCGCGGGAAAGAACTTGACCGACAAACCAAAAATCGGCAAGATCCTTTATCTTCGGATCCAACTTTCACGGTTCGAGCAGTTCTCCTTTGGAAATTGCCCGCAATCATCCGGAAGATGTAAAAACGGCGGGAAACGGGGGCAAAAAAGATGAACCCGGCTAGTAATCAAAGTTCGGAGGCATGTCGAGTCCAAAAGTACGGCCAAGTGGGCAAATTTCCAAAAGTTCGAGGGGAGATGGCGAGCAAAAAATGAGCGTTAGGAAAAGAGATACGGAATCGTGACAGGGAACCGTATATTTAAATTCATGTCAGTTCTGTAGATGGCGCAAAACTAATAATTATGCGAGGAAAGAGATTGGAATAATGGCTTTGGACGAGAGTTCCACGTGAAAATATCGGTTGGTTGTTTATCAAAGGGCGATTTCCATCTGAGAATCGGGGATGAAAGCTCGATTTCTCCGAAAATATGGTAACGTAAGCTCCCAAAAATAAAGGTTCCTGGTAGGTTTGTTTGTATTCGTTCATCTAATGATCGATAATACACAGCGATTATCGGGCCTTATCTCGCTCGCGATTGATATCTCTCTTTCCGCAAGAAAGACTAATTTAATCATAATGATAGCCTTGGAAGTTGCTCGTATTAGGCATGTTTTTCTCTTCATTCCACTTTAGCTTACGACATATCTATATTCGAGAGCAAAACAATTTGCGTTTCGAGGACTAACGACCTATCCCCAGTACCTTGCCTTCCCCTACATCTCAGTATGATCCTCTCTGCCCCACGTATTTTTATTTATTTATTAAAAGAGGATCAACATACAGTACGAGGCCAACAACTGACGATAAACCAAAGAAAATAAATGAAATTTTCTATCAAACAATCTTGTAAAGTATAAAAAATAACAAATAAAACAAACGATTATTATAGATTTTATAAAATAGATTTAAGCGGACTTAGGATCAGACAATGAATCAATCTCTTTCAACCACGGATAGGATAGATTTAAGAGAGAGATATAAGGATCAAATGAGTTATTCGAAGATATAGAGTTGAAAACTGAAGGTATTCTGAAAAAGAGGGACCGTTTTATTACCGATAGACTTTGGGTATTCAATCGGAAGGTATTAGAAAGGCTTGTTGCTCTAGAAAGAACTCAGAAATCGAAAAGAGAGATAGAAGTAATGGGAAATCGAGCATTTTATTGATAATGTTAGGAAAGTGATGTCTGAGAAATTTTTATTTTACAAATTTAAAATATAACTGAGTGACATAATTTTTAGTATGAAATTAATGAAATGATTTTGATACGAAAATTTTTATAAAATCAAATTAGAAAACAATATCTATGTGATTTTAGGCAGTCCATTATTAGAGGTGATATTTGTTGGAAGGAGCTTAGTTTGGGTCGGTAGTGAAGACCTTTCCCTTGGCTGACCTTGAAGCTCCTATTATTTTGCTTCTGACTACATCTAAGGATCTATCATGCATTATTTACCGAGATGCGCAAATCCAAGGCGACTCGCGCTGTGGAAAAATCAGCGAGCGAAAGGGAATGAAAATGTAAATTTACGAAGTAGTATTTGATTTGGGGCATAATCTCGCCGAATAAATAGAAATGTCCGTTGCGTGTCCTACGGAATGCTTTCGCTTTTCACTCAATGACTCTCCCTCTCCGCGTTTACAAGGACTCAACGATCCGCCTCTCCAAAACCGAAAAATCCATGTTCTTTCGTATCCCAAATCCCATAATCCCTCGTCCTTCACAAGATTCCTTTTTTTCCATCATCACATTCTGTCGCATAATATTATTTATATTCGTGACAATGATGCTGAATGGCATATCTTTTTCAACTCATCTAAATAGTTATATTATTTAGTCTATTATTATTCATTTAAATAAATTTATCACGCTTAAATAAATGTATCACTTAAATTTCCCTAGTTTTCGCTATATGAAGTGATGAATATCACTAGTCGGATTCATCTATAGGTTTGACATAGTGAAGCCTAGGACCTAAGAATGTAAAGGACCTCTAATCATGGTTTATAGCACTTTTGTAATCGGCTCATTTGCCATTCTTACACATTCCGTCATAACGTACCCTAATATCTAAACAATCCATAATTTTCCGTATAACCTCATAAAATCAGAAATATGACTGCATATATCCATACTAGGTATATCCAGCAAATAAACAACATTTCTATTTTCACCCCGGCAACGCTAAAATTGCAGTTCACTGAATGTCTGGCAGTTACGCTGGCTCCTTGAGAAGGAGTTGACGCAATATTTAAGTAGCTGTGTATTCGGTAAGTTTCAATCTGCCGAATTAAAATGGCTAAGGAAGTTGAAAATACCAACATTTTTAGATCGGATCTGTAATACGTTTCCTGAATTCGAAGAATACCAAACCGACCGATACTCATCGACAGATTTGAGAGGTTTACGGTGATATTTTCATGGGTGATTCAGTTTTATTGAATTGATCTATTGAATGGACGCGGTGCCGTTTTTGGTACATTAAAGTGCTCTTCCTCACACTGCAAATATGAGAGGATAGTGCTTAAAGGATATTGGCTTAGAACAGCTCCTCTTGGACCTCACACGTAGTTACTTCCATCTCTTTTTTTACCTTAAGTCATCCCTTTGTGGTTGAAATCAGAGGCGTCACTTTTTATGAAGAGAGAATGCAAAAGCTCCGGTATTAAAAGAGCCTTCAAAGCGGTGAGATTTATGTAGAAAATTAGCTCAAGGCACAGAGTACTTTTGTAACATTTTTTCATGGAGTGTACTCGCCTGTTCTGTAATACCAAACTAAAATTACTTTCTCGACGTATCGTGTGCTATTTAAAATTCATTTCTTTAGATGTCTCTTGTAGGTATTCTACATTTACATCTCGTAAAAATTGAGTACAATCATGCACGTCACGAAATATTATTTTTATCTACGAGGCAAGGGGGGAATCATCAACAGAGATTACATTTTCACAAAGGCCACAGAGACTATTTATTTTTCACGCCGCAATTTTGGTTACGAATTGGGGACGTGATAATATTCTTCATTATTCAGCGTAATGTGAGTCACTGGAATCCTTTAGATTGTATTTGAGAGTAAAATGCGTCCGTCCAAAAATGAATCGTCCTACCGGAATCTTAGCAGCGTATTTCCTCTCTCCTCTCACATGAAATTTTTTAGAAAGGTGCGAGTAGCATTCTCCACAAAACACTGGCAATTATTTCTTCCTTGATTCGCAAGGTACGTCGTGGTACCAAAAACTCCTGCTTCGGATGCCTGTCTCCAGGCTGGAAAAGCAAAGAAATCGCACCAAACTGAAACGGGGCGAAGGGTTCAAAGCTCGCATGCAAATTTCATTGACTCGACGAGATTCAGACTAGAGATGACTTCTTGCCGCTTCCTCTCTCTCTATTTCCAGCAAAACACGTCTCCCATTTGTCCTCCAAGCTTTAGCAATTTGCATCACGACTCGTAAAGCCACCGGAGACAACTTTTGATGGCGCGATATTTTCTCCCCGAGCGAACACAGAGGTAAGTAATCCGAAGCCATTCGTTTTCTTAAACACATTTCTCTTTCCTCCACGTTTTTATGACGATCTCAAGAATGCGTCCGTAATGAAACATTATCTGATCGTCAGAAGCGCTGTGATGAGCGTACGTGACTAAGCGTTTCTGAGCTGTCGATTACCTATTGAAAGATCTATCGCTCTTTCATTGGCTGCTCCATTTCTTTCGCCGCCAGCGCCAGTGTAAATAAATAGCCTCTTTATTCGAGAGAGATTGAGCCTAGATAGTCCTCTTCCCCTTCTGGCCCAAGAGTAAGGAACCTTTTCTCGTTGGACGGCTGCATATATCCTTGAGCAGTATAAGAAACCATCTGAGAGCATATGAAACCACCAGGCTGCACTCAATTGGATTTTGATTAGCCTTATCTTGCTCATAATCGACGCTATACGAAAGACAACGAATTTGGCCGCTAGATTAACCTAATCAGAATATTTTTCGTTTTATTTTCACTTGATGAACCATGAAGGGAAGCAAAAATAGTCAAATACGTGCATTTGTTTAAAGAAATAAATGATGGACCGCAGTTCTACCCAAACTCTGATCTATTAAGATACGACTTGCTATTCCGTCATCACGAATGACGTCATCCAAAATATATTCTGGCTGAAATAGTTAAATAAACCATTCTTACAATAACCGTAAACCTAACCATAAATCTAGTCCAGCAATCCTCAACCTTCTTGCCTTTGTACACCCTTTTCAACATTCTTGTTTGGTTTCCTTCTTATATTACTTCACCATTATCATTAAACGCTGAAAACTATGAAAGGATTAGGATTGATTCCTTGGATAGGATTCTTAGGATAATAGAGTAGGAATTCTAGCCATTATAAAAGATTGTCTGTAAAGGAGAGAATGTGCAGATAATTAATTGCTGGTAAATAAAACTTTTGTGACCTGCATTACAAGATATATTCTAATCTTCAGCACGGTAATATCAGTTGAAGACATATTACTTAAATACACTACTTTAATACGATTAACTTATGGACTTCTTCCTACAGAAGTTGATAGCTCAGCACATTTTACATTCAACGGTAGTGCTTCTTCGTATTACTATAATGGTGCATATATCTCATTTCTAGAGTTTTAAAAATGCACATACGTAGAGTTTTGTTCTCTATACATTCGTCTTATTTGCTGTATTGCATTCTTACGTAGAAAATGGATTCTTTCCTTGAGTCAGCGCGAACGACATGTTCAATTTATGGCCAGAGATACAATGTATTTTGAATCCATGAAAGAATATTTGGAGTACATTATTTGATCAGAAATAATTTTTAGATGGTTTGGTTGTAATAAATTAAATTAAAATTCAATAACAACATTTCAACTCTGAATGATAATCTAGAAGTTTTATGTTTTATCATATTAATAGAAAGTAAATTCAGAAAGTAAGATGTAACACCACTGCTGCGTATATATATATCGTTAACATACTCATGCACGCTATACATGTACATTGTACATATATTATTAGAAATGTAGCGAGATATATTGATTTCTATTTACCTATCTTTTAGCTGAATTACTTTCTTGCGTATAATATGGAGAATCCCTCTTGTCAGCGAAAGCAAAATTTTTAATATAGGTAAAGCTTGGGATTCAATTCCTAGAGAAGGGAAAAAAGAAAATTTTTATCGTGGAGCTAGAAATTCAATATTGACGGAGATCTCATTTACGTCTAGAGATAAGCTAATTCTGGACCCAGAAAGAATCCATCACGAAGGATTTGCTTCCAGACGGTTAACACCACCGACTCCTATCTAATTATCAATGGATCTCGCTTTCACTCCTCCACAACGTTCTGTATTCTAAAATTTGCTATCCCTCGGATATTCTAGGGAAGGAAGAAAACTCCGAATGAAGAATCGCCGTCCTGTAGTACGTTAAAAGCTTCGGCCCCTGATTCTGAAGGTTAACAATGTGGCGGAAGTGCATGTTTAGCAGAAGCCGCTGAGAGAATTAAAGGGAAGACGAAAAGGGGATCGCGTTCATCACAGGAGATGAGGGGAAGAGGATAAAGGGAGAAAATATGTAATGGGAAAGAGTGGGAAAGGGGAGAGGAATGTAGGAGAGGGAGATATGCTTAGGAGAAAAAGGGAAGAGGGATGTCAGTCGATGCGGAACATGAAGAATAAGAATATGAAAGAGACAAGATGGCAGAAAGCAACGGAGAGATGACAGGATAAAATATGACCAAGGAACACTCATATTTAAGGGTAAGTTGTGAGCGCATCTTCCGCGATTGCTCACTTAGTATGACAAGAATCAAGCTTTATGTATGATATGTAACTCCTTAGTAATTGTTTCAGGAATATGATTATTTAATGATTTAATAATCATTTTAGTATTACCTAAGGAGCGATAGGAGAGGCCGTAGTTGAGAGAAAAATAATTAAATCCGCGACCCAGAATAAGGTGATAGTCTTCTACATGCAAATGTACTTTGACAGATCAAAAGTAATCATTATACTAAACCCCCTTAAGTTTGAATATAGATCATAACGAAAATTCATCCTATAATTGCCTTTAAAAGATATTAAGAATATCTTTGTAGCAGTAGCCTTAAAAGTCCTTCGACTCTAAGGTCGAAGCTAAGGTCGTTTCGCACATATATTGAGAAATTCAAACAGTGACAAGACAATGAAAACTAGTAGTGGTATTGTTAGAAGCAAATATCGACAGCTGAGGTTGTTTCGCTCATATTGGGTCCCACCTGGAATCGAACCCGGTACCGCTTTCATCAAGGGCGAACGCGCAAGTGAAAGAATATTACTTGGCTATCCGGGAACCCTCAATGAGGAATATTGCAAAAAAAACGTCGCTCAATCATATTTATTCCTTGGCATTCATGAATTGTGAAACCTGGAAATCTGATCCAAAACCTTATGTTCATGCATATCACATAATTACTAAATTATTTTAAATTTTTTTCTAAATGAATACATTTTTGGTAGAAACACAATGCTCTCCAGCTATGGAGAGAATAAATCAATTAGCTTTTAGATTCAGTTTTTAAGAAATGAGGAAAAGTCCACAGGATGGGATGAATATGTAAGAGGACGGCGGATGGAAATCGCACACAGAAAATACAAGATTTGACATGAAGGTAACGACTATCACAACGGTTAACAGAAATCAGAGAGAATTGGGTTGAAGGAAGAGACAGTAAGATATGAGAAAGGGACGGATTGGCGGAAGGAAGAGATATGTTAGCAATTGAGGAAAAGATGAATAAGAGGAAGAAGTGGGGGATAATAAGGATGGAAGGGATCAAATAAGAAGAGAGAAGTTGGTAACAAATGATGGAGGATTAGAAGACGGAAAAAACAGCCTAGGAGAGAGAGAGGAGAAAAAGTTGCAAAGAAAAGGAAACAAGAGATGGGGGAAGAAAATAAGCAGCTTATTAGAAGAATAAGAGATATAGATAAAGAAGACTGGGAAATATAAGGGTCCAATTAAATTAGGATAGGGAGAAAAGCGGACGTAAAAAGGTAAGGATTGGGTGAGAGTTTGAAGAGGATTCGTGAAGAATCGAGACGATACGTAAGCCGTGAGAGGATAGGTCGTAGATGCAGAGGAATGAATCAAATTTGGTCGGATTCAGAGGAAAAGAGCATCAAAATGGGAAGGATGGGTGTGGAGAAGAATTGAGAATCAAATGAGTAGAATCAAAGGGGAATGAATTCGAAGAGAAAGTGGAGAGGAAAGGGAAGGGTTAACAGGAACGGAATAAGCGGATGAAAGTGGGAAAGAGGGGAGACAAACATCCGAATACTCTGAAATGGAGAAGCAAAGTAGACGGATGAGGGAAGCTGATGAGGGGTTAGAGAGATAAGAGATTCGGCTTACCGGCTGCGAAAAGGGGTGCAACAGGGTTATAGGGGAGTTGCTTCCCTTGATTTCCCACCCTAAGAACGTATCCCGTGGAACGTGAGCGATGGAATCGCGTTCTGTTACTTGCCGAGAGGGCTTTCTCTCTACGCTCTGCTGTGATGTAAATGTATTTTCTATCCCCCGCGAGGGTAGTCGTGAAAGGCGGTGATTGCGTCAGAGGAATTCCTCGCGAATTTTTTTTGCGAGTGTTTCGGAGAGATTCGTGGGCCGGCGTTCACATGCTGGGCCGTGATCGGCTGTCACGCGTATTTATCTCTGTATCTGTTAACTCACTCACTGAAAGCTCAACTGTCATTGCACCCGCGTTGGCATATGTATGTACGTGTGGTTTACAAAGGCGGCTTTTGAAATCAGAGATTAAAACGGAGTAACTAGTGTAATAAAATTTAATTATCACGACGTAATCATATCCTTTGACGATACAATGCATCGGGATGCAGCTCGTGATATCTTTTGTTATTGTTGTAAATTTGATTGTGTTTTACTAGCTTGGCTGATTATTTCTATTGTCATGGAAGACCATTTATCAGGATCGAAAGTATCGAGTTTATTTTGAAGAATGCTTCATTTCCTCGCATTGAATTTCAAATGTACGCAACGAATAGTGTACGTATCTAGAGAAACTTTTTTTCTTAATGGTGGTGGAGGGAAATGTAACACTTTTTGGCATGCATTGATTGTTATTTTCGGGTTTCGAGGCCGTAATTTTCTCGTTTGAGAGCTTTCTGTTACGCTCTCATACCAAGACTTTACTATTGTTTCGTACATTAAATTTTATTTTTCGAAATTTCTATTGCTTATTCAGAAAGAATACCATTACTATTCTTTCAACATATTTTATTTGTTTAAACTTCGATTGCAAATACGAAGTGGAATATATGTTATCATTTAATTTCTCCGAGAGATGAAGTCAAGCAGATAATCAAATAAACATCGGATATTTTCCCTTAGGGATTTTTCCAGAATGCGGAATAATTTTTCACTGCGGAATCCACTGAACACTAAAATTGAATCGCAACATCTCTTACTTGAATAGGATAGGTCATAGATCCTACTAAAATATTGTATATAATATGCACTGTATTAAACGTTATATAGAAAAATTCTATCAATGACTAATAGATAGTTTCTATCATCTAATCCTAATTTTGGCGATTGTTTTCTTTATTGTTTACTATATTCTTTATTTATATTTTCACTGTGAATAAATTACATAAAGTCAATAAATTTGGATGGAAACTTACTTTAATATCTTGTCATCAAATCTAGTTATGAATATGAAAATCAACTATATTTACATTGTTCAGAGTTCCTTAAACCTCTCTTGGGAATACGCAATTATTATGCATTCGTGAAGTTCAAGCGATATACATCTCGTAACACGATTTTCCCTGAATAGACTGGCATGTTTGATAACGAGTTCTCTGCATTAAAATGGAATTGAAATTTTCTTTTACATTTTATAAGGGAAACATACCAATAGAAATGATACTTCAATTCATTAGTCGACGCACTTAACTTCTGAGGATATTTCGTATATTTCGAATTCCTTAAAAATCTCCGCATACACGTCGACGGAAGCCTAATTCAATAATTTTATCGTGATATCATTAACATGGTTCCTTTTCTAATTATTATTATTATTATTACACAAAACCGTCGCAGATAGACGTTATGTCAGGTGGCGACGTTTATACGGTACATGATTATTACATGATATACACTAAAAGAATTCAATTTACACATATACATGATGATATAACATTTAAATACCTATTTAGATCACTGCAACAACATGAACATAATTGAAATGTAAAATTAAAGAAAAGAAAAATACTCTCGGGCAGCAGTAGCCCTTGTTAATACCGATCATGTAAGACTTTTCAGGGTTCCTGGTAATGCTAATGCTACTTTTTAATCATTAACCAAATTTTGATGCATACACAAGAGATTAAACTTATATTAAAAGGGAAAGTACCGTATTTGATACACGTCTTATATTGGAAGGTTCGGTCTTCTTTACTATTTTGTTTGTTTCTGAGATATCGAAGAAGGTATACATATCGAACGACCTTGATAGACCAGGTCATAGGATGGGTCACATGTGATCTTAAAGAATTCAAAGAACATGTAAACGAAAATTTAAAAATTAAACAGAACTACCTTTCGTTTCAACAGTGTCGTTAAGATAATTTTCTTAAGTTTTCTCTTCTGAAATGAGGGTGCGTCTTATATGCCATAAAATACGGTGTTTATAGATTAATGAGAATCAGGATGGATCTTAATTGGAATTTAAAGAGGCAAATATTTATGTAGGGTGGCTTCGTTTGCTGTTTCATATTTCAAGTAATAGTTTCGAGTGGATTTCCCTGTTCTTTATCCGTTATTATATCTCCCAAGTTCATTCACATTATTCGAGGGCATTACATTCACTTGACTCAAATTGAAAGTAATTCTAATTAAATTACCAAATATTAATAACAATTATAATAATAAATATCAATGGGTTATTAATTTTAATATGATATATTAGAAATTATTTTTAATTAATTTCTATTTACATATATAATTTTACATCAAAATGTTACAAAGCTTGATTGAATTAGAAGTTATACATAATCATTTTTAGATGAGATCACGTATTTCCCGTTGATTTCATTTTAACAATTCATACTCATAAAAATAAAGTCCGATAAAGGTATCACTAATCAGGGAAAAGGAAAGGACACAGTAACCTTTAGATCATTCAAAAATTTCCTGGTCGACCTTCATAGAATTGCCACTCCATCCGATTAAGAGGATACTTCCCTGGTTCGTTACTTAATACGATTTAAAATCCTAGAATCTGCTTTATGAAACGCTCTCGTGCGATACTCAGACACCATTAGCCTTTTAATGCTTAACAAGTGTAATATCTACTGAGACGGAACGAATGACGATGTCCTTAATTTTACTTAAAAACTCATTCCATAAACTTAGTTTAATGGAAACCGCGGTAATTATTTTGCTCCCTTAAAACTTAAGTTGCACGCCGGAGAATCTCTAGTAGATAAAGAACATAAATGAACTACGAAAAGATTCCCTATTAGAGATGAGAGGGTTTTTCCTGTACCCGGAAAATATCGTAAAACACATTTCTCCTCCATCTATTAATGCCTTACCATTTTCCTCCTTCCAAAAGAAATGTTCTGTCGGAAATTTCTTGACCGAAAACATTACTTGAAGGAAAGAGCGGCATAGATGGATTGTGCTTTTTTAAAATTTTATTTACTTCTATTAGAGATATTGAAAAATCCATTGACTTAAAAACTTCAAGGGGCTCTGATAAAAAAATACTCATATTGTAGGAAATCAATTCGTTGAGTACCATCGTGAAGATCATGTTAGATTAATAACTCTTTTTACCGTAAAGTTTTCCGTATATGATAATCTGAGGTAGTGTCTCCCAACCTTATTGGTCTCAAGTCCCACTTCGTGTTCTCAAGATGAACGAGTCCCAAAGTGAGCAAAGGGTGACTATTTGATGAGATTAAATTTTTTACGAAAATTTAGTTTTTCGATGGAAAGCACTGAAACTACCGGAAGATTTCTTTGCAATCAAGTAAAACATTAAAAAATAAAAAGTAAAATGCATGAAATAATACAAAATCAGCCTGCTCGAATCCCAAATACAGGTCATTGAAAATTCCACAAATGGAATGCGTCCCACCGACGGGTTGGCAAACACTGAACTAAGAAACGTATGAAGTAAATGTAAAGGAAATAAAATAAGTACTTTTACTACTTTTACTTAAAAAGTACTTTCTTTAATTGATATTTAAGCAAAAAGTATGGTAAACTGATAATTAATATATATTTTCATCCGAAAATTCGAATAGTGCGAGTTACAGAAGTAGTATTTTAAAAATAATTCTACAACTGAGATCATCTTGCACATTTTGGCTCTCATCGGGATTCGTACGATTTTTACGGGACCGTTTTCGCCAAAGGCGAATGCGTTACCCACTTTTCTAACCGGAAGTTTTTAGAATGTAATCTAAGTATGTACCTCAATAAGTCTATTCGTGATTACAGATGAATTTAATTACTTTATCATTATTTAAAATATCAGAAAATTCAAAGAAATTTATGGCTCACATAACAATAACTAAATAACCTTATTTGGTCGAAATTAGCATGTCTCTTCTTACATCTAACGCTTCGTAATATAAAATTTAAATGCAAGATATAACTTTACAAAAAGGCGCAGAAGAAAACTAATTATCTTGTGGGTTTAATAACCTAAGTTTGTACTTGGAAAAAAATGCACACAGCAAGAAAACGTCCGCAGTAAATAGGCTGTGAAAAACCTATTAAAACTACTGATAGTTAAATAAATTTTAAGGAGAAGACAGGTTTATATTCACCTGATAAGCAAACAAACAATACATGTACAATATATGAGGATTGCTTACAAATAAATAGAATGAAAATTTGTGAAATATCAATATTCAGGTAACAAGATGAAAAGAAAAGATGTACGAAAAATAGCAATAACAAACTAAAATGAAAATAAAGTGACGCAAATAACGAATTCGCTAGTAGTGACCATTTTTGTCAGTTTCACTAATAAGATTAATTACTTTTTCTTAACACTGAAATTAAAACATCGATATATTCGGAAATATGATATTACAATAATATAAACATTATCACAGCAAATCGTTCGAATTTACATAAATACATTTTCATCTATCAACATAATTACACGTTATTGAGTAAAATATAAACAATTTCAACTACAAGCAATTCCAAAATATATCTTCAACTATGCAATTTAACCTACATTATAATTTATAATTGTTTTATAATTTTTTATTCTATAATTATATAAATACATACCCTGTTATATATAAATACCCTGTTGACCTTACGTGACCAATTAAGCCACTAAGTCGACTTAAATTATTAGACTAGTTTTATTGCGTTTCCTTCGTCTCTGTTCCTGATATCGCAATAATTTTGCTCAACCACCCTTGGAAGTTTTCGGATTACCCTTAATGCAAAAATTCTTTAATATAGTGGTAATATTTGACCATCATAGTACCCATGGATCTGACTCTTTCAGTACGACGAAAAAGGTCGTGTATTACATGTGCGTTGTGAAGAAGTCGTAGACATTCCTGGAGGAGAGTCGAGGCTGAAGGCACTAAAGATGTCAAGGGCAGAGAACAGATATTTCCCATCTCGGTATAATCGTACCAAAAGTAGAAGAGATGGTTCTCTCAAGGATACGAGAGAAATAAAATAATCTCTACTCCGAATTACTTCAAACAATAGCGGCTTTTTTTCAGAGTGGTGAGGGTTCAATATAAATTAAGTCATATTTACAATTCCCAAAGAATATTCTGCTGAGTGAGGTAAATATAAGAATCGACTAATTAAATTTCGTTGTGTCCATTGCACTTCCATCCATGCAGAAATTATTCATACATGCGTTAGTATACCTGATGTAGATATTACACAAATATCCCAAAGTCACAAATCCGTTCGCCATGTCCGGAAATCAAGTTGACGAAGCTCACGAAATGAGGAAAATCTAGTTTCGACTTCCAATATGCATGATTTTCCTCATGAGAGAGAATTCAGTTTTCTTGGTTTTCCATTGGATGGCACTGAAATCCTTGCGTAATAGAAAAGTGAAAATATATTTATGCGTGTAGTGGAATTTGTAGATACCTTTTTTAATGTTTTCTTCTAACTGTATGTTATATTTCCATTGAGAATCCTTCAGGGTGGCCATAGGTCTTTGAATTTAATTTAGAAAGGTATCAGCAAAACAGGCATCCTACAATACGAATGCATTAAACCAGTAGCCCAATGCTGATGCATAAATGCGAACATCTCCATTCAACAAACATGACGTGGTATGAAAAAAAGGAGAGAGACTTAGATTCTCCCACACATTAAAACCAAAAGAACTAATATTCCCTTTTTCCCTCAATAATGAAGATACAAACTCTCCTCTCTTAATACACGAAAAGAATTTTCCTACGCTTTCAGGCATTTGCCTGCAAAATTATTTCACGTTATATTTTGTTCTTCCTTTAATGCCATCCAAATTCATTCATTTGAACAAATCCGACATCAATAGGTTTAAATCGTCAGTTCTCTTTAATCCAGCTTCCGGGAAGAAAAAAATTGGGGATCGAAAGCTTTATGCGGGGCGCATTAAATTTCGGAGGATATATATTTACGGAAACTCTTTGCGAATTTGTTTTTTTTAAAAAGACCTATCAAACGCTTCCTGCTCATAAATAATTCATGCCCTCAAGGTGGATCGTTACGTAAGATGTGTGCGTGAACTAGGAAGATAGAAAATAACGAAAATAATAATAAAAAACACTCGCTCGGTCCGGAACATTCCATTTAATTCGCCTCGGGCGCATCCATAATATTTAAAGCGATCCTTTTTTATGCTGCCGCCGGAGGATTCTCTTCAAACTAAACGAATCATTAACGACCTTTTCCATTTACTCATTAAAGACGCCGAACTTTTCGGGATAAACTTTTTAAGTCTCAGAGCTCTTTGCAGTTGGGAATGAGGCGGGCGGGGGAAGCTGATCATTCGGTTGATTGCTGCTTTTATCACTGAATTTAAGCTAGAGTGGATCCTTGGTCCACTCGAGCTTCAACTTCGGCGCTTTACACACCGATTAATAAAACAACGCGAAAGGGGAGAATTTTTGAAGGGAAATACCATCTCCTGGGGCAAACTTAGGAGTGGAAAATTCTCGGAGGAAAACCGCTCGGATAAAGGGAGCGGATAAAGTAGACCGAAAAAGGAATGCGGGAAGGAAAACCACGCCTCTGACCTGTCGATGACTCTTAATTTTAAGGCCGTGACTATTTTATGCCCCCCTATTGAACCCATCTCAAAAAGTCGCGAAATAGGGGCTCCTGTGGAAGTCGGGCTTTCGTCTCTCCGAGGATTCTTAGCGCTTGATTTGCAACCCATGAGTAAGGAACTTGTTCAGACGTGATGAAGTGGTCTAGAGTTCGATAAGGCTGATTATTCGCAGTTTCTGTGTCCTGATGTTGAAGTTGTTGATCCTAGGATATCCTTATTTTATATTTGTCGATCCTAGGATGTCGAGAGGGGACTGCTAACTACGTTTCCTAATAGAGAAAGAGCGTCAAAGAATTAGCCTCTGAGCATATTTGTGAGCAAAGGGTTTGCGAAATTGAACGTTTGAAGAACTTTGTTAAAAACCGGACCCAAAGCTGTGGATGAAGTATCTGTTTGTGGAGATTACTAAGTTATGTGCTGACAACAAGTTGAACAATGAGAAATCTAGAAATATCTACGTGTAGTAGAGAATGAGGGAGTGATTGGATTAAATGAAAACGGATGAGGTAAAATTTAATGGTAATATTTAATGGTAAAATTTAATGGGACACTGATTAAGACAGGACGCATTTTTTAACGTAAACCTGCGAAGGCAAAATCCCATGAGAGGAAGGAATGAAGAACCACCAATATCCCGCTCAAGTATTCAATATATATAATTTTAGTGTTCAAAGTTCAAGAGAATAAGAAGAGAGCTGAATAGACATGAAACAAATATTTGCATCGACAAGACGTACCGATCGCCACTTATCAATCAATTTCTCTCAAGCAAGTGACATCTTAGCACTTAATAAATAGATTTAAGTGAGACAGTACTTAGGGTAACTTAGGGTTAGGGTAACTTTTGCACGAGGTGGCGCGCACCCAAGAAGAAATTCTATTCTTCTTTGAGACAGTACTTACTTGAATCTAATCTCTAAAACGTCTGGGAATGTTCTCTTAGTAAATATTATTCCGATACAGTCAGATATAGTATAACTTCACGGATGTCAAGATATACTTTAACAGCTCTTAATCAGTATTTCTCTTACCAACCGTTATTTCTCTTGGCACAGACATCTAGAGGCATTTATATGTTGAATTTTGTATATAAGAAGTTTTTAGCAATTATGAGAAGTCTTGCTGATTGGAAATTTCAGGTAGTTATCCTCCTGCGAACGATTATTAAAATTAGAAGGACCCCTCTAACTCACTTTGCCTTTGGAATGCGATCATCTAGACTTGTTTTGGTGTACAATGATATGTATAAGATAGATCTGCAATAAATACTGGAGAATTTTTATATGAAATCTGAGGCATTTCCTGCGACCCTCAAAGTCTTTCCAAATGTTATTGCTGTCCACTGAAAGTAAGGACTTAGATATCGTTTGTACAAACTTATCAGAGAGACGATATCACATGTCATATATCCATCGTAAAATCTAATCTTCCCTAGCGGTCGCCCACGCACCTTGATTTTGCCGATCGGTTAGTTTCCTATTTAGAAAGTACGCTTTGTGAGACAAAATTGCTCCTAACCTCTCAGCGTACGATGTAGTACATGCCTAATCAGAAGATACATGTGGAATTTGCAGCAGTGGATACAGTGCGTTTCGAAATAGAATGCAAGCAAGGGATGCCTGTCAATACATCGATCAGAACCGGGGGCATTCACGGTCTTGAAGCAAATAATACGCTATAGATGCTTTCGGAGTCCACAATCAGCTCCATAGGTAAGCCCACAAACAGTCCCAAGGTTGCCACTAATACACTGAATCTCTATCCGGCCGAAAATTTCGTTGGTACTGAATCTGAGTAAAATTCCGTGCTCTACGTAAGATTGGAAAGATTGTAATTAAGCTTAAAGATAAATATATATAGATAACAATAGCTCCCCCACGTTCATTCTATATGTACACACACACGATGAGTGAGGTTGTTTTCCATTGTTCTATTCATATTTAATTCGCTGTGATTCTGATTTTTGATTCGAATTACTCGTATTTCATTTCTCTACGAGTACAACTTCACATAATAAATTAGGATCTGAGCTTATTAATTTATTTATAATGAAAAATATGTATTAAATATTCATTTACTTAATATGCATATTAGTCAAGCTCTTTCATTTGGAGGAATGTACTTTATTTGACGTTTAGATTCGCAAATATTTCTGAAAACCTTCCAATCCTTTAATAAAGCTCTTCCTTCGGATGTAGTACCTATATATTTTTTTTATAATCTTCTTACATCTTAAAGTAGAAGTAAAATACGTACGCCTTTTCTCATAATCTTCGGAATTTAGACCATTGGAAGACATTTTCTTGTATGAACTTTGCGACTATCATACTTCACATAGTTGTTTTAATGGAGTCATCAAATGCCAACAGAGAAATGGTAGGAACATTCTTGGATATATATACAAAAAAGATTAAAAATTACTTACGTTCTCAAATTTTACTTGCATATTTATTCCATTGTCCTTGTTTGCCATGAGAACTACGTGTATACGTCATTGAAAAATAGTTTTAAAATCATCAGTCATTCGGTCATTTCTTCGTTTGAAAGTGAGGTTGAGCAACATAATTCGAGAAATTCTGCTTTTGTTAGATAAATGTATTCTTCTCATTTCGATTGAAAATGAGATCCAGGAGAGAGTAATCTAAAAGAAAAAGAAAGAAATTCTCGTAAACTTTTTTTCAGTGCAAGCTGGATTACGTTCGTTCGCAGCGGATTCCGCTCAGAGAAAAGAATGTATTCCAGAATTCTCAGAACATCTTATACTTCGGTTGTTCTATTGTATCGAGTTAGTCCAGCGATAGCTCTAGAATTGTTAAAAATAAGCAGCAAACAATAGAAAACAGGACGCTTTCTCGTCTCTGAGAAATAAAGATTTCTCTATCTTTTTATTCATAATTCACTGAATTGCATGAATGAAGAGAGTAGAATTAATATTTCGAGCGCATTTTCGTATTAATAATAATCTCTAAACACCTTATTTTAAGAATTCTTTAATACCTGCTACGCATTTGTCCAGCTTATCTCTTGGTCTGAGAGAGGTCAGGTAATTGGAAACCCACTCTGTCCAGGAATTATTCCTTTGAAGAAGGGAATCCGCCCATCATTTAATGAACTGTTTAGGATTATCTTTCGCCTCTTGTGAAAGTTATTCCTTCGAAAAACTATTCTCTTGAACGGTTCATCTCTGGAGACACGAATTTGAATTTGGTCAGGATGGAGGCATAAAAGCAAAGGTTGCTAAGAACCCTCAAAGAGTAAATTCTCTCAGTCGCTTTCTCTGATATACATATCCAAATCCTTTAACCTTAACTTCACTGCCTTTAATTGCCAAACCCTTTCCCGTGAGGATAAACTTCAAGAAACTTCAACGGGAACATCAAGAGAAGCCTGAGAAACGAAGGAAAGGAGAGAATCTCATCGAATTGATTAATGGAAATGCTTTTAAATGGGGGAGGAATCCGCTGTGCAGCAATCGAATTCCTAATGAAGATATGATGGAAAATCTTTCTCGAATTGAGTTTCCCCATCGTTCAGCTGGAAAGATTCCGTTCATCAAGTGCTGTTTCAAGTTTGATGCGTTCTAGTTGTTAGCTTCTTACTTTAAGACTGTACCAATGGGTTTCGATACGTATGGCATCGTTACTGGATAAATAAAATACGGAATTTTTTAAATTCTGCCCTATAAAATGAGAAGTACTTCATGAAATCGGAAAAACACTTTTGAATTATACACAGTTCACACACCTAATGGTATATCTTACAGTTTACCTTAGATGATCCAATATTTTATCATTTCGTCCTTTTGACAATATTTTCTCTAAAATACGAATACTAACGTTTTATTTTTCTTCCTGTACCTTCTTCCCAGAAAATCATAAAAATAGGCGTATTTCTTAATACGCTTATATTCTGCTATAACTGTTATTTTTTGTGATAACTCACCGATCTCTCCTCGTATCTCGTATTAGTCCATCTCTTTCTTTTTGAAGTCTGTTCATCAAGCATTACAATTGAGTACATTCAATAATAGTGCCGATATATTAAAATTACGATCGTAAAAATATACATTTTGAAGAAAAGTATTTGTTTTGAAGAAATAGCATGTGTTAATAAGTTCGTAAGGAAGAAACCTACCAATTTTCCACCATGTAATATTAAGATGCTTCTAATTCGGCTTGTAATACAGGATCTGCGAATGAGAACATGGTAATACTACTAAGACAGAAAAAGGAGGAAATCTATGGTCTCTAGGCAAAAGTTGGCCTTTTTCTTATGCAAACTTTTAATCACTTTCTGAAACAAATTCCCGTATTTAAATAATTTTAGCTCTATCTCGTGTGAGTTACTAAATGTAAAACGAAATGGAAACGATACTTTCTTAGTTAACTCAGCAAATGAACGCATTTTCTAATATACAGTTTCGATGTTAAACTATTTGAATGTGGGTAATGCGAAACTCAAAAGTGGCTTGATACGTAGTTTCACTTGTCTTATGTAGCCGAAATGCGGTCATCTAATGAAAAAAGGTTCCCCACCCTGTACTAAGCTGAATCGCCTACAATATCACTCCCACACACAGTTTCCTCGATATGGCCATCCCTTATCTACTTGACAAGCACCAACGTAGCGGATGCCTAAGGAGCTGCTTCATACGTATCCATCTATACGCCTAAGTACCTGTAATGGGCCCTAAGCACTACTCCTCCATCAAACACTAGAGATGATGGTCTGCTGTCCATTACATCGTCTATTTGTACCGTGCCCATAAGCTTTAACATTCGCTCTGTGGAATTTATCCCAACTTGGAGTCTATCCATCTTTAATTCAGCCCCAAGAGTACTTGAGCTCTGACAAGCATCTTCAACTCGTTTCCTTGGGAAAGTATTGTTACAGAAAGAAAATTATTCCTCCCGAAATGCGGTTATGACCTATTTACTTTTCGCTTTCCGTATAATGGATTGCTATTATCCAAACGAAATATTAAAATGGTCGGGGAGAATTTCAGTTGATTGAGGTTCGGCATGGATGACTTTGCTAAAACAAGAAAAGTTTTAATCGAGAAATGAAAACGAGAAATTTATGAAAATTATCGGGAAAATTGAAAACAACCACATATTTAAGTTTTAAGTGTGCTCCTTGCGTAAAATTCTTGTTTTTAAAATCATTCAAATAGTTTTCTTTAAAATAAAGGGAAATACGAGGGTGGTCTGAAAAGTTTCCGACCTCAGATTTTTCAGAAATCTTCAGAAAATTTTCAGAAATTTTCAGAAAACATGTCGAGAAATGGGGAAATGTCGGAAACTTTACAGACCACCTATGTATTATTAATACTACTAAACACTGATTACTTTTTTAATATATAACTTAATTATGTATTCTATAACGCTCTATCTAAAATTATTTATTTTAATCACGTAAATGTACGTATTTCGAATTGCTTATTCTAAAGACGCTGGTGGCATCCAATTATAAGTGCATGAGACACAGGAGCATCTAGATACATTAAAACCCGTTTAAAGGCTCTCGCTTAAGACGCTATTCCGCTTAATACGCGGTTCTCCTACGTTTCCAAATCCTGCCACAGGAATAACAAGGTAAAAATATCGTCCAAGGTGCTGATACCCTCATATAACGGGGATTTTTCCTGTCCCTAGGACTCCCACATAGCCAAGTGGGCTGCGCGTTCGGTTTTGCCGAAAGTGATCGCGGGTTCGATCTCACGTGGTAGCCCACGTGCGAAATGACCTAAGCAGTCGAATACTATTACTACTTTCCCTATTCCTAGATGCATTATAACCCGATTTAGCATATAGGCGGCGTAACTAACTGGAAAATATAATTTTGTAGATACTATAAGTAAAAATATGTGCCTTAGAGTTCATCATTTGTTGCTTCAAGTTCGTGATATGTGGTCTTACATAAACAGACGAAATAAATAAACTTACCAGTGTCAGGCGACGCGTTGTGGGGATCCATTGTAGAACAAAGAAAAGGAATTAGAAATATTATAATTATATAATATTAATTAACTATATATTAATAAACCTAAGAGAACTAAATAAGGTTAATAAATAACAAACAAACTAGTATAAGGGAAGAGTACAAAACTTAGCCTCCTCTTATATTCCGATATGAAATGATGTAACTATTTTCATACAATCGATAGATATCATTTGATAAAAGCATGCGTACAGGAATTCCTTTCTGTTTCAAGGTGAAGATCAATCCTTTAAAAACTGAAGAGATAACAAACGCTTCTATTTTTTGTTTTTTAACGCGCAACAAGTGAAATGTCATATCCCGGTTGAAAAACTATACCCCTTATATCTAGGTTACCAGTCAAAAAACGACGTAAGCGGGCTTTAATGTATATAGATAGTAAAGACATATCCACACGTGGAATTTGACACACCGACTTTAATTCCCGCTACAAACGAGCTCATATCTTGGTCCTTCCATCATCGAAAATAAACAACGAAAGAATAAAATGTATCACTACGCGAATTTAAATAGACAACTTTTCCTACCGACAAATTCCTCACGCACTCTTCTCTCGAATCTTTCATTTCATACTTCTCTCCTTTCATACGCTGCAAAGCGCTCCAGCACATGCGTCTTTGTTAATGGGCCCATTATTCACCCGATAAATCCGAGTTAGCTCCTCTGCGAATGTTTTGCAGTAATGGTGGAGTTGCTCTCGCCGGGATCTCTTTCGCAGTCATGACGAATGAGCGAACACGTTTCTCGGAACACGTGGTCGTATGAAGGCGCTTATTGCCGCAATGAGAGGATCAAGCCTCTGCCTACTGTGGAATACATTGTGTTACGGTCCTCCGCTTCGGCATTTGTGTCGTGAGGGCAGCGTACAAGTGCCTGCAGCGTGGGCGAAACCCTTACAATTGGAAGGGGATGGATTTAACCGGAGAGAACGCATGCCATTTGCGTCTCCTTCCATTTATTTCCTGGAAGTTCTTGACTTAATTAAGGCGTGAAGGGGGCATTTTGCTGATTATGGGTTCTATTTGCCCCCTAATGAAGTGGGAGATTCCATCCTTTAATTAGCCTGCTAGGAATACGCGCGAAAGAAAGCCACTTCAAAGAAATCCGTTGTAAATTAGGGCCATTATCGGGAAGAAGGAAATAAAAGAATTTGCCGGATAAAGTTGTTGTTCATCCGAGGAAATTAATTATAGAATTGCCCTTCTGAGCCCTGAGAAGTGAATTTCATGTTTTATCGGTATTTTCTACAGGAAATTTTTTGCCTTCATGTCTAATCGTTCTCATCTCCAATAGGCAATTATATTAAATATTTAAAGTTATTAATAATAATATATTATATCATATAATACTTGATTTAATTAATGAATCATCGTGAAACAAATTTATAATTTAAAATCCAAGAACTGACCTTCTAGTTTGCGATTAGTTCATGAGTTTTTCCCCTAAATGAACTATTTAAATTTAGAAAAATAATAATTCAGACTAAATTACTTTCATACTACGACCCGTTACATGAAAAGTTCACATGTTGATTAATTTATTTATTATTCAAATTAGATTCCATATTCATCCCAAGGAAATATTTTAATCCAAATCCATGTTCATAAATGAATTACTAAGATTATCTTCCTTTCAATATTCGTATAGTATACCTTATCTGTCTAAAATACTGCATATTATCTAAAAACACTGAACAGCTCAGATATACGATGTTAAACATATTTCGAATATTTATTTATTATTTTCAGATTTATCCTCCTGACGTACTCGTCGTTCATTTTTATAATAGCCTCCGATATTTTTATTTAACTGCTATCGGATATATAAGTCAATCATATCAAAATTTTTTGTTTTGTTTTTGTAATTCAGGGAGCGATATATCTGCAGTAGTTTACAAGTGTTAAAGAAGAAGTCCATTTGGATTGGGAGCACTGTCACGAATCTTTAAACAGGTCTTGTAGTAATTTTAAAACAGCACAGAATCTTCTCGACTAATGATGACCCGTGTAGTATATGTTTACTCATATATTTATAAAACTTGCAGTTTCCCTTACCATTGATTTATAGTCTGCCGTCTCAATTTCCGAATTCTGTTAGCTACATTTTTTAGCCTTTCCGTGTATTTCTTCCAACCTCATTTTTTCTGCAAGACTTATTCTTGGAAATCGCTCTTTTTTCCGCTTTCGTCTTTGCGTGGGAGATCAGAGAAATTCGGAGAAGATTTTCTTTCCACTCCCAAATAAATTCCTTATGCGAATTAAGGACTTCATGGATTCAGATGAAAATCCCCTTGTCAGCTGTTTTGGAATGTCTTTTACAAACTCCAACTGTTTTTCGAGACAATGCTCTTGAAAAAAACTGAAAAATGTCAGCTCAACTTTCACACGATTTGGAATCGTGGAACACATTTGCGCTTAAAGAATGATGTTTGTTTTTTTTATTAAAAATTCATATATACTTTGTTTTATATGAAATGGTTACTACAAGAAATTAAATCTCCATTTATATGAAAATAATATAATATATGATTAACTACACATGGGTGGTCTAAAAAGTTTCCGACATTTCGCCATTTCTCGACATGTTTTCTGAAAATTTCTAAAAATTTTCTGAAGCTTTCTGAAAAATCTGGGGTCGGAAACTTTACAGACCACCCTCGTATATATTATAATAATATAATATATATAATTAATAGCTGCCTAAATGTACATCTTTATTCCTTTTGTCCTCGGTTACTGCGACATATTTCAAGTCGAAAATAGCTTAGAATAGATCTTCCACACAACTTTCAGACACCTATTTTTCACATTCAAACTAAACCGTTTTTTCATTTAATTAACGTTAATACAACTTATTTCTTACTTGTTTTTTTATTTAAGCACTGTCTGTTTCTTTTTCGATGCCTGTAAATCCCAGTCGAAGGTTTCCTTTCCCATTTTATTCTCTTCTCGCTCTATTCTAGATTGGCGATTTGTCCCTGCTATATTTACAATTCAGCTGCCATTCACTTGATGGATACTTGGATTCTTTCAGCATTTCTCGAATCTTCCTATTTTTCATTTTCTCTTTTACTCGTTGCATTTCCTCTTGTATCGTCGTTTTCTTTTTCTACATTTTAAGTCTGACGACTTTTTCCACTTTATCTTTCGTGATATTCTCTTATCACCAGTTTCCAATTTTCGTTTAGTATTTCGTGTATCTGACCAGAGCTCGGGCCAGATGAATGTCATCCCAGGTCACACTGCGTCTCAATTGAATCTCGGTCCCAATGTGTTAATTTTGTCTCGATGACTCGATAAGATTTGCTTGTTACTTCTGCAGTATGCTGCCTCAGATTTATTTTAATGCTTCCTTCTTCAGATGTTTACAAGCCTTTGTGATTCAATGTTTATTTCCAACTTTATATTTGTTTTTATTCTATTAGCGTTATATTCTCGCCTACCGCTTGTCTAGATTGTGAACTTTGATGTCCTCACATATTATATTATACTTTTATACAAATTCTATAATAAGGTCTTCGGCCATAAGCTGAATAAAATCAATGTTTTCAATGTTGATTTTCATATAACTATAGTCAACCCTCTCGTAATAATCAAATATGATTCTCTTGAAAAATTAAAGTACAAATCAAAGATTCCAGGGGAACAACTTCAACATCGATAATAATAATCTCTCATAAGTGTATATTTCTGTAGCATTAGGAAATTAATGTTATGATTCTTTAAATCTATCGTGAGCTGTTCCCATGATGAAGTTGCTTCCTTCTACATTGTTGCAAAGATAGGTTATTTTAGAGATAAGTGTAGCCATTGGCATAAGTACCAATCACTACTGGTAAGACCCTTACAAAATTAAGTGCTTGAAATAGTGACTTTTGTTGGGTTTACATTAATATCTTTCTATTTTGAAAATTGTGCCCTCACCCAAAAATCGATTTATTGTAGGGACGAAATAATTTATGCTAATATTTATTTATGCTTTTTCATAATTTTATGCTACTTTTACCAAATGTTAATTAATTAGTTTGCAGACCTCTAACTGACTACTGTGCACGCCGAGGTCTGCGTTACTTCCGTAACATAAATTCATTTGTTGATGTTACCAATTAACTTAAGGGATTTATTTGGACAGTAAATAAACTCATTTTTTTCGCTTAGAGTTTTTTCTGGCAAGAATAGAACGAACAGTAGTAGGCAAGTAAATTTCTCCATAGATTTTCCCGAAAACTCTCGGCAATTCATAGATTTTCCCAATACATTCGTCTCCTAAATTTTTAATAGTAAAATAAATAACAGGTGTAGCGGGTGGAATGAGGTAAATGTTGATTTCACAGAAGACCACGTTTCTTGAAAGATAGACTCAAATACAAAATAAAATAGAAAATCGTAATCTGATCCCAGTTTACTTGAAAGTATCACTCTCTCTTTTCCTTCGATTAAGACACTACTTAATCTTGATTTAATAGCACTGTGGAATTGCTTTTACTCCTAACTTTAACTCTTGAAATAAGTTTTCGTCAATTTTCTTTATATGCTCGAAAGCCACAACAGCACGCGCCATTCCCCCTAACTAATAAATGGGGACATAAGCTTTACGTGGTCTCCTAATGACGCTGGATCAAGAATAATGGAGGTAAGAGGAGTACGTTTCTTTAATAATGAAAAGTATACATATCAATGTCATATTCAGTAGTTAAAGGCCTTAGCTTTTAGTGATCAAGAGTGAACTGCAAGGTTAAAACACAACAATGTAAGACATAAAAATTAGGGCAGATTGTGATAAAGTTGCTGTCCACCCCCTATTGCCAACAATTAAAAAACATTGCAGAAAAAGGTATACATACCATTTTGCATAAAAAGAATAAAAAAGGTCAGCAAACTTAGAGAAGAGGAAAGATATGGAGGTTCAACTGATTTTAGCTGAGCTATACAGCATTTATAAAATCAAAGGGAAGATTAATCTATTTTCTTCGCAACAGAAGATTTAAGCTCTTCAAAAAAGACTTATCTTTTGGAGGTCCACTTTAGGTTCCTAGATATTCAAGTGGATGACATGTTTACTTTTGGCAAAAGTGGTCCAGAGTGGGGGCCATAATGTTGATCCAGCATTGTGTCAAATTGGGAGACTATCTGAATGAATAGGTATCAAGTCCAGTAATGGAATTTCCTGTCCCAAATCGCTGTGACTAGGCCCTCAATACCCTAAATCGAATTCGGTTAATATCTTGTTCACGAATATTCAGTCACTTAGGAACAAAACTGAAAATCTGGAGGTACTCCTATCTGATCTACAAACTAACATATTAATTCTTGCCGAACATTGGCTAAAGAACTGTGAATTAGCTCAATATGCAATTAGTGGCCACAAACTGATATCTTATTTTTGTAGATCCGTCAATAGAGGTGGTGGAGTTGCAATTTACTCCAATCTAAATATCAGTGTTACCAACCTTGAATACTCTGTGTGCATTGAAAAGGATTTTGAATGTGCTATTTCTATTTTTAAATCTAATGCTGTTAAATTTGCTGTGATTGGTGTTTATAGATCTTTAAGTGCCTGTACAAATACCTTTATCAAATCTTTAAGTGACGTTCTTCACTTGATCAATCATCATAACCTTTGTAATATTTTACTCTTTGGGGACTTTAATATTGACATTCTTGGGACCACATCTGCAAAAGTTGAACTTATAAACCTGCTGAATTCCTTTGGTTTAAGGATCATAAATTCTTCACCTACCAGAGTCTCTTCCCAGTCATCAACCCTGATTGATTTATGTATCACAAACTTTCCTAGCAACAATATTTCCTGTGCCAATGTTCTGCATGAACTCTCTGATCATCAAGCCCTTTATACTAAATTTCACCTGCCTTATTCTATGGATTGTAGGCAAAATTTTATGTTCAAACGCTTATTTAATCCCCATTCAATCAGTGTCTTTCTTAACACTCTCTCACATGAAGACTGGTCTAATGTTTTTTCCAGGACTAACACTGAAGATAAATTTAATTAATTCTTTATTAAAAGAAGCTTCTTTGATTCTTTTCTCTGCCATTTCAATAATGCCTTTCCTGTCAAAAGAATTTTTCTCAACTCTTCCACTAAGAAATTGAAATTCCCAAATGAACTAATTGTAAAAGGTCAGTTCATACGTAATCTGCATTATGTTGTCAAACATGTTGACAGTTCTATTCGTGACTTATACCTTACTGAACTTAAAAGCTACAAGCTTGAAATTCAAACTTTCATTCGTGCATCAAATGATAATTATATTTCTTCATCTAATAATAGAGTAAAAGCTGCCTGAAACATCATCAAAAATCTCTCCAAGGCCAAAGCTGTTGAGCAGTTTCCTCTGTTAACTTTCAGGACTCTTTGTCTTCCAATCCCTTGGACATTGCTAACAATTTTAATCATCAATTCTGCCTCTTTTCTCCCAAGCCAAACTTACATGCTTCCCAATCTATATCTGTGTCTCAATCAATATTTTTACTACCAGCAGTCCCTAACGAAATCTTAAAGGTAATTCTCTCTTTCAAAAACAGTTGGTCATCAGGTTTTGATGAGATACCTATGGCCATCATCATCTAGCAGGCTGCATCTTTGATTGCTTCCCCAATATCTTGCATTTTTAACTCTTCCATATGTGAGGGCCACTTCCCATCTATCCTAAAACTTGCTCATGTTACTCCTGTCCATAAAAAAGGATCATACACTGATTCTTGTAACTATCATCCCATCTCAATTCTATCAGTTTTCTCCAAAATCCTGGAAAAACTCATATACTCTCGTATAATGAAATATTTAAATCATTTTCACCTACTTCACCAATCTCAACATGGCTTTAGAAATAACTGTTCTACCACCACTGCTACCTACCAACTTATTCAACAGATTATCTCTTCTTTAAATAAAAATTAATTTGTCCTGGGGACCTTCTTCGACCTTAGCAAAGCTTTTGATACCATAAACCATGAAATCCTTTTCATGAAACTGAACAACCTTGGAATTAATGGTGTCTCGCTACAATGGATTATGTCCTTTCTGTCTGGTCGTCAGCAAACTGTCAAAATACCTACTGTGGCAGCTAATATCAAGCATAATGTATATTCAAAACCTCTCTCCATAAATTCTGGAGTTCCCCAAGGATCTGTTCTAGGACCCTTGTTGTTCATAATATTTATCAATGATCTACCAAGTGCCATTTCAAACACAAATATTGTACTCTATGCTGATGATACTTCCACGATCAGCCGTTCCAAAACACTGAATGACCTATATTTCAATTCCAGAAAATCAGTTGAATCCATGGCCAAATGGTGCAATGACAATAATCTCCACTTAAATGATAATAAAACAGTGTTTCTTCAATTTCATACTAAAATCTCTCCTCTGAATACTACTCCTCTGCTTAAAATAAACAATAGCAACATCACTAGCTCAGACTTTGTCAAATCCCTTGGACTATACATTAGGGATGATCTAGATTGGTCTCACCATATCAATCACCTTACCAGCAAACTTTCGAGTAACATTTTTTTTAATTCAAAGGTTAGTCAAGTTTGTTTCTCTAGAATCTCTTATTGCAGTTTATTATGCCAACATTTACTCCCATTTATCTTATGGAATTATATTTTGGGGAAACTCTCCCTCAGCCATCAAAGCCTTCTCTGCACAAAAGAGAGCCATAAAAGCTCTTCTAAATGTTTCAAGCAGAACTCCTGGACGTCCACTTTTTCAACATTTAAAGTTTCTCACTCTTCCCTGTATTTATATCCTTTCTTGTGCCATATTTGCAAAAAATAATCTTCATCTTTTTCCTTTCAACTCCAACATCCATACTCATTATACCCGCCAAAATAATGATATTCTCCTTAATGACCACTCACTTACCCTCTCCCTTAAAGCCCCTCAACACTCAATCTCTCTTATTTACAACAAACTTCCTGCAACCATCAAAGACTGCTTGTCTACTAAATCTTTTGAAAGCAAAGTCATGAGGCTCCTTACTCAAAAGGCCTATTACTGTATCCAAGAATATCTTGGTGATAACTGGTAATCTTACTTTTCTTTCTTATACTTAAATTTCTATCTTATGAGTACCTAATTTGTCTCAGTACCTTTCCCTCCTTTTACACTTCCTTTGATAACTTTTTTATGTTTTTTTGTATATTTGTGATTTTATTTTAATTGTGATTATACTTTTGTGTTTCCTGTTTGATTTGACAATGCCTATACTATATTTTGTAGTCCTTGGCTTAATAAATTTGAATTTGAATTTGAAGTCTGTATAGTATTATCAAAGTCAAATATGGTGGCATGGGAATCAATTGCTAATTAAGCTTTTAATGATGAACCATTCATATATTATCTTTCTTTCAATTCAAATTATTAATGATCTCTTTACTCATGTGTTATATATTATGTATATAATACTCTTCCATTGAGTGAAAACTGTTCTACTGAGTGTTATACACCCTTAACTTTCATTTGACCTCATTAGTGTTTGAAAAGTATGCACCAAGATGATGCCCCTATCCATATTAATTTCCTTCATTTTTATAATGTATTCAGTTCTTCAAGATACCTCATCTTTAATGTTTTATAATGCATTATATCTGTTAAAATATGGATAAATTGTGACTGAAATACATCATTTTCAACTAAATTTATTGGTGAAACTCTGAGCCTTGTACAAAGATACATTTCTCTTACCCTAGTTTTAGATATATTGATTCATGTATCCAAATATTTTAGGTAAGAGTAAATTCACATAAAATGTTCTGTAATGTTTCTCAAATAATCAAAACTACTAAATTAAATACTTGGAAATGGAACTGGGTTTTATATAGTAATTCAGTGAGCTACAAAACTGTTGTGCTGATTCAAAGGTCAATTCAGTTAAATGAAAATCAAATTCAGTGATAGTTCATGTTAACGTTACTAGTTAAACCTTGGATATCCCGTGCTGAAAAGGTTTCAGTATTCTTGCAAAACCTTTTGCCCAGACAGCTTTTCTTTTTCTTCTTCTTTTTTCTATATAAAGTATACTCCATTGAACTTGAACTTTCGTTTTACTCCAAATTTTTAACAGAATAATGAAAACATTTCTAATTAAGAAGACTCACAGTGTAAGTTCTACATTCATCAATTATGCAAAGTTTTATTCTTATTCTATCATCTTTTTAGCTTATTAACATCAATAATGCTGTTTCTCTCTTTTGCGCTATCTTTGACTTATTATATTATTATCATCATAATAAAATTTTAAGTACTTAGTTTCCTTTTCTGTCAGTCTCTTTTGATGAAATCCATTGGTAGTAAGTTAACATTAAAAAATAATCATTTTAGTAATTTCTTAAGGTTTGATGTTTTTATTTTACAACTAAAGTAAAACTTTTTATCTTATTGTCTGTGTTATTGTTTTTCTATTATTTTCTTTCTTATAACTACGTATATAAATATTGACAGAATTTTCACAACAGAATCTTTGACTTAGGCTCTGATTCATAGTACAAACTAGGAAAATTTTTCATAAAAATGTGATCATTTTCTCAATTATACCTGAAAGAAACATATATTTACTTTATGCCTTGAATTGAAGGAATAGAAATAAGAAACAGTTTTGTATAAAATATTTCATTCTCTATTGCCATGAAATATACAGAAAATTCTACCTTTGAACCATACATCAAAATCAAATTTACAATCCCTTTGCTTATGGATCACTCTCCAGTGCTTCATTCTTAATTTTTATTTTATGTGAGAACATGCTGACAGGTACTCTTCTTTATACAAACACTAATACAGAAATATTATAGATTATATCACCCTGGTACATTCAAAATGGATTGGAGAGCACATAAGATGGCATCAAAACTTTAAATGCCAAATATTAGGCCAATTTTAATGGATGAGTTTTTGACAACTTGGAAAAATTGGAATTGATAAATGCAAATTTCTATGAAATGTATAAACCAGTTTTTTGGTTGATATCTTGCATACATTCTTTAAACAAATTGTTACAATTGATATTTTTTACAAGAAATGAAAATAGTAATGTATAACAGCTATAGAATTTTTATTGTTTTTTACATCAATAATTTCTAAAATATTGATAATGATACTTCCATTGAAATTCAAGTGGACCTTTGCTTCAGTAAGTGAGATCCAAAGGACATTGATGCATACCATAAGTAAAGAAATAAAACTTTAATAAAAATGTTATGTCAGCAGTCTTGGTTTATGGACATGCTTGAAGTGTGATTTCAATTCCTTCTTGAGTGATGTGTACATTTAAAATTTGAGATTAAAGATGGATTAAAGATGAAAATTCCAAATTTCTTTCTTTCAAATTGTTTCAAATACAAAAGCTACTAGTGTCGTTGATTCCAGGATGAAAAGTATCTTTATTGGATTCTTTTCTCAACACTACATTTTTTACATCATTACAAGACATTCTATTCATGCAGAGTGATTTTTAGGCATATTTCTGTTTGAAATGGAAAAGATGAAAATTTATATGAAAAGAATGATTCATGAATAACGACAAAGAGTTACCTTCAGTGATATTTGAAAATTAATTGCTTATTTGATTGATGGACATCTTTAGTTTATTGTAATTTAATTTGAAAAATCCTGAAAATTTGTCATTTTTATATAAAGTTTTTAATCTAAACATTTTTCTATACATATTGAAACATCACTCAATTACCAGTTGAATTAACAATTCTGTAAAGTTGGGGTTTATGATTCATAATGTAAATTTGAAAGCATGATTCAAGCATTTGAGATAAAAAGACCAGCAAGATATCTTTTCGACATTTGAGAGTAGCATATAGTTAGCTTTGTAAATTCTCCAACAGAGTAATACAATCTTTCTTGCATAATTTTTGCCCTATCTTATACATCTACAACATCTCATATAAGCATCCATAAATTTTTTATCTATTGCACAACACTAACATGTATCCAATTTTATAACAGTTTTGCATCTGTATCAACAGCAACAATATATTAAACACCTTACCAAAATTGTTGATTCTCCCTATTTACAAAATCTTTAAACACCTAAAAAATTTCCAAAAATTAAATACTCTCAGGGAACATTACATGCAACATTTGACCAATACCTTAAAAGGAGCAACAGTAACACACATTGTTTATGTTCAGGACTGTCACAAATATGGAAAAGTGTCACTGAAGTCAAAAACCTAGATATGTCTGTCAGTGTACTGTAAATCTAACACAAAGTATAAGCAATAATTTTGAATTCTGCATATTAAATATAGTACCAAATAATTTATCCATATAGTATTAGGGTTTCTCAGGAAAACACAATTATAAAAATTGAAGGCTTCTAACCTGAGATGCCATAGATTAATGTAGTTACACATTAACCATAAAATATCTAACTTAAGCATGTTCAGTCCCAGAATAACCTAAATGATTCTTGTAAGTTTATTGTAAATTGTTTATTTAGTGTAAATTGTTTATTTAGTGTAAATTGTTTGGTTTTAGAGAACGGATGAATTACAGCAATAATTAGGCATGTAAAATTGTTATTCTTCTATTTTAAGCCTACATCAGCACCCCATTAAAGTTTATCAATATCCCAAGGATTGTAAATGAAGGATTCATTAAAAAAGTAGATGTAAATATAATATCTTATAATTGGAAAAGTGATTCTTCTTTTATAGAGGAAGATAAAATGAGGTATAATTTGCCTCTTTGTCTCAAAGTTGAAGTTGGTCTACATTATGTTGTGATTATCTTATAAGTGGTCCTAAAAGAGCAATTGCATACTGGCCAATAGCAAAAACTGACTTTTTAAAAGTTTCAAATAAGTTATTTGATGATTGAGTTCTGAGGATTAGTTGGACCATATAACATTGAAAAAGAATACTTCTTGATGAAATACAATTGCTAATGTCAATGACTGGTCTTAAATCCCAATTTCTCATGATAATCTTTCATATAACATTTGTTATCATCTCTGATGCATCTTTCTGAGATTTAAGGTGATATTCCATGAGACTAGGAATGTTTTCCAGAGAATCCAAAGTAAATATTCATAAACAAGGATGGAAATGCCAAGACAGGCTTTGAGTTATAAAATTCCTGATATTTACTGGAAAATGGATATGTTACAGTGGGCTTTACAGACATTATTTTACCATACTTTGTATATTGATAGATTATTTTTATTAAGAAAAGCATTACTTAGATGCACAAGACATTCATTAAGCAGAAGTGAATTTTATAAGCTGCTTGTATTATCTTTGAGTATTAGGAAATTTTTGAGATCAATAATGAAATATCTCAGACTTAGTGGAAGCTATCATCATGGTTATGTCATGAAATACAGTTATAAAACTCACGTTTCAAAGAAATATTATCATCTTACCTTAAAATTAATACTTTGGTTTTTTCAGGTGAAAATTTGGCTGAAAGATGGAAACAGTGAAGAAAAGCATGGTATAACATATGATTGTTGATAAATTGAAAAGAGGCAGAAAGTTACTGATGGTTGTCATAATTACATTATGAAATTCATGAAAAAATGAGAGATGCGAATATGTCAGTGGATAAATTATCTGTAACATAAAATACTCTATATGACTTAATTTTCATAAACTAGCATAAATATTATTCAAGTATAAAGTAATTCCAATTTCGATTGACGAATTTATTATTAGTAGCAAACCTTGTCCCTAATACTCATGACATGGGATGCTGCTTACTGAAAAGTTTACTTAGTGTTAACAGATATTAAATCTAATATATCTAGATAGTTTGAAAATATAGCTTTTAAGACATCAAATTACATCAAATGAAATAAATTAAATAATTTTGCAATTTTTTCTACAGCGAAATATAATAAATAGCATTTTAGTTTAAATTCTTGAAAATTCATTTTAAGTCATTGAATTAAGGACCACTTTCCACAAAAATCACAACAAATTATAAATCTTGGTATAAAATATATAAATAATGACAAAAAATTTCATAATTTACCTTTATCATCAACCTAAAAGTAATCTTGTCATCTATAGGATGAACTAGGAGGTTTTTAATAAATGTTTCATCAGTTATGATAATCCTTCTGGAGTTGATAAGAAATGTTTTTTTTAATACCAAAAAGGTAATGTAATTCTTACACTTTAAGATTTAATTATTAAACTATAACTTATCTCCCAAAATTTCCACATCATTCTTAATGTTAGTTTCTATGTTGCAATTGAAGACATTGCTGTTAATTTATATACAGCAAAAGATGGTTCAAAACATCTAATATTTGATTGAATATTGATTATTCCCACTGTTAGTTCATAATCTATTTATCAAATAGCAAATTATAGCCTCATTTTCAGTTTCCCTATACTGATTTTAAGATTCTTGTTTTAGGAGTTGTCAATGACTGATTAGAGTATTTTAATGTATTCAAAGTGTTCTGAAAACTGTTTTAGACAACCTGTTAACAAGACAGTACACAATAAATAATTACAACAAAATTTAATTGTTAATGTAATGAAATTTTTAAAATTGAGCTAAAAGTAATTAACCATCATATGATGGAAACTCATCATGTATATGTGTTCATAAATCTAATCTTAAACTCTATAGATGCAGAATTAGTACACACTCCTTGACTATAACCAAAAGAAGGTCTTCACTGATTTTCTCTCATATTGTAATAATTCTTAAAACAACTAACTGCAGCTCCTGTGCAAGATGAATAATATTTTTGAAGCATTAAAATATCTCCATGAACTTGATTGAAAATACTCACTTTCCTAACAATTTGCTGAAACATATATCTAAAGGGGATCACAGCACCAACAGCAATCTTTGTTAAACACTAACATGTCTAACTGTGCATAAATTATTTTACACTTTCTAGGCACATTTCTTTGGGTATGTAACATCTTCATTGCTTAAATAATGAGGCAACTAGGATATAACACTCATAATAAAAAATTTACGAAACATTGCCTCTTTGAATTTAAATTGTAAATGACAACTACACAAGATTCTTTCTTGTTCATTGGGCCATATAACCATAGCTACTTTCTGCCTATTCCATTAAAAATAGACATTTTCTTTATTTTACACAGCCATTTTAACTACTCTTGTGCTAACATTTTAATTCCATTATAATTTCACAAATATTTACTTCATAATTGTACATTAAGGTATCCTTTCTAATGAGAAAATGAAGAAATAATACCAAATGAAAATCAGTCAGAGTATTCTGAAAATTTTCTTTCATCCTGTTCATCTTCTTCTCACTTAGTCCTCATCACATTCATTAAATGTTTGTTTCATTAAAAAACATTAAGTTATTCTCTTCACAGTTAAATATTTGATGATCATGACAGTAAGTAAAGATATTGTTGAATGTACTTCTCAATGCAATTATATCAAGATTATTCGAATCATTTTCCCTGCTAAGAAAATTCAAACAAAATATAAAATGATAAAATGAAAATACTAAATAAATGTAAATAATTTGCAGAAATTTCAATTTCAGAGAGAATGATCATCTATCCTACACAATTTAACTGGAAATGGAGACTGGAAATTACAAATATAAAACTTCTTAAAAATTTGAAGTTTCAAGTTATAACCAAGTCTGATGAAACCAAATTCATTGTTTTATCTGAGGGGTTTAAATCAATACTATTTATGAAATTGAATAATTGAATCATATTTAAAAATATGTTATAAAAATTACTTAATGTTCATAAAAATATCTACTCAGCTCATTCATATAGTTAGGATATGTTGCAATCAGCTGTAGTTCAACTCAAACTCCAAAATCAACTAGGGATTGAATAATTATTCGAAAATTGAGTTTCAACATCTATGGATTTTGATACATGGGAATCCATTGAAAATTTAATCTCAAGATATGAAACTTTCCAAGTTTTCATACCAACATAAATTTCATATATTCTGTAATGTAATAACAATACCAAAGATCACATTTAGGAATTGTGATTTTAAAATGTTGCTCTTTTGTGACCGATCACATTTCCAAGCAAATTAATGGCTTTTCACAGAATTCTTCGCACATATGCTCTTACCAGAAAACAAGAGCTTTGAATGGAAAATCCTCTTTCCAATTCCTTAGAAATGTGCTACTCATTTATTGGCTTGTAAAAAGCTATTCTTCCTCAGGATTAACAACTCAAGCTTTTAAGTGTGTTTCCCTGTGGTTTTGAATTACAGCTGTGATTGATAAGTGCCAAGCTTATTCAAAAAATCCTGAACCAAATTCAGGGTTGCTGCTGCTGTGATTTGCAAGGAACATTTGGGATACTCGATTCCACCCAAAAGAGTAACCTTTTCATGCAGAACAGCAGCTCAACCAGGAAAAGCTTCAATTCCACAGATTTCAGCAATTACAGATAACCCAGAGTGGCATATGTCTTCACAAATGGAGTATCCACCTTACATGTATCCCTAGCAAAAAGAATAATGACCTATTAAAAAGCTGAATGCTATTTACAGTGACCTCTCGATTACCAGGGCTTGTGATAGGAGAGAGATACACAAATATTCATAAAATATGGATATTATTATTATCTCCTCACATGATTTATTACTGTTGTATTAAGGGCTCTGTCAGTGCTTTATTCACTCAACTAGGGATCTTTTCAGCAGCAATAATATCACTGTAATCTTATTTTAAATACTCCAAGAAAAGGTCTGACATCAGAAGCCCAGTTTGATTTTGTTTAAAAAGAAAGCAGAGAATATTAGCAAAGAGGAAGAAATCAATCACAGATAATCCACCATTAGATAATTGAGAGATCACTGCTAATGAATCTATTTATTCAACAAACTGTATCAATCATTCAGAAGTACTAGTGCTCTACATGAAATTTTTAAATCCATTGTATTTGCTAATATGAAGTAAATCTAAACAGGTTTTAATACTAATAAGAAATATGCAGCTTTAAGTTTGCAACATTGAAGGCTAGAATCATTAATATAAAACTAAGACAAACAAATGTGAGTCATAAACCTTTTAGATGAAAAACTAATTGATTTATAATGACCAATCTTTGGTGTCATGAAACTGAAATTAAGTTCTAACTTTTGCTAGTACTAACAATAACTTATGACTTATGATACTATACAAAAAGTTTTAAGAAGAGAACAAAATCATTTTTATATCCATTGGTCTAACTTGGACTACAATTAATACAAATACAGATCCCTACTATACAATATCCCTGATGAATACATTTCTAAGATTCGTCTAATCCTATTTCATAATTTCCTTTATCAGATTAAAATTTACTTGCACAGTTCTTCATAGTATGCTGAAAATTATTTGACCATTTGTGTTTGATGACATTACTTAATAAAGTATTTCACTGAGTAATTAGTAATGAATATTTCCTTTTCCTATTGTAAAAGAATAAATTAAGAGGATATTGACTATGATAAATATATAGTTTATATATACTATGATAAATATATAGTTTAAAATTAACATATGAATATAAATACTGTTTATTTCATGCAAGAGTTTGAAGAACTCCAATATACTCCTATAATAATTGCTACTAATTAAGGGTAATTATTAGCAAATGCTAGAGGAGAATGTTGGAGGTCCACATGATTATAAATTGCTAAGGCAAAAAGGTCTAGAAAATAGAGAGAACCAATGTACACATCATACATGTACAGGATCATTTCATTCATAAAGTATGAGAATTTGCTTTCTTGGATAGTTATAATGTTATTTACTGTGTTTGAAGTTAAGGATAAAATAGCTTGACATTGGTATTCTGATGTTTTGACTAGTATGCCCAGGTGTGATAAAAATAGTCTAATCTTCTTTAAAACCTAAACCAACTTTCATTGAAAATGTAGCAGAGATTACCTCAAAATCATGGCGATTGACAAAATTATCTACATACATCAGAAAAACATATTGCCTTACAGAGTGTGAAGTTCATCTCTACTCAGGAAAAAGTAATGCAGGCAGTTATATATTTGGAATACGAGTAAAAGTTGCTTGCATACTGCAAGCTATCCGTTGAATACAGTATCATACCAAGTACTGCCTCAGTTCAAATTTAAAACTTCGCGCCAAAGACCGCCTGGCGACGAACTAAGAACCCGATCGTGAGAGAAGACAGCAAAATAATATTAGATAAGTGCCATCCTTACTTGTTCCAAAGTTTCGATTCAATATCTTATCGGGAAGGTCCCACGACTCTGTCACCATTCCGGGTTTTATCTTTCCAGCTTATCGGGAAGCCATTTAAAAAATCGTCCAATGCATTTCTTATGGAAGAATTTTGCATCCACCTGGCGTCGAACTCACTGTCATTTGGCTACATTTTTTCCATTCGTAATATAGAAGACTACCTCAACTTCAACCTCCGAAATTTTGGTTACTCTATCTTAACGATAAGTGCCTCAAAATAATTTTCAAAAATCCGCGCAATGCATTCTTATGGGAAAATTGCGATTTTTGGGAATTTCTGGCATCGAACCCATGATAGCTAGCGTCGAAGTCTGCATTATTCTGGCATCTAGAGTGTAGGGCCAGTACGTCGAAAAAATCTGACGTCGATGGCGCTTGTGGAACATGGTCAGAATTCGTATCCCCTATATATATATATCTATATATATAGGTATATCCGGAGAGTTAGCTATATATCTATTATATTTCCTATTATAAACCCAAAACATATAATATATAATATGCAAGAAAGAGGCTATGAAATATCCTCAATGTAAGCTCTATAAAACTGATGAGCAGCCTCTGGAAAGCCAAGTGGCCAACGAGTTCAACTTTGGTGAAAGCAAACCTGGCTTTGATTCCTGGTTGGAGCTCATGAACTATGACACCTCAACTATCAAAGCACTTTTAAAATTACTGATGAAGAAATAATCTCAATAAAGAAAAATTCACAAAATTAAGAAAAAAAAGAAACAGATGGAAAAAGTAGAATAATAGAGGAAACCACTATTAGCATGTCCTAACTCAGAAAAAGAGGGGCATAGGTAAGAATAACCGATTTGTGCTACATTAAAACGAAAGGAAAAAAATATAAGTTGACTCACTCATCCTCCCATGGGCACACATCATTTTCCTCTGATTGTCTCCTGTCCTGCTGCCACTCACTGGTGGTGACAGCAACTTCCATTGCTCCTCCACCTGTGCTAGTCCCATGACCATCAGTTTCCCCTCCTCCCTTTCTCCTGTGTCTACGTTTTCCCTCCTTCCTCCTTTTTTGTCCCTTTTCCTCATTTTGTTCTGCACTTCCCACCACAACCCCACTATTTTCACCACCCTCATCCATTGTTTCTCTCGGTGGCTTTTGTTGTTGCCCCTGATCAGCTGCATCAGCACTGACTTCTTTTCCAGGTTCTCCTTTCCCCACATTTTTTTCTCTACTTCCACCCTGATATGGGGGAAATAAGGCAGTCTTTAACCTATCCATAGGTTATGATCATCCACTTATGGACATCAATATCATTTTGTCGGCTTTGCATTATACTGCCATATATTAGTATTGAGTAATTCAAAATGCATGTTTATAGTCAAAATGTGATGTCCAGCTTATTCTAAAGGAGAAGTATTGGTATTCCTAGATATTTAGTTATTTTTCATGTTTATCATCCTTTGAATTATATATTAAATGAATGCATTAAGATTGTTCAATTTTATTTTTAAGTTGCTTGAATATTTTATACTTGAGGATGTTTCAAAAGCTAGTTCCTTTTTAAAGTATCTAAGGAAGTATTTTAAAGAGAATAAAATCATGTTTATTTATTTTACTGATTTCTTATGAATTATGAAAATGTAGATGAATATCATTCATTAAGCCATAAAATAGAAGGTGCAATCAGGAGAAACTCTGTAGAAATAGAGCATGCAATTGCTATAACTTGATGTGATTAAATCAATCAAATTAAAATATTCTAAATTTATTCATTTCCTACTCATATATTCCATGTACTCTAAAATGTACAGATTGAAAATATGGCAAGCAATTAATAAAAGACAGTCTATTTACAAGCATGAAAGTTTAGAGTATTACTAAACTTTTATCAAGCAGTATTCTGCTAAAATTTAATAGTTTACTTAATAGGACAATTTTCATGCTATATTTACTTGCAATAGCTATTTATTAGAGTAATTTTCCAATACTTTAAAACAACTCAAATTAAAAATTTATATGGTTCTTGGAAATATATGCTCTGCTTCCTGCTATTAGTAAAAAATGACCACATTTATTTTTTATGATATCTATTTTTATTCTATATATATTTTTATGGTATTTGGATTGGTTGACGATTTTTTATTTTAAATATTTATCTATAAATGATACATAGTACTAGAGAGAAGAGATACCAATTTATGCCTTGCCTATAGCCAATAAAAGGTTACATAATAAAAAATAGAATTGATGCAATTTCATATTCTAAATTGTTAATTAAACAGCTTATACTATTGAAATTTAATTAGTTGTAAAAATTATATCTCTTAAATGGTGATTTAATTTCAATGAATGATAGCTATGATTTTACTGAAATATTATAAATTCAATGATAGCTAAAAGCTGTAACTTAGCTCTAATTTTAGACTTATGTTGCTCAAATTAGTAATTTATTCTGTTTTTATTCAGTGATGATAGTTTAAATAATAAATATTCCTCTGAAGTTGAATAAATACTTTTCTTGCATTCAATGTAAGGTAACCCCAGTTATAACTACATAGAGAAAAAGTACTAAGCACTTCTGAATAATTTTGGTGAAAATATCAATGCTTAAAGAGTTTTGTAAGGTATCATGATGGATATGTATTCCCTCTTGACTAAAACTTAAAACTTGTTATTTTCATTAAGTAAAATGTAAAATTTTATTGCTTATATGCAATAAGAAAAACAAATTGTTCTTGATAATAATTTAACAAATTAAGCTGAGTCATTAAAGGAAGGTAGAAAAAAACATCTCCAGATTTCAATAAAATTTTGTATATGTCATCTTTAAACCAAAGTAGTGACAAATTATGAATCTAGAACATAATTAGCAATAACTAATTCTATTTGAAGTAAATTAAAGTTGCACTAAGCTACATTTCTAATTTCAGTTATGTTAATGAGAATTAGAAATATTCACATGTCCATTAGCATTATGTGCACATGTCCTAGTTTGGGTTACTTTGATAAGCTGGCTAATGTAGCAAAACGAAAAAACAATACAAAATTTGATCTTTGCTAACAATAAGAAATAAAGAGGTAATAAACAAAAAGGTTATATTAATAATAAAATAAATTTGTAAGCACTATTTTATAAATGTGACTCTATAAATGTATAATAGCAGAAATATATAAATATAGCATCTGCATTATAGTAACTGTATTAAATAAATAGCTTCCAAATCTAAAATAATTTTGCTCACTGTTAAATAAATGTTGACTGAATACAGCAAGTGTACGTGTGTAACTAATGGAAATGGCATGCAATTTCTGGTTGATACTTCAATTCTGACTGTTTCTAGTCATTCTTCATTAAATTTCATATTTGATAAACTCTACTAAATCTTTACTAATATTCACAATCAAAGGTAGCCTATTGCATTACTTTGTTTTTTATGCCTGAATCAGATATTGATACCATGCAGACACTTTACGCTATGGCCCATATTTATGAAATAATGAATGATTTCTTATGCTAATGAAATAAATAATTAATGTTTTTGAAATTTTCAGGAGTAATAATATTGATAAACATTTCTACAAATTATTTTGAATATCTATGTTTGAACATGTTACATAGGACATCAATTTAATAATTATGTAGAATATCAATTTATAACCTAAATTCTTCATAAGATATTTTTAATCATGAGAGACATGACATAAGATATTGTGACTTTTGATAGAAAACTGATTTTCAAAACAATTCTTGGCCAAAAAAGAATGATATAGCAGCCAAATTCTCTTTGAAAAATTTTCCAATGTATTATATAGTACAATGATGAATTTTATGGTTAAAGGTGTACAAAATGAAGGGAAGTTAGGTAATTTGCAGTTTTTGTGAGTCACTGAGATGGGACAAAAATCATCCCTCCACTTCTATCTCTTGAATAAAAAATGGAAATATGCTAATTTTTAGGAATCCATATGCACTTGTTCGATAAGATTTATCAACAACAAAATTTTAATGATTCTGTTTAAAGATATCTTGGGGATAACTGTTTCATAAGCTACACAATAATACTCATCTATGGTAAAGTTTTAATTCCCAAACTAATTATTTACTATTAAAAGGACAATTTATTGCATAATATATCATTTTTTTATGACAGATTGGTCAGAGAGTAGTAATTAACCTCTTCCAGAGAATGACATTCATTTCAATTTGAAATTGAAATAACCAAAATTTCACTTTATTATCCCCTCTGTTACAATCAATGCCATACAAGTCTTGGTTTACATATAAAAATAATTTATTGAAATAAATACTTTAGAAAACAACATTGTAAATAATAAATTGAATATTTGGACATCTGAAATCAAGAACACTGAACAGCTTCAGGATCATATCAGGGTTATTCAAATCTCAAACATATTACAGCTGAGCTAGCCATTTTCATAAATATGACCAACAGAAAACAAATATGCTATATGTTTCAATACGCAGCAAGAATTTACGGTAAATATCTCAAGTCAATTAATTAGTTATTCAGACTTCAACAACAATTTTGAGAATTAAGATCACATAGAATTTTTAAGACACAGCTAGGTAATTCACTAATTAATTTCTTAGGCCTTTTCATTTGTCAGAAGAAAGGATTACACAATGCATGGACATACGATGAGTATGTATAATACTACACTTTATTAAAGGTTTGAAGAATGGTTAAAATGCTGGAAAACTTTCCATATCGGGAAAAATAGAAGAGACACCCCTTGAAGATACAGAAAACCTAAACGTCAAAAGTGATTTCTCCTTCAATTCACGATAACCTGTATTTTTCAGCTAATAGACATTGAGCCAAGATCAAATATACAATACAGTGTGAGTATATTTATTTTATTCTACAGAGAGTTTGAGATTCAATCAGTCAAGAGTTCATGCAGTACGCAACTCGATGGAATTTCTTCTGAGAGAATTCCTCATGCAAACTGCTCATGCTCATAATTTAGCGTGCAAAGTATTCCTGGTGATACATGAGGTGAGATGATAGATGGATCCTTTACCTCTCTCCTCTCTTCCCTTCTCTCCTCTCTTCTCCTTGCCTTCTCTTCCCGTGTCTTTTCTGTCCTCTGTTTCTTCTCATCTGTCTTCCCCTTCCTCCTTTCCTCCCCCCTCTTCCTCTCCCCTCCCTCTTTCTTCTCTTCTCCTACCTCCATTCTCTCCCTACCCTTATCCCCTTCACTTGATTTGCCACTCACCCCTTCTCCCAACTCTTCAATCACAGCCTTCCTTTCCTCTCCATCCTCCTTCTCTTCTTCTTCCCCTTCCTCTACTTCCATCTCCTTCTCTGCACTCTGTCCAGCACCTTGATCTATTGAATCTTTATCATCTTCTTTCTTCGTATCCTTCTCCTTCTCTATCACCTCTGGCTCTGCATTTTCTTCCTTGGTTAAGTCACTTTCTGGAATGAGGCTCATTTGCTCAGCTTCTTCCTGAAAATTCAATGAAGATTGTCTTGAAATTTCATTGGTAAATCTAATAATCAGGCCCAAGTTGATGGTTTGTTTTAGGATAGGAAGTTGTGCAGGAAGACTTCTTAAATAAGTTATTTAAATACTCTGTAATCTATTCTTAGGTGAAACCAGAGTTCTGGGTCAGTTCAAAGAACCCCTCAGGACTCAAAGGAAACTAGCAGTCTTGGAATGAGGCCCCAATGTGGATTAAAATAGCTAAGCTATAATCTCCAGGAGTCAAAGAATAATATCATCCTGCAGATGATAGCAAAACTCTTGAAAAGCATATCAAGTGCTTCTAGGTAAGCAGGTTCTTCCTACGTCCTGCTGGATTCTTTGAGCTAACCAAATGGAATTCTGTGTGCACCTGCAAACAGCTTTAGCTTAAGTATTTAAATCCCATCATAATTTACTGTTCATGACTTAATAAATTAATGAGTGAGATGATATTTCAATCCTCAAAATACTTTGTTATTCTCTGGTCAATAAAGTCGCATATTCAGTTAGTAGATTACAATAGTTCAGTTATCCAATGACTGCCAAGCTGGATAAGCTCAATAACTGAGCAATCAAGGAAAAAGGAGAAATGATTGATTTTGGTTTAATAAAGGAATACTTAATTTGAAATATAAAGATGGTATACAATAATAATATGCATGTTTTTCCTCACTATGCTCTATGGATATGGTGATACATAATTATGTTGGGTGATTTGGACAACAGATGAAAGGAAGATGTGGCTTATGTGACAAGTATAGCAAATTATTGCAAATAGAAAATTACCTCAGAAGAAAAAAATTTCCAATTAATTCACAGGAAATGTTGAAAGAATCTTAATGGGTGCAATTACCACGCCAACACCTCTCCATGATTAGAACAAGAATTAAACAAAACAATTTAAAAGCAAGGGGAATCTTCAATTATCATTAAATTTGTACTTTGAAATCTAAAAATTATCAAAAGAGCAATTTACTTTGAAAAGAGTCCATATAGATCTGAAATTTATTGTCAATCAAGGAAGCCGTTACTTTGTGGAACTCAATTACCATGGTTGAAAAAAATAACCTAATATAAGTTCCATTGAAGATTTAATAGTGCAACATATTTCATCTCACAGAGACATCATCAGGTGAACAAGCCAAGTTCCATTTCTTTTCTTTCAAAGAAATGGTTTGGAATAGGTAAAATTTATTTTAATGAAAATTTTCTGGATGGAAAAAATTTAAATGAAAAACTGAATTTATTGGATTATTTGTTTACCTTGGTTATCTTCTTACTTTCTCTTCCTTCTTCTTTTTCCTCTTTCCTATCTCCCTGATCTTTTATCTCTTCCAATTTTTCTTCTTTATTATCTACTTTCTCAAGGACTTCAACTTTCTCCTTATCTTCAGTCTTCTTTTCTTCTCCTTTTTTCTTACTTTCCTCTTCGACTTTGATTTTGTTGACATCAGTCTTTGGTTGCACTTTTGCCTCTACTTCAACCACCACTGATTCCTCTTGCCCTTCTGGCTGTTCTCTTGGAGAAGGAATGGTTTCCCAAGGGCATACATCATTATCCTTTGTTGCCAAAGCTGTGGTACTGGATTCCCTTAAAAAAGGAAACAAGAGAATTTTTCATGGAAGAAAATTATTATTAGAAAAATTCTAAATATAATTTTTTTAATTCTATAATTTATGATTTTAATGATTTGATCACATATATTTCCTTGCTCGTAGAGTACCTAGAGTAGTATTAGAGTACTTAGTGTAGGTTGGATGTCCTGTCTAATGCTAATCCATGCATATCAATATATCTCAAAGAAGAAGGAATCTATCAAGAAGAACACTTGTGCATCCATCTTTTCCATCAAAGATGGATACTCTACAAACAGCTTATCAAGCTTCACTCTACTTTAGGATAGCTAAAAAAATGTTATTTATATAAAAACTGTAATTTTAAAAGATGAACTCCTAAGAATAATACAATATATTTACTTATCATGAATTACTACTCACTGAAAATCAATTATATAAGATCAGAAACATGTATTTTTCTAAGTTTTGCTTTAAATAGTTGCTTTGATTTTATATATGAATTTTTTTCATTGATTTGCTTCCTACACTAACCATGGAGCCTGTTCTGCACCAGGTGTCACTCTCTGCATAGGTGGTCGCACAGCATTTGCAGCCAGGTCATGAATAGATCCTGAAAGACTCCTGTCATCACCTCCCTTCTTCTTCCCCACCAAACCAATAGCAGCTGATTGTGTTCCTGATCCTGATGCCTTTTTCTTGTTTGGTCCTCCAAAGTTAAAGAACCTATAAACAATTTAGTTGCTATGAATCAAACACTCATCATTACAACTCAACATAATTGAGCCTTAAATATTTTGAATAATTTAGTATGATGGAGAATATCTGCAAAAGTATAGGAAGGAAATGTAATACTATACAAAACACTTATAAATTATGTACTATAAGTGATACAGAAATAATAATGCAGAATTCTTTGAAAAATATATAAAATGTCCCAAAGAGCCTTTGAATAATAGCTCTTTTTAATTCAGCCCCCAAACTCAGAGTTGAGAACACTTATTACAAGAAATTTGTGATCTTTAAATAGATAGTGGTCATGAAATATAAAAAATATAAGTATATTGTTTTATATAATTTAATTTCTCACCTACCATGGATATTAGATGAAAGGCCAAAGGAGGTAAATTTCCCTTTCTGTAATCACAGTAAAGATATAAATCATAAGAACATGCAAAATATTTTGGTCGTAATGAAAAAGAAAAAATAGCAAAAGTAAAATAAACATAAGAACTAAAATCTAAGTACAACATAATTTTTTTATAATTCATAACAGAAAGCAAACTTGAAAGTTTCAAAAGTAATGTATTTTCCTTAGGGAGCTACAAGAAGATGTCACATATCAATTGAATAGTTACATCTGAAATATTTTTCATATAAAGTAAATCATAACTAAAGCTAATTGAAGATTGAAGTAAATTTGCTAATTCTTCTTCTATGGATAATAGAACGCATTCTCAAATCATCAGGAAAGTACTGGTGGTATCAATTTCATTACAACATGCATAAAATGCCGGTAAGAACCTTAATATATTAACTGTCCATTGACTTTGGAAATTCGTGAGATAATTTGGTATAAGCATCAGACCATTAATTCAAGGATGAAAAAATTATATGAAAAAATTATTCAGGCAAAAACAAAGTTAACATGAAAAGATTTATAATGCTAGATTCCTATGAAATCTTACATGGTATTGCTTAATCTGTAATGTTACTTTCCAAATGAATAGTATCTCTATTAAACAATTAATGTGTCAATGTCTATACTAGAAAAATTTATTCATTTTCATGCAAGAAATAGAGAATTATATACCTCTTTTTTGTTGAAGGCTGGATGCCATTAGCAAGAAGAGCTTTGTAGTGTGGAGAACGGATGAAACGTGGATAGCAGTCCTTCATCAATAGAAGTGCGTAGACATGCTCAGCTGCAGCATCAAAAGCAAAACGTGGTGAAAGCCCTCCCATGGCAGCAGAATAGCGTGAAACCTAAAGAATTCAAATAAATGCTTGAGAAATTTAGAAATATTTTATTTACAAATAGGGAGCTATCATCAAAATCTTGTAAATAACATAAGTTTTATAGAGCAATCCTAAAGCCAAAAATACAATCCTCATAATGCAATTCTACTTCATTAGTTCACTACTTCAAAAATAAAGATATAATAGAATGAAATTATCAGAATTATTTCATCCAAAATAAATTTAATTTTGTAGAACATGGTAGGATTTTAAGCTAGGATATACATATATGTCTTCAAAAATAAATTTTAAGAATAAAATTTGAGCTGATGATTATGGAGAAATCAGGACAATGGATAATGACAGGAAGTTGTCCAGGCAAAGTAATTTTCAGTTAAATTAGGAACTAAGGAGGAGTGGAAGTCTCTTATGAATTGTATTGAAAAGGATGCTAAAAATATACTTAAATAATATATTTTATCTTAGCTAATTTCAACAATCTACTTGTCTTATCATTTTCATGATAAACCCCCAAATTCATTCTTATCTTCATCTGAGAATATTTTTGGAAAAAAAGAATATATTCTTAAAAAACATATAAAATTTATTTGTCATAGAAATTAGCATGAGAAAATATTCTCACAATGGGATAACTTCAAGAATTAGGTACCATCCACTCACCGAGCTAGCCTCTGAAGGTGACTTGTCATCATCTGCTTCCATAGCCTTTTCTTCCTTGGAAAATTGTTTCAAGCATGCCTGGACACTTTCCATTGTTTGACCATCAATGTTGATCTCACATGGAGCACCTGGTACCAGGAACTCCCTGATTAAAAACAGCATCAATATTTTCTGATAAAATATAATAAGAAGGGTGATGAAAACCAACTCTCAGTAATACTTATTATACTCCATTCTAACATCAATGTTCACAACAAATAAATGCAGACTTAAGGAATTACTTCATGGAACCTTCTGGTATCACAAAATGCTTTATTATATTGGAAAATGTTCATTTATTTTAGTTAAATTAAGTCTAATGTTTTTTAAATTTGTAATGTAAATTTGGTTAATCTTTGTATAGAATTTATTTATTTAAATCAAAGACATTGCAATAATTTAAAAACAATGTTTTCTGACATTATATGACAGCGTAACAACAAAAAACAGATACTCTGGCTGACACAAAGCAATATATTCCATTATAAAACTCATTGTGATTCTTTCTCAAGGTTCCATCTTTCTGCCTCAACATACTGGTAAATATTTCTAATTCTGTCCTGTATTTGTGATTGTGCAGCACGTCTAAGATCCCTCACTGCTAGCCAGAAACGAATGTTTTCATGCGAGTATTCCTTGTAGAGATACCAAGTGAATTCTTGTAGGCCTGAGGATTGAAATAAAGGAGATAAAAGTAGTGCATTATGATTATCACTTAACATTTTCTCAATACTACAACAATTTAATTCTATATGTAGCTGATTATTCCAATTGACATAACAATGAAGACTGAACAAATGCAACTACAGACAAATTATTATTTTAAGGAATGGTAAAAGGATAAAAAATGTATCATGCAGAGTAGCAAAAGGAAAATAATACAAGTAACTACATTTCCTCTATAAGGGATCTTTGAATGAATAACTTATATTTATTTTTAAAGTTGACCAACCAAGTTATTTGAAAATGATATCTCACTGAGAAAGTTAGGCTAAAAAGCCTTAATTAGTAAGATTAGCTGATGTGAACTCCATTAAAGTGAGTACAAAATCTAGTGATGCAATGCAAACTCACCACTTCCACTTAAAGGTTAAAAATCTGACTGCTTAGGAAACAAGCTTACCTCAGTAAACAAGTCCTGTTTCATTGAATAGGAGGTTAAAAATGGAGGTTTTTTTGGGAAAAATTTATTTGTTCTCCAGAAATATACAATCAGACAATATTTCTTGCTATAACAACTGAAACATCTCAGGCTCTCTCAATAATGAATGTATATTATAAACAGAATCTTGAACTAAACCAAGACACTCTTTGTCTATAAATTTTTGAGTTCATTTAGGATAATGCTTCAAGCATCTATGATCACATAGTCAAAAATTAAGTAGATCTTTCCCATGAGATAAAGTTCAGTATTTGATCTAGAATCACTTTTGTTAATGATATCTAACACCGAAAATGTGAAAGAAACTTATGAATATTACCTGTAGGATCAGAAACTAGATCTTCCATTGATAATGCCCAACGTTTTACTCTCTTCTCTGTTGGCACCTCCACTCTGAGAAAAAAGAAAGACTGTGATAATGGAGTTCTGAAATTTATTTTTTATTTTATGAAAAAGAGATATTCCATATCCAAGGAAATTAAATCTATTCATATTTTTTTCAGAGAAAATGATTATTGTGAAGAGACGTTTGATAGATTAATCAAAATAAAAACAATACCATAACTTCAATATTCATAATATATGATTACTTTATTTACAGGAATGGAATTTGCTAAGTGATGATTATAAAATACCAGGAGGTATGGTTATAGATTATATTTGATCTGTTCATTGAAATTTTTGCCAGATCACTGTAACTCTTCTTCCCTTCAAAAGATTACAATTTTCTTATTCATTCTATAGAATTACAAAAATTGAACCTTTCCATTATTTACATCCTTCACCCTTAGATTGTAGAATCTCGAAGTCTGATAGATCAAATTAGATATTGAACCTGTTGCCACCTTAAAATTAATTACATAAATACACAAAAGTTTTGAAATAATCCTGTCATCTTGTTTCTATGAGTCTCATTGCACCCTTACATTTTATAACAAGTCAAAAATGATTTTTTAATCTTTTTTTATATGTTTTGATGAAACATTTTCTCTTTCCCATCATACACTTATACATAAAAGTTTTCAAATATTCTGAAGATTACCTTATAATTATTTTTTCTGTGTCATTTCATAAGAATACTTACAAAGGAGCATTTAATGTCCAATAAGTGACATCATCTGATAGCCAAGGATTGCTTGGCTGTGGGGGTGTGAGGAAAGGATCATATTCTGCATACGTCTCCACTCTGGATGCCAAACTCTCCAAAGCCTGTGATGCTTTCATTCTTGTACGACTAAGGCTCATTTGCAAAAATGCAACCTATAAGAGTGATAAAAATTTTTACTGGATGAAATTTCATGATCAATTGATCAAGTAATGCCTTATACATAAAAATTTTTCACAAATCATCCTTCTAGATGAACACTGCATAAACAATGATATGCTCTAATTATAAATTATGCCAAATTTGATGGGCACCTATGATCAATTCAGTATTTCAATCTGAAACTTCTATTTCTATTTGCTTTCAGTTTCAGCTTTGTTAAACAAGAAATGAGCAAGGAAAAAAATCTGAAAAACAGAAAGTAAGAGGAAATGCATCTGAGTATGAAGCACTAAGACCTGAAGATGGCTACTTGAAGTAGAAACTGGTTTGGGTGGTATTGGTGTATTTCATAAAAGTTCCTCAACAAGTGAAGTCATTTTGCAAAAAAGGGGCTCCACACAGGGAATCGAACCCGGGACCCGTTTGATCAAAAGTGAATGCGTTAGCCACTCGGCTATCGAGGGCCTCTGAAACAGTTTTTCAATCTATTTTGTGCGGAGAAGAGTATCATCATTCATTCATTCCGAATCCTTAAGGTTAGTTTTGTTGACATGCCTTTGGTAGATTTAGATACTTTATTTAGATACACCCTACTGGACATTCACTGGACCAAATGGCCAAATTTTTATCTGGGTTCTGAGAGCCTTATAATGTATAATATAATGACAAAGGGAGGAGAATGCAAGATTGAGTTAATAGATTCTTTGGTACCTCTTTTTTGAGCTCCTCTTCAGTCTGTCTTCTCCTCCTTTGACGTCCTCCTCTTCTTGCCTCTAATCTGAAGTCATCATGAGTGTCGAACGAAGATGGCAGACGACCTCCCATCGCGGTTACTCCACAAACAGCAGCAGCCCATGGAGGAAGAGGTGGAGATGCTATCGCCATAGGCACCGAATGAGGAGCACCAGCACCGCCGATCACACCTATACCGCCTTCCATCTGGACGACGTAATGTGGGAGAAAAACTATGATGTAATCTCTCTTGAGACACGTGCCAGCACAAATGCAAATGAGTCAGCGAATGTGATACACTATTTTGGTAGCAATACGCTTACTCAATGTATTTTACTAATGAAAAATCTTGAAATTTTTAGCGAAGAAAAATCTGCTGGTTCCCAATTTTCTTGAAGCTGTTAGAGGGATTCGTAACTTCAAGGTGTTAATAAACTGCAAACGAAGAGATTCCAGAAATTCATTAAGCTTTGTGAAACCCATCTTTACAAAACGATGCAAGTTACCAAAATATATTTTGAAAAACTGAACGAGTAATAACCAATGATTTTGCGTAAAGAGACATTAATAAACTCTGCTGGTATTCCAGATATATCTCGAAGAGTTTTACCGGCAAACCCCTCCACTTAATTCTTTGAATGCTCTCTATGAGATTCGTCCATTCCCCGGGAATTTAGCCAGTACATAATTTCTGTATCAATCTTAAGTGCTAAATCACATCTTTTAAAATATTTACATAACTAGTGAAAGAAGATATGAATTAAATCTGTACCGTATCTTCATAGACATCAGATTCTCGATAGCGAGAAACTACTAGTAGGATAAAACTCAAAACCTGATTACTTTCAAGTACCTCAATGTTATTTCAGATAAATTACTCAAAATATGAAAATATTAGCATGTAAATTTAACAAGAACTGCTATAGTGAGCTGAAAATTCTTGGAAGACGTCTTTGGAAGTTATTTCTGAAACTTTCTGAAGACGAATCAGCCAAAACGATCATTTCATTTTTTTAAGTTCGTCGTCATTACTGACTGGGAAAAGGGGAATTCATTATCGAATAGAATTAAATATATCTTCGCCAGAAACAGATTGATGTATATAAAACAATCAGGTGCTGGTCATTTCATTAATTAAACTTTTGTATTCAATTTCAACAGGAAAAACCCTATAAGTAATTTATAAATGTGTCTGCTAAAATAGGATATAACTGAATCAATTCGCCTGACCATTGAAAATAAAGAAAAAATTTCTACTTTTCTTTTATTCATCATCGAGAATTTTTTGATAAAATGTAATATATTACTAATAATTCAGAATGGAAGACCATAGAGAATGTTTTCCAGGAAAATTTAATGCTGTAACACCTGCGTTGTTCAAAATGTCTAATTTTATTAGGTGGATATTAAATAAAGCATTTTTCAAATTTTCCAATAAAGAAGCTCGAAGCTAACCGCAAACTATGTAAAATAGGTACTTCTCGACCCGAGGCTTCATTAACGAAGGGCAGAGAGTAATAAGCTCTCCATGTGAGCAATTACTGCCCTGCGAGATATGTGGGCAAAGAGGCGTTGCATAACCATAAAAACCTTATCCGGGATGACTGGGTCACAACCATCGGATCGGCAAAGGTTTTTCATTGTTGAACAACGCCGCGCAAAAGTAGGTTACGTCCGGGAAGAGAAATTAAGAACCGATTAGCCTCGTGAGACCACGCGGAGAATACAGAACAATGGACAAGTTATAAATCCCTCGGTCCATACGCCATTATGTAGAAATTCGTACTTCTGACCCATTTTAATACAATAACGACGGGTAAATTAGGAACGAAATAAGCCTCCCAATGAACGCTTACGTAACGGCATGTAATAGAATTATTTCAGACCGCAGGTCAAAGCCGCGGGAGCCGCAGAAGTGGGACTCAATAACGATTGGCTTTTCGAAATCACAAAAAAGTCCTTGGGGGAACGTACGATAGGTAGTTAGCTGGAGATAACCATTCCGATGAAATATCGCTCCATCAATATCCCCGAACAGCGACAGTTTATAACGGTCTGCGAGCTCGGGAGCGTGGTCAAGGCCTTCCCTTTTGGCAACAGTTTGTATCAGGGTCGTGGTTTGCGGTGCCATAGGCCAAATAAGGGAATCCTGTCATTACCTGCATGTGATGCGACACGTTGGGATGTGGTTCGTGGGTGAGTCGGTGTGGCGTGGAAGGAGACCTGGAGGAGGGAGGTCCGGGAGGTCCCGGTGGATACGACGGCTGGGCGGCGGGGGCGTCGGGGTGCTGCACCTCACTGGGTGGGGGTCTCGCCACCCTCCAGTGAGCCCTCTCCTGGCTGTCCCGCACCAATTTCTCCCCCTTCTTCCTCTCCTTCGCCAATCGAACCTTATCAACAGATTACGCCGGACTCAGATACGATCGAGAGTATTTCTGTTCTCGGGAACGAGTATAAGTTTCATCGTCCCCGAAACGAAAAATTTGATATCAATTCGCTTGAAATTCGAGATGAACATTCGTGCCGTTGGTGACTTTCCACTCGAACTAGTCATTATGTACGGTCTAGCTAAGGCAGTGAGATCTGGATGGATAAAGAGGTAAGCTAAAACATCCTAGAGCTCAGGCAACACGCAAACACTTGTGTGTCACGCGGGTTGCCTATCTCTCCCTCATCGCCTTACAAATAACTAGAGCGTCGAATAGTAATATTTTTCGTTCCGGTTTTCTCTCCGGTTCAAGAATTCATTTTTTAATTCAATAAAAAATAATTAAATTAATAAATTGAATTAATTAAATTATATTAAGAAATTTAAATTTTGGTTCACATCCGGATTCGCTCTTTCACCCAACATATAAACGGTTTTTTCCCGACCGTTTTAATATAATATCCTTCTGAAAGTTTGTTTTACTACTTCTAGCTGTTTTCTTTTACATAATATTACACTAAATTTTAGAAGAAAGCTTAGCGATATTTATTTGCAAGTCATAGCTACATATGAGTCTTAAATCTTCCTCCAATCACACTTACGTAATTTGTGCATTGTTGGTAACCAAAAATCGGAGCGGAATTGCAATTTTTCGGTTCAGTTATTACTCTGGTATAAATACCGTTTTATGTTTCTGTTTTCGGTTTTTTCCATTTTTTCCGGTTTGTTTACAGCTTTATGCCCTCCTTTTCACTTAGGATGTCGAACCGTCACATGTTTCATTCCGGTTAATCGCTCCGGTTCGATGGGGATGACAAAGATCAATTATTTTACGTTTTAGCTTCCTTATACCGTTGATACCGGATTTTCTTCGCTGCGATCGTCAAACATAATTATCTAAAAACGTTAAGATAACCACATTAAGATATAAATTAGGCATGAGGTCATTTATTAAGACATAAATGCTAATTAGAGAGTTACCAGTCACCACGTCTATCGTAAGTAAATGTATCAGTTGCTATGTATCTAGAATGCGAACCAAAAATCGGATTGGAATTAATAACGATCTCCAGTTTCCCTTCAGATTCAAGAATATTAATTTTTCGGATCGGAATCTGTTTTTAAAGTCAAGATAACACTTTTTTGGAATCGGTTCGATGCTCTGCTCTATAAATATGCGCGACTAAGCAGACCGATTTTTCCCTATAAGGGGAAGCGCTGTTCTCGGAAAGCAAGTTTTTCGAAATCACTTACACTAGTTGATGTGAGATAAAAATACGATCAATACCAAGAAAAATGTTCTCTCCAGAGCTATACTTCATACCGATCCTTCTCTGTTATTAACATCTCGTTTTTTTCTGCACATTATATTCGGAGATAAGGGCGAAACTGCTATTTCTCCGAATATATTTTCAGCATACCTCAATTCCTACGTATAAAAACGCAATGGTATTCGTGTTTCTCTTCTCGAAGTAGATACCGAATTCCGTTTCGATTTTTGCTTTTCAGTAGTCGTTTCTCCCATCGACCTCCTCACGGAATAATTGCCGTAAAATGTATGTATACATTTATATTTCTAAAACCAATGAGCCATTACTTTGAAATGACCAAAGTAACGGCGCGATTGTCGCCACAGCAGTAAAAGAAGAAAATGACAGTCTTTGTAAATCTTTGTGGGTAGAAAAGAGTCGCTTCCCCGAAATATCTTTTTCATCTATCATATTTATAATGCATTTAACGTATGAATGTATTTAACTTTAACTAAATTGTATACCCACTTTATTTGACCGTTCTTACAGTATAAAAAGGTTTATACTTATGAACTTATATTCTTTTACTTTCCCCGAGTTATTTGTAATATTAACTGTGGCGTTGCAGTTTCAACTTAGGAAGCAAAAGGATTTATTGTTTAAATTGAGAAAATGTTTAAATTTCGCCACATTCATGTGAAATTATTTACACTTATTTAGTACAGTTTATCAATTAAAAAGTTCATAAACTCACCTGTTCCTCAGCCTGCATCGTCACAAAATCCCATTTGTGCTGCAAACTTAGCTTCAGACTACCTAAGGCTTCCTGCAAAAATATAATAAAAGTTTTCTAAGTTAATTTAATATTAGTTAAAATAAACCTAATTAGCTTGTTTCATGTAAATGAATGAATTTCATAAGTCGATCAAGAAACTTTATGGACAAGGTGGAAAAATATATCAATAACGAATGAAAGGTTTTAGCGTATTTTCATTTTTTCAGAATGAAAGATAATGAATGTAGAGATAGCATAAAACAAATAACATCAAAGTTAGACAGTTATAATTGAAAAGATCGAGATGAGGAAAAATAAGATGGTAAATCATATTCAAGGAAAAGAGTCTGCTAAATGGAGTCATAAAAAGGAGGATATAGCCGTAAAATGAGATAAGGAAAAGGGTTTCAAAGGATATCATTCAGGAAGGAAATACTTTCCATAACGCAAACAAAAAAGACCCTGGAAAGATTTTAATAGAAATCAAATAGTACTATAGTAATAGGGTTATACGACGGGCATCAACGATAAATTTTGTGAATTTATGATCCTTTATAAGGTAACTCAAAGCCAGATATCAATGTCAGAATTCTAAGAAAAAATAAACCCGTAGATCTCAAGTAAATTCTGCTGATGCCACACATAAAGAATGAAAACAAACAGAAAATTAAATAAAATGTAAAAGTTATGTTATCACTGTTTTTTGGAAAACGAGATGGCTCTAAAAAGGATTTTTCCGGTACTATAAATCATTTATTTTATTGGGAGCAGAAAATCAGATCGATCAAAGGGAACGTTGCTCGATTTATTCCGTATTTAGCGAAAGAAAACATTGTGATTCGATCCAATGAAACAGACACATTGATATTTATTAGGATGGAGAAAAATGGATCAGATAATATAAATAACTTCCACTACATTAAATTACAACGGAATATATAAATTTATCAGGCTCGCAGCCAAAACTTAAAATTCGTTTTAAATTGCACATATTAAGGTAAACCAATGGTATACAAAATCCTATATTTTTTAACCTAAGCAGATATTTTTTACTCTTTTAAAGACATGTTAACTACCTATGTAATCTGAGAGAATTAGAGACAATTCTAATAGAAAATTGTTCGACTTACCAACTCGTAGTCTTCAAGCCCATGTTTCTGCTTATTACGGAGGGAACGTTTTGCCAAATATATGGCGTACTCCACGTTGTCTGGACAATGGCTCTGCGAAGGCCAGTAGTATGGAGTCTGGTAAATAGAAAGCGGATATAAATATTTTCCGATATATATGAAATTTAAGTGAATGTGAGGGATATTTTAAGTTTAAACGAATGACAGTGCGCGATCGCTATACAGAACTATCAAAAAATATATTATAGCAAATTTTAGATTTGGCATTTGTCCTTTTTTTATCTCTGAGTATCATAAAGAAAAAAATCTCACCTACAAGCCGTCTTACCTGAAATCTGTAGAGGGAACTATCATCCTTTACCACAAGACTCTTAGTGTCCCCAACAGGGAAGAAGTAACCAGATTGGCAAAGAATATTCGCTAATCGCACCGCTTCAGCTGAAAATTAGAATCAAAATCTTAGATAGCATACGTCAAAATGGTTGATGAAGAATCATTTGTTATCATCGAAAATTCGCGACCGAAAAACCTGAGTTTCTGCATGCAATATTCCTCGTGCTAAGCACAGCCGGCTTTTTTGAACTTAACTTATATAATATATACGATAAATGCAATAAAAATATAATATATTATAGTAAAACTACAACACGACGATGAATGACAATATTACACTCTTTTTTGAGTAGAAAACATCGGACGTTAAGGTAATTAGGAATCTCACCTGAGTCTTCAATGTTCAGTCTTTCCATTAGCCACTCTATCAAGTCGTACCCTGAAAGAAATGGGATAAATTCGTCGTGAGTACTTATTAGATGCAACTTCGACACCACGATCGTCATCACATTATACATACCCATAAATGCGGATGGTATGGAAGTGAGAAAGAGCTTTTGGCTGCGAACGGGAACCCCCGTCTCGGGATCCTGCATCTCCCTCACCAAGGCCTCCATCTGTTGATAACGAGATGTGGATGAAATTTTAAAGACGGCGTTCCTTCAGCCAACCCTTATCTCCAGGGCTTTAAACCCGGCTCTCAAACATCATTACCTTCTCTTATCTTGGTTCCTTGGATCCGACTAACATGAGTAAAATTCTTTTCCCGCGAAAAAAAGCTAAATTTTTCTCGACGAAGATTATTTTCTTGACTAACTCGTGTAGACTGTTGATAAGAGAGTTTACAAAAACCAAGATAGAGCTCTTAAACCATTTACTGACGTTGCTTCTTTCATTGGCTTATAAAAGATAGGTTATTCAGTTAAGACGTTTAGTCATAAAGGAATATCTTGAGATATCTATAACCTAACACGTAGCTCAATAGACTCAAGAACCTCTCTCATAATTAGCTGAATCCGTCTTTTCATGCCAGAGCACAAAATTTTGTATGCACCTTCGTGTAACCAGTTTCCGCAAGGTGCATTTTAAATGTCCGTTCGTGATGTATTCTGTCTGGAGAGCCATTTTAACCTCGAGTCCTCCATCATTAGCCACCAATAACTCTATAGAGGGTATAGAGGCCTGATAGGCATGATGAAAAATGAGGTAATTTGCTTTCTGTTTGAATGAATTTGAATGAACCAGAATTTTAAGATTGGAAATCGTCCGGATAAAACAGCCAATGACTCTTTGAAGTACATATATTTGAGATTTTAACAAAAAAAGACAAATTAATGTTATCATTTAGCATAATTCATACCCCTGTACCTTTCGTATTATCTCATAAGCAAAACGAAGACTTGAGTAAACGAGAGATACAGTTTTTCTCTTTCCTGTACCGAAAGACAAATATAAAATTTTACGTTAATCGATACATGATAACAGGACTGGCATTTAGAATATTTCAGATAAACGAGCCTTGTAAGGCAAAACACGGCTTTATTAAAGGTAAATTTACTTTAGCCATATGATTGATCAATGTATGACTATCTTTTTTAACCATGTTCTCCCTTCGAAAATAACGATTTCCATGGAACTTTGTTCAATTTCAAACTAGAAATTCAGGAAATTTTTCGCAGCTAAAATTTATTAATTTCAATCGGGAGCATTGCCGCAATCCATCGGAATTCCCAAATCGATATTTATCCACGAATATTCGCAAATTCGCAGAACTCTTTGACTCATTCATTTCACCGTATGCTTTATCGTTCTCCGGCCTTTATTTAAACGATAATCTTAGCCCACTGGTATTCACATTATTTCCCCGTATATCGAACTATTATTCGCAGTTATGAGCGCTTCTATTCCATAGACAGTCTTAAACGACTCATAAATTACTCTGAGAACTGTGAGAGGGGTCATGACCTCAACGTCGCCAGCCAAAGCGATGCCTCCTCCTGCGAGGTCCTGAGACTGAACAAGATCACACATCCAGATTACACTTTCACGGATCAAACAGTTTCAAAGATCGATGTTGTTAAAATGCTTTAATCCTCTGGCGCTTTCGAAATCATCGTTCTAAAGGCTGAGCCATAAATTAATCATTACCCACCTTAGGCTTATGTGTCGTGCCATTAAGGGCACTCAAAATTTCAGCTAAGCCCGGATACAAACACACGTTCTCTTCGGCGGTTCCTTTTCCCTCGAGAAAGTCTATTATTGACACGTTAACGATCCGCTGTGACGTGGGATTTTGTATAATATCGAGTCCGCACGCTATGGCGTGCGAAAATGTGGAATTGAGGCGCTAAAATCTGAAGTGGGCATTAACTACACGAACTGAACGCATAATTTCAGTTTCAAGCGCATAATGTTTCGAACATGATGGAGGGAGAGATTTCCGGAGCGAAGGGAAAAAGGATCGGTTTCCGTCGATTGCTCTTTCGAATTTCCGCCGTAACCTTTTAAATTGCTTAATATTCAGGAGGAAATTTATTGGGTTCTTCGGTCCGGAGTGGAAATTAAAATATCCGGACGAGTGAAATTGATCGTTTTTATTAATGAAAGTTTTCGAGCATAAACTGTCTCTAAACGGTTACTCTTCCCTGCTCATAAATTATTCATCCGCATCTTGAATGAATATTTAGCGGTGGAATCAAAGGTTGTGGAGGACACAGGATTCTCTCGGGGCTGCGATACGGGGCTCGGATGAACATATGAATTCGTAAACCCCGTGCCCACAAGTCGGTTTGGGTCTAAAAAGACAGAGAGATATGGCTTAATAAAACAGCCGTATTTCTGTCTTTTTGTGCTCATATCTACCCGCGTAAAATCCCGTCAATAAAATCCCGGCTCAGGTAGATCTGATGTATCAGCTTCCTAACAAAAACTCATGATTTTTAGTTTTGCTCCAGAAGCCCCGCACACACACGAATTTTAAATTTAGCAATCGGCGATTGAAAATAAACGGACAAAAGAATTAATTATTAATTTTTTTCAATTACTATTAAACTTGCCGTGTTTTTATCGAAATATAATCATGACCTGTGATCTTCTCGTGTAAAGCTGAGTTACAATTGATCATAGAAGCGTTTTTAAAAGATTTATATTAGATAAGTGGTGTATCAACATATGGTTTACGGTATATGAGTGGTACTTTTTCGGAAAGAGGACCTTCAATTAATTCTCTATTATTCGTTCACGAATTTACTTCCATGGATACCGCATTAACATCATAAAACCTTTAAAAGGAGAGAAGATAAACCCGCAATTTTTATCATCCCACTTTGAGGACATTTCTACATAATATGTAACAAATTGGATTTATCTTCGTATCGAACTTCCAAAAATATTGACCCCTTATCCAAGAAAAATATTAATCACTATGCAAAGGTGGAACGATTTAACAGAAATCAAGGCTATCGATTTCCTGGAGATATTTCTCAGGCGACCATCGAGCTTATATAAACCTTGAAAGCGATGAATTAAATTCCCATTGCGGATGAGCATTTAAAAAATATTCTGCATAATATAGCCTCGTGTTGAAATTTTTGAGTTCATAAATGCTCACTTTCTAGATTACGTTAATGCTGACAATATACGAATCCGACTAAATTCCGCATTTCCTCACTTTTAGGAAACGTTCCTCGCACCGAAGTCTATGTGCAGAGGACGTATCTTCAACAAATCTTTCGATGAATCTAATATTATCCAGCATCAGTTTATATAGCGTCCGTTCATCTCGAACCAATCAACCGACCTGAAATTGGACCCGCAAAATAAATTCATAACGCGACAATTGGTCTCGACAAAGAGTTAACTTTATTGATCGACCATTCTGATCTTGGGTCACCATTATCACCATTGTTGTTATCGAAGGAACGTGACGATGCAATGGCGCATGAAGCTTAGAACGCTTCCTATAAATAACTAATATAACTGCGTGAAGAATTTTTAGTTTCTCAAATTGGTTCCTCAAATATATTGGACGCACACATAATGGACTTTCTTCTAATTCAATTATTTATGTTGATCATAGTTTCGATTAGAGTTAAGTTTAGGTTCAAATTTGTTTTTAAATTGGTTAATGGACATCAATGTATCAATTAAAATTTTCCTTTATGTAATCTGTAAATTATGGAGTGATCTGGATATTTCAAGGGTTCGGAATTAACGTAATTTTAAGTTGATCACACTCGTTTTACGAAATCTACTGAATAACTCAAGTTCTCTGAATATTTATCGATAAATTGAAGGTGCCCTCGATAACTAAATGCACTTTAAATATGAAAGGCGTAAATGCACAACATTTTCACTTTAGCGGTTCATATCGTAATATATTCCCTTACTTTGCAAACCGTTTCTATGATCATTTCTTGATTAATAAAATATATTTCATTTGTCTTTCGATACAGGAAAGGAAGAAAATATCTTCAATTTACCATTTTCTCAGTCATGTTTATGGCTGTGGTAATAAGAAAGTTACTGGATACTGAATGAATGGCATTCAATTTGGTCGCTCCTAACTGAATGGTATGTAAGGTGTTGGGTTAGTGGGTCATGGTGCTGCCCTTGCATGGATTTTTCCACTTACAGTTCTAGTTCAAAGAGGAAAGAAAGAGCAAACTTCCCCAATTCTCAACTTGCCTGGTCCCATTCTCTATATAGAGATTTTGGTAGCTAATGGGGGAGTGCTTGAAATTAAAAAAAAAAAGTTCCGGGACAAATACTGCTCAGACTTTGATAATGTAGTGCAAGGATAAAAAATCTTCAAGGCTCATCTACGCTAAGGAACGGAATCGCTCCAATAATATTCATTCTCTTCTCGATAATAAATAATATCACGGAATGAGTTATAATTAATGTGATCGGAACTTACTTTGTGGAACGCTTTGACTAAATAAAAGAACACGGAACTCGTATTTTCCACAACGTTTTCCATAAACAACTGGTTTCGGCCCAACAGCTATCATCAGGCGATCTACACTGAAAAAAGCAAACAAACAAACATAGTGTTTTCCATGTAGATTTCCTGATGATGGCTGTTGGGCGGAAACCGGTTGTTTATCAAAAACATTGTGGAAAATACGGAGTTCGTGTTCCTGAATTTAATTCAGAGTTATGTTTGCTCCTAGCTATAACTCAACGAACTCAAGGCAATGCAGTACCCGAAAGAGACTGACAACAAATTTTTACCCCATAGAAGATGGTGACGGAATTAAATTACGAATCAATTATGTAATAGAAAAAATTAAACTCAATTATACCCGTCTTAATAACTCAGGCTAACACACACATATGTTGAACCCGCATATCCATGCGAAAGAGACTGACAGCGAACTTTTACCTCATAATAGATGGTGTTGAAATTCAATTACGAATAAATTCTTTAATAAAAAAAGTTAAACTCAGTTATAGCCTACTTAATAAATCAAGGCTAACACACAGGTATGTAAAACCCGCATATCCATGCCAAGAAAAATCTGTCAGTCGGAACTCGAACCCGGGATTTTGGTGTAAGAAGGCTATCTAAGAACTCCGCCACCGAGGTCGGCCGTTGTGTAGACATACGACGCAAAAGTATGACGAGATAATTATATCTGAAAGTTAGAAAATGAAGTAGGAACTTACCTTCGCGAAGACCAGAGGCCTTTGGTGCATCTCCGAGTCCATAGGATCCATTTTGCTGTTCTATGGAAGCTCTTCGTGAGACGAATCCACCACTCTTGCTTGCTCTTCAATGGAAACTGTTTGGGAAAGCTCCTTCCCCTAGTACTCCCATCTTTGAAGGCCAGCAACTGTCCCGAAGTCTCGCAAGTGTACGGAGAGGAGTCTCGCTTCAGTGGCTGCTACGAAACATCCCAGTGTATTCCTCCAACGCCACATCTTTATTTACGTCTGGCAGGAAGACTCCCAAAGTTTCTGCAATAACAATGATAAATCACGTGCAGCAGATGCGAGGAAACTGCGATCCGACAACACAGCCGGTCCGCAAAATAGCTTTATAAGGCAAGGGAAATCAGATAAGAGAGATTTTTGAAATTTATTGCAGCTTTATGCGCAAGCAAGGGTTCGCACAAAGGCGCATGCGATGCCTGGAGCCATTGAATCTAAAAAAGCACTCTCTCGCCTGCTGCCGTGTCTGGAGTATTGCTTAGTCGCCATAGGCAAAGGTTGAAAGATTTGCTTGTCTAGTGGAACTGCGGCAAATTATTCAAACGGTCGATGATGATTTCATAACGACAAATTGAGGGTATTACGGGAAAAGAGCATACAACCCGAAATGGTTAACTGATATAAAAATAATAATAATTTTATACGTTTATGAGCAATAAAGATCGCGAAAATAATCGTTTCATAATTATATTTTTGTGCAATAAAATTCTGGAACGGTACAATATTTGTGTCATTCTTTATATTAAACCTGGATAAGTTCAACTAGGTGTCACCTGTAAGAATCGTCTTTATTCATGCGTTAAATGATCGAATATTGCTATTGCGTCATATCCAAAGAAATAAAATTTTGTTTTTATTCTACGTTAATTTATTGTCCTAATATAAGTATATAATAATATTAGCGAAATTTTAATTCATTTTCTAGGAGTTGATTTCCCAGGTTTTTGGATTTAATTCTACTACTTATACCCATTTGAATTAGTTACTTCATTTAATTAAACTCGATTTAAATTCAATCAAAATTCAATTACAATGAAAAAGATTTAAACAATTCTAAGTTCGTAGAATTCGTCGTTTGAGAACTATTCTCAGAATAATTACTGTTTCATGCTTATATCATAGTTCTCTAGCTTTAATCTTCCTCAATTTTCCTTCCCTGATTGCCCTTTGCCCCTTACGAAACGCTAACCAGCTTCGAAGCTTCAAAATTAATCTCTATTATGAGTCGATATTTAGTGTTAGCGCTGTATTAAGAGCGCCGCACGTGCATTAGCCTACATTTCGGCTTCCAGAAATTATATCCACCTCACAGACGCTCGACGTGTGCAAGCGTCAAAGAGGAAGACAATTTTCTAACGGAACTCAATTTCGCACAGATTGAGTATCTCATAAACTGTGATGTATTTCTAATTCTCCTCCTCAACTCAATCGCAAATCGAGTCAAAAACAAAAATTTAACTCATCCAAACAACATGACTACAAAAATATTAACCCAGGTTTCCGTTCTTGCTTACCATAAGCCATGGGTTTCATCCCTTCTGAATGATTTAATTCTTAAGTTTTCCCACAAAACATCTCTGCTATAGTCGTTAGCTACTTTGTTTTTGAAGGTATGATTAACCAACGAAGTTAAATTCCCTCAGGACTGGATGGAAACTGGTATTCGCGGATTGATTGATCGATTGTTCTGTACCGTACAAGATTGAACTATCTCTCATACAGTTTTTTGTGGACCTGGAGCGATATGTTGCTCTCAGATGCAACGTAAACTCTTATTTCGCTCGATAAGAATGCTCTCTTCCTTTATTGTTAAGAATTACATATTTTCAAACTTAAGGGCAACATAAATTACATTTATCATTCTCAGGAAAAATTTTTTAGAGATTTTCCATCTGATAATAAATCATTTTTGAGTTAGAGGCTCTCTGTGCAATCCTATTTTGTCTTCGTTTGGTGATATAAGAGATTATTAGGAAAAGAAAGCTGCATTACTTTTTGCGTTTGAGGAAAAGAAAATCAGTAAGACAAGATTAGGTGATACCTACACAACGTAAGACGGTGTAATTTAGATAACACAGTACATTTATTTTTCACGTGAGATTGGACTGCAATCAAAGAACTCCGATTATATTTTCATATCATCATATTATTCTATGTATTATAGGTATCGCTTGAAATCCTTTAGGAAAATATTACAATAATACACAGGATAATGTATTAATATTGAATATTATTAGTAGCTTTTTAACAGCCTTTGGCATCCACAAATGCTTGTTACATAGCAACAGTGGGTCAGATACCCAATATCTTACACGAAAAAACATGTTCTATGAATATATATTAAACTTTTTGCAAATGATTTGCCATCTATCCTAAACTTATTAATATATCCTATACTTATTAATACATCCTATATTAATGTATCCTAAACTTCAATTAATTATAACATTCGAATGCCTAAATTAACCAGCGGCTTCTAAGTTTGTGATCAATGAAATCAGGGGCTAAAATGAATGAACTGTTCTTATGAGAATTTTTAAAGTTACTGTTATATTTCTCACTATCTTAAAATCGATTCCTCTACAAATATATTTCTTGATATGGACCTACGCTTCGGTTTCTCTCGTCCAGACATATCGTCGATTCCACCACTAATGAAATTCACACACGTTCTCAACAGCTGTTTCTGACCTCGAGTATGAGTAAGGTGTTTCGAATCTTAAATTCCAAGTCCAGGTTAACTGAGAAAGCCCAGGTTAACTTTGTGCGAACGGAAACTTGAAAAGCTCTCCTAGAACCACCGATAAAATTAAATTCTGCAACCGAAAAATATTACCGCGAGTTATTGATTTCGCTGTTTGCACTATTACTCGCAGTTCAAGATTATATCCCAGCGGAGATCGATGCGGAATTCCCATACAGCTCTACGCTTTCTATTTTTATTAAATGATAAAATCAAAATTGCGTCTTCGGTGACATCATTAATAACCCAATTAAATCAGCATATTGCACGTTCAGCCATAGTCAGAATCCTTGAAAAAAATGCCCGTGCTTAACCTTTTCTAGGGCGCTGACTAATTGAAAACAAATATAATAATAGATAGGTTCTTTTTAAAGGAAAAGTACCAGCGAAACGCGAGTTCAGAAAGGAAAAACTGACGAATCCTTCTTTATGTTTATAACTCTGCGTATATTGAAATGTATTGTATGCAGAAACATTTTATTGTTCCCTTCGATTTGTTTCTGAAGGTCGTTCAATTTTAACGAAAGGTGTAACACGTTTATAGTTTCAAGAAAGGTCATGTTAAATTTCCATTAATTAAACCAGGAAGAACCACGTTTGAAGATAAATCACTTCGGCATGAGTCTCGATATCTAATACATGCGTGCAATACTAAATTATAAATACATTATTTTGCTTTAAATGTCATATTTTCCATGGAAACATAAATTTCGGTTTTTGCGATTTATCGATAATGTTGCTTAAAACGATTTAAAATCAATAAAAGCTGTGTAAGTCCCTATTTATTAAGGAAATAAAATTTGTAACTCCTTAAGAATCTCATAGCAATCGATTCAGAATCACTTTTCTCGTTCATTTTACGATATGACCGTTTCCTTATCAAGCCAAGTGAAACAATGTACAGTTGGTTTTGGTTATTTCTTCTGCATTTATTCACATTATTCATAAATTTATATAATGATAGTATGAATTGCGGCCAATAAAAATATATAGTATATTAACGAAAACCAACTTCAAGGATGAGGTGACAGACAGACGTAAAGTGAAATATAAAGATGATTTTTACGTCAGATCTTTCTTAAGAGATTTCTTAGGAGTACCTACATCCAAAAATAGTCGCATCCCTCTTAAAAGCGAACGTAACGCGTTTACATCGCCAAAAAATATTACTCCTCTCTTATTTCCAGTTATTAGTCCTTCTTATTCTATTTATACTTTAATAAATTAATTTTAAATCACGATTCATTATGTTCAAACATAACTAAAAAACCTTAAGTAGTTTGCCAGTAGGTAACTATTATGTTATTACATAAATCAATCTTCACCAGAATTGCTTATATGAGCTGCATGGGTTGTTAAGGTGACCACAAATACACAAATGACAAAGATGAGCATTGTAGTCAATTTCGACTTAAGTTCATTTCTGTCACAAATAAAGCAAAATGTATCAGTTAGTCAAGCATAGGACATAGAAAACTCTTTATAGAAATAATTCAGAACTATTTCAAGTACTAAACTACTATTGCAAGAATCGTATCATCGCAGTCTGCAGTAACTAGATATTTTACCGACTTTTTTGAAACTTTGATAAATAAATATCTGTCAAGATCATATGAAACAAATGTCGAATCTCCAACCCTTATCGTATCCTCTATGGTCGTGGCTTTTCATCTACAGTTTCCAAAAGTACATACAATAAATATAAAATGAATACAAAAATACAAAGTGCATTTGTACAATAGCATGGGATAAATCTATGATAGGTGGATTAAATTGCGAGCAGAGATCAAAGAAATGTGACATGCACGATGGAAAGGCTAGAAAAAAAGATAATTTGGACTTCAGGTACAGTAACAGAACTCAATTGACCCTGATACAAAGACAAAAAATTGAGAATTGGAGATTTTCAATAATTTGATTGGAAAATCTATAGGATTGGGGTATGATGGTGGAAATCTGACGTAAGGACACACATTTTTTGTCATGCTCTTATTCTTGGGTTTGATGAAAATACGTGGGCTTTATTAATATGAGATTTAAGATCATACAGAAACAGAATGGACAGTTACCGAGGATAATGTTGTTAGATATGAGGAAAAGACAGGAAACATATAAGAAAGATTTTCAAGCAATAAACTGAGAAAGAAATAACTATTCAGCAAAAAAATAATTGAAAAACGAGCTGAGTTTCTAAAGAAAGAGCTAAATGTAATAATTTAAAAAAATGGCTGTAACATGGTCACAAACTGCAGGTGTAATTGTGATACAATATTTGGAAAATGAACAGATAGAGAAAATTATTATCTTTGTTTGAGGATGATGTAATAAATTTAGGAAAAGAGAATCAGTCGAAGTAGTAGTGAGGACGTATTAAATCCATTTGAGATACTAGAAAGTCAAATGAGTAGTGCGTTCGTTTTTGGGAAAGCTGTCCCGTATGGAATCCCATATATCCAATCCCATATACAAAATGACTTCAGCTATCGAAGAACTTCTGGGAAAACTAGTACTAATAAATCTATTTTCGAAAGGAAAATCCGTTTCCTTGGACAGGGATTGTGGAATGAAGAACTATCCACGACCAAATTAACGTCAAAGAAGACAAAGAATAAAGATAGAGGGTGAACATAGTATACTTTCTGACCGAAATTCTAAAAACATTCGCCTAATAGACTATGGACGTGATATGAGTGGTGATAAGTAATACTTTTGCTGTAAAATTATTGCCCTTTTCGATATATTCGAGTGATAAGAAAAAATAAACATTTTGGCCTCTGCTTTCCAAATCATTCGAGAGGTCGGGAAACAAGTTCGACAGCACACATTTCCCGATACAAGCAGACAACATTAGTGTACTATGACCTAGATTCGTAGATTCGAGCATTATGGCCGAATACATCCCCTACATCTGAAATGAAAAATGTCAACATGTATCTATGGAAATGAGAGAACAAGATATTTTCGAATGAAGTCGAATTAGAATCTTAAAACGAGAGCTTTTTAGTGTGGAAAATAGAGTTAGTTCTGGAAGATTCTCGGGATTAAGAACGGAGGGTGAGTGACGTAAATGCCTGTCGTTGCGTGCAGTCGCAGAACGTGATCCATATCAAAACCGTTCGTAATCTGGACCAAAGTTGTGCTCGAGAGCATACCGTCGATATTTCAAACGCAATTTAATAATCGATGGCTAATATTCAAAATTGAATTATTAGCTCGGTTCTACAGTCGATGTGGGGCTATCAAAGAAGAATTTAGCTATTAGATCGGTGGCTAATCATTCACTATTAATTATTAGCTACCGATATTTCTGCACAATTTCCGATTTACTTTTAACGGAAAATTAATTTGTTTGCTCTCTATTCTTGATGTAGAAAATGTGTCTATCGGAAATAAATATGCCTTTCATAATTATAAAACATAGAATATAAGAATTCCTGCAATATTTACTAAATAAGCACATAAACAATAATAAAAAGCTCATGCTGAGCGGTGCTTATTTGAAAGTTTAAGAATGAAAAGGATTGAAAAAACGGAAAAATAAACAGATTTATATTCCAAAAACCACTGATTCACATGAAAGGTCAGAACACATAAACTTTACATAATCAGTAAACATTTCTTGAATATCATTTTAATCACGCATTCTCTGCTAATTCTCAGTGAAACATTACTATTCTCTGTCGAAGAAAAACCTGCTTCGAAAAACAAACCTTATTTTCTAAAAGCTTTGACGTCTTTGCTTATTTATCATTTGTGATTTTTCAATCTCGAGATAATCGTTTGATTGGGTAGCCTGTTACGATAGAAATTTTCCGAAATACAAAATAAATTATAAAAAAGGAAAGAGCGTTTTGTGCCCTTTCTGCCCGGAGAAAAGTCCTCTTCCCCACTTAGGAGAAGGGTCGAGCGATGCCTTTATTTATAGATTCTGCTGATGTGGGGCTACTATATTTAGCTCCGTCTACAATTATATCATTTATGTACTTTAATATCAGCATCTTCCGTGTAGGAATTATTTTTCGCTGTTCGAATTCGAGAATTAAATGCACAAATACAAATGAGAATTAATCCACTAATACATACCAGAGGTTGAAGACCCTCATCGTTCATGCCTCGATGTTCATGCATTCTGAAACGTATTCCATAAACAGTTGTTCAAAGTATTCAATGATGGATAATAATGATCAGTCATTATTCTTCTGGCTATTCTTTTAGTGCAATAGAATGCACAGGTAATATTAATAGAACTCTAAAAAGCGATAAAATTTTCGTGGAAGATGCTCGTAGGTAAAGAACCCTCCATGAGCCTCGAATTCCTAATTAGCGAATTCATCATAAATTTAGTTTTAGAGCTTGCTGTTGAAGGAGCGTTCTGTGAGGATTTATCCTGATAGCTCCACACATTGCATAATACCATTAATGTGTTCCTAGTGATATAATTATATAATCTAAATCAAGTGATGTAACTTTTAACTATCGGATAATTTTTTAGAGAAAAATTAATTTAGCTGATTTATTATTTTTAACTTTATTCTTTTTAAGGCTGTCACTACTGCGCTCATGCACTAAATATACTGTTGATGAAAAAATAACAATGAGTTATAGCCAGCCACTGAATATAAAGATGAATCCTTCACCCTGAAAATTTTTCAGTATTCAGTTACGAGGTATAAAATATGGTTAATGATGAATATGCAACTTTATCTTCTCGTGCGCCAAAATATCACTTGTAATTGCTGATCGTATCGTGCACATTTTTTTAACCCTATGTCTTGTTATTTTTCGTATTAACTTTTAGATTAAAAATGCTCAGAGTTATATAGAACTAACGCCGTGAGTCTATCCTGTGATGGTTAGTCACAACAATAGAGATGAATTCTTCCCCGTTTAGCTGGAGCAAAATTAAACAGCATATCTACTATCAGTACGTAGTCTATCTTGATTGCGCAAAATTTCCATGCAATACTATGCAAAATATTTTTACCATGCAAAGAATGCGTAACTTACGTCTTTCCACAAATTCTTCCATACAACTATGCACTGAGGCTAAAAAACAAATACGCTCAATCTCCAGGGACACCAGAGAGCAGACGGATGAAATCCGACAGCAGACGATCGTCACAATTGTCAGCAGGAGGATTCGAAGTGAGTTGTCAGTTTAAATCACTTAGTAGATATGTTTGCATTAGATATTTCTCAATAAATTGCAACTCAGCACAGGTATTTTGCTGGGCGCAATTCACCTATATTTTCGTATGCCTGCTTATGACTCCTACAACAGAAAATGCGACACTGTTCCTCCCGCCTCCTGTCGGGAGAAGGGGTGGTAAATCGATGGTGATTCGAAGATAATCCGGGGAAGTGAAAAGTTTTGCCGCTGGGGGACACCACTGCCTGTGTCAGGCAAATGGAGAAGGGCGCGAATTTGAAATACCAATTTCATTTCTTTTGCCAATTAAGCTTTGTTTATTTTCAGCTACAAAACATCTATATAATTGAGATTTATTTATTTTATTTATGTATTTGAGATTTTAATAATAAGTCTAGTTAGCAATTTTAAACTACGATTCCAAACGAAAAGTTTTTGCGGATTAACTTCAAGTTGTCATGAATTTTCCTGATAATTTACGAGGGGGAACATACGAACAGCGTTTCTTAGTAAATTCCTACAAAATCCTACATTTTCTTTTTGTGTTCAACAGTTAAGTTATTGTATTTTCGGAAAACATTCAGAGACACTTTGACAGACTGTGAACACAAGAAATTCGGTTCACAGTCAAAACTTTTGAATGATGATTTTCAGTCCACTCATAATTAAATCGATTGTTTTAAAATTCATGATCTGAACTAAGCGTAAATTGATTTTATTTATCTTTTAGAAGGAGACTTTAAGCTGAGATTCGACTGACCTTTGCAACCGATTGTAAATTCAATCTATTTAAAGTTGCATATATTTGTAAACTAATGGCCGTTCATTGCACACAAAAGAATGATTTGCTTTCTGATTACCCATTATATAAGAACTCGTTGCTAGAAGGCTGGACTTAGATGACAGTTCTGATACGAAAGTAGGAAAGGCTTGTTTCGTCGTTTCGTGCGTAATAGCATAGTCGGCGTTGCCAATGGCATCCTCAGAAATAAAACGTCGATGTGAAATTCTCGCTGGTATATAATTTTTGCTTTTATACCTTTAATACTTCAGTATGTTTAATGGTCGTTGAGCTTCATAATTATGTTTTCTTCCCTGTAAAAATTTAATTTGAAGTGAAAGAATAGTGAGGAGCTTAATGATCTAGCGATATTTCTTTCCGCATGTTCATTAAATATTTGTTGACATTGGCATTGCTGAAATTAAATGACGTGAATCCTTTTCATCCGTATTTAAAGGATCCTATCTTTGAAAGTTAGAATCGATTTAATCAATTACTTTCGCGAATTTAAATTAACGAGAGTGAATAATAGCTAATGAATGTGATTAGAAGATCTTATATAATCACCAATGCCCGAACCTCTACGTTTGTAACTTGAGTCATATGATAGGATTAGATTATGCTATGTAAATATGAATGTATTTTTAGTTTCTTAGTGCATCATAATAAACATTTACATGGTCTAATAAGATATTTAAAGTTCTAGTTGAAGTTGGTAAACCTGTTTCCTTACAGCTGTCTGAGTAACCTCGGAAAGATACTGCGGTTCAAGTCCGTTCATGTGAGTGATTAAATGTCTGGCTAGTCCTTATTGCCAGAATGATTGATCATGATTTGTTGCTGCCCAGTACTCTTTTTTATTTAGCAATGAGGACTTGATCATTCTTACCGAAAATGTGGGTGAAACCCCAAGAAATACTTCTAGCCAATGCGTTGTGGTAAGTCGAACTGGCTCATTCACAATCGTTATAATAGCACACCTTATCTTTCTTCATATGTTAACTCAATTCTGTGGGTCTATTTGATTGATTTCATTAATTTGATTTTCCTTCTTAGTTAGGATCTTACCTTTGCATCTTTTTATAAGGTTATCATGTCATCTTACTTCAATAATTAGAATATTTTTTCTCTTGACAGCTTTATTTACAGCTTTGAATTATTTACCACCTTCGTTTTAATATTTCTCGAGATAACTGAATGCCAACTACGATGTTCCTTTGTTCTCTATGAATTTGGATCATTTTTAATGGCAATATATTTTACTTAGGTGTTAAATGCGTTCAAACTCCCATGGGTCTTCAATCCATGTAGGGTTTGGTAGAGAGCATGCATTGTGTTAATTGATTTTAACTGATCTTTGTGCTGCCGTGTTAGTACATTGATTTTTATAAAGGTATTATTATATTTACGTGACATCGCCTTCATTAGTAACTTATATTTTTCCTTCGAAGGAAGTGGAATGATTTGAGATATACGATAAAGTAAATTATCATTCAAAATTAAAATTATTTGATTCCGCAAAGATTCTAACTCAGATTTGCGGACTCTTATTATTTTCTCAGTGAAATGAAGCAGTTAGCAGACTCCAGCTCTTAACATTTCTCTAATAATTAAAAAAAGTGTTCACAATTTTCAGGGTTGACGAGCTACGCAGTCCTCACTTTATTTTACAAAGACGTCGAGGGCATGTGCCTCCTCCCAAAGAAAAGGAAGATAAAGGAAGGGAACGTGAAGCTGGCAGAGGACTATCATCTTGGTTGGTTGGTACCTGGGATAGTGTGTTTGATACAAAACCACCCCCATATCGTATACTACATCATACTCCACACTCGGAAATATATCACTGTAAGTTTATTTCACTCTGATTATTAAAGTGCTCTGTTGAATTGTTAAGCAATATGCTTTTTTAGTTATAATCTCTGATTGTGTATTTTATCAAATACATAAAGTAGATGGTCATTTTCCATGAATATCATTTATGTCTAAAACCTACTTAATATTTTTATAATATATATATAGTGTGCATAGATATACGCATACTAAATTATGCATTATATGTGATTAAATCCGTTTTTTTACATTCATACTATTAATAATCTCATACTTTTCAATGTTTCCCCAAGAATCCATATCTTTATGCTTCTATTATGAAATGATTATATTTAGATCTCTACCTTTAGTGTATTTTTATCTGCAGCATTAAGAAGTAGTTACTAGAAGTAAATGAATAAATTGCTTGTAGAAAAGTGGTAATTTGTTGTCAGTTTTATATGGTATCCTTTCTTGCACAGAATTTAGCATTCCAGACATCTTTGTTCTGAATTATATCAAACTTTGCAAAAATTGCAAAAAATTAATATATACTCATATGGGATTCAGTCACTGACCCAACATGAAAGACACCTACGTAGGACTTCCCTCTAAAAGGAATGTAGTGCCATGGACTTAATTTAGAGTCTAATAACAGAACTAAAAGTAAAGACCCAGGTCACTTGTTTACCATTATATTTGCGGTTTGTGTCAATAAATTTTTTACTGTTATTATTTGAAATTAAATATCATTTCATGAAAGCCTCCATGGTTTAGTATGAAGTATATCACATTAGAAAGAAGTTCAATGATAAGTAACCACATTCCTTCAAAAGATAGTTTTTCTTGGTAAATCTTATGTTTATCAGCCTACTTGTATTGAAAGTTTTACTGGGAAGATTTACCTATTATTATGATTTCAATGCAATATGTATACATTCAAACTTTCCAGTGGTGTCCCATGGTCTAACTATTGGTGAAGTGAGAGCTGATTGGGACTGGCTTGAAGGACATGTCTCCCCAACACTAGATGTTTTAGAATCTGAAGAAGAAGCGACTGAATTTGTCTACTGCAAAATAAATTCTGTTCTTGCTGGTTCATCCCCTGAGCTTAAGGACTCATTAACAGCAACTGTTACTGGAGGACCAGGAGGTATACTTTACTTATATCACTTTTAATATTTTCAGTTTCTCTGTTGGCATCCTTTCTACAAGAAATATTTTTTTCTTAGTTAGCTTTGAAGCTGTAAAGTTAAGAATTTTAATAATAAATGTCGTCAAATGATCACATTTCAATGATCAATTTCTGTTATTTATATCCTTCTTTTTTCAACTTTATCCTTTATGAATATCCTATTATTTACCTTTATACTTGTTTTTACTGAAATATTTCATTTTTGAAATAAAGATATTTAATTATTGCTACGAAATGTATGAATCCTTTTAAATATACAAAGATATTTACTAGCATTTCAATTTATATCTTTCTCTATCTGCTGTGAATTACTCTCTCATATGTAGTCAGTCTTTAGAGTCCACTGACATTTCATGTGTAAATCCCAACTATACAGTATTAATAAAGATCCATGATTTTTTCAAGTTAATCAACTTAATTTTCTTTTACAGACCAGGCATCAAAAGCTTTTAGAATGGCTGCATATAAATTTCACCGCCTTTTCAACATGCCTACAGATGAGAAGTTAGTCAACTATTATTCCTGCTGGTGAGTTCTTTGCTAAGCATATGACCTATCCTTTCTTCTTTTATTTTCCTTCATCAATAAGAATTCATTTATAGAAGATTTATTTTTATTAATCATTTGAAGATTACTTTCCCATTTCTAAAGTGCTTCATTGAACTTTTACCCATAGTATCCATTTGTTTGAATAATTTATAAATTAATTTAAACAGATATTTTGCTCTTTGAAAAGTTCAAAGTTCTTGTTCCCATTTAATAATAGATAGTAATATTTAGTGATGTTAGCATATTGTGATGGAATTAAGACTATTGGGCTGTTCAGATGTGTTCTATTTTGATTATTTCAGTACAAAATTTATCTCATCATTGGCTGCTTTTGATTGTTGTTCTGCTGTTACTATTCTTTGTTTTATTTAAATAAACCAGAGTATTATGTGCCATTTGTTTTTAATATTATATCAAAAACCCTTTTGATTCAATGAAAATAATAAGTTATAAAGCTAAAGTAAATGAGTATTCCATTGGTCTTTCTGCTCTATCTAAATTTCAGATAAAAACTATTTTCTCATAGGTTCAGCCAGTTCAATGGCCTTTGTAGCCTAATTTTGGCCCTTTAAAAAAGTCTTATGAATCACAAAAAAGGAGTGTATAAGGATGTACTTTTTTATACCTACTAATTTAATCAATATTGTGACTTATTTCAGTCAGACTTTTTTACTTAACTTTTATGTAAAATATTGGTTATAATTCAGACTTACTTTTGGTCAACTTTTAGCCTAAATATTAAAGACGTTTTAATATGGTCAAGAGCCTAATTGAAATTATTTTTTACTCCTTCTGTACAGTTACTGGAAAGGAAGGGTCCCTAGACAAGGTTACTTGTATCTTTCAGTTGGTCATGTTTGTTTTCATTCACAAGTACTTGGGAATGAAACAAGACTTTGCCTCAGGTGGTCTGAAGTAACTGCTGTTGAACCTACAACTTCATATCTTTCTATCTCTCATGGAATCCGTGTATCTACAAAGAAGGCAGAAGTAAGTCATGAAAAGATCTTATTATACTTCATGCTCTTATATAATTTCAATTGCATTTATTTAAAAAACTCAATATCTTTGTGGTCAATTACAGTTTCTTAGATTTTGTGGGATTATTAGGGCATAATGATGCTTTCAGTTCTTTTAGTATTATATTTCATGATAACTTATCATTAAGCATGAATAATAGTATAAAATAAGTGATCTTAGTTATGGCTTATAGGCAAAAGTACAAAATTTTCAATTTGATTTTGTTTGAGTGACTCTTTCATTACCTTATTACTTAATGGGAGGGTAGAACATGTAATCATTTATTTTCTTTATAGGGATATATTGAACTCACTGGTTGCATTTTTAACTGAATTGGGCCAAATATAGCCTGCAGGCCTACCTAAGTAGATCTGTTCTTAAGTCAGAGTAAAAAATTACTGTTTAAATGGGCTAGAACATAATTTAATTTCTTAGTGGCAATTATTAAGTTTTTTTTCCAAATTCCTTCCATTCATTCTATTTCAAAATCCAGCATGTATCAAATTTGCCGATCTTTGCATCAAATCTTTCTTCTTGAATGCTTCTCTTCAAAGCTTTGTTGTTCTTATAAAATGTGTTGTATAATAATTGTTTCTGTTGTTAAGTTATTGTTCTGTAATTTATACTGAACTTATTCGTCTTTCTTGTAGCATCAGTTTGGTTTGTTTCTTCATCATTCTGAAACATTGGGACTGATGCAGCAGTTGGCAAATTTAGCAATGAAAGGTTTGATTGAAAGAGCGCAATCTCTTTCCATTCGAGGAGGTACAGGAACATTAGGAGATGGGTCAGATCCATTTGCAAATTCACTGTCATTATTGGATGAATCTTTAGAAGACCGAGAACTGCTCAGTAAATTGAGGTACTTTTCATATTTCCCTTCTTTTTCTTTGTGTAGCTTGTGAAGCATGATTTCTATGTTGTACATTTCATTCTTTTTGATAAATGATTGTATTATTTTTCTATATTTTGGTAAGAGCATTGATGTTGATAAGTTGCCTTTTGGTGCATTTTTTGCCTGAAGAATATTTTAATTTGAATAGTTACCAAACTCATCTTTTGAAAAACCATGTTATAGTAAATATTGTAAAACTTGTGTAAATCTTAAATTATCATTCTTCAATAATAACACATAATAATGATGTATAAAACATGAGCCTCTGAATTGGTAGTAATTAGTGATGTTTGTGTTTCTTGAATAAGATTTCCACCCTGTCTAAAGATGTATTTCTGATTGGAAAAGTGATGCATTCAAAACTTTTTCAACATCAAATTTTCTATTATTCCTCTCTCTCACCTCTAATAGAGAAGTGTAGTCTTACATAATATTTTACATAATTCTCAAATATCTGCAGATATCTTAAATTTTGTCTCTTTATTGCTGAGTTCTTTTTAGTATAAATATTCTTGAAATGTGGTTTGCTTTTATATTTGTGTCTCTGAGTATTTCATGTAATCTCTTATTGATAGAAGTCTCTTTGTTTCCATAGTAAGAACCCTCCTCAGGCACCATCTCTTCTGAAGCGCAGCTTAGATGCTCGTGCCCGTTCTGAATGGGTTATAAACCGGTTCAGACTGCCAGCAAGAGAACGCCTTGATGGCATTGCTCCTGCATGTCTTTGGACTCCCCATGTCTTGCGCCATATCCGTGGAACTCTCTTCCTCACTACCCATTATGTGTGCTTTCTATCAAAGGTGAGTGTTTTTGAGGCTTATTTCATATGGTCTCTCTTTTCCTTCTCATCTGCTAGCTTGTTTCAGAATCAGTATAACCATTCTGGACCTGAATGAGGTACTTGGGGTAAATTTTATCATGATAAGAGTTTTCTGTTATGTAATTGCTCATGAAATTCATGTGATTCTGTAGTATCATTGAAAATGACTTACAAGATTTATTATGTTTAAGTAACACCAGACGATTTTTTAAGTATTTGTCACCACTGCTTTACTTTAAAGGCGGAAAATTTCTTAGAATATTATTTTCAAAAGCTAAATCTGATCTTTTTTGTCCTCCATCTCAATTACATAAAAGGCTATTATAAGATATCATCTACATAAGATTAAATTTGAAGTGTAGCTTTTGCTCTGTTTGGATTCCATAAAGTTGATGTTTTGAATTTCCGAGCATCATATTTAGCTTGACATTTCACCTGCTTCTTCATGATCAAGTGAATTCTTTGAATTTGTTTATCATTTATTTCAATAAGTTGATGATCTGTAAAACTTAGGAACACAAACTTTATTATGTCATTATTTAATGTTGCTTAGGTGATATTTTATGGATTTGCAAAGCAGATAGTAATATTTTGCATTTAATCTAGAAGAAGTATATTATGATACAAACTACAATACCATGTCTCCTCAAATGTAAACTTGTTTATTATATCATGACTAAAGGAAGAGCCAGTCATCAAACAAATGAATTTTTTCCTTAAAGATGTAGTGATGGTAAAATAATGTATTGAATAAAATTGGAATCATTGAAATGAAATGTTTCTTGAACATATATTCACCTTGGAATTAACATAACAGATTTCCTAGACATGTCACCTCATTTTATGATGCCAATAAAGAATCTTTCTTTTATTAAATTCATTATCTCAGTGTTACATAAAGTATCAAACTGATTTACAGCCTAATTCCTGAATGTTACGTACTCATTTACTAATGAGAACTATAATCCTTTCAAAAATTCAAGACTCAGCACATTCTTTATCCTAACATTTTTAATGTATTTGTTGTAATTCAGGTCAAGGATGAAGTTTGGGTAGTGATTCCATTACGAGATGTATTGCTTGTGGAGAGAGGGGAGGGTAGAGGAGATCTTCAGCAGTGCGTAGTCATCAGTACTCATAACCACGAGGCTTTCATTTTTTCACGTGTTCAAGATAGAGATTTTCTTGTTCAGAAGCTAGCAGAAATGTTGGCTGGTCCAATTGAGGGGTAAGTTTCTTAATTCTTTTTATCATAAAGATTAACTTCAAAGTGTGTAAATGAAGTTGATGTGTTGTTTAAAGATTAAGCGGTAGAGAAATGGTTTACAGTACTTTCATTGTAATCACATTTTAATTTTGCATCAGTTATAGTTTACTGATATTTTTATAAAAATATTTTTGAAAGGAGTGAATATGTGAGAATGGCTTCTGGAGGTGAGAAAACTTCAAGAACGAGCGATGAGAAAAAGAAATCACAGTGGACTCCTTGCCTTCCATTGCGCACAATGTTTGGGGTTGAGCGATCTCGCCCTGAGATTGCCCAAGATATTGGCGAACAAGAGTCTATTGGTGCACCTATTGGTTCTATCAATTCAAACTCAGATGAAGAAAATAGATCTGTATCTACTGAGGGAAGGTATACATAAAAATTATTCATAATATGGAAATAATATCAAATATGTCTCCAGTTTAGGTTATCTCTTCAATTCATTCTTAAAATTATTTTTAAGTTAACTCTGAATACTCTGCATTAGTATCTGAATTCAAAAGTTTTCTTTTTCATATTTGTGACCAGTTGAATATAATTTGGCATTTTTAGCAGGAATGAGGAGGAAGGAGAGTGGAGAAGGCTGAGGCAAGAAAAAATAGAAGAAGAAAAGTTGTGGAGGTGGGAAAGACATTTAAAAGAACACGGAGGTAGATGGGTTGGGATGTACCGTACAACTGAGCTTGCAAATCTTGTTCTTGATGGAATCCCACACAGTCTAAGACAGTCACTTTGGATGTTATTTTCCGGTAAGGCATGGGAAAAGATGAAATTACAAGTTTATCGAAAATATCTTTCTACTGGCTCTTTTTTCATATTATGAAATGCTTGATCAATGATATTGTGATATGATGGGAATATTTAAAAATTTCAAATTATAAATATAGGTGCTGAAAACGATAGGGCAGCTAATAGAGGAGTGAGCTATCATTATTTGGTGGAGGAATCATTGTTCCGTCCGTGTACAGCCAATGAGGAAATTGAAAGAGATCTCCATCGTTCATTACCAGAGCACCCAGCATTCCAGTCTGCTGCAGGAATTGATCCCTTACGCAGAGTGCTTTGCGCATATGCTAAGAAAAATCCACAAATAGGTATTTATTATATAACCACTCTTGGACATTAGTTTTGACATTAAATTATCAGTTTCTTAGTGATAATGATTCTTAATGATAGTACCATTTATGGTATTTATACTGGAAATAAATTGATTTTGATCTATTTCCGTAGTTGAAGTATTATCTTTCTTTTTCATAAGGTTACTGTCAAGCTATGAATCTGGTATGCAGTGTGTTGCTGCTGTGGTGTGGAGAAGAAGAAGCATTTTGGCTTCTTGGTGCTGTCTGTGAAAGGCTGCTAGCTGGCTATTATGAGAGGAGGGTAGTTGGTGCTCTAGTGGATCAAAGTGTTCTTGTAGATCTTGTTTCATCCGAATTAAGTGCTCCTCTTCAAAGACATTTGGCTCAACTTGGTGTAGTTCGTATAGCTTCTCTCTCATGGTTTCTGACTCTCTTTTTGAGGTAAGACACATTTCTGTTATATTTCAGGATAAGCATTTTGATATGATGTTTATCAAAATTAAACAAAAGTTTTCTCTGAATATTAAAGTTAATGATTGATAGGATCAGATAAGGTAGTTATCATCATCCTTCATAAACCTTCGTTAGTATTTTGTAATTTTTTGTTCACAGAACTATTATGATAAACTAGATATATAAACTTGTAACCATTTAGTGCTAAACATGACATTAAGCGGTTGGTAACCTGTAAAAAATTTCTTCAACAAACCTTCCGCTGGGAAAACCTCATGTCTTACATGTTTGTGTGTGATATTTTTTAAAATCCTTTGCATTTCTAGGAGCTCTATAGTCTGCAGGCCTTTACTTCAGGTCAAATAAGATTAAATTTTAGATAAGATTAACTTTTAATCTTCATGAATAAATACTGCCTTCAATATCCAACTGATGATTGGATTTCTGTAGAAATTTGTGTATGAAGAATATCAAATAATTATTTTGTTTGGGTTGATAATTTGTTTTATGATCACATATTCCAAAAAGATATATTGTAAAACTGTATTCATTTATTTAACTTCCAAAGATTTCTTACAAAAATATCTGCAAGGAAAGTTAATGATTGGTTTTTCTTATTTTTTTACAGTGTGATGCCTTATGAGAGTGCTGTAAATATTGTAGATTGTTTCTTCTATGATGGAGCAAGAGTTATTTTTATGGTAAGACCATTTCTTTGGAATTAAATTGTTTCAAGAGAATTATATGATTCTAAATTGCATTTGTTTTCACAGTTAGCGCTAACAATATTTGAGTTGAATGCAGAGAAGCTGTTAAATTGTCGTGATGATGGTGAAGCAATGACTTTACTGTCTTCTTATCTTGAGGGTGTCTATCATGAAGAAGGTGGGGGAAGGACACACGATAGGGAAGGAGAGCCACTGAAGCGAGTAAGTTATCAATTAAACCTATATAAAAAAGCATTAAATGTATGTAAATAAATATAATGATTTAATTGATAAAAACTTCAACTACCCTTTAACCTGTGGAATGATTTATTTATAATTCAGTCTGATATATCCATTTAATTAATTTAATTTAATTCTCTGTAATTTAAATCTAATTATAATCGTGAATCCTCTAAAATCTGTGATTACAAAATAATTATTTTCGTATCGAAAATAAATGGATGTTATTTATCATATGTTCATTCTAAGTCGTTTTGAAAATAACCCTTTAACAACTATGCATGTCTTTAGATGTAATTATGTTTCAGTGTCCTTACTCCTATGCATGACTTAAAATATGTTAGAGCTAAAATTCATATTATTTAACCATCAAATTTGAAAACAGCTTCTTTTGGAAAACAGAAAATAGAAATTACAAATAGAGATTATCTTCATGTTATTATTCAACAAAGAAAGTACTTGAAATAGGAAAAGTATGTAACCAGTAAAGGGTTAATGATCTAAAAAAATCTGTACATTTTGCTATACATGACACATACATGTTGGAATGGACTAGTTAACATGGAATCCTGGCTTCTATGAGCTATAGAATCTTGGACATCTATCATAACTTTTCAAAATTAGAAAATTTTTGTAATGTCTTTTCAAGTATTTATACAATGCTGATGTTGATTCTTTCTACATCTTTGAAGATGTTGTTCAAGACTACAGATGTCTTTAGGTTATTGATGAAATGTAATGAGACAAATTTGATCAGCACTTACAAGATTTTGGTGGCAATTTTAAGGTGGCTGAGGATTGTGGTTCTCATGGTAACATCAGATTCATTTATATGTTCTGAGACATTAATTTCAACTTAGGTATGTAGACTACTTGGCAGATCTTGGATGTCAGTTGATATCATTAGGTCTTATGCTGAATTGTAAATGCAAATCTAAGGAATTAAGAGCCATCATATGAGAAATAACTTTAAGAGTTGTGTCATAGAATAAGAGAGACAAGATTTTCATTATCAAGGCTGACGTATGACTGTAGTAGATGCTTTCCAAATTTTTTTATAACCATATCTTTCTTCTGTTTAGTCTATCGCACCTTACTAAGATATCCTTTAAAGTTGATATAGATATATTTAGAAAACATAATAGATGAACATGATCTGATCAGTATAATTTCATAATATAAAATATTTCCCTTGCAGAGCATTGGGGTGAAGGAGCTTTTGGCTGAGGCTCATCAACGTCATGGGAATGCAATCACATGGGAACGCCTTGAAGCTCTAAGAAGGCGCCATAGACTAACCACTGTCCATTCCTTAGAAGATTCATTGGCTCGGTCGGTGTTGCTGCGATCTGGTGGTGTCAAATCACAATCTACAATGACATTAGAAGGAATCCAGGGAAAGGGAGGAAGGTCACCATACTTTGCACAGGCAGAATTAGAAGTAAGTTTGTGGTGAAATCAGTGAAATTTGTATGAAGGCAGCAGTAAGTCTTACAGATAAGTTGAGTGTTACCCAAAAAGTCCTTAGTTAATCTTCTTTACCTTTACCTTCTTATCCGATCTAGGAACCTTTATCTTCTTATTGGATCTATGTTCTTTTTGTGGCATAAGATAAACATTACTCCTTAAATTTGAGATCTGAGATATTAATCACTTCATTACCTTTAAGTTTGCTTTTCCAAACTATGTTTAAAAGTATACACTAGGATTATGTAACAAACTATACTTAGTAACACTATTTCAAATCATATGGTTGTATTTTTGCCTGAATTTTTCACTTAAAGTTAGTCAATGTAGCAATCCTAATTTATTTTAGTTTGTAATTCACTTTTAGAATATTGAAATAGTTACAGGCATACTATTTTAAAAATAAATTTTTAACATCTCTCATCATTCTGACTTGATAAATTCAGAGGAGTGCAGAACAGCTATATTTAGTACCAAAGTGCAATATGTAAGTTGTAGTTGTAGCTCCATATTTCATCTACCTATACTGCATTCTAGTTTTTCAAGCAATTTTGATAGCTGAAAGCTGTGATTGAAATCTTCTAACGTTAACTAAAAATTATAATTTCAATTGTAAGATTGAGAGATGCTGCATAGACACAACCTGGGATTTGGTTCTTTCATCTTCGTCTTATGAATAAATGATACATAGCATTTCATTCCCGTGTAATCCATCATTGATGATGTGAAAAACTGATATGCACCATAGGAACTACATTAACTGTAAATATTTCCTAAAGTTTAATTTCTACTTATATAAAATAGCAAAATGTCATCTGGAACATTTTGTTCATCCACTATTATGGGCTGGAAAAATTACCATCAAAATAAGAGGTGGAAAGTTAAGTAAGTGCTTCGCTTTGAAACATTTTTAATATAAGTGAAACTAATTCTAAAACATCTTATGTTTCCAGGATCTTTTATCTTTGGTGAAGGCAGAGGCATTGGAAAGAGCATTTAAATCAGGCTCAAACTGTCCCCTGGCTCAGAGAGTTGGAAATTCTCCCTCATCTCCCTCAGCCAGTGAGGCACAATCATGGCCAAACCATGAAGTTTTTTTCTCAGTCGATCTTCCTACATTCCGGGATCTCTTCTGTGGAGGTCTCTCTCCATGGAGTGGAGCTCATCCATCTTTGCCTCATCGCCTGTTCAAGGTATGTCTCTAATCATGATTGTAAGAAATAATATGAATTATTTCTATGACCTCATACTTCATCTTGCTTGGAAATGAAATATCATAGAGTGGATTTGAACGTGCAGTAATACTAGTCAAGTTTGGGGAAATTTGGTGTTACGACTGCAGTAGTTTCTGTTCCTGAAAAGAGCTATAATTTGATATTGCAGCAACTTAAAGTATTCATCAATTCTTCCATCACTTACAAAATAAGAAATACTTTCCACTTTCATTTCATATGTGATTTCCTGCTAAGACAGAATGAGCCAAAGGCCAAATAAGGAGAAAGCGATTTAACCACTCCCCCATTATTTGCAAACACTTGTATTTACAATTTTATCCATCCATGGAATGGCTAAATCTTCCATTACTTACATTATTGAAGCTCTTTGAGCTTATTTAGAACCAAGTGTGTTATAAACGATTTATTTAGTAGGAATAGATGAGTAAATAATGGATTTTTCAAGATTATTTATTATATGTATACATCAGAAATTGTGGATTTCTTTTTTATCAAGAATCCAGCATACATCTAAGAGCACTTTTGTAATGTTTGCAGTTTTTTAAGATATTTTTGACTAACTTTATTGGCTAGTGCTTCACTTTCATAACTTTGTGGGTTTCATCCCCTGGATCTCATATACTTGCTGCATTTTCCAGATGGGGCCTGACCAAGGTGAAATAACATGACACTTTAATTTTTGTATTGCATCTACCTACAATATGCTTCATAATGCCAAGAAAGGTTTTACTGTAAATTTTCCAGTAGTGTACTTCAGTAATTTGTAAGAGTGATCCTGAGATATTCAATTGACTCCACGGATTCAACTTACATTTATATTTATTTCATTAATTTAGTATTGGTAATTCTGATGCAGTTTGTAATTGGTAATTCTGATGAAGAAAACGATCCTGTACAAATGCAATATTGTGCTAAAAATTCTACTTTCAAATAGTTTAATGTCAAATTCCAAGGCATGTATAAGCGATGTGGCAGCATATTTTTTTCCTACAGCTACTTTTGTACTACTTTTAATTTACTTTACTAATTGCTTTAATTCAAGGGCTTTAATTTGTAATCTTAATTTGTAATAATATTAATATAGTTACAACAGCATTTTAACTCTACATCTAATTTGTAGTAGACTATCCCTTTTAATACCATAAAAAGATTTTGCAAATATGAAACATACCTTTGGAATAAAGCTTTCTGTCTGTGATTGTTAGAATGTCTGCCTGCACCATTAATGAATATGTTGGCTTTGTACTTTGTGATTATATGTATCGAAATAATTTTGTGTTTTGCAGACAATCTAACTGAGCAAATTTGATTTCCTACGCTCATAATTGTTGTGGTGCATTTTTTATGTTAAAGATATGCAACTCTTCACCATTTCTAAGCCTTTGCTGTATTCATAACTATATATTTTGCACATATTCTTTTAGTTGGTGGACTGGGACAGGGATGGGGTGCTGTCTTTTCCAGAGCTTGTATTAGCTCTGGTTAGCACATCAAGAGAAGATGCTGTCAGACGTCTTACACTTCTCTTTGCACTGCACTTACCACCCCTTCTTGCTGACCCCACCGCTCTTCTCTCATGTCCAGGTTTGCTTTTTTGAATTACTCCATTAAGTGGAATTAATCTCCTTTTTATTATGATTATATGAATAAGGTTGTTGAAATATTTCATTATGCTATTCATTCATTGAGGATCTTACTATAAAGCAGCAATTCATATCACTCCCTAAACTGAATCATAGTAGCAGTTTTTTTTTCATGTTGTTCAAAAACCATAAGTGTTTTCCCCTTTGCACAGTTAATTTATTATTTGCTAAATATTTTGAGTTTTCGTATCCAAGCAATGAATTTATTTAATGTTATAAGCTTTTATTTTCCAAACAGAAACATAGAGGATTTTCTTATCATTTATTGCTTATACATTTGTGGCTTAATATTGTTAGGATAACATCTAATATTTATGAAAACCAAATTTTATTTCTTTCTGAAAAAACACTCGGAAAGAATACACTTCCCCCAATAATTACCTTTGCTTAATCCTTTCCTGCATTTATTCATTTCCATTAGCTTTTCTTTGTAAAACTCTAATTTTATTTCTTTTACTTTAAGTAAGGTATAGTATTAATTATATTCACTGGTAATAAAAATTCTTGCTGACATATTTAAGTATTATTTATATCCATTAAAATGTATGCCTTCATTCACAACATTAGGTTGGTTTCAGTTTAGTTATTTGTAGAATACTTGGTAGCATCTTCCTAGCTATTGATAAGAGACATGGAAGGCCCAAAGATATTTTGCTCAGTGATGCTCCTGGGAAAAATGTCTTTGAAGCATTAAGTAGCAAAGCTTTAAACTACTTCATGTATAGGTGTAACTTCATGCTTGGCAGGTACAGGCAATATTTTTTATTGGTAAGTAACAAGTACCCCAAGGCAAGAAGTACAGAGCCCCAGACTTTAAGGGTGTTAATTTGATATTATTTTTTACTTTCTGAAACATTCATAGGTTTACATAATTTTGTTTCCAAATTTCATTAATCATTTCATTTCCACTGAAAATACTATTTTAGCTATGAAATCCCATGTTCTTTCATGCCATTTCAATGTCAAAATACTCAAGGAAAGTAGTCATTCAAGTGGTTTTATGGTGTCCTATGGGGCTAAAAGGTTCATGCAGACTTGCTAATGTAAAATATTCCCCACTTATGCCCATGGCAATTGCATAGGTTTGTCTAACATTAAAACTATCAGTCTCTTGCATAACTAAGTTATAACTTTAAATAATGTCATTATTCGAGTTTCATGTTACACAAAATCTGATCAGTTTTCTATCTTCTCAGACACACATTATGCTGAGGAAGTGGGAGCAGAAGCAACTGAGGACATGTTTACTTCAGTGGATGAAGGTGTGGTTGAGACTGTAGCAGGTGAAGTGAAGGAAAATGTGATGGGAGGTAGTGAAGAGGAAGAAGAAGCTCGTTGGGAAGGGATAATGCGATTAAGGGCTGCTACCATTGGCCCTTGTCCTGGAGGTCCTTCTGTGGCAGATTCTCCCATGACTAAAATGGGAAGACCACATTTTATTGCCCTCTGTAGATCTTTACATGCCATAGTGGTAGGACCAAGTACAGATCCTCCCACTATAGAAGCAGTTGAGAGAGTGGGTAAGGTTTTGCTGATTGAAGCATTTCTTTTTCTTTTGAAATACCTCTGTAATCTTTTGGTGAAATTGCCTAATTTTAATATAGAATGTTTTATTTTCTCCTTATAATTGTAAAATTATTCTAGTTTATAAATTTTTAATATTTGTCATCCATGAAGTAATGTTTTGATCAGATACTCTGACATGAATGTCTTATTCAGACTACTCTTAAGCTTTTTCTTAAATTACATTAAGTAAAATTAATTGATTTCAATAACTTGTCAGTTACAGTTGTTGTATTTGAAGCATTTTAGATTATATAAGATCACCAAAGTGTGTAGTGTCTCTTGATAATAATGATACTGCCTTATCATCACAGGGAGAATTCTAGATGAACTGGGTGAAGCTGGAAGGAGACTCAGTAATGCATCTCCAGCATCTGGGAGTAAATGCAACTCAGAAACTTCTCCCTGGAAAACTAATGTATGTAATTTTGATCATTACTAATATTTCTATTGTTTAAATAATTGTTTTGAAATGTAATCTTTTGAGAATTTTGCTAGGAGTCATAATTACCAACAAAAGTGCATTTTCTGAAGATTTTTTCCAAGAAGCTGTATATAATTTATGTAATTTTAAAAATTGTTAACCATATTGTTTGTTGTAGAGCAACATTAAGTATTCATCTTTGTTAAGTCTTAAGAATTTCCTTTGCCCAAGGCACTTAAACTTAAGGTTGATAAAATTATTAACCAGAACAATATGCAGCCTTGTATTTCCCACAAACTTCTTTATGAAAGGTTCATAAAATCCAAAGTTAAAGGCTGAGTGATCAGTAAATATGAGCTATCTATCTGTCTTTAATGCACAAAGCATGTTGATTTTTCCTTTTTTTATGTATAATCTGAGATATCCTTACATCATTATGTTGTAATGTGAAAGTTTATTGAAATAACCATTTAATTAATTAGGGCTCCTGAATAGTAAATGGGTAGCAATTTCCCCTTTGGTGAGAATTATTCTGTGTTTAATTCCCATTGGGCAAAAATAACTTAGCTGTCAAAGCACTTTTAACAATGCTACTATTATTACTAAGAGATAAAGGTTCTCCAAGCGCCGAAATAGCGGCGACCGTCTGAATCCCCAAGGGATTCTGAAGAACTGGGACCGCTAATACGATTATCCGTTTCCCGGTAATCACCCTTAGACGGTCGCCGCTATTTCGGCGCTTGGAGAACCTTTATCTCTTAGTTCATTGACCGCCGAGTTCCTTTTTTCTCCTTCTAGCTACTATTATTGTTAATTATTTTGTCATTTTTGCTTCCACTGTTGTAGGATCCAGATAAAAATGGAAACTCTGCAGACTCAGCTTCTATGTCATCTTCATCTGGTGTTGGAATGGAGAATAAAGCTCCAGGAGGTTCTAAAAGTGAAGTTGAAGGCGGTGCACCTATAGCAATACCTGCTGATGACCCCAATGCAATCAGGCCGTTAGATGTGGAAGAACTTTCAGATTGGACAATAGGGGTGGAGCAATGGATTGGCACTGTCTTGTCTTGTAAGATACTGTCAGATTTTTTTGATGCTCGGCCTGACCTTTCAAAGGCTGTGGTTGCCTACCAGGAACAGAAGAGGGCTCCAAGGTTAGAAGTGTAAATATGTACCAATATGCATACAAAAGAATTCCATAAGTCAGTTAAAATATATCTGTTAGATTTCTGTTGTGTTTCTGCTGCTGTCAGTGCAGATTGACTGTTTAATTCATAAGTATTGTTTACGAATCTTACCCTGCTGTGGATATTGGTCTTTGACCTGGTGCAATTTAAGATATTGTTCCTTTTTCCTTCTGTCAATGTATTTTCTCTATTTTGATTCATGTTTGTCCTTTCACGGTGGAGGAATTTTTAGAATTGTTTTTTGTTGTTTTACTCTTCCCGCGTGTGAAAATGTGCCAACAGAAAGCTTTTGTTTAGGAATCATACCACTTGTGTACTTTCTATTGTTATTCTATCATATGTCAAATTTTATTAAAATTCCCACATAAAGTCTTCAGTTTTTGATCTCAGATGCATTTAAGTCAAGAGTAATCCTTATTAAATTGCAGATCTCACGTCTGGCAGTTCAAAATCATGGTTATCTTTTCAACAGAAATTTAATGTTCTTGGTTTAATGTTCATTTATTTTAGGACTGGGACTAAGAGAATAATCACATCCATGCTTTTTTACTACAGAATTATTTTAAGTTAAAATTTCAATAGGTGATGATTGAATTATGAGTGCCATGTGAATGTGTGTTTTTACAGTTTTCTTAGATTGTTTTAATAACTTTTATGAATGAAGCTATATTTTCTATTGCCTTAATGGGTATTATAATCTGATCAAATTGATACATTTCATGTTATGGGCAGCCCATGATATCATGTAATAATTGAATAATTTTAGACTAGATATACCAAAAGAGACAATTCCTCTATCTAACAGACCTATTAGATGGAGAAAATCCAAGCATTCTTTCATTTCATCAATATCCCTGAAATCTGTTTCTATTGTCATGTTTCCTACTCCAGACTGGATTGCTTTTAATGTTTCAGCTTTAATGAAAGTAGAGTTACGTTCTCATTTTATGTTAGGAGTCATTAAACAACAATCTTTGAATCACCATGGCTGCACAAAATGGCTCGTGGATTAATTCATGGAAATAAATGTTTTTATATGTTTATCAAATATCAAGTAAACCTATTAGTGAAGTCTCTTAATTTGAGTTTGCTGGCTGTGAATGATTAAATTTAATTGTGCATTTTATCAAAAAGCTCTTCTCTCAGGTTTATTGTAAGACTTCTCAGAAATTTAACTGCAGTTCATGAAAAAATTTTTAGCAGAGCTGAAGTTGAAAATTTTCCTGAGGAAATATTTTTTATACGTTATCAATTTTAGGGAGGGCTTTGGAAAAAGAAGATTTGTATATTCTTGTATACTAGTACCTGTATTAGATGTGTAATCATGTTATATAATTACAAAGTTTATTGTGTGATATCAAATTGCTGAAAATTAAATGTTTTCATGCCAACCAGTCTCATTGAATAAAATTTAGTATTTCCAGGAATATTGTTTTTTATAAAACATTGGACAATGTGTTGATGTGAAGAAAATACCTTTCGTTCTCTCCTGAAAAAAGTTAAAAGTTCTTTCCTGAATATGGTATTCAGTTGGTAAACATTATATACAAGTAATACCTGCCATACCATGAACAGTTGATACACCGTATTGTGTATCTGTATCCATATACGATATAGATAACAGTTTTGGAGTGAGACCTATTGGCATTTTCACAAGATCTTAGCTTTGTACAAAAAAATTGCAATAGTCCCCTAGAATCAAACATCACTAGAACCTTTGTAATGTTGATTTCTATAAAATATTTCACAAATAGAGCTAAAGAGGAATAGACTGGTGGTTTATCCAAAAAGGCTCTCATTGACTGCCTTGGTTGGAGAACCTCAGCAAATGGGTTGAAATCTCTAGGTTAGTTAAGGCTGAGGGAATAATCAAATAAAACATTATATATATTCAAATGCACTTTTATGTAACTTTTCAACTGGAATGTAAAGAGATGGTCAGTAACATCGCTGCAACAGCCTCTGTTTGCAATTTCTTGAAAAATAGGTTTCGGGATAATTTTTTTATTCCCAGGCTATACTTATTAAGCTACAACAGATAGTTATTTGGTCTATTTGCTCTAGAGGGAAAATATTTTCCCTGATACTGTCTACTTAAATTAACAGATCACTTAAGTAAATAGAATCAAATACAAAAGGAAGAAAAAAAAACTTAGATATCCATATTCTCATAGCATACAACAAGTTATACAGTACTGAGTACACAAACTCTAAAATTGCAAATGGAAATATTTTCCAGCTAAAAAACTATGTAAAAGTAATTTTTATCTCCATAAATCTGTGGAAACTGTAATGTCATTAAATTTATAAATGTGAATAATATTGCTAGTTTCCACACAGTGATGACAGGCGTGGTGAATCAAAACTTATTAGGTAATTTTTTCTTGAATACTGAATATGTATTAACAAAAATAATAGTTAAAATTTGTGTAATGATCTCTAGTTTGGCTGATTTTTCTCCTATGGGGGAGTTTGGAGAAAAAAATAAATAAATGCTAAGATGATTCATGTTGTCAGAATCGTTCATGCTCAAGAGTGCAGTGGCATGAAAATATAACTATCCACCATAAGTATTTACCTGAAATATTATTTTAGGTGAAAGAATATTCCTAATATTAATTATCAATTTTTAAATGTTATGTCTACAGAGAAATCTTATGTCATTAGATTCAAGGTCTGCTCAGGCTGGATAAAGCTACTAGCTTTAGGCTTGTCTCAAGTTTTACTTTTGAATAAAAGAATTATTCAAGCTCAAGCTTCTCTTTAGGTTCTTCCATTTTATTACAGCTCTTGAAATATCAATGACATTTTATTGCTATCTATCTTCTCATGGCCAATTGTAATCTATTTGCACCTGCAGTTACCAACCTGGTCTCTACCATTGATTAGTGTGATAGAAAGTTTTCAAAGGGTATTAAATTTTTCAGATGGGTAGTGCATAATTTCCTGGATGAAAGAATGGATGAGAATAGAATAATGTCATTGATGCTACAATGTGAAAAAATTCAAATGACTGTGATGCATAAATAGTATAAATAAACATTAATATTATTAATTTATTAAAATTATATCCACAGACAAGAAATTATGTTATTGAGACAGTTGAGAAATTATACTGTTAATCTAAGCATAGAAGAGTAATAAAAGGTTGGTAACCCATAATTTATAGACATTTCTTCAAAATAATTAAGTTAAAAAAACAAAAACTAGAACAATGCAGAAGTTCTTCATCTCCCTAAACTTTAGTTTCAAAGACATTTTGACCTTTCTGAGAAAATTATTCAAAGGGAAATATATATGTATTTAGAAATACACCTTGCAATATTAAATTCTAAAGAAAGGGTTTCGGTTGGGCTTGAAATCAAAAATAATTTATTTACATTCAAGCCAAAAATGGGCTGGGTCCAAGGTAGAAACTTTACCAAATTCTGCCGCTAAATCTCTCTCCATTCTGCATACATACTTTTACTTTTAGAGCAAAATTTTCTACATTGAATCATAACTTACTTAACCATCTCTGACTTCACTTAATATTCCTCACAGTTTGTAAAGCAATGTACAACTTAATGCTCATTTGTATGTAAAAAGAATGAAATATTAAATGACTAACCATTGGACATAGATTTTGTTCCGTAATCTTGAGCAATTTGCGTTTGTACTTGAAATTTAAATTGAATATAATTTCCTTTAAGGGATGTTATTTTAATTTTCATCACCAGAATAAACTAAGATTTATTCCAACTCAAAATCTTTGAGAACCAAGTGTCGTGTTCTTTATAAAAGAATGATATTGTGAACTTTTAATATTGATTGAAAAACCTTATTAAATAAGAATTTCACTGTAGACTATATTTCTGATCATACCCAGTATCTTTCTCTTGGTAATATTTTGAGCAATTTAAGCTGGATAAATTGATGTTTGGGAAGGTTTCTGAAAGATTTAAAGAATTATTGCTAAATATTAAAGAATTTATAACAATATTCAATTAGCCTACATAAATGCTATTACAATAGTTGGTGTTGATTGCAACCTTCACTTTAAGCCCTCGTAGAGACGTTCACTAGCAATTTGTCCTATCTTAACAGTTGCCTTTTCAGCAGAGTCTGCAACTTTGGCCCTGTTTGCTGGTCCTTCGTTAATCACTAAAGGTAAGGCCGTTTCCACTTCTTTCTCTATTCCCTTCCTAAGTAAAACAGCTTTATTTAATTCCTGAAAAAAATATGAAATATAAAATGACTGAAATGACTAATTATTACTATAATGTTAAATTAATTTAGCTAGCATTTACTGGGACAGAGATAACATGAAATAGCTTACAATATAAAACTTTCCCTTTGAAACTTGCATAGTATTAAACGTAACTCTTGCAGCTAGCCGCATGCTTGTATAACTTACGTAAACGGAATAATTTTTATATTCTCTTTAACTGTCATATTTGTTTCCAAGGACGATTGAAATAGCTGGATTCGAAGGCATATATATCACAGAAAAGTTCTAGCCAGGTGTCTTCAATATGATTATGATCAGGGAGAAATTTATGCAATTGAAAATATCTGGCGTAGAGTTTTATGAAGTACTCACTACTAGCAGTGGAGGCATAGGAAGAGTAGGAGGTAAAACCCTTTCTTCAAAGAACGAAGATTCAGCTGGTTGTCTTTCCTTAATGTACGCCTCCTCCTCATCCTTTGGTATAAGCCTGTAATCTTTCTTGTAGGAAGTGGCGTAAATTTTTACTGGTTCTGCATATTTTTGCCCGCGGAAAACATTCTCCACCCAAACATGTACTTTACGAATTCCCTAAAAATAATGATTTTTAGATTATGCTACTTATTAGTAATGTCAATTTCTAAATTAGAATTCACCTGATAAAAACAGGAAGCAACGAGTGGTCGGTTGCCAATGACATTTAAAGACTAAATGAAATCGCACGCAAAATAAATTTAATTTACCTCATCTTTAGGCGCAGCTTCTACTTTAAGTATTCTCATGTACGAGGGTTCAGGGTATCTTTCGAAAGTACTTCTTACCACCATCCTACCCACACCAAAATCTTTCAAATTGCCAACAATTTCCCATAAACTTTTTCCTCTAAAAGAGGTTGTCCTGCCAATGTACTTGATCGGCATTCTGATAGAAAAATTAAAACGACCTATAAAACAACTTATTCATCAATATCTACTAAAAATAATAGAAGCTATTAACACCCAGTAAGTTATGGTGTAGAATTCTATTTACATTGCCGACCGCTCGGCATGAGTTATTAGCGTTATTAGCTATTCTTTTGTTAAAATATTGGAAATTGCGGCAGCGTCGCAGCGATTCAAACGTGATTCTTTGGATGCGATGGTAGTTATACCGCTATTATTTAACGCCAGTTCCATAATAGTGCCAATTTTATTCTAACAATAAGTTCGAAATATAATGATGAAGAATTCGAGAAGATTGAAAGGTAAACTAATTTCCAATTTTCTTTAAGGTTCGTAAAATTTTAACTATTCTTTTGATCTATGTTTAACTTGTTACCTCCTTTGATCAAAATTTCTGAACGTAGTGCATGCAACTATGATTCGAAAGTTCTACATTAAGCTGCTATTCCTTAGTGAGAGATAATACTTTGCTTTTTGCGTATCATTATGAGTGGAATCTTTAAGTAAATAATACATCTCTTATTTTAAGGTGATACATAGAAACATTATCAGATCTAAAATAATGACGTAGATAATTTACTTCGTACACTTTCTCGGTGGATGATTTTCTTGTTTAAATAAATTTCGTTGTGAAAGAATATCAGAATGAAATAAGCCAGTAAGGAATAGAATTGGAACATAGGAAATATATCTCATGTAACCCATCCAACAATGAAGGCTGTTTTACACGATGCAATTTCTTGCGCAATCAAAATTGCACCGTGTTAAACGCCAAATTGCACCGAAAATTATGTGCAATGCATGATCGACGTGCAAGAAATTAGAACCTGTTCTAATTCCGTGCAATTTCTTGCGCAGTTGCATCGTGTAAAGCGACCTTAAGAAAAGTTGTAAAAATGAGTTTAATGATTTTAATCTCTTCTAAATCATATCTCGAAAACTATAGGATGAATGATCTGCAAAGATAGAGTTCTACAATTTCATGGTATCTTCTGTAATAAATAATATCTAAGTAGCTCAATAATCAGGGAATTGTCTGCTATGGTAGTAAAACTATTACGATTTTACGAATAATTAATGCTTTGTATTAGCTGAAAATACTAATTTCTAGCTTTCTTCGATGTTCTTTTAAATAACATTCTTCTCCAAGTTTTGAAATATAAAAATTTAATTCCAATAATAACAGGGTATTCATATTCATTAAGGAAAGTTTGAAAGGAATCTTAATTCACATAACCTTTCCTCGACTGACTCAGATAAATTTTATTTCTCTTTCGACATCTTTTTCAACTTAATTTGTGCTTATATTGTACCTTGATCTTTTATGTAAGCACCATACATTACAATTCCTGCATTTCATAAAGGATGTCATACACCGTTTGAGCTTCAGACAACAACATTATGTATCTAGTTATCTTGAAGCATAATCTATAGCGTTTGCCTCCAATTCATGGAGTTGCATATTTGCACTGTAATAAAAATATTTAGAGGATGTCAAAAGATTGGAGGCTTTTGAGATGTGGGTATGGCGTAGAATGGAGAAAGTTAGTTGGGTCGACAGAAAAACGAACGAGGAGGTTCTAGAGATGGTTGGGGAGAAAAGAGTAATGATTGATGTAATTAAAAATAGACAAAATAAATGGGTGGGTCAAATATTGAGAGGGGAGGGATTGTTGAAGAAAGCGATCGAGGGAAGAATGCAAGGGAAAAGACAGAGGGGAAGACAAAGACAAAAGTTATTAGACGAATTAAGGGGTGGGATAAGTTACCGGGAATTGAAGGAAAGGGAATTAAATAGGGAATGTGGGGGCACATGAACCTACCGAAAGGTAGAACACTTTATATATAATAAAAATATTTATAGAAGTATCAATTTTTTCCCAGACTGAATTTTTTCTAAATATATTGCAGAAGTTACAAAAAGTAGTGAGAAAACTTATGAGTCCATGATTGTGGTGTGAAACCTATTATATACTTTGGTGATGGGTCATTTCATTAGCATAGATTAAACGTTTTGGGTAATTATTTCCATTAATTGACATTCCTTTCATTCATACTAAGTAGTCAAATTGATTGATAGATCGATACATGATTGAGAAACAGATTAATGCAAGAATGCACTTTATTCCATGAGGAATCCAAAACAAAATATTGTTACAATAAAAGATTGACAGTACCCTCATTGTCAAAAAAAAATTTTTTCCTCTATAAACAAAAGCATAGCTTAAATCCCTTATTGTAGACAAGAAAAGTTCTCTCATCAATGGGAGTTATTTGAACGTTAAAAACGTTAGATTAAATATGAACTCTTAAATTAACGATTTAAATATTTCTTGGTCACTTTGAATAATAGTTAAAGCGTATTTTTGTCCATTTTTAGCCTCTCTTTATCTATTTCAATGAAATCTTCATTGCAGATTTCTGACATCATTCATTCTTTTTTCACTTCTGGAATTTTGCTATCCAACGATTCCTTATCACATTCCTGTTCTTGTACATTTTCTTCACCCTCACAGGGATTTTCCTTCTTCACCATAAGAACTTCACTATCAGATTCTATTTTGGGAACGATTGTTTCTTCTTCAGCCTTTCCACTAAGATCCTGAGAAGAATTTGCATCACCACTCCCAGAATTCTCTTTAATTGTGGGAGAAACCAATTCAGATAAATTATATTTCTTGAAGCCATAGAAATTAGGAACCACACTGATGCAGCAAATGCTTTTCATGATTTCAACCAATACAGCCAGCTGAGGATTGTTTAAGTCAGCACGGTTCAATGGATTGGCAGACTTGACCAAACCAGCAAATAATTCAATCACCTCATCACGTACGACTGAGTTATTGTAGCGAGCTCTGAAATAAAATAATAAGTTGTGACAAGTTTCAATGCTGCTAAGTATAAATTAAATTATGATTACCAGGGCTATGATTTAGCAGTATTTTTTGTTTTATAATTTTATTTAAATTGAAATAATTGAAGACAATACATGATAAAACATATAACCTTAATATTACCTGTAAATTATTGAAAAGGTCCTTCCTTCAGAAGAAAAATACTTCTGCATAAGGGGCTTGAAAGCTTCTTCCATTTGCTTGGGAGTAGCCTACGATGGAATTAAATGTTAGCAGTCTACATTAATTTAAAAGTAATCCAATACATTTTCAATCTACAATACCTTGCAAGTAATTTCTACCGGCAACATTCTCAAAAGAAACCTAGCCTTTCTTTGCTTCTTCGTTTTAACTTCCTCCATTATCTTGACTACCAAGCCGACGGGATCTTGGATCTAAAGTTACAAGTGCATGTTTTTAGTGTAAGTAGTAACCATAGGGTTAAGAATCTGCAACATTGCTACATACCGTAGTTCGGATAAAAACACAATTGTTCAATCCAGTCTCAACTACTTGAAACTTTTTAAATTTATTTCCCGAACTATTTTCGTCTTGAAGAGCTTTCACTTCCTTGGCAAGAGCTGCCTCCACATCTTCTTCCTCAGCAACCTCCTCGGGCGTTTCTGACACATTTTGCTGCTAGAAATGTAAGTAACGAATGACTTTTCTCTCTCTCAAAGAACGTGAACATAAAATAACATTCTATTCACCTCAATTGTATCGTTAAATTCGTTTAAGATATTATAAGCTTCTCTGATGCATTGCTTCTCGTTAAAATTGCAAGTGCATATGAATCCCTTCTGCCCAACGTCTAAATTATAATTAGATTTTCTTTTCCTCTGATCGGCATTCCAATAGTTTGCTTTCCTTTTCCCATAAGGTCCTCTTCCTTGTTTTTCTTCACTCATTTTGTTCTTCTGTCTGTCACCAGTTTATTGTAAGATACAAAATTCCTTTTAGGTGCCCGTTCGTGTGTTTAAGCAATGCGTGTTAAACACGAGCGGACCAGGAGAATGAGAAAAACGATTTGCGCATTATAGCGGGTAATTGGAAAACTAAATTTATTCATTATTACCAAGGCCATAATTATTACCATTATCGTGGTTATAAGATGAATAATTGCACACCAGTTTTGTAGCGAGTAAGTAAAGCATTTATATGAAATCAACTTTTCGGATTCGTCTGTACATCTAAAGTAATATATCCTAAAAACGACCATCTTAAAGTTTTTACAAAGACAAAGATATTTATTTCAGATTCAATGCTATAACTTGAAATTTACGGGCAAAAGAGAAATTCAATAATTTAGTGAAGTCTGCACCTTCGATCACCTGTTCCGAACTGGATCCTAATTTAGAGAAACATAACTAATATTTTGTAAGCAAAAGTTACCTTTAGGATCAAAGACAGATTTATTTAGTCAGATAATTGCTAGGGATTTATACATTTCATTGTGAATTTTATACTTCGAGTTCCTTGGAATCTTTGATTTTTAGAGGCAAATGTTTGTATTCCTTTAGCATTGCTAATGGACACAGATGGTTGCCTCTTTTCTGAAAGAGGAAAGTTTACTTCTGGGAAAATTCCTCAACCAAAAGGTATTGATGTTTATGCCAAAACAGTTTCTCCTGGGGGACTTTTGGTGACTGCAATGGATATGTTATAGTACAGCTCAATACCTCTTCATTATTTATCTGAATCCCTGTTTGCCTAGAAGTACCCAAAGAGAACTGATTACACCCTACTAATTATAATACAGTAAACAATTGTAATGGGCAAGAGAGTATAAAACGTTTGGTGTTGCTTCTCTATAGTATGAGAATCATGGATGGTTCTAATATTGAATTCTACAGTGAATTTTGGTCTCGGACTTATTTTCTCTTTAGCCAAATGTTTTCCTGATTCATTGCATTCCATTCATCTCAATTGTATTGCTAAATTAAGAAGTGGGCTTGTTCCTTCCTCTTAAATCACCCAAGATGGCATTAGGAAACACCAGTTGCAGCCATCATTCCTTCACGAATAATTGGGAATTCCAACATCCCAGTTGCTTCAAATTCCATAAAAGCAAATGCTCTCAAGAAGTAAAGATGAACAAAAAATCTAAATAGATGCAGTATTCATAAATAAGCTGAAAAAATAAAACAAAAACTTGTGTATCTGAAGCCAACAACCAACTGTCATGAGCAAAATAGTATACAAACAAAAAATTTTTAAAACCTATCCATTTATGAAAGTAATTTGTATTAAATATACTAAAGCATGAGTAGAAGTACAATATTTAGCATAGTAAATAATGAGAACTTGAAGGGATGCCAACAGAAATGTGTGCACCTAGGGAAATTTGAAGGTGAAATGGTTATGACAAGTCTGACTGGAACCCAGGACAATAGCAAGTAGGTTGCTTTAGCCCCTGAACTATCCAGTCAGATCATTCTTTCATGCCTTTTGAAAAAATAAAAGTTTGATGTGACTAAAAGTTCAGACTGTATATATAGGGACTAGAGCAACTGGCGATTGGTAGATGGTGGGTTTGAGTCCCAGTACCATCAGATATTTTTTCATGGGTGTTTAAGCATAATTTGAGGATGGTTTACTTACATAACCATCACTAAGGTTTCTTTTAAAGTTTAGCATAATGTAACTTAAAAAGACAAAAATAATACAACAAAGTCAGAGGGGTATAATATTTAAGTGGAAGGGGTAGAAAAAAGTTCACTGGAACTAGCGGGAGCAACAAGTGTTGAACTGTTTTTTGTCAAACCAGGGTGAAAACTGAAACTTTCACAGTTTCACATTGTCCTCTTTTGGCTTAACTGAGTTGTCCAAATTACAGGTCAAGCATTAAAGAAATTTCTAAATGTTCTACTAATTTCCTTCTTAAAACTCAACATTCACATTACATTTAGATTTGGGCCTAATGTGTTCCATAGTGATAAGGGCTTATTGGATTCTTATTATTATTGAATCTTATTGGATTTATGAATAACATTAACAAGAACAATCAATTACATCTCGGTAATAAACTGTGATACATTCCGGTTGGAATTGCTTAGTTTTTATAACATCTGCCCCCTATGCGCAGCATAACCAGTGGGAGAGAGAAGTTTCCCTTCATCAAGTTCAAGGTTATTTTCACATTAACTCAGCAGCTAACTGTACTAACCAGAAATTCTACGAATATCTTAACTATTGAGAGTAAAACACTACATTAACTCGCACTTTCATAAGTTTTATGACATAGACAATATTGTAATTAACAAGTAACATTGACAGATATAATCCAACACACTCTCCATTAATTCATTTTAACTAACCATTCATCAAGTACCTCTTAATCTCTTCAAGAAAAAAACTCCAATCACATGTAAGTAACCACACCTTCAATGAAGGTCACCTTTCCAATTACCAGTAGAAGTTAATTCTAAGTAAGTACCCTGGGAAAACTTTTGCTAAAACTTTAGAAACCATGTCATCATAAAATTTCAATTAAATTTCCAGATAACTTCATTGTTTCTTTATATGTTCTACACCTTTAAGCCATACCAAAGAACTGATTTCTGGCCGTTTAAGCATGAACGTAAAAGAGATGGTAGTAAAAAAACAAGATCTCTCCAAAGACATTTATTAAATTCAAGTACACAATTAGATTAGCCTGCTTTCTGGGCCAATTCCTTGGCTTTAGCCTTCTCCAATTTACTAATTCTTGCAGCAGACTTGGAGCCAAGAAGACCACCTCCCCAGTGACGCTTAATTTCTTCATATCTGTCATTGTAATTTGTTTTAATAGCTTCGACCACCTTTGTCAAGTCAGCTTTGTCCTTGGCATCAACCTGCGACAATAGAGACATATATTCAGCATAAAAATGAAAATTAATTGACCCTTTATGAAATATTTGCAGCATCAGTCTGAATATAGATATATCACAGAATTCATAGGATTGGCTCTATATTTCTTTCATCATATTAAGAGTTTAGTTTAAGAAATTTATTTATTACTTTAACTCTTCCTACAAAGTGAGAATCCAACATTTTGATACAGATTTTAACATGTTACAGATTATTTCTCATTTTACTACTACCGGTATTTCACTAGCAATGTAAACAAAGTGTTGGACTACGTTGTAGAAGAGCTATAGTTACTTCAACAATGAAAAAAGAACATTAATGCATTACCTGAGTCAATGCAACACAAGTGCAGGTCTTCCTTCTTACGAGACGACCTAACCTTGCCTTTCCCTTGACAATGCAGTATGGAACTCCCATCTTTCGGCACAATGCAGGAAGGAAGAGCACCAACTGGAAAGTTAAAGATTATGTAGAAAACCAGCAATAATAAACCAAACACTTCATAAAAAATAGCAATTTAAACTCAGATGTCAATTGCATCAAACTGCCACATTTAAGTAGCATCAGGTGAAGAAATTCTAGCATCACTGTTATTAAAAAATGAAATAGTAATACATAGAAAATTTACTTTCAAATTAAGAGTACCTACAGAACTCTTATCTCACTTTAAAAAAGTACAGAGAATTTAAAGTATGCGCCACACATCCTTAGAACATAAACGTCTAGGCTTATAAGGTTTCACTACTAGCAGGAAAATATCTAGTTTAAAGATTCATTATCTGAACCCCCCATTACTAGGTGTTTCAAGAACGTAGGGGTTAACTATAAAACGCACCTCAATGGGATCCACATCATGAGCTATGACGACAACCTGAGCCTTCTTCTGTTCTACAAGCTTGACAACAGTGTTAGTTCCCATTCGAACAGTGTTTGGACGCCTGGTGGGGGCGACTGGAGGTGCAGGGCCCTTCTTTTTCTCTGCAGCTATTCTTTCCTCTGCTTTCGCCCTAAGACGCAACTTTTTCGCTATTGCTGTTTCCGGTCGGTACTTTTCAAGAATGCGGAAAAGCTGCTTCGCTGAAAAAGTAAAGGAGAAATACTTATTATAAGCACCAGAAAATTACACTCACTTATATAATAAGCAATAATTAAGATAACTCTGGAGTGGGAGGATAAGAAAATAAAATTTACAAAACTGCACACTATCTGGTACTTTGACACCATTTTCACACTTTTCATGCATAAAAGAATGACTAGAAAAACTTTTCAATAAGTACGCAGTGTACGAATCAGTGTAAGTAATTTGGTGGTAGAAGAGTTTTCATCATGATACTCTCGGATAGCAAATACATCATCATCTTCGTTTAAATTGCAAGGAAGGGCTACAAGAATAGGATTGTACATACCTGTCTGCTTATCAAGAGTCTGGCTGAATTGGTTGATGGCCGGTGGTACCTTAAGTCTCCTCTGCAAGACAGCTTTTTGCCTTTGGATACGAATGTATTTTGGCCATCTCACAAATCTGCTCAAATCACGCTTCGGTTGAATGTCCTGACCTAGAACATATTAATAAACTTCTTAGAAGAAACATAAGAACTCTTCACTAGAAACTCAAGAACTCTCCGCTGCACATCAGAAATAAAATAGGTGGTAGATAAATTTTCATCAGATCTTCTCTGATAGCAAATACGGTCATCATTGCACAGACTGATCAACAAGTTCACTATAACACTAACGTGCTAGATTAAGATGGCCATTCACGATGGTTACTCACCGATGGCATAATTTCGCGGCCTCTTCTCAAAAAGAGGATTAACCACTTTTTTGTGTTCTGGTTTCTTTACGGCAAGGGGTGCTGCTGCTACCTTCTTCCCCTTCTTCTTAGGCTGAGAAAATAACGAGTTAGCTGCTTAAAAACTTACATTACCTATGGCTTGTTGACACATGTTCATACTTGCGAACGTAATTTTTAACGTCAGTTTTAAAATTAATCGATTAAATATACACTACTATATTGACTATGATGGCTTTACCTTCTTTTGAACCATTTTCCTATTAATTCTAACGAAGGATGCCTAAAATATTTGACGGTGAACCTTGTTGGACTTCACCGGAATTCACCACGACAAACGTGGCCTGACAAAGGAAGTTACGCGATCGAAGTGGTCGAGATAGAGCTACAATCGCAAGACTTCTTCCGTGTGACTATCGATATGTGTCGATAGCTACGTAGAGCAGCCTTCAGTTGTCTCTCGCGATTGAATACATTGTATACATTGGGTACTTTGAATTATTTTTGTGTTGAATTAATGCAGAAATAATTGTAAACGGAAACCGAAAACTTAACCATTCATTTGTAGAATACATACTCAATATATTTTATCCAAGCTACTTTTTTAATGGCTCATCAACGAAGTCTTCCGCAGAGTAAGGAGGCTCTTCTTAAATCGTACACCACAAGATTGAAAGACGATGTGAAGTCAATGCTGGAAAATTTCGAAGGTATGACACAACACTGTATTTCTAAGGTCTACATATTTTGAGTCAAAATTATGGCTTCTTTTTCCAGCGTGTTTTATATGACTTGAAAGATTTAAAAATATTGTTGCACTTAGTATTTTAAAGCATATCCTAGAAGGTAGCTTGCATACACAATAAGTATTGAATTGGTGGGAAAGTACCCGAAGATATAATTTAAACTTAGTGATGAAGGACTATTTAAGTATATTATTAATCTTATAGTCTGTAAATGATTTCATTTTTCAGAGATTGTTAAACTCGCGAAAGGAGAGACTGATACACAGTTAACGAGGATTACCCAGTGCGAGAAGGATCATTTTGAAATGCATGTTAGAGCAGCTAATATCGTAAGTGACAATTTGAAGGAACGGATTTGACATGAAACTCTCTCATACTTACCTAGAAAACCCCGCACCTTCCTCAACTAGTCTTGCTATAGAATAAACCTTTTTCAATTTAACCCTCATCTGAATTCGTACTTAATATTCATAATTTCTACTTCCAGGTCAGAGCCGGAGAATCACTTATGAAGCTTGTTTCGGATATCAAACAGTACTTGATTTTGAATGATTTTCCATCTGTTAATGAAGCTATAGCCCAAAATTCAAAACTATTTCGTACAAAACAGCAAGAATGTGATCAAAAACTTATGACCCTCCGTGATGATATGGCAGCTGATCTTTATGATCTAGAAGAAGAGTACTACACCTCTATTTATAAATGATTACAAAGTCCTTGTGTTAATAGTGATGTTACCTTGAACATAATTGACAATAATTATGTGGTTGATTATCTTCTGTGAAGATGAAAATTTTTAGTTTGTCCTTATTTGTTTGGAAATAAATTTTACTGATTTCTGAGGAAATTCTTTGAAGGAGATATCATTTACTAATTTTCATGATAGTAATTAGAAAAAAATCATAAATATATTTTGTTTTTTTTTAGCTCTATGGTTGTCTTCATTGAGTTTAAATCAACTTAAAATAATAAAGTTCCACTGAAACTTCTATATAAATTAATATCATCAGTGTGAAATTAATGGTGATTGTATAAATTATCTTAATTTAACTATCATATTATATCTAGTGCATAATTTAGAGGCGAAAGTATGCTACGTGATAGGTATTACTGGTTATAGTGGTAAATATTATCTCAATCCATATCTTACATTGAATTCATGAGAATGTGAGGTAAAAACTGGCCTTAGGTGCATGGAAACTGAATTCAAAATGAAAGGTGTTCTGAATAAAAATCGTTTCCGAATTATTACCAAGAAATTACGAGAGCGACATCTTAAAAATAATGATACTGATATATATAAAGTAATAATACTGATCTTAAAATAATTATAAGGAAGAAGTGGATAAGCTGGGCGAAGAGTAAGAATATAGAATTGACTAAGAGATGGTCTATGGAATTGAGGGCTTGGATGCTGGGAATACGGCCCAAGGGTCTTACGTTTAATTTTTAATATTTGACGGCGGAGCTATACATAAAGAGGAAGGAAAGAGGTCTTACATCAGAATAGATTATCTCCCAGTTAAAGATTTTGTGTTGCATTCCAGTAATATAGGAGATCGGTGTTTTGAGAGGGTGGCCAAGAAAATCAGAAGGAGGCAGTGGCCCTCCTTGGTTTCGCTCCTGTTTGCTGAAAATACGATTCCTCTTAACTCGCTAACAGTTGTTATGGGTAGTTGCAGTTCAAGCTTAGCAAAAACTTTTTAAAAACCTCAAACTTTTTCGGTTTTACTGACTATGATCATGTAAAAATAATTTAATTCTCATCGCTCCAGAGGAATAAATTATTTTAAACAGATACTACACGGAAAAAATTGTACAGTTTAACATTTGGAACGAGCAATACCAACCACGCCACCTTGGAAATTGGAAGTTGCGCTCTTTTTATCTTTGTACTTGTCTGCCATCTAACGAAGTAATATCTCACTATATTGAAAAATACAATTCATTCAAGGGTGGTACTAAGATGTGTTTTCGCTGAAAATTATCGAAAATAAGTATAATTAGGCATCCATTTACCCATGGCTAACAAAGTATAAACTGCCTTGGATATCCTTCGCCCTAATCTTTGAGTCGTCGCGGTAATGTTAAAAAATTCCTTATCTGCGGCAGTGAAAGCGGTTTATTAGTTCTTATAGCTGCAAGAAACGCGCAGGATGAATCTTGGAAGAATTGTCATCTCTAAGCAAGCTAATGCAAAACCAGCCGGATCGGTGATATTTCTTCATGGATCTGGTCAGTATTTGAATTCAAATGTTCCTTTTTTTGAAAAAGGAAGTGTGAACTATTCTTCAGTCTGCCTTCAGGAGACACTGGCAATGGAATTAGAATGTGGATCCATCAGCTACTGGAAAAAGAAATGTCGTTCCCTCACTTGAGATTATTATTTCCCACTGCACCAGTGTTGCCTTACACACCCATGGGAGGTTCGGTGAGTTCATTCAGCCTGTATCTTCTTTTATTTTAATGTGAGGCTGTGAGCATTATTTTTCATGTATTATTATGTTGATTGGTAACAGATGAGATCCATCCTAACACGAAATAGTAACTTAAAATTTTCACTTTTAGTTGAGCAATGTTTGGTTTGATCGCCAGGATATAAGTCCGGATGTTCCAGAATGTATTGACAGCATAAATTCCTCAGGAGAAGCTTTGAAATGCTTGATACAGAAAGAAGTTGAAGACGGCATACCCATGGATCGTATTATTATAGGTACCATTATCCGGAGAGTTTATTTTCCAAATATCTATTGCCATAAGTTTTCTGTTTTCTGCAATCATCAGAACCTTATAGCTCTCTTAGCTACCTGTTTCTCTCAGCTTACCTGTTCTTCTCCATTGCTTTCAGACCCTTCAAGATGCCTTTGATCTTTTTACGTGCACTCATTTTTAGATGTTACGCTATCCAGCGCGTTTTTCTCCCTCACATATTACCTATTACCATCCTTCCTGATCCAGTTAATTGCATACATCTATTTTCTGCCGTTGGCTTAACATTTCAGCGTATTAAAGATTGCAAAACATTTTCTAGGTGGATTTTCAATGGGAGGTGCTATGGCTATGCATTTGGCTTACAGAATATTACCTGAAGTTGCTGGATGTTTTGCAATTTCATCTTTCCTGAATGATTCATCAGTAGTTTATGAGGTACTGGGAAAGGTGTTAAAAGCGTTGTATTCATTTGATATTTTTCGAATACATTTTGTTTATTTCATTAAATTACAGTCAATGAAGAAAAACAGTGGCGTAAAATATCCACCATTGACATATATGCATGGAGATGCTGACTCATTGGTACCATTTGAATGGGGAATGGAGACCTTCAAAAATTTAAAGAAACTGGGAGTTGAAGGATCATTTTCAGTCAAGAAAAATGTTATGCATGAATTATCAAAGGAGGAAATATTGGAACTTATCAGTTGGATCAATTCAAAAATACCACAATCTTGATGATAGCTGAATCTTTGAAACTCATATAAAAAGTATATAAATATAAAAATAAATGATAACTTAATTAATATGAAAGGATATATCATTTCCCTACATTAACAGTAATATCATGCGTTGATTAATAATTATACTAATGTCAAGTCGTTTCAAACATTTTGAACTTAAAGCAGATAGTAAAGATTTTAGCCTTTCCCGGCATATCGAATTTATAAAATCTCACTGGGATTTCTATCATATGGTGTGGCTGCCATTTTTATAGCTGACTCCACCAAGGTTGATGTCTTGACCATGCTGCTGGTAGAAATCTGCTTATATTTTGCACAGGAAAAATCCTTTGACAAAGTTAGTATGTCATTGTTAATCATGCATCCTTAAGTTAGCAATTGAGCTGAAAGCTATCAAGGATAGTCAATCAATGTGTCATAATTGTTTCCTTGAATAGCTGTGTCAGGAGAACTGTTTCTATGTTGGAATATTCTGCAAAATCTTTTGATAATTAGTCTCCCTATTGTGCTCGTAATTAATATATCTTATTATGGAGGCCTGCTTAAAATATTTGGGGCTTATTCAGTTCAACACAGTAACAACATAAATAATAAGGCAAATCATTTAGGTAAATTTATTTAAGTAGGAATTAATACATTGAGTAGATAATGAAAATTCTGTCCTCTCTGGAATTAAAGAATTTTCCTGTGAAGTACTAATTTAATTTTACTTTTTATTTCCAATGTTGCCTTAAAATCATCCCCTTTAAAATTCAGTTCAGTCATAAGTTGGAAGAATAAGGATCAAAATTACTCCAACAGGAATAAATGTATAAAATGTAATACTATGGTACTATGGTCTTACAGTATGCAAAAACATGAGAGTCAACAGTTTACTTAACTGAGAGCAAAGAACTTGTCCTCATTTTCAAGAAAAAAAGCTGATGCTTTGTATGAATTAATTAATGAATTATTTAAGAACAATTCAATTTTATCAGCACCAATTTTAGCTTTAAAGTAATTAAAAATGGTCCTGTCTACTTTCATAGTCTTTTCTAAGAAAATTACAAGAAATAAGAAAGAAATTTTTTTGTGATTGAACTATAATTAGAAAATAAGCAAAGTGGATTATATTCTGTTTAAGGATTTAAAGATAGGTGAAGAGAAATTTCCTTCTTGTGGACTTCTGGTTGTGGTTTTGTTCCTCCATTTGTGGAACATTTAACTGAAGAAAGAAGTATTTCATTCATATTCTGCAGAAAAGTTAATTTTCCAAGGTTACCTTAGCCTCCTAAGCAATTTAAACATCTTTCATTTAGGAAATTAAATGAAAGAGTTCTTTTTTCTACCTGGATCTTTAATACTTGGTTATCAACAAATCATGAAAAAATTCAAGGTTGAGAGATAAGGTTAACTTTTTGGATCAGAAAAACACTAATAATAGAAACAATCCCAGCATCTTATCTCACTAGTCTTTAAGAGAATGAGACACATTCCTTCATCATAGATAGGGTGGCATAATGTAGCGCTATTTTAGTTATTTATCTTTTTTTCTCAACATAACTGTGTTGTTTTATTTGTCCAAGTTTTTACTAAGTTACTCTTTAGATGAAATTTTCATGAGCTCATGAATTAAAATCATTTTGAATGAATTACTGATCACATATGTCAGCAATACATTTCCATTCTGGGACTACTGTCAAATTTTCATCTAGAGAAATAAAATGAATTTATGAAGATCTACACCTTATGACAGTAAATGTATGGATGTATGTACAACACCATCTACTATGAATCAATGTCTTTTAGAGCCAATACTTATTACTTTGAGGCTTTTCTCTTCTGTACTATCTTTTGGACCATTCTATTCATTTCAATAATTCCAACAACCAAATTCCTCTTGCATTTGCTGATTGTATTGATGTCTTGTTCTATCTCATTAGTTGTCCTTCTAAAGTACCTTTAGTCTTTTGTATTAGATAAAACCATGCCCTTTGAAATACTTAATGTGTGTCATTTTCCATTAATCCTCTCTGCCAATCTTGTCAGCTTTTGATAATTTGTTGCAATTTCAAAATCATCTGATACTCGTAATTTTCCCCCCATTTTAGTTTCTACATAGGAGCATGATGAAAAGGATGGGTATCAACTTCCTTGTTCTTCATTCAACTTAGCTCTGCCTCTTGCTACCACATGCTTTGCTCTAAGGTGATAATCTCCTTATCTCTTTATTTACATTGTGTTTCAAGGATAGTTGATAGGCATGATTTGTTAGCTTTAGTAATTTTAGCATTAATTAGTTAGTTACTTTGATTAATTATTTGGTGATTTAGTTACTGCTGTTTTACATTTCTTCTTTTATTTAGTCATTGTAGGTATTTGTTTCAGTTTTCTGAGTATTAAGTATTTTCTTTCTCTTTCATTTTGTGTCCGCTGAGTATTTTATAAATGAGATAATAGCTTAGGTTACTTTGTACTTCTCATTTTACTCTATTATCACAGATATTCAGGTTCATTTGGATAAGGTAGCATCCTTACTCATTTAAAGTTTTTATTAATTGCATTGATTGGGTGCCAATTGTTGATTTGTTATTTTTGTTTTAGCATAATTTTTAGTCATTTTTGGCTATTAATTCTGTATTATTGAGAAACACATAGTTCTCCCTCTATTTCAAGAGTTTAAATAAAATCTTGGAAATCACAGAAGAGAAATTCTTTACAATATCCCATAATTTTTAAAGGTGGAAGCTCAAGAAGGAATCCAAATTCACTTCAAAAGGCAGTACCATTGGATTTAAGAAACAACTGGCATATTGTCTTTAGTACTAAAATAAAGAAAAGGAGATGTAGTACCACAAAGACTGAATAGATGTTCATGTCTAAGTCCAAGTATTTCAATTCCAAAATTTCATGTTGATGAGAAACGACATCTTTTAGTTACTGCAAACTCAATGAAAGTATGAGCGAATACTTTCTTCAAAGGAAATTGAACTTAGAGGGATGCAGAGTGTAATTCAATCTAACAATTAGTAAAGCTAACAACTTAATGGTAGGTATAAATTATTTAAATAAAGTTCTATAAGAACATTAGGATATTTTCTCTCAAATTATGGAATTTCAATTGCAGGTGGAGCAAAAGTTTAACTAATAAACAAGCCTTGAGTGAAAGAGATGAAGTCTTCAATATTTAAATTAAAAAGTCCAGAGATGAAGGAGGAGCAATAATTGATAAAGATGAAATGTTCCTCCATAGCGTCCACCGTTCTTTGTTAGAGTTTTCCAATGGAGGGGCATTTGGGCTGAAATGTCATGTTTCAATGGATGCTGATGGATCTTATAATTGCTCATGCAGGTTTGTATTTCCAACTAGCATCAAGTATGACTTTTGTCTGTCTTAATTTTAGGCAGAAGTTTTTCATATTTCTAGGAATCTCTCATTATTTACTACATTTTCCTATTTTTTAAAGGTTTATTTGTGGTTGTATGAAATCTTAATCGTAACTACTTCTAGTAAACATAATGGTTCTCCAATGTTGTCCCAAAAGTTGTTGAAAATGTGATTGAGAACCTTGACCATTATATGCAAGAAAAGAGAGTGATATCTCCTTTAAAATATAAAAATTGTACAGCCATCCATGCTACTTTTAAATCAGCAAAAAGGATACACCTTTAGAGATACTTTACCTTTAGGGAAATTTTCTACTTTTTGTGTATGAACACTATTTTTCGCCATGTTTTGGTTTGAATCTATTGGTCCATCTATGAATTCTTAAGATCATACTTTTGTTTTTGCTGATGATATTTTTGTATTTTTCTATTAGTCTTATTCATTTTACTCTTCCACAACGATTCCCATTCGAAGGTTATTGGGTTTGCAGTGGAGGAGGGTTATTGGAATCTATGACACTATATCTCATAGAGTATGAAATTCCATGGGTGACCGAGAGGCTCAGAAATATGAAAATTTTTGTGACAGCATTCAAGGAAAGACCCATCAATGCAAACTTGTTCATCAAATTCATCTCTAAATACCCATATGATTACTTTTCAAGGTGGTATAACCACAAATCAATCTCACAACCAGGTCCTCACTACTTTTTGCCATTCATTTACAGTAAAATTTTTTCAATACCTCATGTACTTCTCAGCTATACAGTTACTCAAGGATAAGTTAAAATGCTGTTTATTATGGAAGAATTATTATCATGTTAATTGTATCTTTCATGAAAGACTTACTGATATGCAGCTTTGGTTGTAGTTATAATATGCATGTAATTTGTTAATACTGTTTGACAATATTTGTGCTATTCTAACCTACTGAGGTAATAAAATTATTTTTATAGGAACAACTTCCCCCCAAGTTTTCTAAATATTACTTCAGTATCTTCTCACTTTCTTTATCATTTTCCTATTCTCACAGGGTACCTTGTTATTCTTTTGCTAGTAAATTTTCTTACCTTTTTCATCCAATTACTATTGAAATAATTCCCAAACTTTTCAGCCTTTAACATTTTCTCCCCTTTTACTTACCTTTCCTGCAATTTTTGCTGCCAATTTCATCTTTTATATGTACTCCATATATTTCATCTTCATTCTCTAAAATTCTATATTGGTTTTTCTGTTTCTCATCTTTTAGCATAGCCTTCTGATAAATAATTTTAACCAAGACATCTTTTACTTTCTCTGCATTGTAAAATACCATTACAGCCATTTTCTTTCTACATCTGATATTATTGTATGTTTTGAAAATAAACAGGCCATTATGTCTATGATATAAGAAAATAATTGTTCTCATCAAAACAAAATGTTATAAATGAGTTAACTAATATTGAATTATCTCCCAACAATAGATGATGGGATATACAAATATTACAAAAGGGATATTCAAAGATACATGAGAAACTGATAACTTACAAAGAATAGAAGGTGTTCAAGTATAATACCAACCAAAAGAAAATGAGTGAAATAAGGAATCACAACCAATGAAGTTTAGGAGTGATAGTTAACTATCTAGGGGAGAATAAGAGATGTTTATATTGAATGATTATAATTAAATCATATAAATTTTTAAATTAAATAGTCCTCTGTTATTCCTAGGTTTTTCTTTGGTAACTGATTGAAACGGTGAATATGTAAAATTTACTATATAGTTCATGAACATTTAATTTCTAAAGTTATCAGGAGTTAATTGTGATGTATCTGATAGAGGTTATTATCCACTATAAATTTCCATATTAAAAAAATATTGATTATAAATATTTAAGCAGTGAAAGTAATGAAAAACTACAAAACTAGAATGTAGTTTATGTATTTATACTTTTCCACATTAATACAGTCGATTCCATTCATTTATTTATTATTAAGTCTATTACTATTTTTGATTTGCATTTAACACTATTTTCCTGTAATTTACATTTTTGTACAATCATTTATTTAAATTTTGAAAGAAGATTACTCACTATTTTTGTGGGAGCTTGCTGTATTGGGGCTGCCACAGGGTGCCAAAATGCCCCATTCCCAATAAGTCATAATTAAGTAAATGATAAAACTGTTGGAGTTATAGGCAGTGATAGGGTTAAAATTATTTCATATTCTTTTTATATATGCATTGATGATATTTTCCAATGGTCACAGTCAAGTAATGAATTAAGTAAATTGAATTATTTTACAAATTATGCCAGGAGGTATATATGAAAGAGTGATTTTTGATAAATAATAGGGTTCTAAATGTAAAAGTTACAAGGCTAAAGAATAACCAGGTAGTGATTAGTAGTTAATAGACACATTTACGAGTTTAAAACACTCAAGTTACTCAATTTCACAAACTGCTTCGGCATTCCAGTACTAAATATAGATTGCAAAATTTACAATGAATACATTTAACAAGAAATTTTATTAATAATGGATGATTCATTCCAGTAATATCCTGTAGTTATGCTTTGCTTAAGTCATCTGGGCCAAAACCTTATAAAATCAATATTAACACCTTTCTGTTCTGTTCACTGTAAGTCCACCACCAAGTTGTTATCACCAGACATCAAAGTGTTAATATACTCCAATATTTTGCTTACCGCAACCTCGAGAAAGAAATTAAATATGGATCCCTTCATTCGCATTACTTTGGACTGTCATAGATGTTACGAAAAGATATATTTATATTTACCATTAATCAGAAACTTAGGTTTTATTTCAGGTATTTATTTTGAAAAAGGAAGCTCAAAATTGGAGCTTCTGCACTGTTTTCTGATTATTAAAAACTGCAAACAAGTGAATGAAATGACTACCTTTCTTGGGGAAAAATCTTGGGAAGGAATATTTAGCATGTTCAGTATCCATTGTTCCAGAGGCAGAATGTTTGATTAGTCAATCTAAACATTTATGAATGCATAATACAATTTATTAAGTTAACAATACAGTAGGCCACACTGGAAGTTGAACAAAATTCATATTCACAAAAGTTGTCTCGCTTACCATCTTTCTGGTTGACTCAAGTATGTATACTCACTTTGCACCCATGCCACTTGATTTAAAGCTATTATCGTTTGACATATTAGGACTATATCTTGTGTCTGTTATATTGTTATCTAAAGTCTACTGTATAATCATTCGATAAAATCATTTCTGTTTTCAGAGGGATCACAGCAGAGCATACCAAAATCTCCTGATTAAAAATAAAACGGAAAATTAATTAAGTGGTGTATAATAATCAATATAAATATGTACAAGATTTACAAAAAAATTAAAAATTTACATCCTTGATATATCCATTTTAACACAAGTTTTGAGAATGAATAGCACACATCACAAGCCAACAGAATCAAGAAATAATAAAATTGATTGGGAGGAATAATACGATAATTACAGCAATCAATAGTTATCACCTTGATATAATGTAGCAATTACAATTTTGCAAATCACTGAGATAGTTCACACCAATTTAACAAAAACAAAAGGATTTTAACAAGAAAATTTACAAATGAATTAAGGATACAATATCACACAACATGCTGACCATATTCTGTCTGACAGAAATTTTCCTCCATAAACATTTACAAATACAAACTACTTTATGGAACGAGGAATGCATTTCAATAATGCTCTTGAGATCCTCAACATTACAAATGCACAAGCCATGGTTAGCAGACATTTTTTCTGGCTGCATCAATTGGTTCAATCACTTCAACAATAACATACCTGAAGAAACTAACATGTAAATGGTAAAAATCACACTTTAAAAAAGTGATAAATTGCAATTCAGGAAGTACTGTATGATTGGTCAATGCAATAACTATGATTTATCATTGGTCTGTCTATTGCATAAATACCAGTATTAGAAAAAGGCAATTAGTTTAAAAAAACATCTAGTTAATGACAAATGTGACACCTGATCCATTTTCCTCATGATCTTTCAACTGTCAGTTATCTCCATGTTTAAATATGACTATTTATAATTTAAATGGGCAACTTACTTATCACAATGTCCTCAATAAAACATACAAGACACTCACATGACTGTTCCCATAAATGGAATGGTTTGATATGAACACTTATACAAAAGTATCAATATATTTAAGGCTATAGTGCACCCTTCTGTTTCACGTTTGACTAATATTTCTTCCCCAAGAATAATTTGCATCAACATTAAGCTCTCTTTATAGCATTATTTTAAGAGCACATTACACAATGAAAAACTCCTTGAATTCATCTCCATCTATCAAAAAAAAATTACAGGTATAAATTTAAAATTCATTTGAAAATATATAAATCTCTCATAAGTAATGCAAACATTTTAAAAACATAAATGCAACGTAGGAATCAATCAATGAATAAATGGAATATTTGGTGCTTGAATACGGGGAGCATTTAACATTGCACCGATAAATTGAATACACTGAATTTAGTAAACTTAACTGGGAATGGGAAAAAATATATTTCTAGGTTAGCAGAAAATGTAAATGCTACCTATAATGTAAAGATAAAAGTCACTGAACTATTTTAACCAACCAATATATGAGGAATTGGTATCATAGCTCCAAAACTGGACTTAGCCATAAAATTTTAATACTTTAGTAAAAACTGACACGAGATGGGTACATACACCAGACATCATCTACACTGTTTAGCGAGTCGATATCCAGTCACATAAAATCATCTCCTGTTCATAAGAGCAAAATCACAATTCCTACTTGGTTACATTTAGATGTTTTTCATTGCTTAAATTATGAAGGGAATGATTTTTAGGATCAAACATCCTGTTGACAAAAGGGAAGCACACTGTTACTACTGTCTCTTAAGAAGGATTTTGTAGACTTCCTCTTCAAGTCACCCACGTACGATAACTTAGCTATACAACATAAGGGAATGTAATACATGAAAATTTTAATTAAATCAGACTCACATGATTCGGTTTGGTAAAATATGCAATAAGCCTGACTATCTATTTAGTCAGGTCTTTCAAGTTAACCTTCATTAACCACAAAACGTTCCCATGCGAGAGCTCAATGAGAATTTAATTTTCATGGAAGCTCAACTGAATTTCCCATGCATAAAAAACTTGGACACTGCATCACAGTGGTTCTCAACTACAGAGTGGGGGATTTACTCATAATAATCATTTACATATACATGTGGGAAACATTACTGTTCACTGTTAATAAATATCTCAAAAACTTTTCATTTTAATGAAATATTTCTAAGCAGGAAAGGGTTAAGGTGACACTAATCAGAAAACCACTGATTCCAAAATCGATAATGTGTCAGTCAACTACAACATTCTTCAATCTGCTCAAATTTAGAAGAGAAGATCTGCAGCAGTCTCAGCACTCCATGTGACTCCCTCTTCTGCAGGTTTGAGGTATTCTTCTTCTTTCTCCTGTGTGTTATCTTCCTTAGACGCATCTGTCTGATTGAAAGCATGGCTGGTGCTTGGCTGTGGTACGGTCCTTGTTATACCCAATTGGAAATCCTCTCCTATCTGGATCTTACTAGGGGTGTAGCTGGAAAGGGTGCCGCCTAGAGGGAGCCAAGCAATGGGTATATTTCAGGCCATCAGGAATAGAGCAGCATTTAAGAAATAAGCAAAATCCAGCATTGTGTACTGAGCACATTTACGTGCTCATATTTCATAGTACACTCAAAGAAAGTATCAAGAATACCATAATAATATGCAAAAAGCACTTTAAATGAGGAAAAGTTAAAGGCAAGGTAAGGTCAATTTAAAGAAGACTGCCTAGCTTTGTGAACTAATTAAAGCATTTCTCATCAATTCTAAAAGATGATCCAATATGAATTTATGCCATTCATATCAGAACATTTGAGATAGCTAAATATATTAAGAAAATAGCTTTAATAAAATGTACTAACAATAATTAATTTTAACTACTTTAAATGAATCATTACAGTTAATGCTAAAACTATTTTAGATATTAAGTACTCAATTTCGCATTTAAACAAACTATATAAGTATAAAATCTATGCTTAGGCACATGATTAATGGCAGTTAAAAGTTGACACTTACTGAAATAGTAGAAGAAAAATTACAAACAAATGAATTTTAAAATCTAACGAACAACAAATGTTAATCTCCATATATAAAAATCTAAAATTTTGCAACCAGATGCATATTTCTGTCAACTCTAAAATTAGAAATCAGGAATTGTGGAAATTGAACCAGTGAAGAAAAATCAGTACACAAAAAGGAGAAAGTTTGGGGAAAGGTATTTCATACCCAATGGTCACCTGCTAATATAAATTCTTAATCAAAGGTAATCATTTAGTTAAATAAGAAAGATAAAACAATTCTTACTTTTCAGGGAAAAATTTATAATCAATGAAATACTTTAAGATAAAAATATTTCCTTAATTGTAACATGAAAGTAGGAAGTCAATTTTTGCAGTAACTATTTAGGACAAGAAGGCTCTGAATCACGTATATTTTATTTATAAACAAAAAGTTCCAAATATCAAACTTTGATTTAAGGAAATAATCTTTATAATGATGAAACATCTATGACCGTTATAAAATTTGTTTAAGAAAATTTGTGAGCAAAACTGTCGCAAAGATATCTTAAGCACTGATTTCACTAAGTTGGTCATTTAAATACTCTAAATTAGAAGGTATACATAGAGATACTGGGTTCTCAACTGTAAATAGTATGAAAGTAACACATGTAAGAAATCACTAAAATAAACTCAAGAAATATTCTAAGTGCCAAGGGCTACAAAATATAATGTATAATTATTGTTATCATAATGTACTTTTCCTCACCATTACAACTAGTCAACAAGAATATATTTAAATGCTCAAATAGAAGCTGAGTTTCAAAGGAAGTTCATATTTCTCTACATATTATATTCTAAGGTAAAATTAGCTAATCTGTGAAATCTAAACCACTGAATCATCATCTCCAACCCATGTACGAAGCAACAGATAAGTGATTCCTGTAAAACACAATTTTATAAACAATGCCTAATTATAAAAAATGGCAATGGAAAAATTATTAACTAAAATGACAATGAGCACTAAAAATATAGATTACTAACAGTTTGTTTAAGTAAACAGTTGCAGATAAGTTGACTAAGTAGTAAAACTTTTGTATTTAAACCACTGTTGTAAACACTTAAAAGCAACAACAGGGTACTGCAAGAACATGCCAAAATTTTACAGACTTCTTAAAGTTTTCTACAACACAAGCATTAACATTGATACTTGATGCATTACGGAATAAGAAAATGCTCAATTTAGACAGTAATAATAAGAAATGAATCTGACAACAAAATAAAAATAATTTATACATTTTTACAGAGTAGCTTAATTTTATATTTCTATTTGAATACATGAAAAATACCTTCTGATGTTATTAGCTTAATTCAAAACTAAATGTAACATCCCAATCTCCCTTGCATTCTCCACTTGATACAACTATCTGCATAAACCGATCAATTTATTATTTTCTTTACAACAAAGTAAAGCTGAGGAAGAGGATTAGGGTAATTTTGCACATAAAGGTGTGCACTCAGGAAAATTCCCAAGGAAAATCTTGCTCTATCCAGGTATTTGCATTATCCAAATAATCTATTAAACCATTACATTTTCTCAAACCACTTGGAGTACTTTGAAGGAAGGTGTGGCTTTGTCTGGCTGTGCAGCATTGTCCATGCCATGATGTCATAGAGGCTTCAGCACTTGTTTGGCATGGATGATGCTGCACAGACAGACAAAGCCACACTAGTCCTTGCCTTCAAAGTATGCCCAGGTTCCATTAAAGGTCCTGTTAGACCTTTTTCAAGTATGCTTATCCTTGGAAAGTAAAGCTTAAACTATTACAAATAAGCTACATTATAGTTCTTCATCTAAAATGGTATCCTATTCAGAAATTCTAGGATAAAATAGTAATATATAAAGCAGGTTTCCTTTCTTAAATCTGATTACGTGAATTTAATTAACATTTAATTGTAATGGTAGAAAGAATGCAAGAATCCAGGGTGTGTGTGTGTAAGAATCCACTTATCCTGGATATTCAGAATATTTGTCATGTCAATGAAAACAATGGTCAATTTAACAGCCACTGTATTAATTATCTACTTATTTTTTAACTTTATTTGCTCAGATTTTATTTTTAATGATTGTTGATATCTATTTCATTATTGTTATTATTATTTTCAATAATAATAAACTGACCTGCTGACGGTGCTAGAGTTGGAGATGGAGCAGAAGTGGATGGTGGAGGGGGAGGATGTGGCAGAGGGGATAAAGGACTTGATCCTGGCATTGCACTCGGAGATGTAGAAGAAGGAGAATCATCCATGTATGATGACTCTGATGGGTACACAAATGTCCTTGTGGCTTCATCATTGAACCGCAACTGCAAAAAATTAATGAAAATAATTATTTCAATGCCCGAATAATATAGATAAACTATAGTAAGTTTAGGATTCATACTAAGGGGGAGACAATACTTAGGTCAGAATAAGAAAAAGACAAACTGAAAACCCTGTATAGCTCAATATTTAGTTTACTCTGTAGAAACTGTTGTGCAGTAGTATTTACATGTATAACTAAAAAAATTTAAACACACAAAATATAGTAATTGGGGAATATTTGGCCTTAATGTTTGATTGAAGTCACAATGATAAACAGTGGCAGGTAAAGGAAATAAGAGAGTGGAATCATTTATAAAGTATGCTTCATAATCCATTGAGTATGATTTCTTTGGATCAGGCATTACAATGACCTAATCAACATTCTTCCTAAGTATTATTATTGCATTTTCTCGTCATTTTTACACATCTCATCCAAAACTCTAATGATGCATATTAGGCCCCCTTAATTACTGAAGACCCCATATGAGCAGTAGCCTTGGAAGGAGATGAGGGATTGATAGATCCAAAGAAGGGGTGACCGCCCCCCCACTCGATGACTTTGTAGTACTAGTAATTTTCCAAAGATGAGACAAGATGGTTGGTATGAAGACTGATTACGAAGAGTTTTACAGATCTTTATTTACATCGACTTATATTATCACATCAAAATGACATTTCATAGTAAACTGGAGACAGGTTCTTAGAGAAATTGTCATAAACTCCCCCTTGGAAAGTTCACCTTTTGACAACTTAAATATCCACCCCAGATGAGGACTTAATTTATGAAGATACAAAACCTGAATGTAGAACAAGTAAGACTTACACGAAATAGTACAACGAATCTTTGCGTGTTATTCAGAACAAAACTAAAATAAGTAGCTTGAATTAAGAGGAAATGTACAGCCATATCTTAGAATTTATTAAATTTTGGGCAAATTCTCCATTTTAACCCATTCAATAGGCACCAGAGAGCTCAACGACCGCGTAAGAACGTGCTCCGCGTATGGATACACGTGCCAACGCTCATTCACACGCTTTACTCCATAATTTTACGCGCTCCATTCTTCGAGTCATCGCCTTCGAGTATTTTTTTCTTCAACGATATCGCGGAGCAACTCCAAGGAGTGGTTCAGAAACGCGAACGTCCCCGATTCCCTCGATCCATCTCCACTGGTGCGTGCAAGAGTTCAATTTGTCCAGAAGAAAGTGCGTGGTTGTGCCGCTTTGCTGAATGCTACGCAAACTGAGATATCGTGCAACCGCAGAAAACAATGGATTCCGAAGGGGCAAAACATACCAAGAAACACCAACAATCAGGAATAAGTAGATAATTATTCGGAAGGAGATTCTGTCAAAGCTTTCACAACGAGAATTCATGGCGTATATTCTGTTGACATTTTACACGCCTGAATGATTTCAGATAATGAAATATTCGATTAATTACGTGTCATGGAAAAAATCTAGGACGGCGAAACTGCTATGAAGACGGTCAGTGGCTGTGAAATTAAATTTCTCCCTCTCTGACTATTTTCTTCTATAGAAAAAAATTCCCAATTAAATATCCTGTTATGGAAATGGTATTGGATATTTATTCCGCCAATCGATATTCATGTATGCTGAGCGAAATAACCTGGAAATGAGGATTTTAGTCGAATACAGAAGACTCCTTCATTTTCGAAAATTCATACAAGGTTGAGGCAAAGCATAGATAAAAAGTTCAAACAGTACTCTTTCTGGATGATAATAAAAGAAAACGTGTACTACGTACGGATCATGGTCAGCTTCCTCAAATGAATAGGATAATTAATTCGCACATTAACTGAAAATACCGCAGATCAGTGCTAGTTTCCATGTAAAGAGAGATAAAAATCAGATCAATAGGTTACTACATTCCATTTCAAATAGCTGAATACACCGTAAAAGGAAGACTTTGCTATTTATATTATCATATAAATGGAGTGAGTTTTAAATTTGAATCTTTACGATTAGCTGATTCTTCCGATTTCTAGATGAAATTCATGAGATATATGTAAAGAGGATGAAAGTTTTCAGATTAGCTATATAACTAATTAGCTATAGAACAGTTAGGAGCAAAGAAATAACTCTCCCGTTATGTACGTAAGTTATTTCTAAGAGAAAAAACTGTTAAATACTCAGAATAACTATATTCCAGGCAGAATTTCAGCTTTTTCACCATTTCCGGAAGAAAATGAGTAAAGTATAGTTTGGAGAAGTCATTATCGCTGAGTACTTAGTCCCTCATAAATGACGAAGGTATTTCACTGATGGTTATCCCTCTAAGAGCTTTCACAGAAATTCTACCGTAATTCGCAGTAGTATTATTTTCAAGGGAAGGAAAATATAAGAACCAAATCCTTTTCAGAAACTTTACGAACGTCCGTTACTTCCACCCTGGTATCGGATAGAGAAAAAAGTATGATTGATTTATTTTCGTCTTTCGCTCATGACAATGATGATATTAAAGCCATTTAGGTATGAGTGATGCTGAATAATTGTACTCATTAAGATCTCTCCTTATTGACTGCAATGAAAGTGCTTTCCGTATCCAGTAGCACTTACGTAGATATTTCCCCACTCATAGCATTCAAGCTCAGCGAAGAAAGCAAAGATAGACCACCTCACCCCTCATCTTGTCTAGTAAGCCTAATACCATCCCAGAAGCTTTTCGTAGCTAATGTTTCAGGTTCCAACCGGCCTCTGGGCCGCATACTTCACAGACAGCCAACGAACGACCATCGGGCAATACCCTCCAGCAATCCCTAAACCTCTTTCCCAAAAAATAATCGTTTTCTCTTAAACTAAGCGAATGAAGATATGATGAACGATTGCCAATAGATATGACGATAGCACTGTGGAGAGTTTTTCGCTCTAATTTCCTCGCAACGGTAAGCTACTGCGCCTCGCTGCGCTTTCTGCCGAACAGTTTAGTTCCTCGCCCCCACAGAGCAAGGAAGCATGTGCAGACAACGTGCGTAGAAAGCACTAAACGGAAGTTCCCAGATGGATTCACTTTACGCCCAACTCAATTCGTTCCTTGCACACTTACACTGCATTTCCGGATTTTGACGTTTTGTACTTTGTTCGCGTAAAATTTTTGGATACCTTGGATAATAGGGAAACTGAGACTGATACATAAATGTTATACCTTTCGGTAGGTTCATGTGCCTTCACATTCTCTATAAAGTGCCCTCTCTTTTACTTCTTGGTAACTCATCCCACTCCTTAACTCATCTAACACTGAGATCATTAAAACATTGCAAAATTTTGCAGAAGGATGAAAATATCGCGGTCGTTTAACTCTTTCAAATCGGAGTGTTAATTAAACAGACGTTTCGAGGGTAGTTATGCGGTGCATTCCGACAGATTACATAAGGTGAAAGCTCAGTCCGTCGGAAATTTGGCTAATTATAAACGATGAGCATTAAGCAAATATTGTTTATCCTCATTATCGCGAGGCGCAGGTGAGTTAATTACAGTAAATAACTGTAACGGCTACGTGAGCCAGAATTAGATCTCGAACGTCAGATTCAACCCTCTCACAACAAGTTAAGCCTTTAAAAATGGGTACTGTTTTCCCCAAGATGAAATAAATAGTGTGACTATATTTTGAAGCAGTAAAAGTGGAAAAATATTCAGGAGTATGCTGATAGCGTCAGCTTATTGAATTGTAAGTCGCATACAAAAATATACTCAGATCCTCTAAAAAAGCACCCAGACCATTGGGCCGCTGACATGACTCGCCAAATTACTCTTTACATTCAATTTTTAAAGTATAGAAAGGTGGAACTAGCTCCAGAACTAACTCAAATACTCATCGATAAAGTTCGATATTCCAATTTTTCGTGACTAAAAGAAAGAGGGACTTCTCTGGATCAATGTGAGTAGCGGAATACACAGTTCATAAACGGGAAGATCCTGCCATACCGGGACACCTGGCAACCCTATGAAGAACGCCTACCATTACTGCATTGCCAATGAAATTCCACGAATAGTTTAAAAGATATTAGATCTCTAAATTTTTTTTGCCACGTCCTCTTACTTTTCCTTGACCAAGTGAGCAAACCTCAAAAAAAGTATTTAACTATACCTTTGAAGTTAAAAACATCAAATCTTCATTACGTTTAAAGAAAAACAAATCGATTTCAGAAAATGCCGGTCGGTTGGTCTTTAACAGATGAACTAAATCATCTGAATCAGCATCTATTGACATGATCTTGGGAAAACCCTCAATTTTAAATCCATTTTCGGTTCTAAAAATATTTTCCTAAAATATGACGTGAATGATACATTCGAACTTAATCTCCAAAGATTTTCAATAATATTCTCTTTCTTTGAGAAATCGTCAAAAATCAATTGAATTAGGAAACCTGTTACCACTGAAATTAAGGGAAAGAAACGGTCTAAAGACCGTTCTTTTGTCAACATTATGTAATCAACATTTTTAATTTGTAGAAATTTTAACGAAAGTATTCAATTTTGTACCTATTCCGTGTATTCAAGACGAGACAGAATTCAATTTTAACATAATTTCCTATGATACAGGGCCTTGTTGATTGTATTTAGAAACTAGAAAAGCAAATTCCGGACCCATTATGAATCTATTTCATTCTATTACAAATATATTTTTGTTCTAAATTTGAAAGGAACTACAAAATTATATCAATACATTAAAACTTACATTTCTTCATAATCCATAATTCACATTGTCATTTGACTGCAAACGCAGTATTAGCACCTTATAGTTGCACCATCATTAAAATAAAAAGAAAAATACACTATAATATTTATATTATTATACACAAATCACTTTCACAGTTAAATGGAAAACATGCGCAAATTAATTTTATTCTTTTACGTAGTTTGTCATCTATTATGTATTTGAAACTAATATTAAGTGATACTCCTTGTTCTATCCATAATCCGGATAGGTAATTCTAGCATGTCTAAGAGAAATGTATAGTAAAAATTTTTCGATCCCGAAATTAGCCTTCACCGTCTATGCTACATTTTAGCCATGCCCAAACTCTTAATCATAATAGAATACCGCGTCGTATGTTAGGCGCTTCGAGACTTGAACCTAATGTCGATTTTTTCGATACCATAGCACTAACTCATGCACGCCAAGACTTAGAAATAGAAAAAGAAAATGGAACTTGGGGAATAAGAGGTTCGAAAAACTCTATGATAGCCGCTATCGTAGAGTCTTTCGAACTTCTTACCTCTGAAATACACAATCCATCGAGTTACAAGTACATACTAATTCTCACTCATGTCTACAAAAGGAAAGTACCCATTTTTTTTCATCTCCGACAACTGGTAGACAAAAACGGCGGTAAGTAGAGCGAATAAATTCAATGATCTACAAATAAAACGAAAGATGTATAATTGGATTAGCCTTCATCGCACCAATCCATGACGATTTGCACAATGCATATCAGTAGAAATACTCGATCAGTGTATGAATAATCCCCGAAGGACAATTTTCGGGCAGTTAATATAATTTGTCCATTAGATAACCTCATGGCGAGAACGCTTAGGAGCGGAAGTGGGCCTTCGGTGTCGGCGCGTACAAATGGAAGCCCTCTAAATGACGTCTGGGATACGTATGACGGGTCATCAGCGACGGAGAGCCAATACTCGAGTTGTCGCACTTGAGACGTATTTTTTGACAGGGAAAGCGATAGAGAAAAACTTCGTGATCAATACTATTAAGATATCAATACCAGAGTTCAAGTAGGTTACGTAAGTATAGGAGCAAAGCTGTATGAAGGCCCATGAGATATGCGGATCGTCTCTCGTTGAATTTGTAAAATCTTAATCAGATTAATACATACATGAACCACGTCTACAGAAAAGAAATTTTTTCCTATACATAAGAAATGTTACGAAAAATCGATGAGCGTTACCAACGTTATTCTCGAAATAGAATGGGAATCGTTAGAAGAAAGGAAATTAAATTTAAGCTTAGACTATAGCAGAACACACCCCTTGCTTTTTACGCATAATAATTCTTAAAACAATTTTCAATGGCAACAAATTCAAATCTTTTCTCAATCTCGGATAGTTCGCTATTCTTCACATCAATCAATTTCTGAGATTAGGAAATTTTTATTCGGTACCACATACTCATAGAATAAATTTCCCTTCTTTGAACATCACAATATCTTGTGATCACCATCTCCGCCTCACAACTCTAGTCAATCGTTTTCTATGCTACCAAAATCAAAGTTTCATAATCTATCACACGCCAGAAAAAATTAAGAGGTAAAATACAAAGCAATTTGCATTGAATAAAACCCACAAAGCCGCGGATTTACAGATACAGTTGATCCCATCCTTCGATCAAACGTGCGAGCAAATGAGGGAGAATTTCTTAGCGTTTCAACTGCGGAGATACTCTCCGGAGTTATTCTCTCTGAATGTGTCTTTTCCGCCCTATATGTGGCGATGGCTTTTATCAAACCTCGAAGATCGCTGAATAGTTCTCTGGAACCGAGAGAAACGGAGTATATTCCTCGTTTCACTCGCCAACATTTTCTCCAGACTTTCCTTGCAGGCGCAACATTCAGCGACCGTGTCGAAGGGAAGGTGCTCTCTAATTCCATATGAGAGAAATTCAAGGGACATCGGGGAATTTCATCCAACCAAGCGAAAAATTAAAATTCCGCAATATGAGAATACTATTATAGTATGTGGATAACCGATGAGAATTAAAAATACGCACGGTATTCAAGGATTGCCAAAACCGGAGTCAAACCTGCTGCGGCTTGATTTTATTGAAAGCGCAAATATGAATGGAAAAGATACACTTTCATTTGCGCGAGCAAGATAATCATGAAGTTGCTAGACATGATAAGCAGGTTTTTCTCAAATGATATCGATCGATGAATAAAATTCTGATGGATGAAACGAAGTTGGACTTATCATATCGGGATCATCATGGAAACATAACCGAAGAAAATAATATTATAATAAATTTCCTTGACCATTCCACGTACATCAACATATTTTTACTTTCTAGCTTACGGTTCGATCTTGATCTATATTTCACATTTGTTTTTTTGTTGTTTACACTTCATATCATGTCATTCTATTGTTAATTTTATCGGAGATGGAAGTGGCTTTCAATTTACGAGGTGAAATTTAATGGAGTCACAAAATAACTATATTTCCTATCTCCGTTCTTTTTCTTCCTGACAATATTTTATTAAACTGAGCACATAAATAATCTTGGAACAACATATTTGGGAAGCTTTAATTAAAAAAAGAAAATTATTTATACATCACTCTCTCCTTTCAATACTGATAATTTTTCCATTCCGTACATAAAATTTAAAACATACAATACAGCTAAATCTATATCCGCGAAGCTATAGATAACGGCAAATCGACGTATAACAGAAGTATTCATACCGTAGAAAGCTTTCGAAAGAAAGGCTTCGCTGATATTTTCCGATAAATCACGAATTTCTACCAATTCCAAGTTAGCCTGTTTGATTTCGACACAATTCGAACCGACCGCGCTTTCGGACGCACAATCTGACGCACGACGCAAGGACAGGACGATAACACACTTTTCATTAAAGAGACACGCTGAGAAGCAAACACGCAAAAAGAAATTCCTATGAATCAGGCGTTCGCGCTGTGATTCAAGTTTACGATCTTTTTATCTCGTCCACGAGGACGCTGATAAAAAAAGCATTGGCACCAACAATCGCGGAACTGAAGCCTTCCGCTATAACGCACTAACGTTGGGGAGATGTAATTAAAGAGAGAAATGACCGGTTGATCACCGGAAAAAAGAAAGGATCTCGAAAATGTGCTCAACGCCGAAAGCAAAAGCGGCCGACGACGAACACCGAGGCGTAACATTTTTAAACCTTTAAAGTAAAAAATTTAATCCAAATTATTCGAATTCCGTGCTCTTATGGAAAGACTAGGCAAGCTAATTTGCAAGAGGCAAAAGCAGGGAAACCTAACAAACTCAGAATAAAAGTAATAACGAACGAAATTCTTGTTAATGAGCAGCCGTGGAAAAGAATCGGAAGGACCGCAAGATTTTCCGGCCAAAATCATGGAAGTTGCGCCAATCAACGTCACACTCGGCACCCTCCACTTATTTCAGGATGCGGCAATTTAAATAAATTAAGGAGAAACGGAAATTATTAACTAAGAAACGAAAGTTCCCTCAACTGTTAGTGTGACATAATGGGGGACGTTTTACGGGAAAGATGTTCATTGTATATGGTATGAAAATCTTACCTTGCCAGGAAACGACGTACATCGTAATCAAGTGCTCAATAATATTGAACTAAAAAGAAATTTGAATACGAAATCTGGACTTAATACGGGCAGCCCGGCAATACAGATTAACATACGTTTCTCGAAAGTAAAATTAGGTGCGGGTGCAAGAGAAAGGAGCAACTCCGTATGAATATAAACCTTCAAAACTCACTCCCAGTAATTAGCCCCAAAAACCATGTGTGCGAAGTGAGTGGAATGGTACAGAAAGAAACTAAGATTTCGAATGAAAATGAACAGGAAGATCCCTCGACAGAAGTGCTAAATAGTATCTCGTGACACTCGCCAACCACAATCGCAATCAAGGAAACTTTCTATCCTTACCACCTGGATCATAACGAATGGACGTTGCGATCTTCAGCGAGAAGAGAGTTAAAGATAAAGCACACGTTGCATGAGTGTGGGGAGACATCACACAAATGGAGAGTGCAAGCGCATGTGGGCGTAGAGGTCGAGTGTACGCTGCACTTTCCTCCCCTGGACTTTCTCGCCAGAAACGCCAACTCTGACTTCGAAGCAGTGATGAAGTGATAGAATTGAAACCGCCCGTAGTGTTGGTGATCCAAGGCGGCCACGCCTTTCCCAATCGAGACACCGGCCACTGTTCTTTGGATATTTCCATAAGAACGTACTTCACCACGCATGACGGATGGAGGTCGGGGACTGGCAGCGGCTTACAATCTCAGGAAATCTTTCAGCAGGCGTTATTAAAAATTTTCATTTTATTCTCATATTTATAAATGCGTAAAGCGAGTGATTCCAAACCCTTTTCCAAATCGTGCACTATGCTGTCCATGCACATACACGAGTTTCAGGACGATATGATCGATTTTAATTAAAAACTATCAAATGGGCCAAATTTTCACCATTCCAGCACATAACTCTTGTTGATAAATAAAGTTAAGCCCTGGTTAGAATTCGATTCCAGAACCTCACTGCTGCTAGACTCGCTTTTAAAACCTTACGGCACAGAGGGCGAGGATAAAATAATTAAGGACGCTTGTAATAAAAACAGCCTTGAACTGTTCGTTTCAGTTACCTTTCAAGAAAAATGGAATTGAAATAAACGGATAATATCACTGAATCATTTAAACTTATTTCAAACTTATGATTTCTCATCCATAGAAAGGAACATTGATGAATGGAATAACTAAGTGAATGAACCAAACAATTTAATGTTTAAAAAGTAACCACTATAACTTCGTCGCTACACGGTATATTGTTTTCAGCATAACAAAATCCAATGTAGGTATATTTATTATACTCGTATAAATTATATATGGGTTTAGTGTGAAGTAACGGCCTACAAGAATATCAAACACGTCCACTACAACCATGAGCACAGCTTCCATCCCAAATTCGATCAATTAGGGATCACAAAAACGCTATATTTCAGTAATAAGAAAATGTCATTTAGATCACCCCTTTCACGATTCGATCCTATAAAGAGGTTATTCCACATCGAAATATATCTCTTGATAAATAAGATGACGTGAAAGATTAGATAAGATACTTGAGAACGATATAAAACAATTCTGAAGTGTGTAACAAGATATTAAGTTTTTAAATACAGCTTTACCTCTATTAGTGACATGTAAGGATACATGAGAAATCTATTAGATTGAGCCGAATCTATAATTGAAAACGATAATAGAAAAGAAGACGTCGATTTCATACACAATGGAAAGAAACAGGAGATGAATCAAAACACTTGCTTTAAAATCTTGAGTTTCGTAAATTTTGTGAAAGGTGATGATTTTCAAGAAATAAAATTTGTTTTCTTTGAAAATATACGTTTATGAAGCGACAAATTACTATACATAGCAGTGAATAACAAGGCTTATTACGTGTAAATGAAGACTATTCCAAATAGAACGGCAAGCTTGCGCTGCTGGTAGCACACGGTAAAAATCAAGCGGTTTATGGAGGTATGCGGAAATGTGAAGTGATGATAAAAGGGATTTGGACCAAGATATAAGACATGACATACGGGTAACCGTTATCAAGTTTAATTATTAACTTCAGATGGTTTTTAACAGAAAATTTCGGTGCAAGAATAGGTAACGCTGCGTTGAAATAACTCAATCATAATTAATTGATGAGAGAGTAATTATCAGAATAAGGTGTAAATTTCTTTACACAATACGTTGCTGTGTGAGATTTAGGCACTCATATGTTATATATTTTAAATATCGAGGAAATTTATACGCAAGAGAGAGAAGAATTAGGTAAACACAATGGAAGGCAGCCATTGAAAAAAAGAAATAAATATGAAAAAAATTGATAGAGCTAATACTACAGATGATATTGTCACGGAAGAGACCAGAGGATTAAATACAGATAGAATAGAATTATTTTACAGAATTGGTTCACAGAACGAAATTAGAATTTATCCCATCTTTCATTGAACGCAAATCCTTTGATAGGATATCTATATATAATGAAAAATATCTGACATATCGTTGCATCATTGAAACTGACTTCTTAAATCGACCTTGCGAAGCGCTTGATGCTATCAGAAAGTTAAATACAACACACATTTAAACAGCCATAGACCAGCGAATACATTTTACTATCTCAAAGAAAAGCCTAATTCCTAGGTCGCAAGGGAGTTAACCTCGGTATGACGTCCAAGTAAAGTGGTGGTATTTCCGACAGGAAAGCCCGGTAAATAAGATTCAATTTAATATCCCTTTGGAGATAAAAGCTTGCTTGTTTAAAAGGCCACAAATAGAAACTTCCGTCGTCCAAGGAAGTTGGAATCTTCGCCTATTAGGAACGCCGTAGTACCTTTCTCCAAGGCCCTTAAAATTTCAACAACTTCCACGCTGGGGACAAACAGCGCCAAGTGCTAAGTGACGGCCCATTATATCCATAAGGCCCCTTCCAGAAAGATCTTATTATAATGCATTAAGGTGGAAAGGATGCCGGCTGCTGATTGTCCTTAATGTTTAAAATGCGTATTGAGTATATGAGCGCGCACGTGTGTCTTCGCATCATCATTACGAATCTCTTCTCTGAATTAAAGCTGAATACGAATCTCTTCTCTGAATCTTATCCTCGAATAGTTTCGAAGTGTCGGTGCAAGGCGTACTATCCGCGCTAACGTTCTTTTATTTCAGATAATCAGCTAAGCGAGGAATGCCTTTCCGATCATCGAGCGCAATTACTGTAATGGAAAGATGACAAAATGACTGCGCCTGACAAATCATCTGTATCCAGATAATGCAATAATTGAAAATAAAGAGAACGCCACTCTCACGTTGCGGCTAAGAATTCGATACGACGGCTCTATCAAGGTTTCCTATTTGCAATTTTTAATGAGTAGTTAGCGGAAATTCTCAATACAATTTCAATTATCTCGCCTTAAAATTAATCATATAGCTAGAGAATAAATTCTTTTTAATTATCCATTCCTCCCACTTCTCTACTTTTAGAATAAAAAACTTATTTAGATAACTTTCATTCAAAATTATGAGTTTCACAAAGCATAATCAAAATTGTTGTTATATTTATGATAAGCTAACACGAAACCATCAAGTTCTACCGCAACTTTTTATGCTTCCACCAGGAAAAATCCATATAAAAGAAGTTAGATTACAAGGAAAATAAGTTCCTTACTCTGAAAGAAACTACATATAAGATGGCGAAACAATCGCACTCGAAGCTTTCATAATATTTATAGGTAGAGAATAGAAACCTGCGTAAGTGAGGCAGACGTTTTTCCTTAACATAATACGTTTTCAGCAAAAAAGACAAGACTCGGTGCAATAATTGGAATTCGTAAGAAAACTAATGACTGGTGTTATGAACTGTTACACTAAACGTTGTATCAAGTCGTATTATATTTATTATCATTATATTTATAAAATGTATTATTATTGTGTGTAACTTAAATATAGACCGAAGTAATGGCAAAGCTAGGTGGGAACATCATCTTACCGCACCTATCATATGTATGACGCATTATGCTGCACATTATAACATACGTAATATAATGGGATTGTTTATTCAATCATTTAACTGCTAATCATTTAACTCTATTTAATAGACGTTATGATAGACCTGGCGTGATAACATGTTTCCCAGAACATAACCTCATATTTTGGTAGATCTGATAAAGTAAATGATAATCAGGACCGTTCTTAGTTAAATGGAAATGATACTTTTAGATTGCAGACGGGTTCCAACCATCGATGATTAAAAAAACTGATTCATCCAAGCAAAACACGTAATCTTTTCCTTAAAAACTCTCAAACCGTTCAAGGCTACCAAGATTCGACTTCCCTCGTGCATACATTCAGGGGTGAACGACTCATATCCTCTTGAAAGCATAAAAGACACCCTTGGGTAAAAATTATCGCTGGAAAATCCCCCTGATCCTTCCTCGGGTAATCGTGGAACTCCTCCCCGACAATTGGCTCAATCATCTTACGGCAAATTAGCTCGAAAGGGATTCTTCTAGGAAACTTATGGCTGGCAATAGGAGACTCTCTGTCTTCTCCACGTTAGGGAATTCCCCTGTTAGTCACCGCACTGGGAAGGGAAGACTCCGATCGGATCGATGCAAGGCATGGCGACAAACATTGCACTTGCCTGCGAGAGCGGATGTGACATCACGGACGCCCCTACGCATTCTCCCTGTAATCTCTATCCTCGCTTCTATTTCTCCACATCTCCCTTTCGGACTTATCGTTTTACACATCCCACCTTATCAATCCTTCCCACCTGCGACTACACCCACGACTCATCTCATGTCGACTCCGATTTAGCCAAGGAGAGTTGCGATATGGAGACTGTTTCGTATGATATGCTTTGTGTTCTCGTTGAAAGGGATCCTTCAACTGATTGTGTGACCCTATCCCCCAAATACCGGCATGGCGATCGATGCCACTCGCTAGCACACGAAGTTAGTAAACAAGGAAAGAGTAACTCAGGTCGATTACGTAGATTATTAATATATAACAAATAGATAGATTTATTAAAGCATTGGCTTATAAGGCAAGAGATATTGATGGATAAGGACTTAAATATCAGAAACCCTTTAAGATACAGGAGGGCATTCCACTGTTTTCAACGTACACAACAATCAACTTGGCCTTATGTAACAAATAGGTGGTGATTAAGAGCTTCTGGACAGTTCCAATTCTAGAATGTAATAATTTCTATGGTGATTTTATATTTTTGAAGTTAGTATAGGTTTTTTGAATTTTTCAAAAAGAAAAGAAAAGGCAAATTTATTTTGCGCCACTAACCTTTTCACTTCTCTTCATGAATAGAAAATAATGAAATGATATCTCAAGTTCTCCAGAATGAAGTTACATATTAATAAAACGCGATGACATACTGAGAAATTCATATGATAAAAGACGATGAAAGCTATTAGTAGTGTTGTGAAAAGCAAGTGTCGACAGCTCAGATCATTTCGCACATGTGGGCTCCCATCTGGAATCAAATCAATATATGATAAAATCGGTAACACTTTTCACCGATTTTACCAGATTCTTTCCAAAATGACAAATTAACTGTGATCGCTAATCTCCGGAAGCGGAATGACAAATCGATTGTCCTCCAATATACGAAATTTCTTGTATATTTGGGTAGCAACGCAGCAAAATCTGATCTTTCAGATGCTATAAATTTTATCAATACAGCTTCTGGCTGTACAAAAAATTTAGTTCTTCCAGTCGCCGATCTCCCTCCATAACTCATTCTTTACTGCGTTATGATTTGATTGCAGAATTCCTAGATGAATCATCCAGCGAAAATATTTACTCAAGTAATCGCTTGGAAAATCGACCAACTATTCACACCCACCATGCAGACTTATCCCTTTAACAAATTTGTCGGTCACCTCCAATAACCGCGGCATCGAGCTCACACCAGAACGTCGAGTAATTTACGATTTCTCGCGCAAACCAAACAGAACGTGGTCTCATGGAGGAGATAACGACACAGGAATTAAGCGGCGGAATACTGAGAGAAATCCTACGTTAGAAGTTCCGACAATTGCCGATGGGAGACGCGATGAAGGCGTGATCACCACACACTAACGGCTATCGCATTTTTCACAATCTGTTGACGCGCAATACACGTCGAGAATGGGGAACAAAGATCCTCGAGTACAAGAGACGCAAAAAAGGCAATGGATGATCCATTCACGTCCGCAAAAACATTTCAGCGTTGTCGCATTACTTCACAGCATCAGCATACTTTCTATTGCCTTGGTATCACTATGACGCTTACCACCATTTGAACCAGAATGAGCGTCATTTGATCTCTTCGCCGACATCAAGCGTATTGTTTGAAAGCTGAAGGTCGCCATATTGAGCTTAAAGCAATGACCTGGTCAATAGCACTCTGGTACATGGATCGGTAGCCTCATCTACGATTTCATAAACAGATCGCTGTGGTTAGAGAAAGGGGAGCTTTGAAACTGAAATGAAGGGGAGGGAAAAATATAACAAGCAAAAGCCGAACGATAAATAAAATTTGGATAGCATTAAAATGCTAAATTTTCCGTTGGTAATAATTATAATTCGGCATATACTAGGAAATTGCTTAAACACAAACTATATATCAGTTAAAGAAAGTATAATAAAGATTTACCGCAAAAAGCACGTTTTCTCCAGAGAAAACAGAAATGATTTCGAGTAAAAATTAACATTGCTCCAAAGTTTACTCTCAAATTGCAAAAATTGAATATATTTCAAAATGAAAGTATACGAAACTCGGTTTATCGTTATTTCCAACTTTCTTTTCTGCAAAACTTTCTTTCTGAAAACTAAAATAAAAGTGCCCGAAAGATCTGAAAAGTATCAAAATAAACGTATCCATCGTAATATAAATACCAACGTTATATTGATACATTTTATAAATAAGTATCACCTTCATAGTTCGATCGAATACGGTTCCTTGCGTAACATTAAAATCGACAAGTTTGATTTGATATCTCATTCATGAAGAAATTACAACTAGCGCGAAAACGTATTCGTATGCTACACCCATCTCAAAGTATTCACATCCTTTGTATGCTTTTACGACTCAGATTTATCAGATTGGCTTCAATTGATCTTGATGAAAACACTTCGATCAAATGGAGATAGCTCACGTACAGATCCAATCAACGAATTCTCACGCGCTGATTGTCGTCACATCAATGTCGCTCGTGATTCAACAGCTGTGATTAAATTTCAGAAATTAACGAATGTGTCATTTTGCTTCCGAGCTAAATTCTCTTTAACTCACTCAAAGCAAAACGCGGTATTTCTGAATTGCATTCCGAGAAGTCGCCGTGTACACCTTAGGACAACTTATCAACTTCCTGCTGTGCGTCACATTTCTCCTTCGATTGATAACGGAAATATATTGAAAGGCCTCTAAAGCCCGAATTTCGAGGCAAAAGGTGTTATCTTTGGCTTTTTAAATATTTGAAAAAAGGATGACGTCATCGATAAGAAATGGACGAACGATCTATTATGAGAATTTTTCATTAATTGAATAGAATTTATAGAAGAGTTGAAAATAATAAAATAACTGTAGCATGGTTTTAAATGTCTTAAATGCTGCTTGAAATGAATTTGGTTTACAATAACTGAAAGGAAAATGGGAAACTGGAAGCAGAATTGGATGAAAAATTAATGATAATGCCTAAAGAAAGTTTTGTATGGATATTTGTGAGTAATTTCTAATGAACATCTACGTGCACGTAGTTTAGTTGTACATATAATCCATAGATGAAAATTCGCAGTTTTCTTTTTTAAATAGCAGTAGTTTTATTTAAAAGATTATCTCGTTGGAAAAATCTAGATGAGATATGTCACATCAAAGCTACTTCGTTACTAATATCGCAGTAAAATCTAAAATGAGTTGATTAACTCAGAAATTCATTTGGTGTTTTTATGATAGAAGTCCACAAACAGCAAATAGCATATGCTAAAATCACAACAAAAATAATATCAGACAAGAATAAGGGATCAGTTATTTTAGATCACAGAGTTGGAAGATTTTCGGTTTCCCTTCGTAAAGAACGTTATTTAAAGAAACAGTACTTCAGACTAAAATTCCCATCGCGAGCCAGACAAATCTCCGTAAGAGCAATTAAAACGTAAAGTTTCCGCGTAAAACCGGAGGGCTTCCACATAAGAGTCACCAAGAGTAGTAGAAACTTTCACTGGAGGAATCACCGACCCCTTCCTCATTGTTCCCTTCAGCCTTGGAAACCTGCACCGGACGGTGAAGATATGAATATTGATTGGGGCTCAATAAACGGCGTGCATTTCTCCCCAACGGGTCGCATAGCACGCCTCATGCAAATGGAGGGCGAATGCAGACTTAGTCTTGCGCAAGTGGGGGTCCGAGCGGTAGCCATTCGATTGAATTGCTTCGCTCTCCGATTCGCGGACGAGGATGCCCGTGTGGTCTGCTCGACCGTGATCCACTTTGCCGCTTCATCGTCCAGGGTTTTTAGGATTTAATCGAGGCGATTGAGTCGGATTGGCTTCGCTCCTTCCGACCTCGTCTTTTGACACCGAATTCTAATTCTTTCCTCCGAGGAAAATATCGAGCGTTTTCGGTCTGTCTTCTGATTCGGGATTTCAGGTAAGGAACGAATTATCAACGAGGATTCCGAGAAAGTAGCACGCGACTCAAGGACTGTTTTTGAATGACGATTTCCTTATAAGTCATGCTCTTTTGTGCAGAATCTCAATGCGTGAATACAAAGGACGAATTTCAAACTGGCATCGTTAGCCTGAGATCCCGCTACGGTATCCTGATGAATGGGATATTTGTGTCTTTTGATGCAAGATGAAGACATTACACTTCATTCAATTTCATCTCACAATCAGTTTTTGTTACGTCTGTGACAATATGAAGCCACTGAGGTGGCTCATATGTTCATGTGGTCGTATTTCAATCAAAGCTCTCTGACTCCACGAGAAAAGCAATGCCCAAATACCTCACTCTGCCGAGAAAGCCTCCTTATCTTCTTTTTAGTAGCTAATGAAGGAAAAGGTCAAAGTGACCACTTGTTTATGACCTACAGTGAAGTTAACCTCTGCCACCTCTTTCCATTCAATCTTTTAATAAAAGCAAGGGCTCTCACTTGGCATCCAAATATTTTATAGGTTTTTTTAATAGGGATAATTTTCTTAATAAAACAAATAAAAAGTAATAAGGACTTTATAAACGTAGGATAAATAATTTTTTAGAACATAAAATAACTAGGAAATAGGCCACCGTAGTATTGCATTTCCAAAATCAAAAAGTCAAAGATAGTATTCTGAAGAATTCATGAATATATCTTGCCTAATTGAATGAAAAACAACCGTTATTATAATTAATGAAATTAATCGTAAATTTTGATAGCAACTTAAGAACTTTTACTCTATCACTTTAATGGTTCATAATTTTACATTAAGCTGAAGATAATTGTCATTCGCTAAAAAGCAGCGACACTACGTCTATTTTCCTGAATCCATTAAAGAGAAAAATTAACGAGTAGTAAACATTTCCTTGCGGCCGCATTCAAGCATTTAACAGCGACTCTTACTCTTTGCTCTAAAGAGTGACTCAATTTTGTTCTCAATTTTACTATTATCACATGCTGAACGGCGCATGCTAAATGTAATCCATGCCAATGGAACTTCTGTTGCATAACACTTATCACAACGAAGTCATTTTGAGGCTGGAAATAAGTATTTGCAAACAAGACAACACGTTATTGATCATAACCGAGCTCGTAAATCCATTGGGATTGCTATTCTCTTTGCATCGACGCTGACCTAGATTTCAGTTCCATTTCTAATGAAATCTCCAGGGCAAAAAATACATTTCGATCATAGGCGTTCTAAAAGGAAGTCACCGTACCTAATAATCCTTCCGCAGCTCTCTACCGTCACAAGAGCGCAATAAAAACTTTCGAGATTGAGGTCTTCGAAATAATCGACAGATTTTTCAAATCTCGCCGAACGAACGGTGAGAAGTATTCCGCGAAATTCCCGTGGAACTGATATAGCATTCGCCGGAATGACATCCAGTTGTCAAATAAGCTAATACGAAAATACCTCCATTAGCGCTGATTCTTTACCATGCTAATGGCACAGAAAACTTATTTATTCGACGATTTCGCTTCTAATGAATCTTTTTCATTTGTCTCTGGATAGAGAAAAATATATCTTTTATTTGATCTACGTCTTCCTCATGGCCGTGATGACACCACAGCTACTGAGGTTGGAGTGATGCTGAATAATGGCACTTATTTAGGTCTCTAATCATAGAATGTTGTGAATAATTGAGCCATTTTGTTATACATATAATAAGTGTACCATATTATTGGATTCCGTAGGAAAACCATTACGGTCTACGCTACCTCAACTTACACAATAGAATTTTTAGTTTTATGGCATCACGCAAAAACTTGGCAAGTCTGCCTTTATTTATTTATTATCTAATGAAAGAAAATAAATATGCAGATAACTCTATTAACAGTCTTGTTTTCTTGCCAAACTACAATGCAAAAGTCATAAAATGAGATAATATTAATTTTCTCATACAGTACGATGGATTACTAGGGTGAACTGCCACCGTTACTTTCCTGTTCGCTCCAATCTAGCATTAACGTCAGATCGACATCTGCAACTCGACGAATGGAATACCGAGTGCAAACTGATTACGAGATGCTCGACAGATAGCAGTAACACTTCGAACGGCGTCTACATTCTATGCAACGTGGAGCGTGTGAAACAATCTCGATCCGAATCGCATTTTTCTTTCTCGACTTCTTGTAAGGTTCTCGCATTTAAGAAATCATAAAATCCACGGAGTTGGCCGTTATTTTGATTAGCATCTACAACAGACTGGTGAAAGTAAATATACACCTTTTAGATGTAACGGATTCTGGGATATCCTCATTTGCAAATCTGCGAATTTCATCCCCTTCGTGAAATCTTAAATAGTCCAAGGAAATAATGATGCAGACAAAATTCTATGATTAAGAATCAGGCGCAAGCTGAGGGCCCAGTACAAAGAAATGATACATTGAAGGTATTGCCGAAGTACTATATGATACGTTACATAACTAAGACTTCTATAGGAAATGAAAGATTTCTACTATTAATTTAAACTGATAAAATGAACTATAACTTATAATTTAGTATTTTACCATTATTGGAAAAATATGCCGTCTTAAATTCCTATCGGGTGTATTACATATTTAAATAATAATAATAATAATTACTAAAATAAAACGTCCTTATCAGAAAAAGATTAGTTTCTCTCTGCATCTAATCCCTCGTCTAGGAAAATTTTAAGGAAATCTCTGAAAAAGTGAACATAAAGAAACTACTTATGCTTCTAAAACTCCGGTTATAAGGAAACTTGGGTATTTATTTGGTCAACTTTGGTATTTTTTCACTTCTTAAAATGGCATTTAACAATGGGAAGCTGGAACCGATCACTGCATCAAGCGTCTCTGATAGGCTTATTTCGCATCGAGAAGCAACATAACCCCGCAAAATTCCACAGCTCTAGAACAAATCCTCTCTAAGGCAGTTTATCCTGAAACGAATAGGAGCACTTCCTTCGACGTGGATTTCCTCCTGTTTACTTCTCAGCCCTTAAAAGCGATGTCACAAAAGGCGCAGCTCATTCTGTCCCGCTTCCCGTCATTCCCAAGACCTTTGATCCCCGCCAAACGATTCCTTACGCGGGATCTTCCAACGGCAAATCCTCGACATCATCTCGAGACGCCCTCGTTTCCTCCTATCCTTTGAACGGTACAACTCCGCGCTCGATACCGGCGTTAAATCGGTCGGCCATCGGAGAGTAAAAACCTCTTTTTAAGGACGAACGTTTTTCCTTGCTCCGTTCGCTCGGTTTGCAACGCCGTGCCGGGTTACCGTCCCGACATGACTCATATGCCTTCGCAAATCCCCAGCGAATCCACCCCCGCACACACGCCGGAGGGCATGAGCGTCATGCTGAGGCTTCGATCAGAGACGGAATTGATCCCAATTGATGATTCTACACTCACCTACAGAATTGCATGCAGTCAAATCTTCGTTCAGTTGCACATTCTATACACGCAATTTAAGAGAACTAGTGATGCTGCTAGTCAAAACAAGGGAGCAAGCAGAACGTTGTTTTATACATCGCGACGATCATAGCTAAGATTAAATTAAGACTACAAATGGTTAAAAAATAAAAAATAGTGACCTCTAAATGCAAAGTTTTATCACAAGCTTCTGGCATCTGCTATCCAGGAAGTAGGGACCGTTGGAAATTCGCACTAATGCATACGTATGTTAATATGGGAAAAATTCCATTACAGCGTCTTTCGGTGAAATATTGGCTAGAGCTTCGGTCCACCCGCCAACAAGTGCGAGATCCGGGTTCGAGTTCCCGCTACGCCAGTTCCCAACGCTATTCCGATATATTCTATAAGATGATATAATTTAAACTTGATACAATAAATCTTGGAGTATTTTGAAGAAACCATCTTGAAGGAAAAACATTGTAACTTCCACAGATTTTAAAATCAACATTTTTCTTTAACACCTGAAGATGTCAACGCGTTCACTAAGCAAGATAAAAATCTTCTGTAGAAGTTACAAGGTGTTCTCTTTTCAAGATGGATGACATAAATTAGTTACGAAACCTAGGATTCAGAAAATCACTTCATTAAAAAACTATACGTATGGAAATTAAAATTAGAAGATGTCCGTTTACACCGCATTGTTGCATAAATTGAGGAAGATTTTTGTGGTTTCATCAATTTTTAATATACATCTCTAATTTACGCTTATGCTAGTGAAGTAAATCGGATTGTTAACTAAAATTGTATCCCTACAGATAATTCCATTTTTATTCTCGTTTTTATTGTCGAATAGAAAATAATTTTCATAAAGTTCACTTCTTTACATCCAAATTATGTATTCCAGAAACCGAAAAATTCCAAACTAAACTCGGTAGCAAGCAATTGGGAGAGGAACACTAAGCCTGTAATTCTTTGACACATAATAGAATCAAATAAAACTCTGATCCACGACGCAAAAAACGGGGAAATTTCGGATTCAGAAGAGAAAACCGGAATATCCAAGGTGAGCTTTGAAGAAAACTGATTAATTCGAAGGAGAGATCGAATCGGGAGGCTGAATGGAACTGTGCCTTCGCATACACAGCTCACTCCGAATCGTTCAACTGGAATCGCAAATACATCACGCTCTCTGGAATACACCCTTAACGCCGCTCGACCCCTCCCTTAATCGGTTCGATTCAATCCCCTGCCCATAATCCTTCACGGTTATTTCCTTCCACGAACTCGGCCGAACGGAGAGTTGCCGCATGAGGGAAGCGCCACTCGATTCCCGCGACCGAAGAAAAGTGCGTTTTTTCGCTTACGCCCGCTCCTCTCCCACGTGAGAATCGAGCCGTGTCACAACAAAAGATTACGTTTTCGACTGGTCGCAATCCTTTCCCAGAGCTCGCCACTTGGACTGCGATTTTTGAGCGAGGGAATGCGTCGCTTGCGAAAGTACGGCGCTCCTTGACGAGCGAGAGAATGTAAACAATCGTCTGCACAAAGAGTCGATTCCAGCTTGTCCTCTTTTATTTCGAGCGCTCGTTAGTTTGCGACCGCAAGTGATGCGTGGAGGTGGAATTCCACATGCCAAAGAGGCCTTTCCTGTTTTTGCCACGCCCGCGATTCAGGGAAAAAACGAGGAATAAAACCGAATCTGGAAATCCGTGCGTGATTATGACCCATTTTGGAGTTTGGGTCGACAAAAGGGAGAAATTCTGGTTCGCCAGATGTGACAATGGAAATGGTGATCCATGGCGAAGTTGAGCATGAAGGTTCTCTCCGTATATACACCGTTTCGAGGTGGAAAAAGATTTTTATCCTTGATGCATACTGGGACTTTTAGATTTCTAACTATTGCGATAAATCTGGGTTCACTTTGCCCGAATAAAAAAACGAATATATAATATTTATGCATAAAGACGCATGCGAAAAGTACTCTTTCCTTGCTGGGATTAAGAATTTATCACTAGTAAATGGCTAAATGACTCACGAATTAACAGAACCCAAAGCATGCAATAAAAACTTCACCGAGACAGCAGTAACGATAAAGAAGAATCGTCGACAATAGGCGTTTCGCTTTTCTAAGAAACCGTAAAAGCCGATAAATGTCTATTAAATTGAGGCATTTTAACACGTACGACTGCGTATAAACTTAGGCATGCCATTGTTTTTATCGGAAGGTATCACAGCAAAATTTATATTTATAGGGAAACGCTTACGTAACCGAACCCATAAAGCTTGAAACGCTATAAAACCAACTTTATTCACAGTAATATGTGATAACAACTTGAGTTTTATCTGAAATCTATCTTTATCGCGATCATTTTCTTTATCATCGGAATTAGAACCTTAGAACGGAATAAGTTCCAAGTAGTGAACGACTTCAAACAGTTTTATATTCCACACTTGTTCCTCAAAACGTAAATAAACTACGATTCTCTATCGCTAACGACGACTAAATATGAAAGTCACAATTCAGAACGACAACGAGATCTAGGTATATTACATTACGTGATACTTTATGCACCCTCAAAGCATTCCATCAGCCTTTCTTTCATACTTGTTGACCTAATCAAAAATTCCGTTTAATTCACACCTTTAACGCGAACGAAAACTCTGCGGTCAGCATTGAGAATACACGCGCAAAGTATTACCCATAACACCCAAGAGACTCTTGCGACATAATTATCGCTTATCATCTTCTATCACGTTTTTATCGTGAGAAGGATATAAAAAACTCAATCATCGCCACCTAACCAATAACAAACCTTAATCGCAGTACACGGCGTGACGTGTCAATCGTTTCTAAGGCACGATGGAAACCGTCGCAAAACCACGGAAACATTTACCGCCGAATTATTGATGCGAAAACAGAACGAGAAGTTGTTGGTTGGCCCCGTTCCAGCATCGCAGGATCCGCAGAGCGCGGGAACGGAGTCAGCTGTTGCCTGTGGAACAGCTGCCAAGCGATGAGGGCCCTTCATCCTCCCCCGCAATATGCGTGGGCGGGCTCGCGATCTGTCGCAGCATCTCGCGTGATGGGATTCGTGCTCAACCACACGACCACCAAGAGCTCATATTATTTCCGTGCTCTTCAATTTAACGCACGCTGTAGTCTGGATGTTTTACATCGAATGTGTGCGGAGAAAGGCAAGCGAGCAATCGAAACTTCAATTAAATTAGGAGGAAAATTATTTAAGAAAACAAAATAATACCTAAAATAATTAACTCTGTTCAAGCGATGTTAAAATTAGGACTAGTGCCTTCGGATGAAGTCGCCTCTCGCCTGTTAATATTATTAATAAATTAATACTAATCAATTATGATAACAATAAAATTAGATTACAACGTTATGAAATAAAAATAGCAACATCTAAATATTACCATAGATTTCTTAGTAAATATATTAGAAAATTTTCCAAGTCAAATCCATTACTATGAATCATTCATTGTTTAATAATTACAGAATGGTAAGTAAAGAACACGTTAAAAATTTACTTCCACCGAACTACTAACTGCTACCTTACGTGTTAGCAACGGAACTTATCTCTCCATGCAATGATAAAATAAAAGTGGAACAGAAAATTCGATGTCAATAATTAAGGAAGAAAAGCCATGAAATAATTTGTCATTTAATTCAATTATCTACCGATTCCGACTACATCCGCATGAAACCATCCTCTAAATCCTTTAACATAGGGGTTGATTCATCCCATTAAGGCGAAGTGACTGAATATCTAACCATATGTTTCCTTTGAATACGCATATTCTCTTCTTTTCCCCTAACATACAAAGGATTATGTATACCACACTTAAGTTTGATATCTATGAGGGTATGCCGCAAAATCACAAAATTTATCATTGACTGATCACAGATTAAGTAAATACACAGTAATAAAATAAATAGAAAGACAATTTCTTAAAGACGAAACATTTAGCCACTATCTATCTGGATAAAATATTAGGAAAACTCACAAGCGTTTAAGGGCTAATTAATCTACCTCCCAAACAAATTCTTCTAGGGGGAATAACCTTAGAAAATTCCTTTTAAAGAAGACGATTTACTTCGGATATCCGGGAGGCGAAATTTCCACGCTGAGGAATTCTTATCGGCAATAAATACCCCGCCGGAAATTCTCCCCGAATTTTCCCGGAGGATTTTCCGAGACCTATAAATCCGCGGAAATTACCCGCCCACCTTTCCCTTCTCGGCTCCTCTGGACCATTCCAGCAACCCTTTTATCGTCCCTTCTCCTTAAAACTTAAAACCCCGCACTCGTTTCCAGGCCAAAAAGGACGAAACATGCCAGCGTGCTGTCTCAATTACCTAGGGATCCATCCTAAAAAATGAAGGAAGGCAGGCGATGTAGGAGGTGAGCCTTCCCTCCGATTCCTACGATATTGATTCCACGAACCTCCGACGAGACTTGAACCTTAAGGAAAAAGGATGCTGAAAAAGGTGATTCATGCAACTTGAACGCGACGTCTGGAGAGCGTTTAGCCGGAATTCGTCGAAGTACCGCCAACTAGGTCTTATGAATGTTCTAAAGCGCTCAGAAAAGCCACTCTTTCATTCTCTCGAGACGGCGGCCGAGAAGAAAAACGTTTCTGTTCTAATGCATGCGAAACACTCCGACGTCATTGCTTCGACGCTAGAAATTTGCCCGCGCGCGCTTCCGAGCTTGAGCATGATAAAGGCATTTGTGAGATGTATAAAGAAGGCGATATCCTTCGCTGACGTCCGGAGGAATGCAGATGCTGCATTGGAGTCACCTCGAGGACATGCGTCTTTTAAAGGCTAACAGAAGACAGAAATATGAGGAAATCTATGCATGCGCGAGTGATGAAAGATAGATGAAATCAGTATTTTATGAAGATTGTCGTTTTATAGCTATACTATGATAATCATTTTTAGCTCCAGCAGCCACTTAAAAGAATTGTTTTTCGTATTTCTCGATTTAAAATTTTTACGTAAAAATTTGTATATTTTAAAAGGCGGAGGAGATTGTACATATTTTTAAACGCCTCACGTCAGTTCTTGCTCAACGCTACATTCACATCACTAAATCAACGCAAGCTAAGTAAGACAATTTTTTAAGTTTCGACATTCATAAATGAAGAGCTTCCTTTTACAATTTTATTTATTCTTTAGTAATTAAGTACATTTCATTTTAATTCTTTGTCGATTAAATACCAGAGAGCGATGTTAAAATATCACATAATAACCTTTTTTACTTTTTCTTTAGTAACGAAATACATTTATACTATTTGACGCCTAAATAATAGAGAATGTTAAATATCATAACCTAAAGTAACGCCCATTGTTATAAAAAATATGAAGGATGAAACAGGAAAAGTCAATTCGAGAAAAAACAAGGCTGGGAAGAGGAGATTGGTCTCTTCCTTTATCCTTAATAGAGAAGACACGATCGATTGCACATCCAAATACTATAGAATAATTCGTAAACGAACCCCCAAGTCTATTATCCGCATTCGATTCCAATATCCGATCACCTGAAGCAGACGGTTCTCAGAAGTTGGAGATAAGTGAGGACGTCTCCGAGTGGGCGTGGCTTAAGAATGGACCGATCTGAGGAGAGAAAATGAGGATCCTTGGGAGAAAACGAACGCGGAAGAGGAGCAAAGAACGAAGGACGGAGAGCAAGGTAATCTACAATCGAGATAAACTAAATATCACCGATGACTATCATGCTGAAAGGCTGTGGGAGAGCAAGGAACGGTTTCCCTCAAAATTCACCACCGCACAACATTTTTATTTTTCGGTAGGATAAAATTCTGTTTCCCCTCGGCCTTCGTAAGTAGCTGTTTCTCCATCGGACAGCAAGCGGGTTTCGGTCAAGGAAATTTTGAGTTCAAGATTTTTCCGACGGAATTTAGTCCATTGAAAACAAACTACATTATTTAATTACTACATTAACTATATTATTATAAGAAAAGTCATATCATATACCGCTTGAGCTTACTGATCATCACTTCTACGGAAACTCACTGACATTATTCTTCTTCTGTTGAAATTAATTCCGAGATTTTTATAAAAATTTGACTTCATAGATGGGTTACTTTGTGTTGTTGGTAATAAACATATTTTACTACAACTTCAGAAATATGTTGCAACTCAAAAGCATTTCTATATAATAGTAAATGGCAATGGCTAAGCTTATAAAAAAGGGATCATATTTATTACACACCCTATTTGTATTTGTACTTTTACAGGGTGTCCTAAAAATATATCAGTAAATAAATATCTGGTTTGTTTCACTCTACTTTATTGCCAATTGAAAAAGAGAGAAATACGAAACGTAACGTTCTCTTCATTCTACATAATTTCCCAAGTAAAACACACACTTTTTTGGGACACCGTGTGATTTTACGAGATTAAAATAACTCCTAGAGACTAAAATCCGAAAATTAGGATTAAATATTATTCCTCGTTGAACGTGCTCGTATGTTAACACGATGAACTTGATATTTTACGATACATTTTATATTCATCAAGCAATGGGAAGCGTAACATCTATCTTTTTGCATTTTAACGTATCTAAATAAAACAATTCCGAAAGGAACCGTTAATATCTACATCTATTCCCGTTTAACTAAATAAATTTCCGAAATTTTCTCATAGACGCACTAATAGAAAGAAGAAAACGACGGTCATAAGTAAAAAACCGACTTCCTGTGACACCAAAAACTCGCACGTTAAAAAAAAATAATTCTCACATCGAAATGACCCATATGCAACGTTCTCGAAAGGGATAGGGCTTCTTCCAAACGTAACTGTGTGACTCCAGAAGATCGTTAACGGGAGAAATGAGTCACTTGGTAATGGAATAAGACATCCGTTTCGCAAGCGAAAGTTATCAGGACTGTCGATCGAGACCTCGCAGGTTATGTTATTCAGTACCAAATCTTTGTCGGTGAGGATTTATTTTCAGCTTCAGTTGGTACCGCCAGCAATATAATATAACGGGATTACGAGAGAAATTACATAATAAGCGCCATAGAAATGAAGCCATACTTACGCTCTACGTGGCGCCCACTTCCCGATTACATACGCATTTACCCTTCCACTGTGGGGCTAAAAAGCGATATTTAGTCCATTGCTGACAATTTACGGAAAAAATGCATCTTACTTGCACATATTTATGATATAAAAATTTCAAATCTTCCATTGAGAAATATTTTTATTCGTATACATTCGGGAACCCCTTTAGACTATTGGCCGCTGGTAAGCATCAAGTATTACGGCAGCATTTATTATCTTTCTGTAAAATATTCAGCCCAAAGGCCAGTTGGAACCTCGTACCTTCCACCATTGGCTACCAAGAGAGCTAGAAGGGAATACGGATTACTACGCAAGATGATTAGTGAGCTGGTTTGACCTTGTTTTCCTCACTGATCCAGAATGCTATGAGCGGTGCATAGTCAACAAATCCACGTGAGTGAAGCACAATGACTCTACGATAAATAATAATACTAAAATAATTGTAAATAAAAAACCTGAACTTAGAAATTGAAACAAAATAAGTTAATTCATTCAAAAGAACTATCTAACATCACCTTAAATAAATTGGCTGCATAAATTGGTAGGGGAAGACGATTCTCAAATGTGACCTTAAGAAAGAAAAATCAGCTGAAGGTTTTTTCAGGTGGAATTCATTATAAATGCTACAAATATATGTGGAAGAAAACTCTTTAAGGAAAGCTGGAGAGAGCTTTATTTTTTTAAGGCTTGTTGAATTAGGGCACCCTTCAATTACGTGAGAAAGGAAATCGGAAAAACAATGGAAGGCGATGAGAAGGAACCCAAAAAATTCAATTGACTCGTAAGATAACAGTTTTGCGCGAAAGGACTTGGTGAAAATGTGGAAAATGAAGAAAACAATGAGAGACGTGGGTATACTTATAAAAACGACAGACTTACACGCATTTTCCATTAGCAGACACAATAATAAGATAGTTTAACGTTATCAATCATCAGATTAGATTAGTGATGATGAAGTGATATTAAGAAAATTATCGTACATGCTGTAACTACATGAAGAATGATTACAGAGAACGAGGAAAAGCTCGAAGTTTATTCTCGCACCCAGATTTTGTTTCCTTGGACTTTATAATGAAAAGATACCCATGCTGGTGTGAAATAGTGAATACATTTTTTTACTTAGGTGAGTTCGGTTCATGTTGGCCTCTCTTCTTCCTAACCTTATTTTCTGTTAGGTCTAGAAATTTTATATTAAAATGTACATATAAAAGGGAAATATAATTTCTTAGAGAAACATAATTCACGGGAACATACATGCTCACCGCTTAAAATAACAAAATATATTAATCAAATCGTACGGAGAGATTGAAAATTCTGACGTATGTGGACTTGGATACTCGATATTTTTCAATTCAACGAAATTTACCGATAAAAGAAAACTAACTTTATTGAAAAGAGCACAGAAATTTGAAACAGTGATGCGTTATGAACATAGACCGTAGAACTAATCCAGCTTTGTATCATCGTAATTAGAATAGGATCGAGTCAAGTTTGCATGCGGAAAGGATCATAAGCTGATAAATCTATACTTAGGGAAAATTACCCCACGTCACGCATTATCTGCTAAATTAAAAAAAACTCAATTTCCCAATAATATCGCATGCACGGATAAAGGCATCATACGCTCTTTTCGTAAAGCAAACAAATTTCTCCCCTCCATGCGCTCGGGCATAGCTCATTTACCCTGACTCAAAAGACGCCCTGTGATAAACGACGCGTTCCAATATCTACACCAGGAGAACTTTCATGTATCGCCCCAGCGATGTGGGGGGACGAAGGAAAATAAAGAAAATTCCATCGAAAATTCCGTCAAGTTGGCAGCGCCATCTCCCGCCGAGACACGCTGTTGGGGCCCGAGGGCTATCGTCTTTTTTTTCGACAGTCCCCTCTTTTTGCTTCCAAACAGCCCTTCGCAGCATCCCATTCCCACGTACTTCGCATCCCCTCTCTATTTTAGCCCCTAAAAATCTCTCCCGCTTCGAGCTTCCACAAAAAAACCCTTCTGAACCTGCACCGTTATTGCCATCGGAGGTCGGGCCGTTTGGTGCACACCCGCACTGGCGCCGATGGCCGGATCTACTTCCCGACTCTAAATCATTTTAGGATGCGTTATCAGAGCGGATTTAGAGCTTCCGGGGCCCGAAAACCTATGGGCATCCGATTTTATGAATACTACGTAGAATAAAAAGGTGGCTGGATGCCATCGGTCTTCGTGGGCCCTTATATTGCAGACCCTGGGGCGCTGCGACCCTTCTACCCCTTTGGATTCCTCCACCGGACGCCATTTCGCTGTCCATAATAGCCACGAACGACCCATTCTAAATAACGTTACCGATGTACAGCAATCCGTCCTTGCTTTCTTTCAGCTAACGCTATTTCCCTTCAAATTTATACGATTACGGAAAGTTTGCTCCGCTCATTCGGGGAATTTTTCGGCGCCCGAGAGAGTTTGCCGTACTCGTTTGCGGTCATTCCGCTGCGAGTTACAGGGCTATCATCAACATAAATTGGAAAGAGGACCGCAAACTAATAAAAGCAAAGAAACTTTTTAAAAATGAGTTCTACCGTTACCAGCTTCGATCGACTAAATCCCTAGCAAGTCCATCCTTTTGCTCAGGGGTTCTCGAACTTTATCGTAGTCTGTCGACCCTTTCTAAACCTACAATGAAAGTCGAAAATCCCACTAAGGGATTATATATCTATAATGCCCAGAAGGTTTTTCGGCCACATAGGATATGATAAATGGTTATCTTTCGAATATTTTAATATAGTATAGTTATGACCATGTTAATGAACAATATGTACAAGATACCACAATGCACACGGCAGTACAAATAGTATTGTTAAACACGTTGCTAACCATATATTGCCGCAGAAGTTTAACAATAGTTGAAATTTTCTTTGTCTGATCCTACATTTGTGATGAACCCTCTAACCATTTTAGCACCATTTTTTCCTAAGAGAAAGCATACCCACGCAATTTTTCCGCGGAGTGGGATCTCGGGGTTCCACTCCAAGTGGAAGTCGAAAAATACGAAACGCTAAATCACAGGTAGATTAGTCGAACATAGGTATCCTATCAGACAAAATCAAATGACAATTTCCGTAAAAGAGAAAAAATATATAGAACAGTACAGCTATAGCGTAGAGCCAAAACTGGTTCGAAGATTTATAGAACGCCATTACTACCGAAGTAACAAAATAATGAAGATATACTTGCTGCAGTAGAAGTACGATATCTTCATTACTTACTTTGTACGATGGATATCATCAATAGGCCATATCGGATAAATTCATTTCTTTGAAATTAATTAATGAAATACGAACCAAACAACGTTATTCATTACTATGCGAGTTTCTCCAAAGTTTCAATTCCGAGAATGTTCCCTTTTCTGTGAAAACACGGCAATGTTTCTTAGGGAAGGACATACATAAAACGAAGCTAAACTATTGCGTACCCCTCCCTAGGAAAGATCTGCAAATAGGATATCTTATAGGCGCTCAGTATAACAGCTTTTCTCATTCAATTCCCCAACCTAATTCGAGCTCGTTGAAGATCCATAATTCGGGCGATTTCAGTTAGAGCGTCCGGGAAGCCGGAGTTGTAAACTTCTCGACCAAATTGCAGGGCGGGAGAGGGAACAAGGGTGCAATAAACCGGATTTATTAACTCCTCTATTAATGCCTACCCCTCGGACAGTTAATGAACGGCAGTGGAATCCGGCGATAAACGCAGGGACGGAAGCGTCCTCGACTCGTTAAGGCCGCGAATGAAAAGGGTTTTCGTTCATTTTTCCCTTTCGTACCCTTTTACACCCCTGAAAACATCGCCATTACTTAATTGCGCTGCCATCGATTTTCCTCGCCGTCTGCCGTCGATTGATTGGGTCGTTCCGCACTGACGAATAGTGATTGAGGCCCCACGTGCTATCGACAGGAGCCAAAAGAAGCGGGGGCGATCGAGCGCGAATCTACAATTCACTGAGGTGTTGGAATGTGGAGTAACTCAAACAGTCGACCGCAATTCTTCCATCTCTGCGAACAGTTTATTTCTACGGAATCGTGCCAAACTATGAGTAAGGTTTCGAAAAAAGGGCCCACAATAATAAGTCACTCACTATGGACCGTTTTTCGAATATTTTACCGCGCGTGCATCAAATCAAAAAGACGCAAGAAGCTGAGTTTTATGGAGAGTCAACGATTGTTTGCCATCTCGGTCACAACAATCAAAGATAATCATAAAAACTAATAGCAGTGTATCAATGATTCTGATGGTATAGCCAGAAAATGTGATGGTGAGTACTTAAGCTAGATAATTGTAAAAAGATAATTTAACAAAAATATTTATAGGAAAAACTTAAAGAAAAGATGCTCGCTGTATCATTTATTTCCTTCACATTCGCATCGGAATTTATCCGTAACTTTTCTTCACTAACCGATACAACCTATATCCGAAGGAGTAACTCCGTGGAAATAAATTACGATTATATAGTAAAAGCCTTATATGAGAAAGTGCAATCTTTTAATATCGTTAAGTTAAGAATACGTTTATGGGGACCAAAGATGTTAAGGTAGGAAGGAAATATAGGCCTTCATTCGCCATTAAAGGCAAAAAGCAATCAATCATTGCAAGTATTGATTATCTGTCAAAGGTGTTCCTACGGAAATTCCATCAGATTAATACAGAGATTTAACGAAAATGGAATAAAATTGATGAATTTTTCCCATTTCCAGAAATCGGTTCGTGATTTATTCAATTGTTATTCGTGAACAGCTAATTTTCTTAATTCTTAAGAGACTCAAAGTGAATATAGTGTTTTAAATACTCGGCAAAATTCTAAGGCTGCCCAACATAGACGTATAGGATTAATTTTGACCCACGCGTTTTCTCCGAAAAGTTGGTCGAAACATTAATTGAAAAGGAAACTCTTATTCTCAAAATTCTTAATTCCAATATACGACAAGTTAATCTGAAATTTCACCTTGATCCCATTAATGTCGAACACCTTGCGACAATGTTTTCGAAGAACGCAGCCCCAACGTAATTTTCTGCGTATCTTTCCTCCAAGAACTAGTAAGTAAATTCAAGTAAAGTTAATACTCGGATGCCGCGCAAATTTCCGGTGTAAATCAAGGTTTACATGCGTCATCAGTTGATAGAAACGTACTTCATACAATCGTCAAGGGCTGAGTCATCACTTCAACCTTCTACGGTCACTCTTGATAAAATTTTTCTTTCATGTATCCTTTCCGTGTCTCGGAGACAATTAACTACAGTATAGTAAATGAAACATGGAATTTCCCTAGGAGTAACTGAAAAAAGGCTTGAATAGGAAAAAAACGTGAGACATAAATGACGGGCTATATACCGCTCATGACGCATCTCCGTCGTGAAGAAATCAAAACACATAATTTATCTTATTGGAATTCCCCCTTATCTCTCCATACAGCGATTCTGAATCGATTGATTTATTTTTTCTTAAACTATGATCTCTAACAATAGTTTCAAACGGCAATCGGAAGATCTATGAAAGGGTGATAGAAATGACAATTAGGAGTACTTCTTATGAAGGTGTTTCGACAGCCAAGATCATATTATACCTTTATTATATGCAAGACCTCAGCGAAAATCGAACCCAGGTCGCTTTCACAAAAGGCGAAGGGCCATCCGGCGGCCAGTGTAAATTTTCCTGTATTGTATGAAATCTTTCCAAGAATATGTGTAACCTTTCCTAGAGTGTGATAAACTTGCTGCAAATCACAGATTTCTTTTAGAACAATTCCTTCAGTATTTTCCCATTCCCAATCGACGTCCTTCGGGTTCTCCACCAGGAGTTTAAGAATAAAAGAATAGCATGTAAGATCAACTTTTTACAGCCGGACATCGAGATAAAGAAAATTGGAATCGAACCTGGGACCGCATTCACCGAAGTATTAGCCTTTACTACCTTTGGGAGCCGTAGACGTTATGTACGCTGATTTAATAAGCATTGATTTTTTACAGACACTAACTAGGGAAAAAAGACCAGTTTTGTCGTAACTGAAACCTAAAACTTGTCTTAATTAAATCTTTTATACGAAGTTGGATTCCAGACTGCCGATGCGTTTCTGAAAACATATGACCTGAATTTTTATTACGAATATGATCTGATCACAATCCGTGTAGATCCAGTCTAACAATGAAAGCAAAATTCATAATTCCACAAAAATTATTGAAAACCAATTTCAGCCCTAACAGGTATACGTAAAATTTACTGTATATCTAACATTTTCTGAAAAATGAAAATGTGAATTCTAGCTTCTAATCTATATTTCATCACGAAAAGAACAGCGTGTGACGTTTCACCCAAATAGACCTAGTGAGCTTAAACAGGAACTTAAAACAGGACCTTCTAATATATCATTCACCATCCTAAAATCATCGTATGTAGAACGTCACTCGTGCAGCCATCACTTCGTGGGAACCCCGCAGAAAAAAAAATGCTTACGGCTCAAAGTGCGACTGGGAGACGACGCTGGAATGCACTTTCAACAAATATTTAGCTGCGTCAGTGGCTGCAATATCGTTATTTTGCGCAGAAGAAACGAGGACGGATCTACTTCCCTCTCGGACACCACTTCCTCGGCCGGTGTTTACCGCCCTGATGAGGACGCTGCTTATCGCCAAGAGGAAACCGCGAGCGAAGGATGCGCGCGGATTCTTCTGCGGTTTTCTCCGCCGATTTCGAGTCGAAGAAGATGCAGTGGTGAGGCGCTGAACCGGAAAATTAAAAAAGAGAATTCCTCGCCGCGTTGACATCGGTGCACTGGAAATAAACTCTAACGAGCTGAAGAAACTCTTTCGCTGCGCCGGATCGTTAGGCGAGCGAGGGAAATTCTGCAGAAAACCCGTATCCAGACATTGTATTCGTGTCTTTGCCCGGTAATTCCTAGTTAAGGTTACCGACTTAATGTCTTCTAGGCTTTTTATTACTCCGCAGCGACGTCTTTCGCGAGCGGAAAGTTACGAAGACTATCAAGAGTTTACGACCATTCTATTATACCAGACTTGTACAAGAATGTGACGGAACCCGGAAATGAGTTCTTCATTTTTCTCTAACGGAAAAACTTAGCGAATTCATACTGTTGCTCATTACTATAATATTCCAATAGGATACGAAACTAAATTCAGCTACTTTGTTGCATTGAAGTAGGACGTCAAGAATGCGAAAGTCATCTTTGACTTGTATATTCATCACCATGTCCTACACGTTACAGAGAATTGCGTTATAGTACTAAAATCCATGATATACCGCGAATAAATATAATTACGCTAAAGATATATTACCTAATTCTACGCTATGGAAATATCTTTGCTTACATTTCTAGCAACGATAGGAAAAGAATGTCATCTGAGAAGCAAAGGATAAGGAGAAACCGGATTTTGGAAATCAATTACGGGCTCTGCGTAAGGTTGTCGGTCTACATAGCCACTATTCAGCAGGCTGGTAGGATCCCTATCCTTTCCACCACCTGCTAATGAAAGGTCTAGAGAAGGAATGAGGTTTACTGGGAAAGAAGAAGAGTGAAGCAGTTTGCCTTTGCTTTTCTCAATGGATGAGAATGCTGTAGCAGAAATATTTCATGTAAGTGCAGCACAATGAGCATAGGAACAACTTCCCAAGTTTTACAATCACTCATACTTTATTTCCTGAACCTAAAGACAAATATTAAGCATAATCTTATGGCTAGGTTACTCCCGATCGGCAAAAACCGAGAAGTCGATGGCCACGGAGGAAGTTTGATAGGTTGGGCGGGATAATCACTTTCTAGCCCCCTTCAGGCAGGAAAAAGCGAAAATAATCCCACCTCACGAACGAATTCCAGCTCCAGATCTTCGACCAAATAAAAACACAAAAGGGACCGAATTCGATCCGTGTCAAGGTTCCGTTAGCACGGAATTTAAACTTGAACCATGCGGCGGATGTGTTGAAAAATCGCCTCTGGGACGAATTTCATACCAAAAGCGGCGTCCTTCCCTTTTTTTGTGACGAAGGATTGCAAAACCCATTTAGGAGGAAGATCATGCGGGGAAATGCGGCAACATCGCCCCTTTGCTGCTCCTTCTCTGCATCCTGTAAACCTAAGGGCGGAAACTCCCTATCGCGACCTCGTTGAGCCCTGAACAGCAGAAGTTTTCCTTCCTCCGTCTAATCCCTTGGATCAGCGATCATCTGCGGATATTGACTCGGTAATTAGATTGTGTGAGGGTATATCTTTCACTAGTAGAATGTGATTTAAACGTATCGAAGTAAACGACCTGACATCGATATTAAATGTATTCTAAAAAAAACATCAACAGATAGTCGAATCCTGCGCCTCTGTAATCATAGGTACGCTAAATATATGTCCTTTATTTCAAAGTTTCGACCTCTAAATTTCTTACTTCTTGATACTTTTATTTTGATTATTATTCTTTATGCATCACCTACTTTTTCCTCGTTCTATTGCTGTTTACGATCAGCTTCAGTGAATTTCTTTGAAATATTTCCTGCATAAACATTCAAAATTTTCGATTTTAAGATTTATAAATTCCATAGTATTCTGTAGTAAATCATCACATACATCCATGTTTTGAGTAGTAATAAGCGATCTTAGGCCTTCTAACCGTATAAGTGGGAGGTAAGAATCACGCCAGCATAGCTTTGCTAATACACGTTTCGACCTATGCAAGCTTTTAAATTTGTACAGCATAACTTCTCATGCCCATTCAAATCCTATTATTTGCCCGATTCTGAGAATAATCTCGAAGTGTTTTAGGTCCTTACATCATGATTGGATTCTTTTTTTCTATACCTTACTATCTTTGGGAGATAACACTGAGTAAATACTATCCTACGCAGATGAATGATGTCTTGGAAAAGTGTGATTACATTGCTGATCTAAGTATGTTAAACGAGTATTAACGAGAACCAAATGTGTCGATGAAATTTTCCTGTGACATATTCAGCGTGTAACAGGTATAACCATGGGATTCTTTGGGGGACCAACTTAACCATGACACCTGCAACTATCCGTTCGTCGAAAGAAAACGAAAGGAAAACTGACGCTGTCTGGAATCCGCTAACGAAATCGTAGTGACAACAACGGCTATATTTAGACGTGGCTGCATTTCGCCGAACTGCGATGAGATAATTGAGACTTCGGAAATTCCGCTCTCTTCAGCAGTCGCGGTAAAGAAAGCTATTTTGCAAATTCACTAGTTCTCTAAAAATACGCGGAACACCTATATTTGACAAAAAGTGATCGTTTTCACGGCTAGTTTAAAGAGGGAACTCCGCAAGCATTACGCAATAAATAAAAGCATTTTTTAAACAAATAAATTAGGTAATATCTTCATTTGGCTTAAACTGAGACGTCTCACTATGTATGTTATGTAAAACATTTCCATTTCCAATTGCTATTGATAGAAATAATTATCGCTACTAATCGTTTATTTACTTATGACATGGAAAAGGAGAATTCTCAGCCTCAATCTTGTCCGTTAGTTAACTCATTAACTAACTAACTAACTAACTAATTAACATTTACTCATTAATTACCATCAAAGTTAATAAAATATCATTCTTCGGCATAAAACAAGTAAATTTTCTTCAGCTTGTATTTAAGCTACATATACCTCGGTAACGCTTTCTCATTTTCACTGTGATAAGTTCCCTTGTGAGGGCCTCCAGATGGTCTTTGCTCCTGAGGTCTTTACAGTCCAAACCCGCTATTGGACCACACCTTAAAATTAACACGTATTATCAAAGATTAACCTCAATTCGGAGCTTTTCATATAACCGAAATATCCTTCCAATTAAGTAGCCGAAAATATTTCGAATTTTTACTATAAACACCTAACGATTCTAACCACCGATAAGTGAATAAAATATAAGTTTCTACAAGAGATTTCCTAAATCAAATTCCGAGCAATGCCAACCGTCGCGTCGTTCATTGGGCATCCTCATATATCTGTACGGATACTCATTCTTCGCTAGGCATAGACACTGCTCCTTCGCATGTTCGTGGGATGACCGAGTGTGCACCGTTTGAGCCGTAATTCGCCTGTCGCATCGCACACGGTTCGAAGGGACAATCCGAGAATGAGAGAAAAGGAAAGAGAGGGGAGTGAAGGTGAAGCGGCACAGCTTCCCATCCGCTGTAACGGTATTCGTTTACACATGCAGGCGGTCAAAAGAGCGGAGGAAGGGATTTGGGGGCCGGGCAGAGGAGATAAAATAAGAGTTGAAGAGAGATGAGGGGCACCGGAAAGAATTATTGGTGATGCCAAATCTTCCACATTGGAAGGGAGTTGCAATCTCGTGTTCCACCCTTTCACCTGAGGTAATTGGGAGGAAGTCGGTCCATATTATAGGACCAAACTTCTGGAGGTACATACAAAAGAGGCTGGTGGATAAGAAAAACTCTTAATCAATGCATAATAAAAGCAAATTCTTCAGTCACGATATTCATTACGTCTGGATGCCTCGAAGGAAAGTGAGTTATTAACGTACTTTTCCCATTAATGAAAATGAAGATGAAAAGTGTTGTTTAGTGAACAGGAAATGATTTACCTTTAGGCATGACGTATTCAAATTTTTCACAAAAGGTTAAAAAAATTTTAAATCCGTTCTTAGCTACACTTGCTTTAAGAACATATGCATTTTTTACCCATTCATACACATGGATGAGGATACTGGAAAACGAAAGAAAGGAACAGATAGCGGTAATAATTCCTGTTTCAATTTCCTATCTAACTTCGACTGAAAGTCAACACAAAAAACGACAAAATCAATTACTATTGCGTAAGCCAGACACATAATTAAACATTTTCGTTTTCAGTAAGGTCCCAGGCAGAAAGTGTACCTCACTCGGCCCAAAAATTCGAAAGAAATAATTTTAAAACTGTTTTTAAAACTTTAACTAAATTTAATTTTAAAAAAATTTAAAACTAAAACTCGAGGAACATTACATCATGGAAAAGATCCGCGGTGAGGGGCGTAACCGAAAGAAAATCAGCCGCATTCCTTTGAAAAGGAAAATCGAAAAACACGAGAGATGAATGCGCACGCAAAGCAAACATTGACCAATAGAAGTGCGGTGTGAAGACGAGCTTCGCCTCGATTACCTAATCTCGAAACGGAGGATGATATTGGAACGAAGGAGGAAATTGGGACAACTGGGCAAACAACTTTTTCGGCACGCAACGTCATTTTATATGAAATCCGGACGTGCAACTTTTTCACGACCTCCAAAGATGCTCGGTCAGATAAGGGCGGGAAGTATAATACAGGTGCCCCACTCAGCATGGGGTCTTCCTCGTAAATACTAAATCCTCCAATGAATATACTTAGAATTCAAATTATTGGACCCGGAGAATGCAATTTTATGTTCTACATAACCTTATATTAGTAAGGGAAATCCGGCTATGAATAACATTAAAAACTGAACATAAAATGTTCTTTTCATTCATATGAAAATATTCAATATTTGATCACGACTTCATTAAACTCTCACTGCGAGTGACTTATCTAATATTACTTCTTATTGCTAGATTCATTTCAATTAGACAAAGATTAATTTTCCAGTTATTCTTCTATTTTTCTATGAAATTCTTATGTTTTGATAGATTCCTCTCGTATTTTCAACAACTTTAACAAGCTAATGGCAGCAATTGACATAAATATAACAAAAGTCAACACAAAATAATTTCAAGTGCCAAAGAAGTCTATCACTCGTACACATTAAAGTCTTCCAAAGAAACAAATGAGAAGTTTGTTTTCATTCCACTACCCGTACCAATAATCAATTTCAGAGAGTGAGATCCAAATCCACTTACATTATATTCTGTAACAAGGTTCTGTGTCATAACTATCAACTTCTAAACGGTAAATATTTATTTCTATTAAATACTATTCACATAAAAAAATACCAGCCATCTCTTTGCCTATACTTTTTCCATGCTAGTAATACAGAATTTAGCACTGTAAGTCTATCTAAAATTGAAATCTAGATGATCAGGCGTTATTTTGTGGAAAGCCATTAAATAAGGAAGAAATTTACCAAGCTTTTTCTTTCTTATCTATCCATAAAGCCATTAGCCCGAAAGCTGGTTGAGTTTCCTCTACGTAATAATTTACTAAAAGCTTTGGAGGGAAACGCGTTCGGCGTTGTTGAGAGGGGTCCCTAGTTCGATTCCCAGCAGGAGCCCCTATATGGAAAATGACCTCAGCTGTCAAAGCACTTTCAACAATACTACTACGACAGAATTCTACGAGTGAAATAGTCATCGTAAATACAATACAATGATCCAATTAATAGTATTATTTATATAGTAGCATTCAACTGGGATGAATGCCATTACTGAACAACACTTACACCTTAGCTTGTTTTCATATTTTCTTTACCAAAGACAAAGTTGAAGGAAAGATAAAAGAAGCGAATTTGTGTTTCTAAGTCCCGTTCTGAAATTTAAAAATTATTACAATCCTCTATAGTAGCAGAAGAATATTCGGCAGAGAGGGGGATAAATATAAAATCTACCCCCTCGCATAGTAGTGAAAGAAAAGAAAATGGTACTTAATGGATTTCCAAGAGCAAGATCATTAAGTGAAAAGCTATTATTCAAAGAGGGGTTATGAGAAATGCAGAGAGAGAATTTTGAGCCGGATTAAAGAGAATGTAAAAGGAGAGGCGATGTGCAATAGCAGGGAGTGCGAGGCTAAAAATCTGAGAGTGATTCCTAAAGTGCCTTCGTTGAAATCGGCTGAGATTAGGAAAGAGGTCGAGAGGGGAACGGTCGTTTCGAATTCCGACTCCTGAGATTCCGGAAATTAACACGCGCTTCTTCATTCCAATATTCGGAGGATATTCTTTGGGATATAAATGAGATTTTCTTTTTAATTGAAAACGCGGAAAACGCATTACGGATGAGGATGCGAGCCGTCCTGCGTCTCTTATTGAATCATATTTCCACGAATGTCCCTCGATTTCGATCAATTTCCGTCCCTTCTGACGATGAACATGCTACCTGAGAGATATAGGGAGTTACACAGACATTCCCGATGATTCAATGCCCCTACGCAAGAGTGACTCCAGCGCACTAACAGCTACTAAACGCTCGTTAATTAAAGACATCGCCAACAGTGGCGATCCGTTTGCAAGCGTTGATTAGAAGTGTAAATTCGCCCGATCGGCATTTCCACTTGCGTCGCTTTGGGACGAGGAATTTTTTAACGGATACTGAATCCTTAATTTGCTCTTATTGCTGGTGACGTAGGAAACGTCAATGGCCTACGTTGTAGAAATATCGATGGTATGGCACATGAAGTGAATTTACCTCGGCAACATTTAACATGGTTAGTCTTGATTGCGGCCTGTTACGACAGGTTCTACTGTAGCCAGCCACTTCGGCATCAGATGTGCAAGAGTGTGATCAATGAATCTTAATTACCTCAAAAATCATGGTAATCATCACAGAAAAACGTAAACCTCCATCGGTTCTCTGTACTTCGGGAAAAAGTAGTCCATTTTCGAATCACTCATAATTAAGAAAACTTTTAAAGTTCTCAAGAGTACAATTTTTAAGGACTTATTCTTTGTCACTCAAAGCAGCTTTATATTATTTTTCTGCAACACCCAACAACCAGTTGTCGTGGAGCTTTACCAGGTCTGCAAGCAGTTCACAACATATGAAATATTCCAAGATAAATAGATAGATATGAAACCAATTTTCCAGAAATGTTCTAGTAGAAGTAATAAAAAAATAATGACTAACAATGTATTTGGATCATCACGTTATGACCAGTCCAGTGAGACAACCAAAGGCATAAGCATGAAATACGTTTAGTTAAGACTTCCAGAAAACTTAACCTAACCATAGAGCGCTAACTTTATGTGATTCCTCGATCAAATCAAACCTGGGAGAGAATTTTAAAAAGAAAGCTTTAATCTGGAATCTGGCTTAAAATTTGGAATCTAGTACTCGTTGGATCATTTGATCCTCGATTTCTAATTAAGATTTGTAACATAATCTGATAATTTTAGCTACCAAATAAATAGATATTCCACTGAAACCATGGCAAAGTATAGTATGGATAAAAACTGCGGAGGACATTTAACCAGTTCGACCTAATTAAAATCTTATCGACAATGATAACCGTAAAGAATTCCAAATCGATCAATTTTCCGATCTTTTCCTTGTAATGTGAAAGATACTCTCGAATTGTAGAAACAAGTAATTAAAAACCCACTCGAGATATATGAGGATAAAATGAAAAGTCATCCGTGAAGCACGAAATTTCACAGTGCGTCTCGAATCTTTCCTCCGCGAGTGGAATTCTTTAGACGACCGCCGTCTCATCTCGCGAGTTCACCGTTGAGGATTCGAAGTGCCTTTCTTACGGTTGTTTTGTGGAAATGGAGAAGAGCGTGACAGATGCTCGCAGAATCCCGAGCTAAAGGAAGAGCGAATGTAGTGCTCCTAACGGCCCAAAAATGAGCTCCTGGGACGCAGAAAAGGAAGGAAAACGACGATTCGATCATTGTCCTCGAAGGTTGATGAGATTGAGAAAGAATGCACATACCAGAGCAGACGAAAATGACATATATATGATGGACGAACCAAATTGAAATAGACGTTAATGAAACTGAGATTGGCAGCTCAAAGATTAGGATCTGATTATCGAGAAAAATTTCTATCGCTGCGCTTCCCACAATCTATTTACAGCCAAGATTCTGTACCATAAATATAGCAAAAGCTTTTCAAATGTCGATGTTAGTGTCTCTGTCAACCTTCTATTTTCTTCCAACTCTTACAGATAAGATGAGATAAAGTGGGAGTGAAGGTCAGACAGGAAGACAGGAAAAAATTGCTTTCCTGAGATGAATTACATTCACCAGATAAAGGTAGAATCATAGCTAAAGGAAAGCAAAGCGCTTCGTGGATATACGTGTATTCGTACGTGGATATACTTGTATTCTCTCGTTGTGATCCTGAAGGCTCGAGACAATGTATTTACTGTATACTGTGAATGTCTGAGGATGTTAATTTAGTTTAAAGAAAGATTTTCTGATGCGTATCCAAAGATTTGGATTTGGAGACTATTTAACGAGTATTTAACGCTTGAATAAACAACTCGGACTAATTAAGAGGACAGGGATAAATTTTTAACTCCCTCAAAAATTCCGTATAAGTAAGATTAAATGTTTTTACTTTATTCTTACCTAATTTCTTTAACTAAAATAAAAGCATTTTAATCGCCTTTATTAGATAATAAAAGGTGAAATGTATTGGAATTCCAGACTATTGAAGTTTAATTTACGCTATCATTTAGTTAATTATCAGAAAAATAAAGCAAAAGAGGCACAAAAGATTCTGAAGAGCCGGTCTCTGGAAACTTTCACCCTTCTTCAGGCAAGTAAGTAATGTAGCTAACAAAAGCAACATATCATGAATTAACCAGACAAAAATTAAAATGGGTGAGTTAAGAAAATAACGCGACAATTCCCCGTTGTTGAGGTACTCGACAAGAGAATAAGTTGAGGGACCACAAAAATTGATTTAGAATCCACTGCTGGTGACAGGAAGCCAGGTATTAATTAATACATACAAACATAGAGGCGGAATAGGAAAAAATGCGTGGATTATGGGAAGTTCGAATTGTGCGGAAATTTATGGGAAGTGTTCGCAGAGAGAGTGGCGTTGGGTCAGGGCTGGTTCCAGCCCAGCGCCCTCTTCGGTCGATTGTTTGGAGATTCAAAAACCGTTCCCCACGGCGTATGGGCCATTCTGAAGCGAAGAGGGGGAGTAGGGGAACGAAGGGGGAAAGCTATCCACTTCCGCATGCTAAAAAATATGAAGATTTACTCGATGACGGCACTACCAAGTCATATGCACTAAAGAGTATTAAGCCAAAAAAGTGCACGGCTGTATCGACCGATACAGCTGTGTACAAAAAACGATTTATTAGCGCTTAATGACGTTCGGCTTCGGATTTATGAAATGTCATCCTTGCCCATAAAACGGAAAAATTTCATTATTTGGGCTTTTAGCGAGTTTCAAATTAAAAGTTTGTCGGAGATGTAAAAGAAATACACGAAAGGCGAAACATGCTTTACGTCAATAACAAAGGATGGCCGGTTTCCGATTCACTGACAATGAAATTATCCATGCGGCAGTAAAATTATTATTTCGCCTCTCTCATTGCGTCAACTGGAATATTTCGAGGGAAGTGGATTGGAAATCACCGCATGTGGATCGTTTTCATTGAGCTATAGGAATAATGGAAATCCTTTCACCGCAACCCTTTGCTACCAATATTGTATTTCATATTGAAGTTCGGTATTCCTCCATTACACACCAGAGGGATAAACGAATAATTCTTGATGAAACGCATCTTCAACAAATACTCATACCCTCACATGAGATTAATTTAATACATTTTCTTTTGTTTCTAATGTATACATTTATAGCACTACTTCTATGTAATCTGTCAGCTCAATGCTTTACCTTCACCATTTTTTTACACGACATCCTTCCATCATTAACCTACCAATCGGTTCTATCTCAAAATCTCTCTCAAAAATTAGCCTTCGTAGCTAAAAACTAGTCTTCAGTCAAAATCATCCCCTCTCCCACTGTCACCATCTTCCGAGTTTGTTATCTGATGTACTCAATTTACGTTTCCTAGCCTTTACTGAATTTAAACCCCAAAAAAATCCAATTATCCGTCGTTAACGTTATTAAATGTACATGTTTTACACCTTTGTATGTACACTTCTACGACCAAGATATTTTTAATTGTGTATTTCCTCAATTAATACGATATATATACAACAGCCACTTCAATTCGTTACTTTCTTGCTTTATGAATAGCGTCTCAGTAAAACGTGGTAAAAACTGTAAATGGCTGGATTAATTCACAACTTTCTTACGAGCTAAATTATCACGCTCATCGCGGGTGCACTGGCGGTATAAATTCAAGGATTCCAAGAGGATGGTCTCTTCTTCTTCTCCACTTTTTTCGAAAGAAAGAAACTCAACCTCAAAGCACCGAGTGAGCGGTCATGAACCATTAATGAGGCCTTTGTTTGTTTCATGCACGCCCTTGGTGTTCTCGCGGATGAGTGCTCATCTCGTGACGGTATTGCACAAAGCAGCGGAGGAATAGTGAGTCTGCCAAAAGACCGTTCATTTCGAGATTTAACCGCGCTTCGGGCACATCCTAAACTCTTATTACTCGACGCCGAATCGCACTGACAGAGTGGATGAGCGAATCAAGTGGACGCTGAAAGTGGACTTTCGAGAGGGTTCTAGCGAGGGGAAAATCAACGTCAGCGAGCTGCACACTCAGCACTTAAGAGATGAGACTGAATAATCCAGAACGGTAAATAACGGGGATCTATGTACACGCCTATTATGTTCCAAATGATCGCGACAAAAACCACTAACGTTGAAGGGCCGAATGCCTCACACGGGCACTGAAGTGGTGAGTAGATGGGGTTGGGCGAATTTATGTCACAATTCTTCCTCTGTTAAAGCCCGTAAAACATCTGTATTCTGGATAAACTGATTACTTCTAGAAAGAAATGATTCTGTATAAATGATGAAAGATTTTATTCGTAGGCGATGAAAAATGTAGAGCTTCGCATTTTGGGTGGCATCATAGCAAACACTGAACAACCGAACATAATTAATCAACATTCTATACTATCTCAAACACTGAATCAGGATTTAAGTAAACATGCTTTAAAGCCCTAATTCGGTTTCTCGAGGGCTCAGAATTGAGGACAACGACATTAGAATCACTTATTAGGAACAAATTTTGGAAAAAATGCATAAACAACACGCAACTAGTATTGGGAAACTATAAAATCAACATTCAAAATTAGCAAAATTCTGCTTAAAGTGGAGCGGATCATTTTCCGCCAGAATCTGAACAAATTTCATATTAACATGTTAGCATGATGGGCTCCATTGAATAAAGGGAGATTTTTCAAAGCCAATTGAAAGATATGTCATTCAGCTTTCTATACAGCCACAAGAATGATTACTTTACCAAAAAGTAGTAAGCATACCGAGTTGCAGAGACCTCAAGGAATGATAAAGTTGTGGAAATAAAGGAGGAAAGTTAAGAAAGGAAGCTTTCGAATCGGAACATAAAAGGATAGAAATCTTTGCCGAATTCTTCGGATCCATTCTGATCCAGATTGGTGCATAAGGAGGATACACCATTTCACGTTCCGAAACAGATTTCCTCCGGCAAAACCATGACGAAACGCGCAAATCTTCAGCACCGTTAGCCCTCCTCGACGGCAAAAATCCTCTGGGAAACATTAAGGTAGGACTCCTTAAAAAAATCCGAGCCCTAATTGCCCAACACCCAATAAATCACGAGTCCACCAGCGTTGCCACCAGCCAGGAAATGTAAACAAATCGTTTTCGAGACTGACCCCCTTTAAAATTAAACCCCGTTTTTATACGTAACGAACTTGAGACGTGCTTAACCTCTGGAAGGTCGAAGCCTACCGGAGAAAGCATCTGAAAGACGTGACAGGCCGAAGATGGGAGGGCATCTCGAGTCGTGAATGGGTCGCAGATTCTGTGTCGGAGGGAACAGGTGTCAGCTGGAGATTAGGGGCGCTCGGGTTTATTGCCCGGAAGAGAGGGCGGGGGGACGACAGCAGGGCCAACCAACTATGCCCATCGCCCAGCAGACCGTGATGTGCGCAGTTAACTGCTTCGCGGCCAGGTACGCCGACTGCAGTGGCGAATTCGTTCTTCTAATAATCAACTTTCCATAATTTAATTACACGCGGAGAACGGAGATTAAGAGCATCGAATATTCTGCCGTACCGATATTTTTAGAGGAGCATAAAAAAGCTGGTACGGAAGGATCAAACTGTCATTGGTTCTATCAGGCTATCAGGCATTTAAGCGGACTCGATTCAAGTGTTACACAATGTCAAAGCAGCCTTAAGTATCTTGATCCAAAGGGAAAATATGCACAAGAAATATGCAGTAAAGTGTTAATAATCTGATGTCTAGAAAAAATTCTTTTCATGAAGACGAGAACGATTCGGAGAAGAGTCCATGGTGAAGATCTCTCATTCAGACAAAAAATATACCCTTGTTCAGAAATAGGGATGGATTTAGCAGGTACTGATTTTAATAACACCTTATTCAGTAACCTATCGAACCTTAAATTTATTTACTCTGCTACTCACAAGCTAGGTTTTTACCGAGTTGTGCATTATTAGTATTTCTGGACCATCCTCTGTAAGAAAGAAAACGTAGTACATTAAGAGTTATAGAGAGTTAAAAATGAAGCAGATAAGTAGTAACTTTTTACTATCAAGTTTGTGATGTCTGATTGTTAATCTATATCATTTGTATAAGTCGAGTCCAGGATATATTTTGAGAGTAGAATAGGCTAATTTTTCGCCATGATAATCACAAACTTCATCTAGACATTCCAGAGTGTATCTTATTGTGTAAAATATTTGGATTGGAAATTTAGTAAGAATTTTACTGGAATTCGGTATCACAGAGATTAAAGGTAAAAAACGAAATCTACTCAAAGAAAGTCCTCCAAAGGGTGCATAAATATGAAGTTTGCAAAATCTTAATCAGAATCAAGTTACGCGTAATGCACATCACAATCAGCAACATTCTTATTTGGCTACGCGATTCGGTCAACTTGAAAGAAATTATTTGTTCGCAAACCTACTCTGATAATATCTGAACAGATTATAAGTCAATACAAATCGGAGATTTCAACGCAGCGGCGCAATTTACTATTGACATTAGGTGGAAGAATATCTCGCTCTTCTAGGAATATTTCAGGTAAATCTCCACAAAATGGCGTTCTCATTGGCAGTTTAAGATAGCGCGTTTGCGTAAGAGACAGTCATTGCGAGATTACCTGTGCGATAAGATTGGCGTTATAATGCGTTGAAAGCGAACTCCTTATCTCAATTCATCCCTAAGAACAGGGAATGGAGAGCGGAGAAAAATTTTTAATCGACAGATTCCGGTTAGTATTCCGAATACCGTCACATGATCAACAGTCGATTTCAATCCCTGCTTCTTAGATAAACCTCCTCTCCAATAGAAAATTATCTACACACGTACAGATAATTTACTTAGCAAATCTTATTCTGCGCACATAATGAAAATGAGCTAAAACCGCGCTGGATCACCGTGTATGAATAACGGATATTTTATCACAAGCTAATAAACAGAATTTGACTTTCTTTTTGGAATTTATGCAAAATAAAAACTAGGAGGTGAATGCTGATACATTAAGAAGAATGGAAACGTAAATCAAAAATTATTCAAGTATTCGGTCATAATCGAAAAGAATGCGGTCCGGGAAACATGCACACACGCGAAATTCGAAATTATTTCAGAAATTACCTAGAAATACATAGCACCTTATCTTCGGCATATTTCACAAAATATTCACGAAAACTCAACCTCCTTGAAAACACCGGGTGATTAACCGGAGAATTACAGCATCCTGAAAAAGAAAGGTGGCCAGTCGCAAGCGGAACGAATTAATTCGTGCAGTTATGAAATGACTTCAACCGGAATGGAGTTGACAGTGAGCACGTTCACCAGGATGAGGTATGTCAGAATGACGATAGAAGAGGATAATGCTAGACAGGAAGTACTAATTTTGTCTGTCGGTGCAGTATTCAGCCAAGGGCCTGATAACTTCCAAAGCGATGGAGTAAGAATGGGCATAGTAGATGACGAGTGAAATAGTTTATCTTTGCTTTCTTGCCTGAACCAGGAAACTATGAGAGGAACAAGTCCACGTAACAATTAAAATGACCCGATAAATAATCAAATTCATGGCTCGTAATTAGTAGGAATCAATATGGATCCCATTCGGCATCACTCATACGTCAGTAACATTTGTATTTCCACAACCATGTTCTAGAATCTTGTAAATGTAGATACAAAGACACAAAATATATTTCTCTATATCCTCTACTAGAAGACAAATGAAAAAATTCCACATTTCTGGTATGTAGTAGCAGAGGTGGTAAGGGGCAGGACAGGTGGTAAGGGGTTAAGACAGCTGAGGGGCCTGCCGGGAATCGAACCCGGGAGTACATCCACCAAAGGCGAACGCGCTACCATTTTAGCTATCCAGGGACCTCTACATTGAGTGAACATTTTATTGATGTTCCATAGGTTCTATTAATCCATATTCCAAAAAATGATAGCAGAAACGGAGCAATTACTTACTGGCATGAGAAAGGAAAATCAAAAAGAATCGGGAAACTTTCGTAAACATCACAGTATCTAGGAAAAGAAATTTCAACATAAGCGGTGTGTGAAACGTCCATTTTACGAATAATTTTGCAAAATGAGCGAGATGGCCAGCAGCTACAGAGCAAACAATATTTTTATCTGCCGATTCCAGCCCTCCCAGCAAAGATAAAGGATAAGCCAATTAGATTCCAAGTATAAATGGGTCAGCCATTCACAAAATAAAAGTCGCACGCCTGCTGGCCCTCTGGCGTGGAAAGAGAGGAGGGCCAAAAGGAGAAACGAGGACGATTGCAGACTCACCGCGCAAATAGGGAAAGTGAGCGAGCACGGTATAACACGCGACGGTTCGTCATTGCGAATCTAGACAGCGGAATAATCGGAATAGAAATAACGGTAAGCCGGGGATAGAAACGGCAGTACATCACGAAAAGTAAACTGCTTAAATGTCAACCGTTGACGCAAGGAATTTCCCACTGAATGGCATGGGCGGAATCTGCATATCTCCCGAATGTTGAAAAATGTCAGCTTAGGGCGGCTTAAGGCCTTAACGCGGGATTATATAGTCTTGTCTGGAAACCCACTAAATGTAATCCGAGAAAACAAAGAGGGGGAGAACCAAAGCTGACAATGGTGGCTTATTAATTGGTAACTTAAACGCCCCACCTTCATGTGTGTGCAGAACATACTGCGATAAATCTAGATCCATCTCTCCTCCTTGTCACACATATGAATCAAGTCGAACCGTTATAGGACAGCGGTAAATATTTACAAAGCGCGCAACTATCGCAAGCGGAAACGTGTGGTTTTTCTTTAGCATTCTGTTGAGGAAATAACATTAACCGGGATAATTTCAGAGACTTTCTCGCCATGCTACGAGGCTGCTACAGTTAAAAGCATACATAGATGAGAAACAGAATCAGAATTCGATGAATTTTTAAGACTGTAACGTAGAGATAAAATCTGTTTACACCTGGTTATATATGTAAGTCTTACTTCTTTGAGGACAACTGGAATAGATTTTTCTCGTCAGTGAGGCTTTAAATTTGCCATTTAATTTCATACAACCACGTTTCTGATCATTCAAAGAATTTACACAATAAAAGTCAAGTTTTCACTAAAAGAATACAATTTTTTTTCGCAAAACACCGGAAGAATACTTTTGTTACCAAGGAAATATTTTCGGATGTTTTGATAAGTTATAAGTATTTAATCAGTAAAGGAAACTTATCCAACACTGGAATACATCTTTACAAATTACATGTCGATGAAGCAAATCATACATGCAGTTACATCCTAGAAATCAAAAATATCAAACGTTGATGGAGTTTATCCAAAAAGGGGATAAATTCACTTTTTCGTTACTGTAGTATGCTTGAATGGAGTACAAACTATACCTGCATCAAAACTGCCGACGCGACTGAATTTTCATCATTGAACTTGAAATTGAAAATATCGATGCAGGAATCTGCCGAAATCACCAGCTTATTTTTGATGTTTCAAAAAAAAAAATACTTGGGCGGACAGTAATCGACAATGCATATCATACACCGATCGGCTGTTAATATCTACAATGATGTCAGAGATAGCAAAAGCCGGCAAATGAAAACTTCTGATCAGAGGAAGAATCACGTTAACATGCATTGGAACACCAGCAGTCTCCATCTAGTTTTTACGACTTCCTAAAGACCTTTGAAAAGGAAACTCTCACTTCCAGTACCCATCTATATTGAAATCGTGTGATGATGCATGAGAAAAATTTCCACGTCTCCAGACCCACGCCTTCCGTATTTTTTCCAGACACGCCGCCTCCGACCCATTTAAGACTTCCCGTCATTTCCATGCCAATTAAGTGAGAGATCAAAAGTTCTCCGGAGACAAATAGGGCGAAGGAAACAACGACTCCCACATGTCGCGTGAACAATCACGGACATCACACGGGACGTATAATGCACCGAGAGGCGGTTAAGAGAGCGCATGAGGTCACGCGACGGGATGAGAGCATGGGAGGAAAGATTTAAATGCTGCCAAGGCTGCACAAGTCGTCAAGTGGTGCTAGGTATATTGAGGCTGAAAGGATTGGCAAGTGTTCAACGAGCAAGGCCGTACGAGAGGATACTTTGAAGCAGTTGGCGAAGCTGAGGGGTCGCAGACCCGCGGCACGTGCCTAATACGGGACCCGAATCCGAGATGAAGTGAAACTGATCTGAAACATTTTCACTAGACAGATATCACGAAAATATTCCTCGGATGCTTCTCCTGAAATTCTTTTCTAAGACAAGATAGACGGCTGTTTTCTCTAGATCGACCCTTAATTCTGAGGGTAGAGAAAAGCTTTTCCTGGTGCTACCAAGAGGTCTAAGAATTCGCCACTTGTTAAAATATAGCATCGTCAAGAAAACAACACACGCTAGATTAAAGGATAGCTAATTTACTGTCCAAAAAGCAATGTAACTTCGTTAACTGATACTCGGACACGGGTTTCACCACGGGAAAGCCTTAAGAGTTATCAGGATTCATAAAAAAATAACTCATGTTTGTCTGTCTCTTAAGTCTTAAAGCCCTAATAAGGCATACGGAAATTATTCCATTCATTAATATAAAGAAGCAGAAAAATTTTATTTCTTTTTCAAAAGTTAAACATCATACTGAATGAAAAAGAAAGAAAATAGCATTTAAAATATTCAAATGAATATATTTATAACCAATCAAGGCAGTCGTGGCTTTGTTAAAGTGCGTATTTTTAATTATTAAGTAAACTGAGTTCGTTAAGCTACACACAAAAATAAATATTCTTATACTGCGACCAGTTCCTAAGGATAAACCATACGATGATTTTATATATTGGAATCCCAAACTGTATAATAAATACTAATTTCTGCGTAAAACATAACGAAGTCACTTTGGCTGCATACTCTAAATTTTATACGAATGTACGAGTATACCCACAAATACGATTACTAACCGGCCGCTGGTTTTGTAAAAAGAGACAGACTACGCACTCGAAAATATCCATGAACTAATCCGGATCGGAACTCAGCTTCTTGCAACAGAATGACTGTCCATTTCGCGACGGACATTAAGAGCTTTAGAAAGGCATCACCGAACATGTGTCCGAAAGTGACTTAAACTCTCACTTGCATAGTTAAAGAGGCCAATAAGGTTTCCCACTCCGAGTGTCGATAAAATGTTTTTACTTTTCAATAACGGGATAGCGCATGATGCCGTTTGGTTTCCGCCCTTGCCAACTTCCGGGCAGGAAGCGCGACCATGATGAGGAAAGATTGCTTGACGAATTCCAGGAAGTTTCCTTTTAACGCCGACACCAACTTGTCCTCAAATGAGAGGATTTGTGAAAAAACTACGCGTTGGCAGAGTGTACTCATCTCGCCAAACGCCAATTTACCACAGGATACGTACTGTTCGACAAGAGGATGAAATGTAGCAATACCTTGGAGGGTTGCCAAAACAGCCTGCAGAATATCATCTCGAAAAATACGAGATGAATTCATCGACAGTGACCGTGAGAAACATTCAATACTTGATAAAAAATACCATAATAATGAAAAAACGGGGATATTATTATAAATATTGTGAATGCCTAAATATATTAAATTCCATAGTAATAATCTATACACCACGGATCTCCGTAAGTTTTCTACAAAAAACGTATTTGAGAAGATATCCAAGTTAGAAAACACTATAAATGGAACGAAAAATTTAGTAACGTTGCTGCAAACTTACAGAATATCTCAAGGAAAAGAGCGATTTATACTGCGGTATTACAGAAATTTGGAAAATTTAGAGATGAAGCAAAGCTTTCATTATGGCACATAGGATGGGCAAGTATAAAAATATTACTAAAATAGTAGCTAAATTCGTGGCTACAGTCCACTAAGTTACTTCTGTAATTAGCTGGTTCATCAACAAAAAAAATGAATAGTTTTTGAAGAAAATTAGGCAATAGCTTTCTTTCATACGTGCTCCTCGGTCGTAATATTGAGTCTTAACCACTGCGAAAAAATGACATTTTTCTTCGCAGAACGCCTCAATTACTTTTATCTTCTTACTGTTCGTGCCCTAAATATCATATGAATGGGAAAACCCAAAATTAAGTCGAAAATTCTCCACTGCTCCAGAATGGAAAGAACAAAAAGGAAAAACCTTGTATGGGCAGAATCGATAAACCGAGAAAGGGAGATAAAGTTTTCAGCCGCGCCCGAGTCTCCGAAAAGCAGGCCCAGCCGAGGAGAATAAAATTTTCTGAAAGACGAGGAAATTACTCAACCCGGCAAAAAAGGCGATTACGGGAGGGAAAAAGGATGTGGGAAATCCAGACGACAATTCAGAAGTTCCCTGGAATTATGTCTTCCAGAAAGACGAAAAATAGTCTTTATATGGGATGGAATTGAGACGGCTGCCTCCGCACCACATTAAGTTGGGAAAAGAAAGGGAGAGAGTTTTTTGTGCAGAATTAATACTCTGCTAAGACTAGGGACTGGGGCAGTTGCGAGAGTTTGGCGAACAAGGAATAGAAATAAAAGAGGAAAAATAAACGTTGAGGAAAATGGGGAGAGAAAGGGAAAAGGTGGATTTACAAGATAGATGATAGAGATGAAAAAGTTTGAGATAAGTATTTATGGAGAAAATCAATGCATTGAACCGTAATTATTCTTGTAATGAAGTTTTCGCTCCGGTTAGACGAAAACCCCAAATTTAGTCCTAGTTCCGGTGTCGATGAATCAGCCACCGTCGATTTCCTTTTCCACCTCTAATATTAAATATTATGATCCTTCGAAAGACTTTTATCACAAGAAAATTTGTAACAAGATTACATTTAATTATTTTTTATTGCAACTCGTGATATAAAAGAAATTACCAAATTATGAGTTTAGATATCAAATTATACAATTAACTCGAGGATGAAAGTCGCCTTTACAAATGATTAGCTAATATAACATACATTTCTCTTAATTAGAATACGAACGACCAAACGGAATGGAATCTAAAACTGTATTCGAACTTACTACCTTTAATTAAAATGCGAACGGCAAACTGGAAGGGAATCAACATTTTACGAGGTTTCGGTTTGGCTTCGAACATTTTAATTTTCCGGTTTGATATCGCTTTTCACTCCTGTAAATTAACAATCCGCCTTGATTTTCATTCGAGGTTCATATAGAGGTCGAAGCTTTGGGAAAACCTATAAGTAGTATGATCATCTAAATGCTCTGAATAGTATTGAAAATTTTCAATAGCACAGCCATATAGGAATTCAGTGAAACATCTGAAGGAGCAGCTATCAGAGGTATTAGTAAGAGGAAGATGTTATATTCGTAAAAAATTGAAGAATGTAAAATTATCAGATCTACGACGCAACAGTAAGATAAGAAAATAAAAGTCTTATCATGAAGATAAGTCTTCTTAATATGTAATGAATTGCAGGCAATGTAAAATCGTCTCATGGGCCGATTTTGCTCGAGAGGATTTTACCACGATCCCAAACAAGGGCCTCTTGTTTCGGATCCCTTGAAATAGAAGAATAGCTCGGGGCAGGAGAGAAAAGGAAATCAGGAGCGAAAGAGAAAAGGGATATTTTATACGATCAACTTCTGCCTCCCATCATATTAATCTTTTTACATACTTCTCTTTCGATATTTATGTTCTCTCTTGACTTTTCACAACTACATACCTAATGAAATGAGGAATTTTACAAGAATAGACCTAGTTTCAAATTATAGTGAATAGAACTAGTTTCAAAATAGCAAACAGTGAATAATATCAGTATCAAATACATATTATTAAGATCCTTTGTCCACAATACATCGTACAGATTTCAATCAAAAGTTATGCACTCGGAAAGAAAAGCTTCCAAAAATAAAAACGGTTCATTCATGAGGCTCTGAAACCTCAAGTATTATCTACTTCAGAAGAGACTTGTAGGAGGCAACGCTCTTCGAAACTTAGGTCACCTTCGCTCGTAATAACCATCCACCACAACTCTTCTTTCTTACGACCAGAACCAACAAATTACACAGCCCGAGAACCCAGCTCGGACATTTCCGAAGGCCACCTGTGGCCCATGAGCCACAGTTTACGGAGACCCCTCCCGTCCATTCTCGAGAAGAAGGGTGGAAAAAAAATAAAGAACCGGGGACAAAGAAAAACAAACGGAGACGGCGTCGTATCGACATTATCCATCTCGCCTCAAGATGGCCGCCCATCCGAGTTACATTCGGTGGCGTCGAAAAGAAGACATTTTTCCCAACGGTGGGCACGTGATATAAAAGGCTGGAAAGAAAGGAATTGCGAAGAGGCAACGCCATTGTGCAAGTCGAGACGGGGTGAATGGGGACAGATAGAAGGGGATAAGAGAAGGGGATTGAACATGAGCACGAGCACGACGGCGACTCCTCCATGTCCCCTTTTTCGACACCCTAATATGCCACAGCGCACGCACTTTTAATTACTGCTGCGATCGATAACTCGGTCCATCTCCGACGAGGAAAATGGAGCGTCTTTTCGCAGCTGCGTGACGGAAAACTGTACTGCGTCCGCGACTCAGGAAAAACTTGCGTATCGATCATTCCTTCTTTTGAATGACGCGATCGAGCGAGATTCTAGAGAGCATTTCCCTTCCTGTTCGGATGACTTAATTGCGGACTCTTAACCGTTTGCGTTGAGAGTAGCTGATGTATTGACTTTGGAAAAAAGTTGAAAACAGAGAAACGTACGGAGGGAAGGCGAGGTATGCAGTGGGGAGGACTAAAAGGACATTAGATATCGATGAACAATGCAGACGTTGTCATTATCACCTAGAGAATACTTCCGGGAGAAAAAGCATGACTTGGATGGAAAAAATAGGTGGAATGGAGACCAAACATCCCCTGCTATTCAGTCAACGATAGTGTCTTTTAACACATTCTTCGTTCACTACACTATTTCCCAGCTCAGCGGAATCATAAGCCACTTGTTACAAATAAAAGACGTAGTAATTTCGCATATAAAGTTTAATGCACTTCATTAGAGTGCATTTAATTTAATGATTCCCTTGATATCTTTCCACGAAGTTAAGCCTTCGAACTCGATCGATCTGAAGTACTTTTGTCGTTTCGTTTCAAAGCTAGAGTTCAATGAACTCCAACGAGTAGCTCATTAACGGGGGAAAAGGAGCATTAAATATAATTTGTACTTAAAATATATGAACTTAAGTACTTCAAAAATATATTATCCCTCTCCAGAAAACACATCAAAATTTATGTGCATCAATCCTTTTGTCTGGGAGTGAAAATTGTCTGCCAATTGTCAGTTTTCGATAAAAATTTCCTGAATTCGGGATGATAATCCTCTAAAATGATTCCGTTTCCCTCTTCACGACGATTACTAGATACACTACTACATCCAGACACATTAGAATCTTGCAAAGTTCTTCGACTCCTAGAGAAATTTATGGACCGAAGACCTCTCTCCTAACTCTTTCCAAAACCAATCGATGATTCGACAGAAATGAAAACTGACATATTTCCAAATCGTATTTAGAATCAAATATTTTTCGCGTCAGTCAGAGGCGAAATGTATTCCATCTCTCCCAAAAACTGGAGGGAACTGTCGGAGTGGAATCAATAGCTATGTGCGAAGATAATTTACGATCAGCCAGTCTGCGAAGAAGCAGGATGGATGTGATTCATGGGACTATATAAGACAAACAAGATCCGTAGGAGATATTTTATAAAATAAAAAGATGCATAGATACACAAAATGACAGACCCAAATAAACATGGAAAAAAATCTGTACCCGAGAAACGATGAGCTCATTATCTAGAAATATCTCACACTAACAATGGTAAAAATACAATCAAGAATAAAATCGAAAGATAAAAATTATCCAAGAACTTATCGTGAATTGAAGTCCTGAGATATGGATCCCATTACAAAATTAAAATAGCTAATCCAACAACACCGGCAGCCACCTTTTTGAACAAATAATTTTCACCTCAGACAAAAAACATCCTTCTGACGATAAGGGAATCTCCCGATTCACCGATTTCGCTATCGCCTTTAATTAAAACTACTGGTAAAAATAATTTCGAGAGTCGGAATAAAAAAAAAGCCTTGAATTCCAGCCGCCATTCCATTTGCCTTCAAAACCACACACACACACGTGCTCGAGTACAATATTTCGACGCTCGTCTCACTCGAAAACTTTCCTCGCGGATTTTTTCAGCTTCGTGTGCCGTAACTGAGCCAAATGAGACCAGACTCTGAAAGAAATTCCTCTTTCTCCACTCTCTCCGCTTGTTTTGAGCTCGCTTTACGAGAAGGGAGTCTGGAGGTGAGGGTTACGACTGCAGTTTATCATTCTAAGGTCGTCACCACCGAGTGCTTCAAGGAGCCAGGCCCTCTTCTCAGCAACACCGCCACCCCTTTCTTCGCCGAATGGGATGCCGGTGTTAAAAAGGGAGCGGGTAGATTCATGCAAATCGAGTGCCCACTCTACTTTCAAGGACCCTCGTGGCCGGCGGCGTCGGGGAGCTCCCGATTGACCCCAACAAGGAAGGCCAACGCCCTCATCAAAAGCGGACTAAGGACGCACCTTTCCGCACCCACTTGATGGCGATGGAGAAAAAGCACGAGTAACGAGAAAAGCATTCCCGCCAAAGTATAGAGGTTTCGAGGCTTTTTCCCCCGAAAGTGATTTCGGAAATGTTCCAAGGCACAGTCGGCTGAGCGAAGAGAAAATTCTGGTTGGCACGGATGGCGAAGAAGAGAGAAATGGATGACATTTTAAGTACCTGCTCCTCTGAAAGGCTCTTTCTTCAAAGAGGACATTTTTTGTAATTCATTCCTGGAAAAACATTTACGGATGTTTTTTCTAAAGGTTGAATTGTCGTATGAAATACGGGCGAATATCAGGCAGCAAATTAGGTTTTGATAAAGAAAAGAATTGCCTCAAAAAAGAAATTGCACGAACTCTAATTTATCTCTTTAGATTTCAGCATTTTAGTTCAGTGAGAGTGTGGTTTGAACAGAACGATATTCCAGCAGATTATCATGTTACAGATAACAAAGTCAATGACACAACAAAAACATTAGACAACTCTTACATGTATTAAAAATAAATTTCACTAAATACAAACTACTTACGAATGTGATACTGAAGCAAATATTCCATAATTTAATGGTAAAGAAATTCGCACATTATCGGGAACCTAGCGAAAAGCTACTGGTTTCTTGTAGGTACCATATTTATGAGGTTATGTCATAACTGACCATAATTACAGCTGACGACGAGGAACACTTCCTAAAAACCGGTCCCAATAAATTTCCATAAATGCTAAAAAAATTATAGCCTGATTTAATCCATCTCACAATTTACGTGCCAGTCACCCTGAGCGGAAAACTCAGATTTTTATGCTAAAAATTTCACTTTATAATCGCAAAAGAGGGAATGAGAAGAAAAATTAAAAACGCGGCACGGTGAGAGAGACTTCAGTCATTACATTCCTAACAAAACATATGTAACGGCAGCTGTAATGAAGTGCTGGAATGTTTTAGCACCCAGTAAGAAAATGATTTTGAAAGAAGGAAATTGACGATAGAGAAGGAAATTCGCGCGGAATAAATTTGAATAATCATAGAAGATTGGAAATGGAACTTCGATTTCATTGACGGCGCGGTATAAACTGGGAAACTTAAACGCTCGGAAAATTAATGAATTCGTAATCAACTTTCGATCTTCCAAAGATTTTAATTGGAATTGTAAATGCTTCCCCGAGATTCCTTTCTCATCAGCAATTCGTCAGAAACATCAATTTTACTTCATTTGCGGCAAGAGCGGAGAGAGATTTGCCGTTAATTTCTGCTTGTCTATATGGATATTTTCATACCTAAAGATGCTTTAAATCCACAACAATTCTCTAAGAAAATCTTCCGTTTCTTATCTCCGGTTTCTATATTGACACTTCACCTTCATCTACACAACTAAATGAAGATTGAGAAATACGTTTTTATCAATCAGTAATACAATTTGTTGAGCAATATAATGTTTATATAAGCTCGTAGAAGCCAGATAAAGATGAAGACATCGATTATACCTTTCCAGTGATTATCAAGAAACTACGGAGCTGAGAATAATATCGATGAGACATCATTATAAGGAGAATATAAGAATAATCATCACTGGCTACAATAGAAGTGGTCGACTTTTTGTTTCGTGCGTCGATTATTTCTCTTTTTGCTCTATATGCGACATATAAACCATAATTAAACCAAAAAACAATGATAAATGGTCTCTCCAGAAATCCAAATTTTTGTGTCTATGTTTTTGGGCAGGTAAATATATATTGTTTAAGATATTTATTTTTAATTTTCTCCGATACATTGCACCTTTGTAATTGTGTAATGCACCACTTTTGACGGGCGCATCCTAGATTGGCAATCCTTGGTTTAAAAAATGAACTTTCAGGGGAAAAACTAAAACTCAATTTTATATAATAAGTTATTTTAGTAAAAAGTCATTAAAAAAGCTCGAAAGTAGGAAATATCTAATTCTGCTTCCCTGTATTCCATCGAAAACAACGTTCGTGATTTCATATTGCTTGGCAAATGGGTGTATATGGGAGGAGATATCCACCGCAGATTCTGTGGACGTCGCCAACAACTCTTTCAGTCATCTGATCTGCGAGTTCGTTTCGCTTACTCATTAGAGGGGTATTTTAATTAGCATTTCCGCTGTCTTTACCTGTCGCGCTCCGCCAGCGGAGGAATTGTTTCCGGCGCCAGTTGTGCTTGTGGAGGAGCTCTTCCGGAGGTTGGATCGGCCGTTGATGAGCACGTTGCTTCCTTCGAACTGGAGGTTGCAGGGTGGCGGGGGGTCCGACGACACCCAACCCAGGGCGTTCGCTACGCCCTCGTCATCCTCGTCTGGGTCGTCCGAGGATTCGCCGCGCGTGGTACCGGTCAGCCACACTGACCCTGGTTCGTTCCTCTGTAAAAGAAGAGACAGCATTAGAAAAACTTCAAAAATATCCTAATGTCAAAGTGATAAATAAAGATCAGGAGTGTTATACCCGAGACTATTTTTTTTTAATTTCCTTTATATAATTATTATTATTATGGTATAAACTGTTGTATATAAATATAAAATAAGTAGGTTATATCTGGTGGAAGTAGGAAATCTTTATATACATTTTTACATAGTCAAACAGCCCTAATAAATACAATTTTCTTTGCACAGTAATTCTATTATATTATACGTAGCCGTTCTATTTACACTACTGTTTTTGCGGCTGTTAAACCCTCCTCTGTAGGTGCTTTCCCTGCAGCGTGAGCTCTTCCTTTGATAACTTACAGTTGCAATTTTTTTTTCCTTAACAGTAATCTTCGTCTTTGCTTCTGATTAACATTTGTTAATATTATTAGGACAAAAGAGGTTAGGTAGAAGAGAGGCCCACACGGGCCTAACCTCGGAAATAAAGGGTCAGTTTATCTAATTATCAATTATGTGCGGCCCAGTCACTAATTATTTCCTTCCAAACAAAATTATACAAAAGTGACTTTGCAAGAGAATTCGCAAATCCCGGAGGAATCGCAAAAGGAATAGGACGTAAAAAAGGTTCTGCGAGATAGCTTAATGGTCAGAGCACCCACAAAGGACCTGGAAATCTTGGGTTAGAGTCCTTGTTTTGGTCTAGACAAATCACGTCTATATTCATTCTTAAAAGTTTGATAGGAATTTCTATCCAAAACCTCTATAGCTGAAAGGAGGGAAAAACAAATTCTGGTTGGAATCTCCCCTTAAATGTAAACTGAAAGACTCAATTTCAATATCTTCGCAATAAAACAAATTAACGATTTTTCTAAGGGAAAATGGCGAGGAGAAATTAGGACATTCCTGTTTAACACGGAAAATTGCTGCGTTCCGGAAGCTTTGAAAACGATTTGGATTCGGGAAAAAGTTCACTACGTGAAATGTAGTTAAAAGTAGTCCATTCGCCTGTGAAGATAAATCTCTTTTCCAAAGGTTCCGTAGAATTACGCTCATGGATCATCAGTTTGGCTTAATGGATCTCTACTACACCGCTACCGGCAAGTGTTTTTTGGGGGAAAACCATTCCGGCTGAACACACCGTTAGATTCAATGAAGGGGATTTTTAGGCCAGAAGAAAGGGAAAGCTCCTTAGATATTAGAAATAAGGATCAAAGGAACTTCATAAAATGGAGATAATCATTGAAGGAACGGATAAGTCTCAAAGCTGCCAGGTTTTACTCTGTCAGAAAAACTTGACACACAAGTTCTTTAGCAGGTGTTTCCGGAAGTTTATGACCTATAATTGATAACAGCATGATTTACTCTTTATTAGTATTTAAGTAGAAACACAGGAAATTGAAGATATACCTCAACGCAATTCTACTTTATAATTTCTTATTTATATTAATTTCCTATCGCGTTCTTAACTCAATGAATAGATATATAGAGCAGAGCAGAAACCATTATGTCTAATAGACTTCGCAAAAGCACAATTACGCAATTTAAAGGTAATAATTATAAAAATTTTAAAAATATTTTACGACGACAAAGGAATGTAGAATCAGCGGAAATAAAACCGACATCTCCCCAAGATAAAAAGGGGTTTTCCCCAAGCCTCGAGCGTTATCTCTTCCTTTAATTCAATTTATTTGCTCAGGTGTTTAAAGAGGAAACATTTTAAGGAAAACGTCTGAGACTGTGCATGTATACATATGCATACAAACTTTTAGCCATACTAAAATGTTACATTTTCACGTATTTTATTAAATCCACATTCATGAAATTTGCTGCCAAGACTGATACTGTATTTTGTTTCAAATTAGAGCTATGCAATCGACTACAATTAGAATGAATAAATATGAATTAACGCCTGCATTTTCCTATGGAATTCTTTCAAACATGGCTCTTTTGTTTGCTAGCTGGGATGGATGATTATGGTAATTAAAGTTGTTTCAAATCCTTGAATACTAAGAAAAAGCACCTGAGCCAAATTTCCGAAAATCGAATCAGTGCGTGCCAGTAATAATACCAATGACGTGTTAATAATTCCAGCTCATTTACCCAGGCAGGCGAATAATATTATCTACATTTCCTTGAAGTACTGGGTGACAAAGGTTTAACGGAAGCGATTGTATGTACTATCAAAGAAGACGCTCGATGAGGTGTTTATTCGAGGCTATTGAAGACGAGACTTTCATTTACAATTAAACTTGGATTTCTCTCTACCCGTGGTGTTTGCTGAAGTGAACGTTCAATGGTTAGCGAAACAAGTGAACTGCATGAGAAGTGCAAAAAGTATCTCCTTCAATAGATCACGGAAGCATTGAGGATCAAAGCCACACGTTATCGCTGCCATTGATACAATGATAATTACGGAGGAAAGTAAGTCTAAGAAACCGAAGATAGTCATAGCACAGATAGTCATAGAAATAAAAATCTGTGAGTTTGTTGACTGACAGTATGGATTCGAAAAATTTTAGCGTCAACAGATAAAATAGAAAAAGGAAATGCATGTTTTTGTTACTTAATAAAATTCAATTCAACAGAGTCGTTCATCAACTGAAGAATAACTGACTTAGTGATATTTTCATCGGCACGTTGCATAACAGAAAGGAATACTTCGTAATCGTCAACCTTTGACGTTACTCAACGACGATATGCAATTGATGAATGTGCAAAACGACTGCGAATTATTCGGCGACGAGACAACAGGTATACCAATAGAATTAGAAGCCGAGTGCCAAAGCAGTTTTAACGTAATTATCCATTTCTCTTATTACTTAAAGAGGGAAGCAAGGGAAATACGATTACATATTAAATCTGTCGCGTGCCTTTTATTCAAGCGAGGGTTTGTCTTTCCAACAGAAGCCAATCTCATAGAAGGTTTAACCGCTAAGTAGTTGCGACCAGAGAAAGTAAGGGACTTCGTAACTCAGATATACCTTTCAGAGAAAATGAATATTCCAGAAAACCCATCGCACCGCAAAACCAGAAAGAAATTAATGCATTCTTCGAAGAGATATTTTCCCTCATTCCTCAAAGCGGTATTTTAAGCTCCTGCTATAAATTTAGCAACAGCAAATAACCATTTCCATCAAAACATCCAGAGAAAAAGTAACCGGACATAAAGAATCGAGAAAGGAATGGGTTATGACTGACGGGGTATGTAAATCTGCCAGGAGAGTGATTCTTATGCGTTTTCAGAAATTAGTCACAGTCATAAAATTCTAGACGTCTATTTTAGTTTAGAATGGCGTAAACTTGGTGGTGAAACCATGACGACAATCCAACCTCAACCAACTGCCCATGTTCTGCTGATTTTCTTCATTTTTAATATTTTAAAAGGGTTTTTACCTGTTTAAATTTAATACCTGGATTATAAATAGTAATCGAGGACATTCAATTTAGCGTTATAAATCGAATGAAAAAATCTCTAAGACCATATGGATCAAATAAACGTTAATAAATAAATAAATTTTAAATTATGTGAAAATTCTTTACGACCACATAGATCAAACAAATGTTTCTCTAGTTGACAAGGATGTGGAAACATTGATTTAAACAGAGGAAGATTTACGCAGAGAAAGGAAACTTTGACGTTCGAAATTTTCCCTCTCGAAAAAGAAATAAATAACGGGATCCGTGCGATCTCCGGGAGGAGACATCATCGCCAAAGAAGAAATAGAAAGTATTGGCAGCCACGCACCGTCAACTCCTCAAGCTCAAGCAGTGACCCTCCGACGCTTGCCAGAGGGAGAGTAAGAAAGTGAGAGTGAAAGAAAACATCTGCTGACGGAGGCCGACTGTAATAAAGGGTACAAGACGGCGTCGCCCACTGCGATCATTGCAAATGTCAGCGAATATATCAGGCGAACAATACTTGCAGAATGACGTGTGCAGGGAACAATGGGCTCTGAATGGGAGCGTTAGGACGGATCTTTCTTCGAGACGAAGAAGTAGGAAGCAGGATATAGCGGTGGATAGGCAGACTAATTCATCGAAGAAAAAATAAGAGTAATCGACCGTGTCATTTCTCCGTTTTGGACGTGTTTTGAGGCCGATGACTACCACACTTTAGGAAGTGAGCTACCTGACACGGATTTCATCACGCGTGTAAAGAGCTTTTCTATGGCTTTTCCTTATTTTTCCGTAGAGATTAATCTCCTGAGTCTGGATCGCGAATTCAATGATAAGTTTACGAAATGTCCTACGGTAAAAAAAATCGGTGGACTCCAATACCGTTTGCAGCTAAAACTTCTACAATGATATCTAAGATGTTGGGAAATAGTTTCCTAGGTAACCGAAAAAAGCGAACAACGATTTCCCATTAGAATAAAGGTTAAAAATATAATAATATATTGCGGTTGCAAGGTTTGATGTGCTCTATTCCTTCCCTGTAGATGACAGGATAAGTTGAAGATACAGGCTTTCAATGAACTGCGAAAGAGTAAACTCGCAAACTGAATTCCTGAATTAGAGTATTATTCATAAAGAAAATCACAAAGTTTCTACTCGTTATCCGATTGATAAACGCGAATATTTTTCTCTTTTTTTCCTATACTCAGATTCTGCCTCGTCTCTGAGAACTAACTCCGCAAAAATGCAAGACAAAAGTTTCCGAGAGAATGTTGAGGTCGTTTTAAACAGCCAGCTGCATCAAATGGTAGGTCATAAAACTTTATCTGTTCTTTCCACTTCCAGGAATTAAGTGAGAAATTAGCCACACGATCCGCTTATGCCAGAGAAAGTTGAGGAATGAATTTAATAGAGGATTCCGACATAGCATAACTATCTATCAAACGCACAATCCCCCCGAATTATGAGAACTCGAGAAAATCAACGCTGAAACAAAAATTTCTTACACCAATAAAATTCTTGACTCTTGAGAACTCTTGAAGTTTGAACCCTCTTGGATGGAGTAGATTGCTTTAATATTGGATTAAATGAAACGCAGGAGGTATAGAGATAAGCGAGAGAGATGGAGAGGGAAGGAAGCGATAAGGGTCGAGTGTGGGTGAGAATGGCACGGCTCCATAAAGAGAGGAACGAACGGGGAATGCGGTGGAGAGGGGAGAGGGTGATAAATTGCAGCCAAGAAGGGGAACATCGAAAGCGAAATGAAAGAAGCTCTGTAAGCGGAATTGACAGCCGCGCATTCTGATCGATACGGAGCGAAGGTGCCACTTGATAAGATAAACCAACACTTTGCCCTGTGTAACTTTACGCAGTCTCCGATACCTGAGGATACTACTCATGCTGTGTGGAAAATGTTCAGAAATGCGCAATGGTTTCATTACGGCGACTGTAATAGCATCACGTTATTTCCTTATAGTATCTTAAGCAGAGAGCTTACACGATCAGTACCAATGTTATTACTTTATCAGAATGACATTAATAATGATCCTGTGATAACTCCAAAAAGGTAATGACAGGTGGTCATTACTCGAATCCGGATTTTCTGATTTGGGACATAATTAATGAAGGGTGAAGGAGATACTGTGATTAATAATGACTGTGTAGGGTGCGCGCATCATTACTCAATTATTCACGTTGAGCCAACGGTAATACGTAAGAAGATACTTATTAATCTCAATCTCGTCTTATTAAAGTCGTTTTTGAATTAAAGTAGTTTTTCTATTCTTATAGAAAAAAGAAAGAGAAGATTGTGTGAAAAATCTTCGCAACTTAAGGTTAACAAAGAAAAATCCCGCATTGAGGGAAAACACTCAGGGAATGGAGTGAAATGAACCCGAAAATAAAATTGAAAATTAAAAGGCAAGATATAAAAAAATTAATAAAAATAAGAAAAATAATTCAAAAATAAAGTCTTAAACACAGATAAAGTTATGCGTAAAAAGGCGGTTTATTATGAACAAACAGAACATATTCGTGTAAGGTACGATTTAGAATTTAATTATACATAGAATGAAGACTCGTAACTGCAGCTTAAAAATAGTCCGATTTTTCCAGAAAATCTTTTCGTCCGAAAGAGGTTCCGAAGAAATTCCAAATGCAATGAATAAGAATCTCTACAAGATCGGACAGAACGATCTTAGTATCGCAGAAAACGTCAATTCGAATGAAATTATAGAATAACATATGGTATCCATAAATACTCCAAGATGTGGTTGAGCTATACCAGGAAGTTGTGTTGCTATGCGGAAAATATATCCATAGGAGGGCGAGGATTTCAAAATTCTTGGCGAACAGTACATAGCTGATTAAACATCCGCCGGATTTGGCTGCATCTACTTCCTATACGTCCTATCTATTTTTATGCAATACGATATGTAAATTAGGAAGTATTTCCTAGATAACTCAATTTTTAAAAGAGCAATTGTTTTTAATCTAATAATACAACTGTGGTTTGAACGGAAACTTCAGAAAATTAACATATACCGCTGATAACATTACATATGAAAGTAATGGAGCTAAACGACCTTTGAATCTTTATCGAAGAAAATCTCTGAAAAATATTATTAATTTACGAGTAAGGGCAATAATTTTTTGCTCCTAGTGAGGAAAGAATGTGAGCTTAACGCATAAACCGACGAGTAAAAGGATATTTACGCGGCTGCACTGCGCGGGTACATAATATAGGACTCTATTAAGTTATATAAATGTTATTCATGCTAACAGTGTATTCCCTTACAGATTATGTAAACTGCAACTGAACGCTTTAGCAAATTAACCGATAACTGTGGCTATGAACTAAATCTCTACTTATTACATAAGATGCTATTTCTGTAAAATCTGAAGAATAAAAGGGAATGTAAAATAATATGGATGGATGGGTAGGGAGCGAGAAGAAAAGGATTCCCTTAGAAATATATATCATTCCTCTGATGCAGAAAAGAAAACTACAGAGGATAATTACGAATCGAACAGACAATTCTTACTTAGGAATGGAACGTATTTATACTTCATTAATAAGAACTATTTATGTATGTATATTTTACGAGCGTATTTCACAAGACGACATCTGTAATGCACGAGCTTAGCTCGTTATGAGTAATTTTATTGCATACATCACATATTGGAATTTTATTACATTGTCGACCTTCATTTGGTAGGTCGTTCAACTGCGAGAGACAAAATAGAAATCCATTTGTTTTCTTTAATAGATTTTTATTGTCCCTAACGAATTTCATCTAGCTTATCGGTGTAAAGAAAGCGTAGACGCAGGATGTCATGGATAACTAGTTAGGCTTGAACACCTCCGCACCAGAATACGTCCATTTTGACAGAAAATACAGAGACTGGCGGAGCAAAAGTTAGGGAATATTTCCGAGCGATGCCAAATTTTAAAATAATTAATGGCTGGGAAACTTGCAGGGAAAATTCATAAGAAATAGCGATACGAATCTTGAATTTGTTCCATATCCTTGGATGAGGAATTAACATTTCTAAACGTAAAATAAAATTCGCATTCCTTTAGTCCTGATTTTTAAAATCTTTACTATAGATGTGGCTAAGAAGAAGTAAACGAAATGTATCTAGTATTAACTTCTTGACAGGCATATAAAAATATGAAAATTTCTTGGTAGTAGAGATTAATCCTAAAATAGTTCAAGAGAACGCTAAGATTTGAAATTTCCTTTACTTTCATTGAAATGAAACTACGTTGACCACTAAAATAAATTTAGTAGCAATTACCAAGTTTGAAGACATAACTTTTGCAAAACAAGTGCTGAGAGTATAGTATTTCTTAGCGCCCACTTTCACCGAGCTACCAGAATTTTCGAGACGTTTCAACTTAATAACTTTTCCGTCCAAACTCTTGGGTATACCACATTTAAGGCATACACGACTGACCCTGTGAGAATGCTGAAAGTCACCGACACATGTCTGTGGGAGAACTCTCGTCACGCGCTGCTTAATGTCGAGAGAACCATTCCCTCCCAGTCGCCCTTCCAACACTCACAAGTCTCCCCAAGTTGTGAACAATTTGTCTTAGACGTCCACACCATGAATCCAAATACCTTATCCAGACACATTCACGCACAAATAAAAAACTCAGCGAAGAAAGAAGTGTTAGAAAACACGGCAGTCATCTATTGGTAAATCCCTTGTTACCAGTGAGGCTACGGGAGAAAGATCCACTTTCTCTATCCAAAAATCCTAATCGCCTAATAAAGTTCTCTTCGCGGAGTCGCGTGCAGGTTTCGAGGCGTGAAATATAGGATACCATTCGAAAGAATTAATGCGGATGAAAGTCGCTTAAGGTTATCGTGTTTGGGGGAGAGGTCTACGCCTCATCAAACAAATGGGTCTGATGTTAGCAAACCGGAAAGGAAGCGTGGTTCCCGAATTTCTAAATATATCACTCTGCGAAAAGATGGGAAGCGACTAGCTTGAAATCTTCAGTAAAACCCACTGTACGAAATATAATATGATAGTTAAATAAATAGGTCGATTCGAACCGATATATCACACGAATCGGGATATTTTATACTGCACGCAAAAGTTTTGTTAATTGGGAAATATTACAGATAGGGGCGTAGCCAGGATTTGCTCACGTGAAGGGTTTAGGGCTGCCGGAAGAGCACCAATTTGCCTGCTATATGGGGGCAAGATAATTTACAACCAAAATTCGGTAAAAATGGAAGTATATCGATGGTTAAGCTATTGAAACTTACTTTTTACCCAGTAAAACAATAACTATATTTTACTGCATTCGAGAATTTGATAATATTTGGATCTTACAGAATTTTTTAGGTCTCAGTTAGTTTATGTAAGTTATGTTTAGTCTAAATTTTAGGTGCATCTCAGTAGGGACATCATATTCTCCTTTCTCCTCCTCGAACTTTTAAGTTTTCATGATAGGTTTGAACTCCTTGAATCCATTAAAACCCCACTGTGACTCTAATTTCAAATTTGGCAAATACTACGATGCAATTTGTGCTCCTGATATCCAAAGTAAACCGCACAATGATAAGACTTTCCTTACTCCTTATCCTCAGTAATTTTCACCTTGAGAAGGCGATCATAAGAACAAGAGGAAGCGAAGGCAATTGGCAAAGATACTTGAAAAAATGACCTCCATATAATATAGCGCAGATTACGACAGATAAGGAAGGTCGTTCGGCGTAAACAGATGCTTATAGACCTTTCCGCTTTCCGATATAATTGCAGCGCGATTTCGCGGATGTGGAGAAAGAACGCGATCGCTCGTTATCGGGGTTCACTGCCGTTCGTTTTAACGGTGTTTTTTCGTAATTGATATCCTCTGGCGAGAAGATCCTCTGGTCAGCAAGTTCGAATGCAGGGGTCGAAGACTCTCGTATTGATTACTGCCTTCCGCGGATAACATCATCTGCTGCACTTTCAGGTCAGCGAGAGATTCTTCGCTCCCCCAACGAAAAGGGGTCTGAAAAAACTACTGCGTGTTGACTCTGTGTTGTGATTTTTACGGGAGATTTCCACTCGGTAAGATTCTGAATATAAAAGTCGACGTCGTGACGAAGAGGTATCTACCAAGACTTTAGGACAGGGGCGGCAAACCTCAATTATTTCATTCTTACTTGAAATGTTATAATCAAATTATAATAAAAATAAAATAAATGCGTTCCCTAGATTTCATTGTTATGTCATATGTGCAATTATGTGAAGTTGAGGTAGTATATGTGAATTGGCTAAGGATTTTAAGTTTTTCTCTGGATTCAATGTGCCAATTATTACCATGTATATATGCACTATAAAATCGATGTTAAGGCGTAATTTTGTGGAAAGGCATCACGAAAAGATATTTTGAGTGGAATAGTAAGTAATAGCGAATGTGCCAAAGGTTGGCCACATTTACCACATAAAATAATTTCATCGGTAAAATTAATAATTTAGAAATTAGAATTACTTGGACTTCCGGCGATAAAAAATCCAACCTGCCTGTTAAGCTTATATTTTCAGCTACCTGCTAACAACTTGTTCCCTACCAAATGGAGTTGTACTTCGGTAAAAAATGCCCAAATTATTACGAAAAAAATTAGGAGAGAGCTTGGTAAACATTATTCAGTCAGAATATCTGGCTAGTCCTTTGCAAGGATCACTAAAACAGACGAATTTCAATGAGGTTTTATCACGACGGATCAGAAGAGGCTGGGAAATTCTCCATCCTGCGAATCAAGACAATTCCACGAGGAGAAAAGGAATGCAATTATGTATATTATCTTGAGATTCATCAGAATATGATGCAAAGACATCGCATACCGAACCACAAGATTACTATTCTAGAGAGGGTAGGATTATCTTTTATGAAACATAGCTCGCTTCTAGTAATACCCTCTTCTGTTTCGCACCATTCGAATTAACGTGAATTTTCGAATTACAGGATCAATAGAGGATAATTATTTTCGAATGCTCCGACAGCTAGCCATCTTATTGATAAAAATTTTTTGTACTTCAGACTCGAAGTGAATGAGGACGCTTAAAACTTTATATTTCAATCCTACAACTACTTTCGTGGTATATAAAATGGTAAATGTTGACATTAATTATGATTGAGGAAAATCAAAGCTTAATTCATTCATTTCCCAAGTCCTCATATCAAAGAAATACACGCGTCAAAATTTACCACCAGCGAGACATCCTCGAGCTATAGAAATGGGTCTCCTTCATACTCATGGCATCGGCTTTATTCTCCACACACGCAAATGCCCCTCGTGCCTCTTGGCGTCGAAAGCTTCCTCCATTCCCGGATATGGAATCGGCATTTATATTCGCTAGATTAAGTGACTGACGTTATGGCATGTTTGGGACGCTTAATAATTCCGCGGGCGATGGAGTCTCTTCCGCGGCCAACAGCTGTTCGCGGTGAGACGGGCTCCTTGTAAGTTTAATGGCCGAGGGAAGATTGGCGGTGAGAGAGCGTCACGAAGAGAGGAAGTCGTCTGCGGAGGTTATACGCTTTGCTTCTCGCAAGGTGATGGTCACAATGAGGCGGAGTAGCGCAATTTTACTCTTACCTGCGGAACTTCAGCAAGTTTGCAATGAACACGGTACGACAAGCTACGAGACATACATAAAAACACAAAGGATTTAATTCATCGTGACTGGATTTAGAAATACACAGAGCTAAACTCATCTCTCAATATATAAATCATATGTATAGAGAGAAAATAAATTAATTTTCGAAATTGAATATTTCCGCAATTGATATGTTTAATTGCGAGAATAGCTTATCTGACTACAAATACTTTTAAAAGACAACAAGCGGATAATATTAGAAAACAACCAAATCGAGATAAAAGCAACTATATTCCCGCATACCTGTAATGGTAAGTTCGTCCCGATTTTCTTTAAAATTTATGCTTTCGATAGCGCTTCTGGGGAATTTACTTTTTATTTTCCAAATAAATATTTTAGATAGAAAGACAATTCTATTTAAACAGTAAGATTTTTCATAAGGGAGAAAGACTACATATCACATGTGTCATATACATTGTGGCACCACTTTATTAAAAAAAATTTCTGGAATCTACACTGAGAATGTCCTGTGAACAAAAAGCTTTACGATGACGTAATGCTGATGCGACAGAAAAATACTTTCCCTGAATATTAAAGAAGAACAGATAAAACGATGTCCTATTCTATTACGAAATTCGTGTATTTATTAAGAGTATCCTAGTAGGAAGAAAATTCTCGGTTACTTTTAACGAATTAATTTTCTAATTGTCCTTAAAAGGCAATCTTGCTGGCAAATGTACCAAGGATGATCTTTTCAAGGCTCCGAGGCGACACCTGCCGCCCCATCCCTCTTTTCTTTTCAACGGCGCCGCTGGCAGACGACCACCCTCGCAATGTTTACACATGCAGTGTTTCACGTAAGCTACCGAAAAAATCCCCTTTTTCCATTAACTGGCAGTGGCCCTTATTTGCCTTAACCTGAGACGCGAGTGAAGCTGAAAGGATGCGATGAGGGAGATACCTCAGGAGCGAAATCGCATTTCTCGAGGAAAAGCACGGCTTTAGAAGGTGGTTGTGAAGAAAACTCATCTTCCCAGCGTCCAAACATCCAGAACTTCATTTATTCATACAAGGTATACATCCGTATTCTTTTTAAATTGCCGCGCTTACTTCTCCATGGAAATTTCAGAATTAGTTTGGTTTACAAGCTGACAGTCTCAGCTAATTTTGATTTTTCTCTCCCTTACTTAAGCTCTCCTTTTTTAATTGAAGTCAACGTACACAGAAGAGTGTATAAAGATTCTATTTGCTTAAAATTTCGGCTTAAAAGCATTAAACCCCTTTCATTCACAATGAATTGTTGAAAGGATAAATATCTTCCCTCATAAAAACTAAGAAGAAATTTAGTAGGTTGTATTGGTATTGGTACTGCAGTGATATATTAACTTTTATACTATCATAAACATTTATGGATAAAAATAGATAACATTAACACACCCTTCCATATAGACACAGTGAAATGGTTCACAAAAGGTGGTCTGAAGGTAGGCTGTATTTATTCTCTTTTTAAGTAATAGATCCAAGACTACCACCATTCCTCGTTCGTTCGCTGGGGATCTTTCACTTCACCCCAAAGGTATGAAACAGAACAAAAGTTTATCACACATTAACTAAATTTATTATTATACTGGGCTACTTGATGCAGAAATACTCCATTGTTACACCCCGCGGTCACATCGTAAGCACTATACCTAGCAACATTTTGTACAACTCTCACAGAACTTCTGAGGATTCTAAGCCTCAAAGTTCTTGTTGAGAGAAGGGAATTCATTGTAAACAAAAATGGCTATCTTCTTGTTTGGATTTTAAAATAGCAGCTGCGCATGAGTTCTTACTTCAACATCTGCCGCGATGCTTGGCCTCTTTCCAGCAAATGAGAAAACCACAGAAAATAACCTCTGGAGAGAACAAGAAATCGGAAAGCCGCCTAAGACCGGCTATCTCAACCTATCGAAAGTTAGGTCGCTGAGTTAGAGACCCTCAGTCTCATCGAAAAGCAATGAAGATGCACATCACGCGCCGGTTGAGGGATCTAAATGACCCTTCTTTGACTCTCTCCAATAGCACCTGAAAATCAGTATGCCGGCCGCCTTTCTCTAGAGATGACGCCTTTCAGTCGGCCGAGTCCCTTGACGACGGCTCCGGTGCACCTCTGCAGCCCCGAGGAATTTCATTGCTGTTTCGCCACCCTCTCAAGGCCGCGCCGGAGTGGAATTCATCCCCCGGAGGCTAACCGCCCATTGTGGGGGTCCGGCGGAGGGAAGGAGGTGCGAGACGGTCATTGCCATCTTCCCTCTCACCTTGCCCATTTCCTACGGCCCGTGAGAGGGAAGCGCAATGACCCAGGACGGCACCTTCCGATCAAATTCTACACGAATGGGGAAGAAAGGCTCTAGGAGAGACGTAAAACTACGAAGAGTGGTCGAATCTTACCGAGAATGATTCACTCGTTCACAGTTTCAACAGTGGCTAGAGCTAATTGGATTCACGAAAACTGACAGTTCGGGGTAATTTGCCGTCTCTTTTAGAATGTAGGGGCCGAAGGAAGATGATGGCCTTAGCGATTGGAGAAAACGTTCTTAATCCGAGTATTACATAAAGTACCACTGCTATTTACTCCAAGAAAGAATGCGCTCTCGGAATGGTTTGAATTTTCCAAAAGGATAGCGTTAGGTAAAAGATTTCTTATGAACAGATGCGCGCATTACTCTTATTAATGTTTCTGCCATTCTCGAGTTGAATTCGATATTGAAATGGGATGTCATTAAACTTATTTTGTATTGTATTGCAATTTTACTCTCGATATGTTCTTAATCATATTTTTCGCTTACAACTTTGTGTCACGCTCTCATAATATTTATATATGTATCGGTGCTAGGAAAGGCATTAGAAAACTCTTGGGGATGAATGAGATTTAGTTTGAAGTATGAAAAATAGGAAAATCTTTCCTCCGCCTTTTTCAGTGATATAGTACACTAAGACTTTCGCCCTAAAGCAAAATCTGGACCTACAAAACTTGGATATAAAATCAGTGCAAACGTCAAACGGTCATCAACTGTTTCGGTTACAAAGATTCCGGAACGTTTAAAATGCGATTGGGGGCTCTGATGAATGATGTAACCTTGAGTTTGGCCGCCGAAGGCGATTTATATCCCCTTCTATAATACGTTGTTTTTTCTCTCATACTTTGCAGCCACCCGGAGCCATGGCACCATTCGCTCCCCCCTCGCCAATGACCAGACAGACGGAAAACACTGCAGGTGACGGAGTTAAGCCTTCCCACCAGAAACCGGAATTTCAAAGGGGAGAGCAGCGGATGTAAACATCTCTAGCTACCGAAGCCAAACTAGGCGTCAAAGGGTACATTTTACATTGGAATGAGTCAGCAGACGTAAAATCATCAATTTAATCACAACTTTTCAGCAATTCCATTCCATATCTCCGTGTGATGCATTAACAGAAAACTAGAGAAGTGACTGTGACACCACTGATACATTGCATTTTTCCTATCCATTGAAAATTATTTTAACTGAACTCAAGGAGTGTGGATACCAACTGAAATCATGGAGTGACCATTTTAATCTAACAATTAGATTACTTAGGTACAGTTGCACACAGAGATGAAGACATATCGTCAGCTAGCCGGATGGAAAAATATACAACCTGCGACATATATTACCTGAGGTATTCTGTCAATTATAAAGGGGATAAATCAATTTTGATTCATAGACACATAAATTTTAAAATATTTCAATATCTTTCGTCCCAAATGCATTTGGTAACACCAGACGTATAATTTTATCAAGCGGAACCCATACTTAGCCATGGGGGCGATAACAATTCTATACAATCATGTCACGAAAGCCAGAGGGTTTCTATCATCGTCGGCCTAAGGTAGTAAATTCTAATAAATATTCGATTTTTTTAATACCAATCGAATGAAACGTAAAAAACAAACAGCTATGGAGGAGAAGAAAACCATCTCAACTAAATATTTGAAACCGTATTGGCTAGATTTATACTAGACTTGAGATTCGTAGGTAAATCATAAAATATTATATGGAAATTAAACTTCTGGCACCTTACCAAAGGTGGGATCACACTTTCGCTAACTTTTGGGAATTTATTTCACACATTTACGTACGATAAAGAATTAAGAAACAATGACGCAAGGAGAGAAACGTCCGTATCTAACTCCTATTTAAAATTTGATGATAAAATACAGAGGTTTGGTACGGTGCAATCAAAAACTTAATCACACCATGTTTCGGAAGGATTCACAGAGTAAACAAACGACTAAACAGTAACTGTCAACAATTTGAAAAAATACGTGATATTATGCGAAGAAATAAGAGTTCATTGGCCACAAAAGGCTGACGGGGAGATTCGCGGAACGCGAGGAAAAGTTCGGAATGTTAATTCCTTCCAATTCTCCGCATCTGCCGTAAGCTTTTTAGATCCCTTTCAATTACCGTCAGCGTTTCTCCAATACGCCACGGGTAAATGGGACAATGTCATCGTTGAGTGGGCGATCAGTCATTTGGCAGAGGAGACAGACTTCCTCACAAGTCTTCCACGCGCTCTCCCAAACCCATTACCCATTGCAATGACACGAGTCTCCGGGGCACTCGAACAACTGAACGTGATCCGGGTTCTAATTTAAAGCACGTGAGGCAAAGCTGGAGGAAGAATTAAAAACTTCGCTCTCTGGATTAGAGAGTTCAAGGATAAAAAACCCTACTACGAGAGAAGATCGTTTCGTTCTTAGCGATATAATGGTCGATTTCAGACTACCACCTTTTGAAGTGGTCGTTACGGAATGGTTGAAGTATAATATAAGATAATGGAGAGGAGATATTAGAACAATAAAAGAGTTTCGATTATAAGAGACCGTAAGAAATGAATGACGCGGGTGCGAATGATAAATGCGCGATGAATCAGCACAGATATAATTGGGTCAGCTATGGGAGATATTGGCGAGGGAGGGATTTTTATCGAGATAAAAACAGAACAATGATCCATCATCCGAATCCATTGTCATGGCAAAAATCTTGAAACGGACTGTCATTTAATAATAAGCTCAGTTGATAAAAGAAACAATTATTAAAACACAGGCAATGAATTATAAGAAATAATTAGCTTCCGGGTGGTAATCAGTGCATATAACAAAGGTTTAAAATCTTGGAGTACAAGTAATATCATTAAAATTAACTCTTTGATCGGCTATATTACGTAGGAGTAGGCCTCTTTTGCATTTAACCTCCCAAATGAATTTTAACACTTTTGAAAATAATAGAAAACCCAAAATAAATCTAAAGAGAGCGCAAAAAGAAAATAAAAATTTGGATAAGTTTCACCGTAAACCCAAATCTTTTCTTTTCGCTGTCGTTAGTAAAGTGCAGTCTTTTGTAAAATGAAAGTAAAGGTGAGAAGTGAAATACCTACGTAGAAGTTACAGTTGGTTATACTTTTGTAACTTATTCTCTCAAAATTTAATTAGAAATGGAAAGATTGTTAGTGACTCGAACCGTTGCTTATTTGTCAGAGCCCCTGTCTTTCTTTAGCCCCCTGCTTCTTTTCACCCCCCTAAACCAACTCACCAAATCACTGAGTTTGAGAAATTAAAAAAATTCAAGAAGGGAAACAAGGAGCAAAAATTAACAGATAATCAGGAGCTCAAGTTTGAGTAAATCTTAGCAAAACTGCAAGTATGAACCACAATTCAGGTACCACATAATTGATAAACTCTGATTTCTAAATTTAGAAGCAGGGAATATACATAAGAGATGTGGACTTTCACAATGAAAACGACCCATAAAGCCGCAATGTGGATAGATTTCGTCGATATAAACAGCCCAAAGCTTAAATTGATAATTGTCGCGCGTTGAAGTTCCCTAGAAGATACAATTCTCTGGAATATATCACAATCTATTATTTTATCATGCAATATTTTTTAAACATCATTGAATATCTCAACGAATCACAAAAGATTAATCTAGCGGACGACAAAACCTCTACGATATCTCTTATTACAGGGATTGTGATAAATCAGTATTATGAAGTATGACTTAAATTATTGGCAACCAAATACTTAAAAATCACCTGAGCGACTGAAAACTACTGATTAATTTTTTACTCAATTTATTGTAAATAATGGCAACATAGTAAAGCAAATTGCGTAAACGTTTTACATACTACTCCGAAATATTGACGGAGTGATTCGTAAACCGCCGCTGACTAAGCTATGAAGAACAAAAATTCCAGAAGTTCCTCGAATTGACTGACTGATGTAGGCGATAATCTCATAAATGCCATTCGCAACGTAGGAATTATCCTCGGCCTCCGCTTTTCTCTGCCCCATTGGGGCAAAGCGTTGCTCCACTTGTACTCGGAGGCACAACGCGTCCGTGGAAACGAGACCAGGACCCAATTTTTCGGCGATCACCGCAACTTCCGCCGAGAACCTAACAGAATGCGCGGAGATTCGAGCTCCCGATAAGATCCGCGGGTGAGCAGAAATGCACGCGAGCCATAGCCCAAACACATGAGGAACGTGAATCGAGAAGGCGGACTAACCTACACGCTTAATAAGAGACTGGGTGAAGCAATCTCCAGCAATTCTCGGGGGCCGTAATTAATTTACCAAAGCGGGTGGTGCGCCAGAGATTTTTCAGACAGTCCGTCATCGCCGTAGTAGCTACCAGAAGCCGTTCCCACGACAATGAGATAATAACTCGCATGGAAGTTGGAAAAAACCATCAGAGCTGCCTTGTTAGACGGCATTGTTTGGTGCGGGAGTTTCATCTAAATAAATTATAGTTCGGGAATGGTCTGTGGCGCAAATGAAAGTGCTCGCGGAAAATTGAATCATAATTGGTGACTTTCGTTTTTCACTTGACTCTTCGCTATTCTAATTTCCCTTCCAGCAATCATATCCTTATGAGCGGAATATTTTGATTTTTCTTATACTGAATAGAGGATATCCTCCATTTACTTTTATATCGTAATCGTTCATAGCTGTGACACGAGGAAAGTTACTGAGATATTTGGGATCCTAAATAAAGACATTTATGTTAGAGACTCCTCAATTACTAATGATGTGAGACAATGCTACTAAAGGTGTTATTTATGAAGTCATTGTACTTCGCTTATGTGAATGCAGTAGTAGTGTCGTTAAAAGTACTTAAACGGCTGTGGTCATTTCGCACGTGAGCTAAAGCAGGAATCGAACCTAGGACTATGTTAGCCAAAATCGAACACACATGGGATATTTTCCATCCACATTATACAGGCTCAGAGCATAAAACAAGGAAAAACTACCGCACTCCTCATCTTGCTTGGTCGCTTCATTCCCTCTCCGAAACTTTTGTTTGCTAATGGTGACATAGAAAAGAAAGATACAACCAGCCATTCGGTTTATGGATAAACTGACGAAGGTGCGCATTTTTATTCCATTCTAATAGAATGTTGGCTTTGGATACAAAATAAGACAGCTAATTTTTGTTTGCCATAAGCTCGGGGGATCTTAAAAGATGATTGACTTCTTCAAAATTCTTCTTCAATTCAAACAATGATCTATGGCGTGGGGGACAGATTTACCACTACTTACGAGAAAATAGGAAACTGAGAATTATTATTTATTCCCAGAGCTGGAAGCAGACAAACGGAAACGAAAATTTTATCAAACGGAAGGTTTTCATTTGAAATAACAGGATGTTAAATCAGAAAATAAATTAACTATAATCTAAATAAAATTAATGATGTCAATTCTACAAATAATTCTGAGATAATATTTGCGAATAGAAAACAAATCCTACGAATTTCAGAAATTCTGGCAGTTAGCTAGAGCTTTTACTAGAATTACTTCTTGTTTGGAATAATATAAAAATCTAAATAAATCAGCTGTATTTACTTGAAACCCCCCATTAAAAAATCTCAGAAATTAGAACGAAAATAATTACAGGGAATCGAAAGAGGTCAAATCACTAGTTCTTGGAATTCTAATATGGAATCTTGTCCGACATGCATATGAGTTCTAAAAAAAATAGGACTTAATTGAGCCAGCCGCCTTTAAAGAATTCGGCGACAACTGGATCTCAAGGCATGGAATTTAAGAAGAGCAAAACGAGGTCAATGCAGCGGCTCAGCCAATCAAGCACTCGATATTTCATTCCGTTTATCACACGGCGATGGCAGCCAGAATGAGATCAGTGAGGACGGAAAAAAGACGTCAAACATTAATGAGGAAAATAACGATCCGAGTTGCATCCTTCTCAATTAAAGCGGAAATAGCTACAAGCCCTCCCTCAGTGATGCGATGATGATGTCACAGATACAGCAATAAAATGCTGACCTCTCCAGAAATAGCTGTGGAGAAGATGCACGACTACACGTGTCTATTTACGAACCAAAACAGACATCTTTATTGCTTGATAAAAAGAATATGAAGTCATAAACCTTTGATCCATCGAAAATGATTAAGTTTGTTCTTAAAGAAATAAAAGTCAATCTACAAACAAACGAATGCACTCGGGGCGATTAATTCTTTCATAATCTTATCGCTTTAAACGGATTCACGTAGATTGAGACTAGAACATTCACTATTTTAATGCGAGAATGAGTTCAATACATTATTGATACACTCTACTAATATTTGCTTCCTAATAAAAAATCTATCGTAATATTTTTTCAGAGAAAATTTTGAAATGCAACAAGTTCAAGCAGATAGGGTAATACAAACAATCTTGATACTTATTTCGATGGAGATACAGAAGTCGATACCGCAAGGCTTAGTAGAACAGTCAAGTTCATTGTAATAGCGTACGTCTATAAAAGACGCAAAACGTGCCTTGTCTGCAAATAGGTTCACAATATGAGAGGTTGAAATAAGCAGTAATGGGCTGCATTAATTTAAACCACGTAGCGGCACGGGATCAGATTAGAGTGCAATTTTTCCTTCAATTTTCTCGTTTAAAAATTGCCTTTGATAAAACGGAATGTTTTCTTTTCCGCATTTCTGGATGAAGGGTAAAATTCCTTTCCTGCTTTCCCTTGGAGACGCCCATATTAGCAGAAAAATCCGTTTAAGAAAATTATGTTAATTTCCACTACGCGGACGCTTGATTACTTCTCATGCTAGCACGCAAATTCCAAGAGGTAAATTGCACCCTTTGGTGGGGTCAAAATAAAAAGTCTGAAATTCTCCTAGTATGCGTACTATCTAGGTTAATTTCTTTATAAGTCTACGTTAAGAATTGCAACTTGGAATATCGAATTGTGTATGATGACACTCAGGATGAGGGAATATGTTGAGGAGACTTTAACGATAGTTCAATAAATATATTCAAAAATTACACCGCGATTTACAAAGACTGACTAGTATATGCTTCCAAGTATGCTGACGTCAGATGGCATAGAATGCCAACGAATTAGTCTGGTACTTCAGTCAAATAGCAGTTCCTGATATTATAACATCGCCCTTGGCAGAGAGATAAAATGTATTAGGTAGAACAATTTTTGTAAAGAATAGCCAAATCCAACCTACTGAACTACTCCCACGTATACTATTATCTTTAAATCGCATCGTATAAACTTGTAGGATAAAACAAGGGGACAAAGAACAGATTTTCTTCTGAAAACATGAAATCCTCGAATTCTGCAGAGCAATGCTTCCGAACTCTTGACTTCACGGTACAGTAATATATTGACGTAATCCTTGCGGTACACCTTATGTGATTCATAAATACGAGGGCTGTTCAAAAAGTTCCCGAACTTTATTTATTACAGCACAAATATTTCACTTACAAATTATTGCTCCGAGTCTCCTTAAAAGTACTCCCCACCCCAACGTATACACTTATCCAAATGGTATTTCCACTATTTAAAACAGTCTTGGGACGCTTCTTTCGGACTGTTCATAAGCTCCTCCGTCGAATTTTTCTTTATTTCTCGAATGGTGGAAAAACTTTTTCCTTTCAGCGGGGTTTATAGCTTAGGAAATAGGAAAATGTCACATGGAGCCAGGCTTGGTGAATAGGGTGGTTGAAGAAGCACGGTGGTCTTGTTTTTGGCTAAAAAGTCACGAGTTGCTCGTGTTGATCCTGGTCTGCTGTCATCAGGCAAGGCATGAATTTGTCCTCGACTCGATGCATCCTCAATTTTTTTAGTTAGGATTTCGTAGCAGAACCAATAGGGATGCCACGCTCTTCTGCAAGCTCCCTGACAGTCAAACGTCAATTTGCACGAACGAGATCGTTCACTTTTTCGATGTGGTGGTCATCTGTGGACGTTGATGGTCTTCTGGAACGCTCGTCGTCTTCCACTGATTGCCGCCCGTTTTTGAACCGTATAAACCACACATAACACGCGGTACGTTTCATAGCATGCTCACCAATAGCCTTGGTAATCAACTCAAAAGTTTCCGCGAAAGATTTGCCCAGTTTCACGCAGAATTTTACAGAAGAACGCTTCTCCTTCAAAGAGCTCATTTCCGCGGACCCGATTTTTCGCCGCACTCTACGTTCATCTGTTCACATAAACATCCGTTACTAATGAACAAATCAAGATATCGGCAAAGTGATTAAAGGTGGTTATTTGGGAAGCTTTCGCGGATATAACGCCTACAAGCAGATTAAAAAATAACCAACTGTAGGCACACTATAAAAAAAGTTCGGGAACTTTTTGAACAGACCTCGTAAATTACTTTTCGCTATCACAGCTATCGCGAACCACTGATAAGCAATAAATATTCCGCAAAACTATTGGCAAATTCTGCGATATTATAAGATATTCTCAGAAACATTATGGTACACCAAGAGCTTCCTTAAGGCCTCACTAGTGTCACGGTACATGAATTAAGATGCACTGACAGGGTGTAATTAAGGAGTAATTTTGAAATTCGTTAAAAGAGATGAGATGAAAATAATGAAGAACTGTGTCAAATGATAAATTCTTATAAATATAACTATGAAAACTACAAGAAATACTTATCCAAAATCATCATTTTGAACAAGATAATTCGTGTCTGTTAATTTTTAAGAACAATCTTGCCTGTCAAACAATTTCAAAGAGCCACTTCATTGAGAAAGAGGTTCTTTACTAAAATAATCACGGAATGGTGAGTTGGCGCCAACTACACTCATGTGGTTTACTCATTCGATGTAGTAGAACGTGACAAGTATGACATTCCTCTGAAGTTAAGAGAGGCTAAATCGATCATCGGAAAGAAGCATCGCTGTCATGACCGTGAGTTATGGATGATTCATTAGGATTGGTCAACAATCCTCTTTCGCATACCGCTCCGAGGAATGAAGGGCGCGAAGTGTCATTCATTCGCGGTGGCGTCATCTTCACTTACTCCAATAAGCATGGAGAGAGAGCGCTCCAACGAGAACCAAGCTGTCAAACAGTTCGAACAACTGCGATCGATACTGATACTATCGCTCTCCTCCATCGAATGGAATCGATTCCTGACATCGTTGGAAATTCAAGTTTCTGGAAATGCGGCACAAATTAAAGAAATTCAGTTGAGCGGCAAACGGGGTTACCTTATGGGAGCTCACATGCGCTTTCTCTTATTTCCGTGTAACAGCTGACACGTGGGAGCATGAAAAGGGAAAACAATCCCTGAAAAATATTTACCGTTGCCCAACGGAATGAGGTGTTAAGGAGGAATGCTCGGAGGGACTTTTTTGAAACTGGAATAAGCCAAGGGAATCGGAGTTCGGGTTGTAATATACGATTATAGGGAGATGATCGTGGAGCGTATAGCAGGGCGGGCTTTTGAACCGCTTCGTTAAGTCAAGCGTCCCTTCCTCTTGTTCGGACGACGCGTACACCACCGGCAGATTTAGGCCAACCTTCCCCACCGTGATGAAATTAACCACTGACCTTTTGCGATAAATAAATTCTTAATTCAGTTTCCGTCTTGGCAATGAAATCGAGAGATCTGAATGATTGAATAGGGACTTCAACGCACCCAAACTATGGATATAAGCTTAACTTTTGTACAAAATTATAAATTTTTCATGGTATGGGACCGATGCAATAACATTTGAAGAGAGTACGCTTAAAATAATACAGGAAATAATTAATAAGACCGGCGAAAATCACGAAGAGAGCAGCGATTGGAGGTGAATGACTCGATTATTAATTATCAACAGGAAGAGATCGATGGATTCTACCCAATTTACCGTATGGAACGAGAACCGTATTTACCGTAATTGCTTCAATTAAAAGACCTATAAATCGGATTACAGCGTTTCGAATGAATTTAGGACAAATTTACCCTGATTGAGGAGGTATAGCCACATAGTTATGACATGCTTTTCACTTGTTGCAAAGCTCACGGTGAAGATAAAACTGAAAGGAAGCTAAATTTTTCAAATGGTCTGAACAATAAACAAAATTCCTGCGATCTTATTGTGAAGACATACTACTTAACATAGTCTTACACTATTTGTGCTATTAATTAAGAGATACGTGTATAACAGAAAGAATCTTTCCTGGTTTTACACAGCGAAGAGATCATGAAATTTCAAACAAAAATGAATAACTTGACCTCATTTGAAATAAAGAATACTACATATAGGGCATATACTCAACTTCATACTTCTTGATCTACCTAATAGCTGAATTTGATTGACTATGAATAGTACATACATAGCATTATGGAACTAAAAGAGATAACTTCAAACAAGATTTGGATACTATACTAGAACTATTAATTGGAACCTTCTACTTTATCTGAAAACTTTGCCGATTTTCATACTTATATGTTTTTTTCTTGCAATAACTTACTCTAGGGACATTATTATTTGGCTCAACAAAAACTACACTAAAATAATTAACAAAAATATTCCTCAGAATGATCTCATTACAATCTTTTATTCTGAATGATAATTTGACTTCATAAGCTCAAAATAATCTACGACTGTACAGAAAAAATGTTGATTCTGAAAGTCAAATGGCAATGAGGATATAATTAAAAATGGAGAGGATAGTAAGATATGATCTGAAATAGCAATCACAATTTTACCAGTAATATTAAGTAGTTTCAAAATCTGTAGTTTGCTATAAAAAAGGGATTTTTCAACCGTATCCACAACAGGTGCATCAATTCGAGTGCACTATGATATTTAGGAAAGAAGAAGTAAATATAACATTGAGGATTATTCTTATTAGTAATGAGTGCACTAGTAAACTGAGGATGATATAAGTTTTTGGAAAAGTTAAATACCAGACTCCCTTTGAGAGACTGTTTCATTTTGCTTTTAATTGTTGAATTTGGAAGATACTAGGATTTTGGATATATAACAATTACATAATGATATAAAAAATTAAAACCAGTCCTTGACTTACAAATGTGAATATAAATTCCAAGATAAAGCTTTTCTCATAAATGCTTTTTAGATTAAGTATAAAGATGATTTAATGTAATCTTGGTAACAATAGCACTTTGGCTAAACCTATCTCTTATGATACAGATATATTTTCAAGATTATCAAACAAATTACATTATAGTTATTATTTCCTCATTTTACTGCTAAATTATTATGAAAAATATATACATATGCAATTTATCTCACTGGGTTGGTAAAAATATGACCAGAAGGTAATTTATAAGAAAAAAGGAATGATGATGATTTTAGAGTCATGTTTTCAATGTTACATGAATAATTCTCTAATTTCTTAGAGGAGTAATATAATAAACTTTTGATATGCAAAATTGTCTATATGAGAAAAACGAATTTTAGATATCCTAAATTTTATTCTAATGAAAAACATGAGAAAATAGCTCTGGGAAGATGTAAATTCTTCATCATAGAATAACTCATAAGAAATAGGTTTACTCAAATAAATATGAAAATATATATATGGAGACTCACCCTTGGCCGATCTCTTGACTTAATAATCATGCCATCATTCTCGATATAATCAGGCACAGGACGATCCTTAAATGAGTATGTCACTGAGTTGGACTCTTGATTCCATCGATTCTTCGGGTCCCACAAAGTGGTCTTGAATGGTTGCGTATCGCTCGTATCCTCTGAAGGCTTCTTAAGTGCGGTAACCTTTGGTGGTTCAACTTTCGAAAGACTTGGCACTTCCTTCACTACTGTCACTATCTTAGTGGCCCCAGCAGATGGTGAGACTAGCTGAGGTGGAGTGGTAGACACCTTCCTACTCTGCCTCTCTGTTGATTTTACCCTGTTTATGTGATTTTTCTCCTTTTCTCTCTCTGTTAGTGCAGACTTAACTACATCTGGAGTGGAGGAAGAGGTGGGCTGAAGGGGCACTATGCTTCTGGGAGGTGTAACCTTTCTGGCAGTTGCAGTGGGGGCTGCAGGAGGCTTTGTCATTGGCCTGATAATCCCCACTTGGCGAGAGACATTTTCAGCACCATGAGTTGAAACCGATGGAGACCCTCCCGGAAGGTAAGACTTTGGTTTCTGGGCTCCATCGAATTGGAACTCGATGGTCAATCCATCTTTTCGGATATTCTCGAGGGCTGCTCGGGAGACAGTTCTGGTATCCCCTGAATCTTGTCCTGCCTGACCGTTTGGCACGACTGCATCTGGTAAAGGACTTGGCGGCTTAGGTTCCACAGGAGATGATGATGGTGAGGTCTTGCTCACTGCTAATGGCTTGTATGGTTTTGTGGGTGAGGTCTTCTTAGCTGACTGCGAGGGTGGGCTGATCCCAGCAGGTTTTGACATGGCAGGCAAGAGCGATGTGGGGGAGGTCTTTGTAGTAGTTGGCAACACAGTAGGGTGAGCATCAGAGGATTGTTTTCCCATCTTCTGGGGACTTTCAGGGGCGACCTTCGGAGCCGGCACTTTAACACTAGAGGACACTGTGTTCTTTGTTGATGACATTTGTATGATGAGTGGTTTGGGAGAAAGTTGTGGTTTGGGACCATGTGGGGGAGAAGGAGGAGGAACAGCGACTGCTGGAGTGGCCCTCACAATAAGACTTGAATTAGCAACACCATTAGTGGCTTTGGAACTCTTCTTTCCTCCAGGGGAGGGCGGAGGAGACGAATATTCGAATATTTTAAGAGTTTGACGCACTACGTCGGGCGGAGGAAGCTCTTCTTCTACCACACCACTATGCTTAACCCTCCTTCCCTCACTATCTGTCACCACTTCCTTGTTTCCTTCGATGATAATGACATCCTCTTTCGCGAGGGTAGGAGACAACAATCCGGACACTGGAGACTTGAGCAGCGTTTCTACTGAGCGGGCCCTCTTGAGCGATTCCGTCGGTAAGTGAAGTGTAGGGCGAGTTGTGACGGCACCTGTTCTTTTGTTATATCTACCAACCTTGGTAACCGTCGATTTGCTTTCGGGAGCTCGCGTTTCATTTGGCTTTTGCTGAGCGGGTCCATCGAGAATATCTTCCAAACTCGCCGCTCTCCTCATGGAAGTCAACGGTGGCCTCACACCTTTCGATTGCGATTCTCTTAGGGTCATGCTTAGGTATTTACTCTTCAGGCGATTCACGATACCTGGGCCGTAACGAAGTTCCTCGTCGTCGTCATCGTCAGGCGTGGACACAGAGCCTCTGGGAGATTTCCGGCGGCTTCCGGCGCGGCCCACTCCCAGCCTCTTTCCTTCGCCCAGAGGAGGTTTGCTCCTTCCCTTCGCAAGGTGAGCACCATCGGCCAAGGCGGCAGCCTGGCCATCCTTGCCGCCGTTCATCCTCGAGATGGACGAGGCGTCGCACTCAAGCCCTTCCAGCTTCATGGCTACGCACTTCACTCCGCTTCCTCCCGCGCGGGATTCAGGAGAGCGTCTGACGGACTCTCCGGATATAGCGGAGAAAGCAGCCGCTGCCGTCTTCACAGCTCCGCTATGTCCAGCGACCAGTAAACTTGCAGCCGCCGAGTTCAAGGCACCGCCACTACCAGGCGTAGGTATGCCTCCTTGAGTTCGTGCAAGTAATGCTCTCCTCCTCAAAATTAGTTCCCGCTTCCATGGCGGGATAGCGGAGTCTAAGCTGTCCTCCGACTGGGTCCTACTCGACATCCTACCACCCCCCTGGCTCCCTCTTCCTCCGACTCCTCTCTTCCCCTCTTCTCCCTCCGGAGTACTGTTATCAGAGAGGGCAGGACCGCGACTTCCTGAGGCACAATACGATGCGAATGGTGAGGAGGGGAATGGACGGCTCGGAAGCGACGAGTGAGAGTGATTGAACCGAATACGGTTCCTATAGGTGCATCGTGTGAATCAGGGATACCTGAAAATGGGGCCGAAACGAGTACGACAGCTTCTTTGCGTAATATTCTTGTGTAACCGTAGTATTGGAATGCATCTTGGAAGACTGCTGTTGACTAGAAGACACTCAGTTTCGGGTTAATTGTAGTATAAAACTATGAAAACGGCTCACTATTTGGTCATTAGAAAATGGATCACTAGCGTATTTCCCTAGATACAGCCCCAACAGAGGAGGCGGAGGTATGACGTCATCTTGCCTTAGGCACGACATCTGACCAATTCGATTCAAACTACGGAAACAACACACGGTAGAAATGTTTGAATGGCATGCTGCCGTGAATTTTTGTGGTTATCTTGTATGAAGCAGTCTTTATCGTGTAGTATGATAAGGATTTCAATCTTATAACATTCCGAAGTATGATGTTATGTTTATAAACCCTTCAGACATAATCAAAATGCATTCTCGCATTTCACATTTAAGTTATCTACGCTTTGTCTTTGCTTATGTGCGAATTCTCTGCGAATAATCGTGTTTTAGCTTGTCTTAGAATCGTTTAATTTTTTTCGAATTCTTTGTAAGGATAATATTCCCTTTATATGTCTCGGGGATTCGCTATGAATCGTACTTGTATAATTATTAATTTTTATACGTATAGAGCATTGGTTTCGCCGACATGCAAATCTTACTCATCTGGTGGGAAATTATGAGAGCATCTACAGCAACTATCGACGGAATGCTTAATTATATTTAAAGGTTTTTGATGCATAAGATTTAAACGTAAATTGTTAATCATTGTCCTCTTAAGTTTTTCGATCAAGTCTTCCAAGTGATGTAATTTTGTTTCTATGCCAGGTTGTGATTTATTCTCATTATATATCATGTGCATTTGATCGCCTTTAACTACTTTGGAATCGAAACTACGACTGTAATCTTTAGGAATTTCCGCTTGTAAAGTGCAGTTGCACCGAAAAGTGGTTTGTTGGCTAAAATCAAGCATCTTTGGGAGGGATAATTTACGGATTAGATGCCTCACTTCTTTTCTAAGTATTTGCTGCTCATGTATAGCATTACCTTTGCAACTGTTCTCCATCGTAGCAAATTGTAACTCCTTTTCATTACTCTTTGTTCTGCGAGTTTCTGCCCAAAATTCTTCTGGACCATACATTGGGGTGTTTCTTATGTCATTTTTGTGGCTATGATTTAAATTACGATGTTTTTCCATAGATGGAAATTTTTTCAATAGAATGCTTTCCTTTACAGGTTGTAAATTATCCTCAGCTACTCCATTCATTACTTTCTTGGCACTGTTTTGATTTTTCAAAAGCTGCGTTTCTTCTTCGTTCTGGTTTATGTATTCCTCGATCTAGAACAATATTTTTATTCAATTATTGTAAATAAACAAGATCTTCTGGGAACATTCCATATTATATCACCAGACTCCTGATGCCTAGAAAATCAGTAAGATGTTTTAGTTGAATTCTATGGCTTATTGTGATATTATTTAATGGCTGTATAAAAACTTTTGAAGATTATATTACCGCAGTAAACAATATTGTCAATAATATATTGCCTTCTCAAATAACCAAACTGCCTTTATGAAATACATGCTATTTAGATTCCTCTATAATTAGGACCAGAAGATACTCTTTTATCTTTTGCTTAATTTTATAACGATTTATAAATTACTGGTATAGAAATATTTTTAAACTTTTTGGGTTGATTTTTATCTACTGAGATTACCAAACAGTTAATGATCACGATCCTTTTTAACCATGTAATTCAAAAACTTCACCTCTTTTTTATGAAAATTTTCAGGATACTTTCTCTGGGACAATCCATGAATGCAAAAATTATTATGTAGAACAAAGAAAACAACTTTAAAAAACTTGTTCTTATGTACTATTTGTGAATGTTTTGTTGTTTGTTCCCTGGAAATTGCCCAAATAATCAAACTCTTTCAGACAAGAAGGGTATTTCTTAGTAGCTATCCAGCCAAATTTGGCTATTTTTGGTGAAAACTCTTGACATTCTTTGCTAAGTTAACAGCTGTTTATGAGAGGGAAGGTGAGATGATACAGTGCTCAAAGATTTGGGGCCACACAATTAACTACTTAGAATCAAATAAGATATGTTCATAAATAGTATATGACATTTGAATACAGTTAGTTATCAACCCCAGTGGCTGAATATGTACAGCAACTTTTATGGCTAATCATTCAAAAATCTTATTAATTATTAAACATATTTGATTAAGTTTGTAGATATTTGAAGATAGGAAAATTTTATCTTCCATATTGTGAAGCATTTATAAACTTTTAAATCTTCAATCTTTGACTCTGGTTCAACTTTTAAAGGCAACAGTACAGTTAAAAACCTTTATTTTTAACTATTGTCTCAATACTCAGGAAAATTTCTGAAAGAAACATTTTTCAGAAAACAGCAACACAAGAAACAAAATAGAAAGAATATAAAGTATGAATAATGATATTTTCATAGAACCTTTCTTGAATCAGTGTCCTCCCCCTCCTTTATTGATGTCCTCAGATTTACTAAACGGGCCATATGATGTCTCAGTGATTGCACTTTATCTGTCTCTTGCTTCAGTTTATTCTTGTAGTATTCACAGTAGTCACATGGCATATTTGCAAGAGATGCATGTCTGAAATTTAATTTGTGACTTATGTATTGTAGGGATTGAAACTTCAACATGATACTGGAGATGTAATTGAATTAATATATATAAGAACTTGCTAACGTTAGCTATCACTTGTCTATTGTAACAAGATTTATTTTGTCCCACACAGATATGCTATGAATTGTTGACTAATGTCAGACCACCTTGACGGGCCCTCAATGTATGTGCTTTCTTTTATCAATTAACAAGAAATATAACTCGCTATTTATTTTATGATATTAAATTCATTATTTTAGATTCATGATTATACTACATATATACATACCTTACTACTGCTCTAAAGCAATGGTTGAAATGAAGAGGAGATAGGAGGTTACAGAAGTAACAAATGATACTCAATTGAAATTAAAATATGAGATTTAGAAAATTATTTGAATAGTAGAAAAGAATATTACTTCAACAAGAATTTTGCCCAGGAAAGAATCCACTATACTCTGAAATGAATCTCCTTGCTTAGATGTTAGTTTACAATGAAATTGACTCATTATTTTACAGCACTGAAATGGACTCTGAAGACCAAAAAGTAGCTAAGGGAGATACTTGGAGAGAAATGGGATTGGCTTTTTGTCTATTACTAGTAATTATACAAAGAAAGGAGAGGTTATTGAGTAATAATGGTTTGTCTTTGATATTTAATAGTAAAGGACTTGTTGTTGAATCAACTGAATGTTGTTGTTGAATCATGTTGAATAAAATTAAATGAAGGCCTTAAAAGACAGAGAGAAAAAACCCAACCAATGCCTTACATTTATTTTGATCTCTAAATTCTCATTATCTAAGGTTAGTAACATTCACCAGGTGATTATAGCTGTAGGTTTTTGCTTATTTTATTCTTGGATGACTACAGCTAGGGTAATGCTCTTACTTATTTTCTAAATAAAGCATCAAATACCAAGGAAATCAAGACTAAGCAGCTGTTCAACTTGGCATTCCTGCAAGAGGCACCTGAAGTAGTTTTTTTACCACTTCATTCTATTTAAATTTAATTGATTTTGATTTCTACTGCATTTACACTTTGTCATATTTTGGTATTCATTGTTGTAACAAGACCTAAATGTATTTTAAATGAATAGTGTTTTAAGAGATGTTGTCTTTTATAATATACTCACCTAGATTTTACTTCAATTATTTCTCTTTCCATCTTGCATTCTTTCGCTAACCATTCCTTCTCTAATTCTCTCATGTTTTCATTTTCCCTTTTAATAGCTTCCACTTGGTTTCCATAATATACCAGTTTTTCATTTAGATTAACAGCTTGAATTATCAGACTTTCATTCTGCATAATTTATTTGTATGCACATCACTTAGTAACATTTTTATAAACTTTGCAGGTACAGATTATATATAATTTGTACATAATCAAGGGGAGATGAAGCAATGGACCAAAGTTTAAATACAACAGTCCCTTAACAATCAGGATAAGGAACTATTGTCCTGGATTACTGTAATATTGCTTATCAATTTTATTTCTAGGTTTGCATTATTTCACTAATGAATGATTTCATGGAGAAAGTGAATAGTAGACATACCTGTTCTTTTAATTCAATAATTTCTTGGTTTTTACTTTTGATATTCTCATCAAAGCCTTTCTTAATTTCATCCAATCTTTTGTCATACTCTGTCTTAATTAATTCCAACTTTCGTTCATAAATTGACTTAATGTGGTTTATCTCTTTTAGCATCCACTTATGTTTCATTGCAAGATCATCTTTAAAAAGCTTTGAACTGGATTCTAAACGGCTTATGAAAAGAAATCCATTAAATTAGCTGTGATTATTTTTAATGCTATAACTATTAAGCTCACATTTCTAAGTAACTGTTTGTCTGGTTAATTTCTTATATTATGATTCTACTTTAGAAGGATTGAAGTAGCAGTCATGCATATGATATTATCATACAGAAATCTCTCTTGATTTGCTCTACTTAATTGATTATAATTTAAATAATTTGATTTCACTGATTTTACCTGCAAACTCTTTTGTTTATTACTTTTATATTTTCTTTCAAGTTTCACCTTAGTGCTAATATTTGTTTGTACATTATTATTTATGAATTAAATGATAGATGTGAAAAAATAAAAGATACAGGACATGTGACCTCTACTTGTATTATGAAATAAAATGTGAAAGGTATTTATAAATCCCATAAGATTGCTGGCCGGGAAAATAATGAAAATAAACCAATCTGCAAATATATTTGTAACATATCACTATCTTATTTCTGAAAAATTACTGTTGATTAGCTGTACATATTTACAATTTACACCCAGAGGAAATGGTTCCCTGATGAACTGAATAACACAACCCTTGATGCAGAAGATTTTGAAGAAACCTGCTGTGATCTTTAAAAAATATGGTCAATTGTGATTCTTGTCAAACCTCTGTATATTGCAAGAGAAAGTTGAAATAGGTAAATGAAGAAAGCGTTTCTTTTTGCCTGTAAATATGAATGACTGATGCCAGGAAAATTACAGTTGAATGGAAAGTGAATTCATTCATTTAACATTACCCTTTTTCAGTTATTTGGACCATGGAACACAGTAAATTTGGAAAATAATGGGTAAAACATGAAACAGGGTTCCTTTGAATTGGCAAACAATTAGCCCTAAAATTAATGAAAAACTAATGAGCAAACTGATTACCATAATTTATAATAACAACTATTTAGCTGATGGAACCTTAGATTTTTTTGCATTGTTTATAGACATTCCTGTTGGTTTTAAAAAGAGACTTTCCTTTAAAAAATGAATAATTGAGCCAGGGGTGGATACAGAAACCCTCCAAAGGGAGATGAACATTTTTTGTTGTTTTCTTATGAAGAATTACTTTCGAAATGCCATTTAGCCATCATAAATATTGATTGCATTGCAGATGTATAATGTTCATGAAAAAACTTAAAAATCTCATAATTCAGGCAATTGATATTGATTCAGGAATCTGATGTTCAGATAAATATGTATGAAGATAATGATTGCAAAGAATGAAAGAATGGTCATGTGTAAAGAGTGTAAGAAGAATATTGCAGCAAAAATTGCTGTTGAGGTAAGTAAATAGCAAATGAATATTTTTTGGGCTAAAAGAAAACAAAACGACTATCTGAAAGTAGAAACTGTCAAACCAAAAATCATGCTTTTTTTTAGCTAAATTTAACAATTTGAATGATTGCAACTTGGACATGAAGGGAATCGTATTGAAATAGTAGATGGTTTTGTGAACTTTATAGGATGAATGGTAAGATAGATGGAGAGATAAAAGATTTAAATATAAATTTTAAATTTATATATATATATATTTAAAATATAAATTTTAAAGTAAATTTTGCAGATGGCTGTTAGGTAGGATACAGTCAATGAATAAAAGTAAGGAATTATGTAAAGGAAAAAATTGGCTGTATCCAAAAAAGTGTGTTTTACAAAGAAAGTTGCACCTTGTTGTGTAGCAGCATAGGTTGAATATGTCAAGAGTGGAATGCAAGTAAATAGAATGTAGTTTTAAAATATTTTAAAGAAGTATGTATTGCACAAAATGGAGAGGGTCAATAATGACTTGATAATGAATGACTGACAGAAAGACTGTATAACTAGAATAAAAATATAACAAATTTTATGATTGTTTTGATATTTGAATGAATGGAAAAATAATGACAAAGATTGTGAATGATTTTAATAGGAATTACCATAAATGAAAAGAAAGGTCATTAGAAAGCATGTTGAATGAAATCATAAAGAGATGTATGTAGTTTATAGATAAAAAGGAATGTATGAAAAGATGTGTAGATACCTCTGAAGCAAAAATTAATGCAAGGAATGGTCAACGATAATGGAAATTTGCACCCATGAATAGAAGAACACAATTAATATGAGTGTAAAGACATTTTTAAATACATGGATACATAATATGGATGGAAGAAAATATACCCCAATCAAGTCAGAATCACTACCTTACAACAACTGACTTCTTTTTACAACTGAAATTATACTTTCTAAGATAATAAGGGAATATCACAATCTAGTTCCTAAGGTGAACACTTCTTAATTAGTTATCTTTGAAAATCTATACCTCTGCTGATCCTTTATTAGAGAGTTTTTCTTACTAATAGCATCCTCATACTTTTGTTTAAGAGATTCATTTTCATTGTTTAACTGCAGTAATTTTTTCTCCAACTCATCAACTTGGATTTTAAGATCACTGATATCTAAGTCCCTCTTGTGAATCTTGGAACTTTGTTCTGGAAAATTGAAAACAATTGAATTGTTGGAGGTGATTATGAATAAAATTTCAGAATTTTTCATCGGAAACTATTAGAATATTTCAGTAAATAATTCTACAATGAGGTAAATAGAATCTACTGTTTCCATATAATTTGATTGATTAAAATAAAAATAAACTCTTCTGCATGGTGGAAGAACTTGCAGCAGATGAATCATTTTCTTACCTTCTTTTAAATTACATTCAATTTTGTAATTATAAATTAATTTGAGTGAAACAATTACCATAAGGATATGTAAAAATAAAATTTTTACATCATATGGAATGATACTTCCATGAAAATCTCCCTGAAGTTAGCTAGAAACAGATATGTACAACACTATGTTTCTTATATAAAAAATATCATTCATCAACTATTCTTCATACTCTCATTGCACCTGCTTTTCACAAGACCTGAGAGCTAGTAGGATGTAAAAAAACATGTCACCATCTTTTAATAAAGATAAAAACAATCACTGACTTAATTCATAGTGTTTATGCATTATGCCAGGATGGATAAAGTTTAATCCATAGAAGATATCGAAGATACTAAATTGAATTCAATCCATGCAAATGTGTAAGGTATTCTTTTTTCTATTTGTCTACAACTTTGGCGAATGGTTTAGTGTAATCTGAATTCGAGGCATCATTTCCCTTTCGATATTCAAAGGCTTAATCTTACTAGAGAGGATTCAAGAGATACACACTTGTTCAACGTAATCTTTCCAAGAAAATCAATTATTTCACCGTAGGAATATGGGTTAGTTAGTGAGATGACATATTATTTTTTCTTAGAAATACACATCCATCGAAACGATTCTTCTAAAAAATTAATGAATTTTAAAATGTATAATCTACTTTTGTTTCTTTCAGTTATTGGAGTTAAATTGAGAATTTCCTTCAGAGATATTTTCTTTACTTCTTTAACATGCTATGACTACTTGGCCAAGGGATTTTATCTATAAGTTGCGAGAAAATGCAGTGATATTTCTTTAGCTCTTGCATTGTGACCTTTCACACAAAAGACAAAATGAGGAATTGAATTCGTAAGTTATTACGAAGCACAATAATTTTGAAATATTAATGAAAAATGTTAACGTCGTCTACAATATTTGATTGCGTAAATTAATAATTTAGAGCGGTAGTTAAAATATACATATATTTGATGTGTTCATTTTAAAATAATAATGAACTGAGTCTGCGTAGCGAAGAGAAAAATTTAAGAAAGAATTCAGTAAATTATTCATTACATATCATACTTCTTGAAATCGTCACGTAATCTAATAATAAAATTATAAAAAACCCGTACTGTTATTTAATATCTTTATGACATTTTCAAATTAATTTATGCTTGCATTCCTTCGATGGTTCATTAACCTCTATAAAATTATTTCATCAAGAATAAAAACTTCTTCTTAGAATTTCACTAGTTACTCTTGGAATCCATAAACATGATGTCATTAAAAAGATTCAACATAATTCACTGTATTCTTGTTTTCTTACTACATTAACATGATAACATTTACGCCATGAAGAATATTATTCGATCAGTATCTTATAATATTGGCCTTCATTTAAAAAAAATTGTAATATACATAGTATCTAGGTGGATTTATCGACTACAGTACCAAATGTAAATGAAGCTAAATATTCTTCTGTGGAAATAAAGAGCACTTTTCCGTCCGTTCCCGTACGTACTACCGATTCCCGCTCGAGAATTCCGTTACGCCCGGTTCCATCCCGTCCCGCTGTTAGTTTGTCTTTTCTTTCCCGTGACAGCATAGTTTCCCGTTGATATTTCTTGGATTTTTGGAGCGATTGAGCGATAAGTAAGCATGTGAAAATATGAGTGACAACGAATTGCCGCTCGAGGTAATTAGTAATTATGAAGACAAAATGTCATTAGATCACAGTGATGATTTGCCAAAAATATTGGTTCAAGAACTTATCGATGAGCGAAGTGATCGAGTCAGCTTCTTGCCTTTGAAAAATGATGGTAGTAGTTTCTCTACTCTCATTGTTGATGGATCTCTACGGAATTTTGTGGTTTGTAACCTATGCTCAACTGCAATACCTTGGGAGTCACAAAGCGGTTCTCTAGATCAACTAAAGCATCAGTGTTTACCTAAACACTCCCTTCCTCGAGTTGGGATACCTGGTTTCATTTTAAAATCTTCTCCCCCTTCATCGCCAGAAAAAGATGAAGTTGAAGACCGAAGGGTCTACCTCACTAAGCAGGAAATAACCGCCCTTGTTCAAAAATCTAGTGGAAGAGTTCGTTTACTTCCTGGACGTGGACGAAGTAACGTTTGGAAATCTTTCTCTATGATAGAAGTTGACGGCATCCGCCAGTATTTTGCTTACTGTAACCATTGTAACTCAGTCATTTCGTGGAAATCAAAAGATGGTACAAATGGCTTACGAAAACATGTTTGTAAAAGGCCTCCGAATATGATTAGTACGGAAATAGTGCCAGAAACCCCTGAGATTGAAACATCAACGCCAAAAGAGGTTTTGGGAAAAGAACGAGAATCGAGGTCTCTTCTGGTAACAAAAAGAGAAATGCAGGATCTCATTAATTCTTGCAGTCCTCGGGTAACTTGGATACCTGGAAAAGGCAAAAGTCAAGTTTGGTCTTCATTTTCCTTGGTTAAAGTGGATGATCAGATTCAAGATTTTGCAGTTTGCACCGAATGTAATATGGCTATCGTATGGAAATCTAAAGATGGTACCAACAGTCTGAGAAAGCATGTCTGTGAAATTCAGATGCCTAAGAGAATGAAACTTTCTAATTCTTTGTATGGTACTGCACAAACATCATCATTCTGTGATAATTACTCAAGAGAAATGAACGAAGGGATAGTCAACGTTTACAAACTTTCCAAGGAAGAGGTAAGGATGCATACCTTTTGAGTAAGACAATCAGAAATTCACCTTTTGAGGAAAGTATAGAAAGTTAAAAGAATTTGAAATGCAAATATCTATTGTTTTAATTGCTTGTTCTAAGAAATTTTTAGATTTCAATTTTCCAGCTTATTTGCCAGTTGTATATGAATATAGATTAAATCTACCATTTTTTCATTAATCTACAATAATCCAAACATATCTTTTCCTCCAGGGAAGTGGGGAAGCACTCATGCACTCTCCCTGTTTGAACTGTAGTACCTTATGTAGATAATAATTATTTTGACATCACCTGACATGATTCAGATAATTTTTAAGATATTAGCTAGATTTTTTTATCATATCAATAGGTTCAAGTGATGGTGGATGAGGCCAGTGACAGAATCTCACTCACTCCTGGTAAAGGCAAAAGTGAAGTGTGGATGACATTTTCAATTTTGGAAGTTGATGGAAAACAAATGGATCTTGCTTTATGCAATCGGTGCAATCTAGTTGTTACATGGAAATCTAAAGATGGAACCAATGGACTGAGGAAGCATGCCTGTAAGCAGGAGAGATTGTTGCAAGCAGTTGGGAATTTCTCAAAATATCCTGCAAAGCCAGCGCCAATTCGAGTACCAGAGTTGGAAGAAGGTGCTGCAATTATGTGTGGAACTGATCTGATACCACTTGACATAATTAAGGGGCAAGGGTTTCTTAATTTCCTTCAGTATGTGTATAACTTGGGGGCCATCCATGGTATGGGTCCCGATGTGAAGGAGTTTTTGCCTACAGAGAAGGGACTGGCAAGGAGAGTGGATGAATTGGCCTTAATAGAGAAAGAGAACCTTATTGCTGAGTTGCAATCAGTAAGTTTTCATGGCATTATTTTCTTGTGTGTCAGTTATGTAGAATAACATAATTATTGATGATCACTTTCTGAAACTTAACTTTTGAGAGGAGACTGAATTTGTTACATTGTACTGTTAAAAATTATTATAACCAGACTCTACCTTAAGAATAAATTTTTTACTCTTAGTGCTTGGAAAATTCTTGAAAATGCAAAAAACTTTTCCAAGAATGTTCCCTTTAGCAGGAGAAATTTATAAATTTCTGGTCAGTTCATGACGTAAGGAGATGGCTTTTGGTACACATGTTTAACTTATAACTTGGTTCTGGATCCTATTTTTATGGTGACATTATGCAATTTCTGAAGCAATATTTTAAATCTTGGAATTATCAACATGATTATCTTTTGATTTAGTGAAAAATATATGATATGGCTATTGAATAATGAAACATTATTATAGCTAGAGAGTATTGTAGATCAATTTCACCGTTGTAAATCTGTTAAATGCAACCACCTTTGAGTTTGAGGTAGAGACTATTTTAGTTTTATAAGCTAGTATCTCTAAATTATGAGCCATTGAAATTATCTTTTCTGTAAGACACCATCTTATTCTCATAAAAATATTTCCTACATCCTTTGGAATTATGAAATATTTTGCTTTTAACTTTGTTGTTAAATGCAAGCAGATTTATGGCTCACATTTTACTATCTTAATCTGTCCCCATATTATTGCATCTTATTGTTAACACTTATTGATTTGACATTCTTGTTTAAGTTACCAATGTAAAAAAATAAACTCCAATTATTCTAGTGCTCATCATTTGGTGTGACATTAGATTTATGGTCACATTATTTGTCAAAGAAGAATTTCTTGACAATATCAATACACTATATGATGGAAAATGAAGAATCACTTGTAATAAGGAACAAGCTTCTTTGTAACTGTGAGGTTGAGTGTAAAAATGGAGAAACTATCAGAGAAAAGACTATGAGTATGCTAAAGGTAAACATTCATTTAATCTTTATTATATTGGCTAATTTTGAGCTCTAATACACCAAAATGTGATGTAAAATCATTTTACCTATGGCTTTTCTAAGGATCATCTGTTTCTATTGTAGTATGCATTATTTAGAGCATTATTAAGTAATTTTGTGTTAATAGGTGCTGTTGTATGGAATAAGTGAATGAATATCTTATTGCTTATTTTATTAATTTTTTAATTGCATTAGAATGCTAATGTTAAAGCTCATTGTTTCAATGATATTTTCATGAAAAATGATGTTATTGCTTTACTAGAATTATGAATAATAAATATTTAGTGTTATTAAAACAGATTAAAGAATTGTCTACATATTCTTTTCAGGAATTTGGAGCTTATCGGAAAAATGTGTACATAATTAATGACCAAGATTTAATAACAGAAGCTTTAATGAAAGAAAAGAGATTATTATGTTCCTGTTTATGTATCAATCTATGTTTGAGATCTTTCTTTGATAATCTTAAAGATGATGAATTTCCAGAAATAATAAATTTGCTTCAAGCATCTAGAACTCTTGTTTCATATGTAAAAAGTACTGGGTGAGATTTTATGATTCTTTTATTCTGTGGTATTAGTGACAATTGACCAATCAGTGTATTTATTTTTCATAGTTAGTTGTCTTTGCTTCATTTATAAAAAAGTCACTTTTTAAGCATTTATAACTAAACAAAATCTTATTTGACATTTTAAAATTATTCCTTGAGTTAAATTTGGAATGCTCAAATATTGTAGTCTTTTAATTTTTCATAACATTTAAAATATTTTGCCAAGTGAAAGTTTACGCAACATGTTCTAGACCATCTATTTATTGTAATTAATCATCATCCTCTTTGTAATGCTGGTATCCTTCCAAATTTGTGACCTTGACTTCTATTTATACGATTGTCTTTTCCCATACTTTTTGAGTAATAAAAACCAAAATCTATTCTAAGTATTACATTTGCATCATTTTATCTCCAGTACTTTTCACTTGTTTTTGATAGTGGCAGCAAAAAACATTTTGTACAATTTACCACTACTTTCATTTAATATGTGTTTATTTATTCTTTCATTCTCTCTAGAACCCTTTAGCTTTATATTTTTCTTTTCTTCAGAAATATTTCCTTTAACTGTGTCATCAAAGATATTTTCCAAGCTTTGTATTTAGTTGTAATTAATTTATTCCTAAATTTCTAGCTGGATATTTTATTGAGGTGATACTTTTTCGATAATGTTTACCAATAATGCTACAGTAAAATGCTTTACTTGTACTTGGATTGCAATTCTTGATTGGGTTGTGGTTGGGCTAAAGTCATAGCCATTAACTTTGAGATAAATGAAATGCAGTACAATTTCTAATACTTTAATGATGAATGGCTTGTCTGACAATTTTTACTAATATCAGAGAAGATTGAAATTTACAACTATTCTCTTCTCTTTTTGTAGTAGTAGTTTTTTGTTTTTTTAAAAGTGCTCCAATTACTAAGGTCATTTTGCTCACATATGACCCTACCAGAAATCAAACAAAGGACAGCTATCACTGAAATTGAATGCACTGAGCTCTTGGCTATCCAGGAGCCTCTTCCCTCTCTCATTGTATTCTGCACAAAATTTTGTAATTGTTATCTTAATCTAATTGGCATATTTGTTCATTTTAGGATACAAAGGAAGCTGGAAGAAGGGAAAGACCTGCTGGAGGAAGATTTGAATGTTTGGAATTCTTCATTTTATATGCTTCAGTCTATTATGAATGCAATGCCAAGATTAGGAGAGTTACTAAGTGAAATTAATGAGCTTGATCTTTTGTATAATGTCGATTGTAATCTCCTAGAAGAAATGGTCAGGATATTGAAGCCATTTGATGAAGCTACCAAATTACTCTCTTGGGGAAAGATGCCTACCATCTCTCTGGTGATTCCAACCAAAATGAAATTGAAAAGGTGTCTGGAAGCAAAAGAAGAGGATTCAGAAATAATTAAAAAGGTATTCCAAAATTTGTTGTTTTTGTTTAATTCTTAATTGTGTTGTCTCTTGAACAGACTATAGATTGTAATTTATTAGACTATTAGAAGGAATATACATGAGATATAGGTGAAAATAAAAAGAAGTAGTATTTGACAAATTATCTTTTATTAGTGTTTTTTCTATAAATTATTTTGTAGAGGATTAGTACCAAGAACTGTAAGCAGTGTTTTTTTGAATTTCCTCATCAGCAATATTTGAAGAAAATAGTAATTGCATCTCAGTAAATATTCTTATCACACAGGTTTTAAGCTCATATTTGGTAATAGTTGATAGAAATTATATGATATTATGATCGGATGATATTATTTTTCACTCTAAGGAAGTTATGAAATAAAGTGAGGTGTAAGTTGAATGATAAATAACTCTGTAAAAGTCACTCAGTTTATTTGCTTTTTCTATATTGAATGTACATATATTTGTGTGAACGTGGTTAGGATAATGATACAACACATTGAATTCATAGCAATCTGGCCAATTTACCAAATTTGACTGGTGGGAGTAAGGGGTCAAATAATTGTTTGATAATTATTAAATAGTGTATGCTTGGAATGTAAAATAAGTCTTGGAATGTGATAGGACAGGTAAAGATTAAAGGTGGTAACTGAAAGGATTCGTTATGATTCTGCTTAAAATACAAAAGCTACATAGATAAAGACAATACTTTATTGAAGCAAGATAACAGTGGCAGTGGCAGAAAACCAAGGACAAGAAGTTTCCCAGAATGTAGTAGTTATGAAACAAAAGACATGCAAAACTCACAACAAAACTACATAATTTTGATTCATTTTCTTATAGTGTGGGTAGCTATGGTTAAGTTAGTTAAGAATGAGTTTTGGGAGACGTTGAGAGTTGTGTAGAATTAATATGACGTTAGCGCTAAATTAAAACTATCAGATTATTTGAATGCATGAATGGATGGGTCGGTATGAAATGAAAAAGTGCTGAAAAGTGATGGGCTTTAGGGGAGATCCCAGAATTGATGATATTGGAGAATGTGATGAATACAGTGAGATTATCATTGATGATTGTATAAGGAAGAATTACTCATATAGAATGCATGGCTTAAAAATAAAGATATAGATGAGAATATACATGCTAAAGAAGTGACTGAAAGAGTGAATTGAGTATAGTTGTATAAGACCTATCCTGAGAAAATTAAAAGGTGATGAGAGGATCAGAATGTCAGAATTATTAATATTATTATTCAATCATAAGCAGAGTTAACTTTTGAAGAAAAAATCATGAAAGAAGACAAAGAGCAATAAATCTAAGAGTGAATGTGTATAAGTTGCTGGATGATGATATCCAAAACAAGGGCATGAATATAATGCAATGTTAGTTTGAAGAAAAAGAAAATAGGAGCCTAAAAATACGTGGGGTTTAGTTTTTAATGAATGGCCAAAGAAATTAGGAGTAACTGAATGTTAGCCAATGAATGAACTGGAATGAAAGGCTAAGTTGGGTGAATGAAGAATGACTTGGGTTGTATTTCCTTAACATGCGATAGAATGAGATGAAGGGAATTCAAAAGATGATGATTTTTGTGCATCAGGAGAGGAAAAGAATGGTCATGTATGAAGCGTACAGGAAAAAGAATGCTGGAGCAAAAATTGTCATCAAGGTGAATAAGGGGCAATTGAAGATTATTATGGCTTAAAATTGCAATATGACTTTGATGAAAGTAGGAAATTATTCTAGAGGTGGACAAAATGGTGAGAAAACAGAGAATAAATCAATAAAATCAGTAGAATCAAATGAAGGGAGCTGGTATGGAAGTAGAAGTGATGGTATGGAAAGGTAGTGAAGTGAGATGATGTAGTAACTAATATTTTGTACATTGGCATGAAACTTGTCCAGATAGATAAAGGAATTAGAATTGTTATAAATATAAGAATTATTACTGTAAATATGGAGCTATCAGATGGAATCTCAGTGGAGATGCTGAAGTATAGATGGAACAGAAACACTAGTTGGTTGTGTGATTAATTAAATATGAATATATTCATTTTGCCTAATATTTGAAAAAATGTGAGATTAGTTTTCTAGTACAAGTTGATGAGAGTAAGTATGATGTAATAATATTAGAGCTATGCTTTCTTAATTGCACTAGACAATGTATATTGAAAATAGTGAATTGAAAAATTCAGGCTGGCTTCAAAGAATACATTCTTGATGATTTTATGGAATAAATTTAAGAATGTGTAGATCAAGTATTCCTTCTTCAACAAGCAATTGAAAAGTATATGAATATGAGGAAGAAAGTTCGTAATTTTGTTGAATTGGAAAGAATTGAAGTGGAATTGAAAGAATTATAAGGTAAACAGGATTAAATTGTGGGTGGTTCTGAATTAGTAAAGGGTGGATGAATGGATGATTTTTGAATTGTAGGCTACATATTAGGGAAGTTGAGATAGTGTAAATGTGGATTTATTGGTAAGATTAAAGGAGTTATTTATTTGATCTGTCAGTCATTTTAATGTGCACCTGTTTGTATAAATATGTTTAAGAAGCCTCTAAGAAACTTATTAGATTGAAATTTGGGAAGTTTGAAACGCATATATAACTGTATCTTTAAGGTGCAGTTTTGATTTTAAATAGCTTATCTTCCAAAATATCACAGTAAATTTTATTTGATAGTATGGTTGCAGCTACAAAGGAAATTAATCAGAAGATAAATGTCATGGAGACCGAGGTTTTTGTATTCAATGTAATGGACAAATCAAAATATCACAGCTTGAGCATAAATATTAGAATAATGAAATACAGGTTGAGATTCTGAGATATGCTTTGCATAAAAATTTTCATAAAGATGTTTCTGCCTACCCTTCTACGTAGTTGCACATTGATTTTTTCCTTACATATTTGCCAAACTGTCTTATCACAATCCTTTCAATAGTCTGGGTTCCTCAGCTGTTGAAGCACTTTTAAAAATAAAAATACAAAGTTAAATATATATTGACTGTTTTTGGAAGAATTTCTAAATGCTGATACTAGTTTATTTAGTTTATGCTTTCACTTTTGGTCTCTTATTTATTCCTTGGTTTCACCTCTAAAATGATTGATTGCAACTCTTATAGACTTCATATTGATGGTTACATGTTTCATCATACAGCATTAATACTTTCTCTTTGAAGAGGAATTTTGTAACTTTGTATGCCATCATCATAGAGTACAATTCATATATCATGTTTTCTAATTATGAATATCTATTGTCATATTTTTAATTGATAACATTCTATGTACTTTATCCGTGTAGTTACTGTAACATTTTATTCATTATATTTCTTTTTATATTTCAGGTTAAGTGGAAATTGAGTGAGATTTTGGATGAAAAATTCCAAATTGATGTGATTCACTGTGTAGGCACTATTTTGCATCCAAAAATGAAAAATTTTGTCAAACAGTACTTAGGGGAAGAAACATTTGAGACGACCAAACTACAAATAGAATGTATTTTAAATAATATAACTGGTCCCAGTACAAATAAGGATTTGACATCTGATGATAAATCAAATCAGAGTATTGGAGAAGATCAGAGTGAATTTTTGTCTGATGTATTAATTGACTGTGAAGCAAAAGATAGTGAAGACGATGAAGATGAGCTAAGTTTTTACCTTAATAGTAAGTATTCTAATAGGTTCCCTGATCCTCTTATTTACTGGAAGCAGAATTCTTCACTATTTCCTAAGTTATTCAAAGTTGCTAAATCAGTTTTAGCAATTCCAGCATCAAGTATTGCAAGTGAAAGATATTGTAGTTATACAGCAAAAAATTTGGATGAGAGAAAGCAGTTTTTAACAGAGGATTCTTTAAACAGTCTCTTATTTATTCAAAATGCCATGCAAGGAGCATCTGATTAATAGATATTTATGTGATTATTGCAAATTAAGATGTTATTTTTTCGGATATTTATTTAAATTTTCTTACATTGTTGGGTTCGATTTTTGAAAATTAAGCGAATCGTGTCAAGAATTTGTTGGAATTTCATATTCTCTATGAATTGGTGCATATCTAATGTTTGTTTTCTTTGATAGAAGGGGTGTAAGGCCAAAATGAAGCCAAGTAGTTTACTTTCTTAATATGGAATATTATTTTTGTGTGCTGGCATAATCCATCATTTAGCTTTTGATAAACATGACATTGATTCCTATTGACTAATTATTTAAGCATAACCTTGTTTAAAACATTTTTCAAAGGGTAATATTCTGTTTATAATACAGTTGCTATATCATTTGAAATGATTTGAGGAAATCTTATATCAACCTTCCATCTTTTCAACCACTATAATTCACTGTTGTTTTTATTTTCAAATATATTCACACCAATATTAATTGAAATGATGATGATGTGGCAGTAAATGCGTTTATTTAAGAAGGAAACCATGGAGGACTTTTAAGTGTGCACATAAATGCATTTCATTGGTATAATTTGTGTTATCACTGTTATATATTCAAGTAAATGTGAGAGAGTCATCTAGAAAGTAAGAAATGTATTTTCAGATGTTTATTGGTAGAGAAAATTTTATATAATTTATCTTATGCTTATTATGATACCTAAACTACGTCTCTACATGGTCATCACTTAAATTAAGGGTTAGATGTTATAAGAAACTAGTAAGTCTCAATCTCTACTGAATAAAGATGATTATCGTTATCATTAATATAAATTATGCACTTATCAAATTGCTTTGCAAGTATTCCTATACTTTCTGCAGAGCTGGTTGCTACCAATTCATTTAACCATTCTCTCAATTTGTGAAGTGATATCTGGGCAAGAAATAGCTCAGCATAGCCTCCATTCATGTTCAAACACCGTAATTACTTATGTCATAATATTTCCAATTAGCAACAGCCACTTTCAGCTTGTCATTACAATCACTCCCTCAAGCCTTAAGATGTATTTTGGGTTTCACTTTGCAAATACTGACAAAATGAAAGTTGCTGTTTCTGAATTGAAAACAGTTTGGTAAATATTTAAATTCAGATGGAGACAATGTAGAGAAGTAGTGTAGGTATTTTAGTATGCATAGTATACATTTTGCAAAGTTCTTTCAATATTTGCTAACATTTATTAATGTCTAATAGTGTATTACTCTTTACTTTATGGATGAAACATCTAGCTTTTCAAATGTAGCTTTTCATAGGAATGATAGATACCCTTATGTAGCCAGCAATCCAATTAAATTATTTATTTTGAATGAAGAAGACATTGAATTTAATAAGCATATGAATTTAATATCAAGCTTTAGATTTAGGCTGTATTAATACACGTAAAAGTGCTATCATTCAGATGTCTTTTTTATAATTGTAAGATTTATGTCCTGATTTCTATCCATGGATAGTTTCAGTTTCTAAAGAGACAGACGTATAGTGAGAGGTTGATATTTTTGAAGAGAAGGTCTTGAGTTTTGATGACTTTTTAATAGACTTAAAATAATTTTTCTCGAAATATCATCCAAAACTCCAACAGTGTTTTATAATAAAACACTGAGTGAACTTTACCTTTCATTGTCAACCCATAATGTGTACGTCTTTGTGCTGGAGAACATATCTATTTTTGAAGTTCATTGAGGGAAAAGGTCTCCGGTTAAGAAAACATTTTAAGTGCTGCATCAAATGAAGTAATGCAGGAAGGTGACAAAGTATAAACTATAACAGCCTTTCTTGTTAAATTCATAAAATTATTAGATTTTAATCATCACATTTTCAAATTCAATCTGCAAAGCTGAAAATACTTGGGAAGACTTTACAGTAAGGCACTTTGGTTCTACCTCATTCAATTCTATTTTGCTTATTTTGGTTTTAAGAGTTGAAGATATCTAATAAAATATATAACTATATTGGATTATGCCTGCACTCCCTAGAGCTTCAAAATTTACAATTTATTCACAAATGGTTATGATTGTTTTAGGAAAAGTTTCCAGTACAGTGCAAGTTATATTCATTTCATGGTTGATGATGATGTTTTTTTTATTTTGTTTTGCTTTGGGAATAACTCTATCTGAGAGTTTGTGTTAGAAAATATATTTTTGTACCAAAGAAAGTTATACTTTTTGAAAAATATTGTTAAGGAAAGATGTAATAAACTAGATATATTTGAATTTACTGAATTAAGAACAATTAATTTAAAAATGTATTCAAGGTCTGATAATGTTCTGTGATTCTTAGTGAAATATAATAAAATTTGACTAAGGAAAAGCCAAGTGGCAGTATTCAACTGTTCTTCAATATTGGAAGCCTAGTATTTTAGTACATACATTCAAGGATGTATGCTAGAATTCTCGGGGCCAAAGGATGCACCGAAATGCATGGGCAAGTTAGAGGAAGAGGAAAATGGAAGGACTAGAGAAGGAGAAGCTAGCCTAGGGTATTTACCAGCAGAAAAGAGAAAGTTTGTCCTTTCTTCCCCAATTCTGCAGAATAGACTTGTCCTACACAAAACGGGAAATGGAAAGGTGCATCCTCAGACCATGAGAAGTCTACTTGAAAACCTTAATTTTTTATGTTGTAGATTTATAGATAGACTTGGTCTATCTCTGTATTATTTTTGTTGATGCCACCTTTCTATATATTGGCTTGATGAAGTCCCCTAAGTTGACTCCTGGTGAGTGACCCCAACCAGTTAATTCTTAAACATAAAAAGTAAATTACATTTTCAATAGGTCGGGTATTCATTAATCTCCTATTGTGCTTGAATGTAGATCCAACTACTTTAAATAATGAAGTTATTAATCCTGAACCTTCAAAATATTTTCTATCAGCCTCTTTATTATCTTAGCCCAATGTCTTCACAAGAATTATTTCTCTCAGCTCTTCATTGTTAATGACCCTCTTACCTATTCTTCATTTTACTACAGTACATTGGTACTTGGAGCTCTTTTTATTTCCATTTATTAAGTTATTTCCATACAAACTATTGGAAAATTTGGAGGAAACAGAGTTATGTGAAAATATTTAAAGATCCTAGTTGATAAGTATCCTTTTCCTTAAGAAGAAACATTTTAAGAGGAAGATTACTATGTAGCATTTGTTTAGGCTTTTAGGAGGATTACTGTACTTAGCTATATAACAGCCACTGCGTTCTATTTTCTACAAATTCACTGTTTAAGAAATGATGGTTCGAAAATGACAGTACTGTATGATAAAATGTATTATGTCATACATAGATAACATTAATTCCAAAACTTTTCTTGTGATTATCATAATATTTTGATATATGCTTTAAGAGATTTGCATTTTAATGAAATGAAATAATATAAATCTATTATTCTATTGAGAGAATTTACTAATTATTCATTTGGTGGAGGATGATGTAATTCACTGCGATATTTTTAAATTGGGGTATTATCGAGAAAAAGAAATACACCAAATAAATCAATTTCCTCTTATTCCTCTGCTAACATAATCCATCAATATTAATGTCATCACTCACTCTGTTCATGAGAGTTTTCGCTTTCAGGTCTGGCCAAGAGGGGATCCTGTAGGTGCCTAGCATTTGAGATCCCTGTTTAAGAGAAATCTGTTTTTATAAAGTAACTTTGTTATTCAGTCCTGTCCACCTTTCCTACCCTATCTGCATTTATGTTTAATTTTCATTGGAATGTCTTTATGTTAAAATTGCGACCATGCCTTAGGTTTTTTCCAGCATCTGTTACTATCTTTCAACACATTGTCATTGAAAGTTGTACCACATTGATTCTATGCTGAAATAAGCTCGTTTCATCTGTGTAAGTTTGAAAAGTATTTTGAGTTTCATTTCCACCACGAAGACATCGTTAATTGATGGATGAAAGGTCGTTATATTATCAGAAGTCAAAGTATTTTCACAATGAATATTTGAAGAGTAGATTTAATAGTAAAAATTGATCAGTAGATGAAATCAATTTGAAGATGGAGGTAAGTTAACATTTTTTTTTAGGGCAACCACAATTTTTTTCAGATATTTAGAGATTTTAATCGCCTTTGTGGACGTATTTCTTTATGTTATTTAGATCGATTGAATTAATACTCTATTTCCAATCCGCGAATTAAGTACTTTATTGTTTGGTTGAGAATATAATATTCCAGTACCTCAGCAACTGCGAACTCTACTCTTTCCATTTCAGTTATTCGCGGCAAAGAATTTAAAGTTCACGGATTAAATTTAGTAAAATCAATATCGTGAATTGTTTATTTATGGCATTATTACCGGAAAGGCCCGAATGATAACGCTGTTGTAATGTGAAAACGAAATATTTACACTTAATTCTTTCTTTACATTGCTTTGAATTGATTAGAGTCCGTTCGAGTAAATATCTGTCGTTTGATAACATTCGAATATGAAATGAAAATGCCCTGAGGGGACGAAAAACTGTTTTGGCAAGTGAATGAGGAATGCATAACGGGTAGATGTTATCATAGTAAGATATTGTACGCGAATTGGAGTATTCGGGAGCGAGATGATCGCGATTTATTTATTTATTAATATTTTGTGATTGTAAATAGGTTTCTAGCCTGGTGGAATTTTGAGTTCCTTCTTTGTCATGAATAGTAAATAATCGGTAATATCATGTACATTAAATCCGGTTACTTGAAGGGAAACGAGTTAAAATTGCGTTTTAAGCGGATGGCGTTATGATAAAGATATTTTATTTATCTTTCAGCAGAAGACTAAGAAAGGGATTTTGAGCCTGTAAACGGCTGCTTCGTATCTTAAAAATGAAAAGGAATTTTCTTTGCTTTACTTGCCACAACTATAGATATTTAGGGAGTTCGCGAGGATCCTTGGTTGCCTCCTCGTCATTTTTTTTAGAATGGAATGCTATTCGGAAAAAGAGAGCGTCTTCCTTTGTTAGATTTGTTATATCTATACTTTACAATGAAGCGATTTTACCCGATTGAAAATTAGGGGAAAATGATAAACTTTTAAAAAACGGTGGTGGAAGGCCATCACCGACCTCGATCTCTAAAAGACTACACTCAACAGCACACCAAATACTGCTATGCCACTCTGATTTATTCGATATGTTTACAACTTGAGATTCCGAAAATAGGAAATATAGTCAAGCGATTTTTCAATCGAATTTCCTGCCCTGAGACGAAACTAATGGGGAAGATCTCACTCTATCTCATTGTCAGTGCATCGGCTCTGACATTGTTCTACTTCACGATAACTTCATTTTTTTCACGAAATTAGTCATCCCAAACGAGAATCTAAGGGATTTGAGGCATAAGGTATAAGAGGAGATGGAAGGACGGCGATACATGTGAATTCAAAAATTTTCGTTCCATCGACTGAGGTGGAGGATTGGCTGCAGCGGGTGGCAGTGCATCTTGGGAAGGGAATGATCCGCGCTATAAGCGGGTAGCTGAGCGTCTTAAGCGGTAACTTTACCATGGGTTTCGTGCGGTGCGAAAAGGACTGAGACCATATCGCTTTTGAAGCGGTTTTATATAGTACACCTCGTGATAACATATTGAGGAAAAATCTGAAAATCATTTCCATATCGTGATTCCCATTCTACCGAAAATCATTAAGGCTGCTTGTTTCAATGCCTCACAAATTGCATCCTTAAAATAAAACTTATCTCAGAATTCGATTCTTTGAGGCCTGTTTTCGAAAAATACAATTTTCATGCATGGATACATTTTTCGTGTTTTGAGGGAATAAAATTGAAAAAGAGAACGATGGCGTAGAAATGGTTCGGATGGCAGTATATTTGCATTAACCATTGAGAGCGTAATGTTTAAGCCTTCAGAAACTTCGGAAAGGGATGATTTTCCCACCGGAGTCATAAATCGAGCAGCTCAAGAGTGAACCACCTCTAGAGATAAGAACTACGACCCTCTAGCGACTTCCTCAAGGGAGAGAAAGGTGGAGGAATAAGCTAAAAACCACCCTCGGGAGTACCCCACTGAGGCATTGCTTCTCGTTGGCGCATATGTGAACCGAAAGAAATTGGATTTTTCCAAACTTTTTCTCTCTAAAAAGGATGAGCATTTCGGAATATTTTGAAAAAAATACAATATTTGGACCTCACCTCGCGCCACGGGACCTTAAATAATTTTTCCATCGTTAGCATCGCTATCCAAAGCCATTCATACTTCAGCTTTCTAATGGGAAGTTAAAAGCTCATTTATCTCCCATAAAAACATGTTGGGGACTGACGGGATCATTGAAAATGATATTCAGAGCTTACGTCAAACTGACTCGATGATTGATAGGATCCATTTGTGCTTGTAGTTTTTTCTGCTTTGTTTGTATTAAAAGGACATCTTGATGCTTCTCAAATGACTGCAGCATCATGTTTGTCAATATGAAATGATTTAAGTGTATATTAATCCCGAAGTTTGAGTATATATTCTTTTCTGCTAAAACGAGTGAGTAGATCTAAAATGATTTTATCAGAAAAGACATCAGATTTTAGGTTGACTACCGTTAATTCCTTCCTTACCTCAGTTCAGTATCAAGATATCACGCATTTGCAAGTGTACCGATCTTTGTGTTTATTTCTATGATTAGATAAATTTTTCTTTATTTGATAAAATATCGAAATGCATATTTTTATTTCAATTGATTTTATGAATAATCATTCATATAATAGTATGGTTTCTTTCCAAACAAAATTGAACTGAGGATCGATTCGAAGTTACGATTGGGAACTCGTGTTCTTTTCATTGCCTCAGCGAAATCAAGTTCTCTGAATCGTAGAGCGCAGTAACACATTGGGATTGATTCAACTCGGAAGAAGTTCTAAGACCAAATTCTTTTCATGTATAATTGTCTAAATTTCCGTTCAGAAGATGGATTTCTTTATTAATGTAGTTACTTTAAAATGAGCGCTGGTTACATTCTAAATGTGCATATTAATTGATTATCGTCAATTTAATCCTGATTATTGAAATATTTAGTAGCTGGCTTGATTGATGGATTTATTCTATCATTTAATGGTTCATTTTTAAAGAAAGATATGTATTAAAACCCGGTTGCGACGCTTTTCAAGGGATCAACTGAAAACCGCGTTGTAGAATAGTTCTATTACCATCTTATGATAACTGTATACTTATTTTACTCTTGGAAAACAGAAAGGAAGGTTTTGTTTGGCTCTTTAAAATTTTAAATAGAGATTTACACGGCAAAACGGAGAGAATCCTTCTATAGTTAGCTTTTTATATATACTATAGCTGTAGAATGCGCACAGAGCCCCGCGAGCTTATGTAATACTGGTTGCTTTCTCTCCATACTTTAGAAGAATGATCTGCTTTTCGGACTAAAAGCTTTCTTGTTACGTTATTTTGATAATTTTTCTCTCTACAATGAAGCAATTTTCGACAGAATTAAGGAAGAGTAATGTATTTCTTAACGACAGATGTGTGAGGCTATCACAGAGATCACGATCCCTCGAAGACTACGTCCTTCACGATATGTTCAATTTATTCTCCATTCCAAACAAGAGACTCACAAGAAAGCCTTTATGAGACAAGGCGAAGCAGGAAAGAAGAGAGAACGGTGGTGCAGAAAGTGTTAAAACCATTTTGCTTTATGGAGTGAAGCGGCCAATTGACTAGAGCGATAGAGACTGGGGGAAAACCACAAATACTAGTAAAGCGGGATGCGCATTTAGCGGAAACGACTTAAACGGTTTTTCATGTGTTTTATAATTTGGATTGAATAATGTGAAGATATTATCGGTTAACTTGTCCTAAGCTATCTTGGTATCATGGAAAAATCATTCCTTATGGGGATAAAAATGTAACATGGGTAATCCTTTTATTGTGTATTCTATTCCTTTTATTGTATATATACATACTCGTATATCCTATATTATTTATATAGGATAGCTACTGTTATTTATTAAACCAATAGTGAAGCAACTATATTTAATGTGATAAAATGTCCCATAGAGGAAGTTTCAGTGCGTTTAATTAAACAATGTATTTATATTATTTTAATTTTTAATGAATTAAAGTAATTATACAAATAACTTCATAGATAAACGCGAGCGCTATAGAAATGACCTAGCGCTAGCTAATGAACCATAGTTTATTTATATAACAATTAGTTTGTGGTAACAGTTTCGGGAAAATGCTGAACTGTCCCAACGTTGCTGTTTTATTTGATGCTTTGATCGAATTGGAAGTTCGCTGCACCCTTGAGCCAATAATCCTAAATCACGTCATTACTGGAACTAAAATAATTAGTGATTTGTGGGAGGTATTTTTCCAAAATTCAAAATTTACAAGTTGGTATTACAAAAGCCTAAGAACAATAAAAGAGCATAAGCTTAGCAAAATTTATAAGTCACGTTGCGGGCCGATTTCAACCGACTTGGGGGTTAATAGAGCCGAGCCAAAATGTACAATAATATTTTATAAGATAAATTATTGCACGCTCATTAACGCGTTTTAATAAAGAATGATTTGATAAATACGTTTGATGAGAACGTTTTTGAAGAGAGAACGAGTCAATGGAAGTTAAGATTCCTTGAAGAAATTATTCTTTATTACAATATGCTACAAAGAAATGTGATATTTAATTTGTAATCAGCCGCACTTTCTTTGGTTGTGATTTAATTTTTACGAGTATATTCCGCTAAATTGTATTGTTACTGATTAAAGAGATAAGGTAATGGCGGTAATACGCCACTTAGGCGTAAAAACCTGCGAACTATCTCAGAATCACTTAAAGAAGATTCACACAATTTAATTGATTCCGTAAAATTTGTATTGTTTTCCTTACAAACATTTTCGATTGACCAGGAATTACTGATGGTCAAACATTCTTTTCGGAAAGTGTTTACGGATCGTTGTGTTACCTATTATGATGTATATTTCTGATTCGATAGCTTCCAATATACCGCGTAATAATTTAAACGTTTGAATGGTTTCAAAATATGTATTTGTGCTCCCTATTCATCCTCTCCTGTGTCAACTATCCTCCGGCGAAATCTGTGAGTGTTTTCTTTTATCAATCCGCTTCTGCTTACCGTAAATATGATAACGTTCGATAATCGCGTTAAATTGATAATTTGTCCGAATAATTTGACGACAACTTACGCCCTCTCCCGGGAATCTCACTAACCTCTCAGCTTGGCTTCACATTGATCCAGTGCGGAGTCCCTTTCGGCCAGCAAACCCAGGTTGAAGCGAAAGTCCACCTCAAGCAGTTCCAATTTCCCCTGTAGAGTGGCGACAGTTGCGTCCTTTTGACTGAGGTCCCTCACCAGCGATTGAACGAGGCCTTGATCGTCTCTCGAACCTGTCACTTCGGAAAAATTGCTTTCTTTAATTTTCCCGACTAATTCTTCGGTTGCTCGCATTGCTACTTAATCTTCCGCATTATATCTTAATTAAGTTGATTAAATCAACACTGTGATGTCTAGAGAAATTAGTGAGTTAAATGAAGAAGTTTAATCTACTCTCAGATGCACGTCACTCAAAAACTAATTGTTGACATATATCGCCATCTGTTTACATAATTAGAGCGTTGTTGCCATGTTTTATAAACAAGGTTGAAACTGGTTTTAATAAACTAAGTAACAGATTTACTTTTTTGATTTAAACTATCGTAAAGGCGTAATCTGTTGAAGTAAATAGTTTCTGTCAGATTAAAAAAACAAAATTCCTCAAATTAAATATTATTAGAGTGACCCTCATACCATATTTTAGTATGAAATTCCTTCCAATATTAATTGAAATAATTTCTTCGGAAACGTATTTTAAGTAATTACTTATTAGGTTTATTTGGGGAATCTTTGCCTTTTAACATTTTAAACGCATTTAATTCAATGATAAACATACTGGGGCAATATTGGAATGCTCACCTTGGTGAGAACTTGGTTATTTATATCTGAACCAGATGAAAATTATTTTTTTCATTCTGCAGTAGCTAAATTTAAATGGGATCGAAAAGTGTTACAGCGCTTCATCGTATTTATTGGCGCAGTGGGTCGCGAATTAATTCAGCTTTCAAATCCGGCGTGAAATTATTTGGATAACTGGAAGGAGGCATATCATCGATTCAGCGAGTAAATTAACTGGGATTCTATAGTGCGTTTTCGCTCTCGATTTTAATTTCAGGATGAATAGTCTACGAATAGGGTTAAACTCAGGGCCAGTTTTAAATAATTGTATTAGAAATTTTTTATATATTTAGTTTTCATCTAAAATGTAGAAATTCATATCAGCATAAACTTGCTTTCTTTCAAAAACGTGTGTAGTAACTAGAATATTACTTGAGATGTGAGACTCAAATGTTTTCTCTGAATTTCATTAGATGGTGAGGTCATTCCCTCGTAAGTTAATGCACAGTAATTTAAGATCCAAAATTTCTAAAGGTATGAGAAATGATAATTATCCCATGGAACGTCGAAAGGCGCGACGATCCATTATGTTTGAAAGTATACGGGAAAATGGAGACAGGTATTATTGCTACGTAGATGAAATTCCACCGCCATTACCACGGCGTCAAAAGAGATTACTTAAGTTTCCTCCCGTTTCTTCGCCCACTCGTTCTAGCAGCCTTTCTTCCATTCATATGAAATAAAAAGGATTTTCAGCCGCCATTTGTGTGGAAACAAAAGAAAGGGAAGCGGCGCCCGAACCATGGGAACGTCGCGCGAGTGTGATAATGCAGCATAATGAGCGTTGCGGATTTTCTCCTTGGGTCCTCCAGTTCCCTTTGTGCGTCTGCAGAACGTGTCTGCTGGGTCGCTGTCAGCCTTCCTTCCGAAATGCACATAAGATTCTTCCCTTAGAGTTTCCCTTTTCCTGGCGGAAACGAGGTTCGATGTGCGATCTTTAAGGTCCCATACCGATATTATTTTGAAAGGGAATCGTTAACAATATTCTTGTTCTCACACAAGTGATTTCCTATCATTAGAATAAATGTACGCTTTTCATATTTTTTGCGCTTTACGCGACCTTTAGTTTCGTGATAAATGGGCTACGCTGAGGTCCTGGGTTAGAATCCTATTTAGGGTATGGTACCTTGTGTTTGTTGATGAAGGGTTAGTTATATGATTTAAGTTCATTAAATCTAAATTCGCTGAATAAAGACATCATTATTACTTGGGAAATAATATTGAAAGGAACGCGATAAACTGAAGGAACCACTTAAGGTATTCCCTGCTATCATTTACACAAATAATGATAATACCGACTTTATTCGGCATTGAAACATAACGGTGTAACCTGATAATTGTTACAGTTTTAGGCTCAGAAATTAACATGTAGGATCAGTTTTAAGTCTCAAAAATATGAAGACCCGTAGAGAAAGAAAATATAGGATGGAGGTATGAATATGATAGTATATAAATACATACTATCACATTCATACCTCCGTCCTTCAGTAAAAGGTTTTTATCAAGCCTGAGAATTAAATAGATGTTATACTTTTATATGAGAAGCTCATATTGGCGATCGTATTTGTTGTACTTACAGTTTTTGTTTTATTTTATATGGAAGTTACATCACTCATTCCTTTTTAAGTTCGATATAAACGATTTGAAGAAATATAAATAAACACTCCTTTAGATCAGACCCGCCCAAAATTTATGTGGCCTTTCTCTCATAAAGTTTGAGGACATCTGATCTGTACGTTATGAAATTTCCATTGGATAAGTGAAAATTCTAGTGGATAGTTTTCGTCTTACTCTTCGAATTCGCAGTATACCGCAGGTTTGGGTTGTCTTGGATAGTTTAGGTAAATGAAATTAAGCTAATTCAAACGTTGTTATTTACATAAAATGAAAACAAAGGTAAGTACACAACAGTTCTCTAGTTCTTTGCTAGGAGGTTGCGGTAAGGAGAGCACTTATTGGAATGGGAAAAGAAGAATTACATTTACGTTTTCAAGTAAACAAATAAGTATGTGATTTCCATATCTGTTAGTAATTGAGGAGGATTCGTACTTCTTTTCAGATATTCTTTCGCGTGTCTCATTTGAAATCCAAATAATAAGACAGTTCGAGTTGATATCGAATCAGATTATTCCTACTCGCTATATTCAGGTCGAAATCCTTAGAATCGTCCCTTCTTCCATACTATTAAGAATAGAGACAAAAGGGAAATTTCCCAAGGGTGAAATGAGGGCTTTAACCCATATTTGGGCACCCACCGAAGAGGGCTGGGTCGTGCAATCTCCGGTTCATTCAGAGGGTAACGAGCATCACCAGACTGCTATTACACCTTTGCAATTCGAAGATTTGGCGGAAAATTTTGTAGAAATGAGAAATGACCCTCATCAAGAAGTAATCTCGAGTTGAAAGGCATACGTATATTTCCCTAACAGCTTAAAATATCCAACCGAATCTTGTTTGTTTGATGATTGATATTGCGTTCTCCTCATGCTATTCATTTGACTTATGATATTCTATTACGCGTATGATATCGCATTTAATAACTTTGTGTGTCCATTCTGGTATTAGCTTCTTGTAAGGGATTCCAAAGACTAAATTGGATTGGGACCTTCATGTAACTTAGCTTGAGTAGAGATTGGAGTACAGTAAAATCCAATAAGTACGTTTTCTCGAGAATTTTAGATTGGATTACAAGATCTAAGAACCAGAACTTTTGACCCCGAGAACAGAAAAGCCGACTAAACTAAACATTAAAATCTGCGAACTACAACGACCTATTTATTCTCCTTTCATCCAGTAAAAATAGCACCCGTGTATTTGTGGTTTCGAGCAGGTTTAGTGGCACGATTTTATTAGGAGAAGGAACTAAATGGATATAAAACGATGCCATTAATTTCACTTACGAAGATATATTCCCATCACATAAACTTAGGTATTCTGGAGGTTCGTAAATCTACTTATTCGTCTTCCTGGGAAGTATTGAGAACCATGGAAGGTATTGGAATGGAATATGGAATAATTGGCGAAGAGTAGGTTTGGGGAATTCAACTGAAAATTCTTATTTAAGTTTTATTTCCACAAATCAGTCGTTTTGTGAGGAAAATACTCATGAATGCCCGTTTGAGTTTTTCAATCGGCTTTATTATCTATGAGTCCTCGATTTTGATTCCAAAGGGCTACAATAGACTTCCGCTTCCATTGTAATACTGTATCGTGTATTATTCATACTTAAATTCTTTCGGGCCTTTTCATCGCTAAATTTTGTTTATTTGCAACTCTTAAATTTTATTTTAAAGTATTCTTCGCTGAAGGTTGCATTGAATGGTGAAGGGGAATTTAAATTTCAGACACGATCGGAAAAAAAGCTTCTTAAAATTTAAATGTTTACGAAGATTTTTTTAACCTGTAGGAAACATATTCAGGCTTCCAATGATTTCAACAATTCCTAAAATAATATTTCCATATCTTCCAAGCGAAAGATTTTGTTTGTAAATGCAGTCACGCTCCTAGAGAGAAAGTCGAACGCTTGACTGTCCTACACAGAATACCGATGTCAGTGTCGCTTCCTTTTGTTCAGAAAACTATTTCGCTACGAATATTTAATATAAAACGTTGCATTGATTCAGTAATATTAATGTGATGTTGGTAGTCTTATAATGTTCCTCATATTTTTTGTTTTACCTTATTCTGTGTAGTGTTGCATAACCCACAATGATGGGCTGTGCACCATCTCACAATCTAGTATATCTGACTTATGACAAATTCGTTATATGAACAAGTACTCAGAACGTAACCCATTCGTTATTCGAGGAGTGACTGTAAGTAAACCTAAGAGAACGATCAACTCAAGCGTTCAGGCCGAACGATTCGATCCGAAAAAAAATTTAAAGCTTCTCACCACCCCGTATGAGCGGATCCAATATGTTCATCCAATTGCTTCTACCTCCGAGGAGACTCACGGGGGCACTCTTTTGCGAGATTCGACAATTAACTCTCGTCCCTCGCTTAATTTTCCATCTCCTCTAAACCCATTACCTTCCCATTGCTCTCCTTTTCCTATTCACTGACTCCGGAGAACGGATAAAAAATGACTCGCGGCCCACACGAAAAAAAAACATCGGGAGGGTCTTCGGAAGAAGTTCCAATATCCTTAGAGCTTTGGCGTGGAAGGAGAGAAATAATGCCCTCGCTCTTTATGTGGACTCGCAAAAATCTTTTCCATGCGCTCTTCCGAAACTTCCTAGAAACTTGCGCGACAAGTGGATCCTCCTTTCTTTTTTCTATCTTTTTATTCCGTGGACCACTTGTGACGGGGGCCCTTCGTGAACTTGTATTTTTCCACGCGGATGACCTCGGAGATGGAAAGATTTTCACGTCTTGAGAATGAAGGGGCGAAAAGGTCAGATGTCTAGGGCGCCTTTTTATTCATGGGGATTCTGCCGCAAGTGTGAAGATTTCGAAATGGACGGAAAGAGAAACAGCTCGTACGTGATGCACTTCCTCAGCGATGCGACGGGTACGGCGAGACGGGTTCGGATTTCAAATTCGGTTTTTCGCGAATATAACAACTATCTTCTTCTCCTCTTATGCGATGACGTGCCTTCGGAGATGACTTCATTTCCACCGATCACCTGTAGATGGCAGACGTGTCAGCAGAAATGCGTTCTCTCTCCTTTCGGGATATGAGCATCGCGAGCAATTGGTGGAAATTGACGGAAACGAGTTATAACGCGCAATGCTAGAGACTAACCCACTTTTCCGACGACGTGGAGGAAAAAATATTCGCGGGGCTTTTGAAGGTCAGTTTCCGGGTTAGCAAATTCCATTGCTTGCCGAAACATTGGCTGGACTTCATGAATAATTCCGTTTTCGGAGTGGATGGAAATGTTGCAAAATAAAACGTACACTTCGTTTGCAGCTCATCATGCACTCTTGCTTACGCTTGCATTAAAGTGTAGGATCTCGTTAGTCTAGAGTTGATGATTAAATCGCGAATCTAATTTTCATATTTGCAGTTAAAGGATTTTAAATCTTAAAAAGGTTCTCGGTGACGCACATTCTTATCTGAATGGATAGTTTTTGTCGATCGATAGTTTGAGAGAATTATCTTGGATATTTTCGTCAAAGCCTGAATTACATTGCAAAGACCACCTACACTGATAGAGTATTTAAAATTATATAACATCATAATGTTGTTTCTTTTTACGAATGTATAAAGGAGATGAATCTTAAAGCAACCGTTAGAATACATTATGTGAGAGTTAGTATCGAAATATAGCAATGGGAATCTGAATTGCTCCACCAATTTTCCTTAGACGTATTATTGAATCGAATGAAATAAGCTCTTTATTTTGGCCGAAATATAAAGTCGCAACTTCTCTTTAATACTAACTATTATGTTAACTGATGCTGGCTAATTAAAATCAAAGCGATTACTTATACCATCTGTGATTTATTAGATGTTAGTTCAGAGTTAAATTAACTAGGAAATAAATAGTTGATGAAGGTGTGGAGCAACGAGAGCATACTAATGTGAATCAATTGTTATTTAAAATTTTAAACAATTAATCTACGTCAGATAAGATGGAATTTCTTTTTATAGAAGATATTTAACGGGAAATAACAACACTTTTAAAATTACAATTACAACAGATTACATAATATTAGTGAGATTTTATTTATAAAAGTTTATTAAATGAAAAAATATAATTCTCAATTATTTTATCAGTGCAAGCGGATTTCGATAAATTCATATGAAAACAATACAAGAATATTTGGTAAATTTGAGGAGCGAGTATTCTCTAACCACCCAATACTTATTAGTAATTGAAAATACCCTAAATCGGTTTCTTATTCAATATGCTTGTTTATAGCGAACAGGATACTTGTTATTTGAATGATTATAATGTTTTAACGTCTTAGAATAGTTTATCCATTACAAATCTCATTTCAAACACAGTTTTAAGATTAAAAATATCACTATATTATTTGACTTGGATTTATACTGCAATTTATCAATGGTTATATCTGCCATAGTTTTATTGTTAGCTGAAACCCCTAAATATTTTCCAACAGTATATTCACCAGAATTCTCTTAAAAACTGTTTCGATATAATCATCAATAAACACACACAGATCCGAAGCATTCAATGTAGAAAAGGTACGAGCGACCTCCTTTCCGATAGGAATAATTTCCTCACCAAAACCAGCGCCTTTTAAAGAGGATAATGTATTGCGCCACCCTCCCAAAAACACTCCTCCGGGATGACTCCCATCTCCGCACTAAGTTTCGAAAAACCTCCGCCACATCTCTTGAATTAATACGCTCTCAGAAACCACGCTGTAGCAACCCCCCGTGCAGCAGCGCTCTCAAAAATTCATTTCCGCTGCAACTCCGCGAAGAGGCGCCTCGCGGAAACTCCGTTGTTTATTTATTTCGACACGCAATCTTCCCCTCGGAATCGATGCGATTTGTGTCGAATTTTCGCCGATCGACTCTCTCCCTCGTTTTCCGAGGGACGAAGACATGAAGGGTCGGAAAAGGGAACCGTAGTTAGGATTGGTACGGGGAAGGTAGAAACAGACGGAAAGAGGGGTGTAACAGCTGCAAGGGATGAATGTAAACTAGTCCGTGATTCGAATTAATAATCCTCCTGTCTATCTCTTTAGGAACTCCGAAAAAATGGATTCCCCTTCCTTTCCCTCGTTCATTCGACATGTACTCTTAACGGTTTTTTTCGCTTATTATGCCCGTCGTCGGACGTGAAAGGTTTTTGAAATCGGGAGATTTTTGAAAAAGGTGCTTCCGGGACTTTTTTTCTCTTGCGCTCGGGCTAAAGTAGAATCGTTAGAGGAAACGTTTCCGAGAGAAGGACAAACCGGTAGTGGCTGAAGAACTGTCTCTTCCATGGAAAATAAAGTAATTGTAAGTGGGCGTCGTTTCCTGAATTGATGGCATTTCCGACGATTGTACGAGTGCTGTAAATTTCGTGCTTTAAATGGGATGCGTGGGGTGCTGAAGGTAATGAATTTTCAGGTAAATAGGCTCGTCGAATATTGCAATGCTCATAATGAGATACATTTACTGGAATCTTCCCTTTGGGTTTTTACTGTACGGAAAAGAATGGCAATTAAAAGTATGCTATAGATGTCTAACATGAATACATATGTATCAAACTCTAGGAACATGGGCTGCAATTCTAGAGGGGTGACCTAAAACTTGTATTGGTGTGCTATCTCTTGTATTGGCCTCATCATCAAATTCGAATAGCAATATTCAAGAATTTAACAAAATCAAAGTCAGTTTATTTTCATAGAAATAATAAATTTATTATCAAACGGAGATGGCAATTTTGTCGAAAGTTAGGTAGTATTCCTGTTAAAAATATGAAATATCCGGAATGATTTCACTCTATCGCATTTAAGTTCAGCTTATATCGTCTGCTTTCCTATGAATGACCGTCTACGTTTGAACGATAATATTCGTATTTTTTTCTTCCTAAGGATGATCATTATTAAATAATGAAGATAGAATAAATATCACAAGTTAGGATCAGGATGAGTTTACTTCAATATCAAATTCTTAGTATTTAATTTATTTAATTTTCCAATGAATAATTTGATACCTTCAGATTAGTGCCAGGGTTTTGAGATTTAATAATATAATCAAAAACAAAACAGAAAGGTGGAATCAGATCTTAAACTTCTGTTCTTTAAGAGAGATCTATTTTAATGCATCCTTAGGCAACGTAAAATGCTCGAGAGCTCGAGAATAGAAAGATTTTTTTTTCACTTTCGTGTCAGTATTTTAAAACTTCAGAAAGAGATTTAAAAAAATTCCTTACTTCAAAATTTTGGGAAGAGACTCAAGGCATAAATGCATTTAGCCTTACTTGTTTGCTTAGCAATGGGAGAAGGTGGGAACTTTGAATAAGCAATTATGGCAGTTTATGCTGAACTTGCTCGAACTTCCCTGGAATAGCTAACGAATACCATTCACGTTATCCTCTAACTCTGTCATTCTTATCACAATGAACCAGCGATTCAATGGCTGAATAGGTAAGGCAGCAGAATATGGAAGTTTTTCCTTTTCGCAACGTCCTTCAGTTGATAATAGACGAAGTATTTGTAAACAGGCAAAGGATTCAAGAATTCAAAGAACAGGAACTTGGTCTCCGATTGTTCATGAATATTTGCGAAAGGAATACAAGTTACGATTATCAAATCAAATTTGTAAGATTACAAATCAATTATCATTCTTAAGGAAAAGGTGCATATTCATTTATGAAGAATGTACATGTTCAAGCTAATTTTCTCAAGTTTTAATTATTTATTAATTAATTAAAATGTCATTGCAGATAAAAAAGATTAACTTTTAATGATCAAACAAGTTTTATTTCATCTCGCCCATGCTTTCCAAAGGATGATAGCTTCTATTCAGTGCATCAGATTCATTCAAAACCAGGGATGTAGAATGTTTAGTAGAATTAATTTTTTAGAAGTAGAAAAATAATTTCTTTTTTTATTGTTATCAATATGGAACGTCTCCAAATATAAATTAAGATTAATTTCTTTTAGAATACATTAATCTTTAATCTTTTGCGCGATTTGTCGGTGTGTATAGGCTTGTAAAGTACTACTTTTCAGGAATGTCGGAAATTCCAGCTTTCTGTCCTTTTTCGGAAAGTTTTTGCCATGCAACTCACGAGTCGCGAATAACTTCTACTTCACCTTTGGGTTCAGAAGATCTTATTTCCCGAGAATTTTGTGCTCAGAAAATTGGATCGTTTACCACCAGTAATTATCGAAGGGAAAGAACATGTTTGAGATTGCTTTTGCGGAACGATATCGTGGTGGATGCTTGAAACCTTTTATATACGTTTTACCTGTAGATTTACTCCATGAATTAAATTTCCCGTTTCATGTCTTACGTTTATTCGTGATGTAATAAAGTTTCGCTAAGGTAAGGAATGAGTGTAAGGCCTATCCTATATCGTATAATTAATTTCTGAATAAGATGGTTGCAGTTCAGGTAAACTGCCAACATGCCTTCTATCGTTGTTGAATACGTGTCCTCATATAGAAGCGCCTTTATGAAATTTATGTAACACCTCTGAATAAATTTACTATTTACGTCAGATTCGGTTTTCTTTCATTATTTTTACACAAAATATACCTTCGCATTACCTGTTATTTTCGACAGTTACGAATAGGCAATGGTAGACAATAGTTAGTAATAGGCAATCCCTGGGGTTGGGGATTAAGATTTAGAATTACAGATAAATTTTCTACCTCTCTATTTTTGTTCGATCTTTGGTCACTTTATTTTGTAAAACGATTACTTCAAGCAGCAATAACCCTTCAAAACTTAATGAACGAACTTTGTAAAAGTAAGCAAGTCGTATTATACAATTTACTGAAGGAAAAAGAGATATATAGTGAGTTTAAATTGTTCGTTTTTGTTGAAGGGGATTGTTCTTAAATACCAAAACTTTTGTTTTCGAGTTTTCATCTTCCTCTCCATAACAATAAGTACAAGAATGGTTCTTCACAGTTTCTTACAAAAAGCACTACATATTTTATACAGCCTTCTCCCACTGTCACAAAATATTTCCCCACCATTACACCTTAAATCGTTTTATTGAGCGTATTTATTCTGTAACTAGCCGAATAATAATTTTTCACTTATTGTTTCAATTTAATTTTAATTTCCCCAGCCCATCTTAGGAAATTTCATCAAGTGCATGATCTACGGTTTTGTGATGTTTCTATTATAAAAATCTTCAATTCTTACGGTGTCCTAATTAACAGACTGAATGTGCGACTTAGGGTATGGAAAAATTTTGAAATATCTGCAGGGTTGTAGATTTAGCGGAACTGACCTCAATGAGATTTCCATATTCGAAGGAATCTTATTCTGTTGGAAAATTTTCGCACTCGCTTTATAGTGCACATTTATGGTGTATTCAGAATTTTATTCGACAATTCGGTCATCTGTACATTCTATTCAACATTCACCTCTTGCATTAAAAATATATTTTTCCTTTCATGGAAGTGTTCACTGAATATGTGAGGAGATTTTTAGATTAGAGTTTTAATGAAGCGATTGACGTCCTTGGACGTGTTTGAATTTCTTCGTTAAATTCCTATACAGGGACATCGGAAAATTATGAATCGAAATCTTTCCAAAACTGAATTCCTCTTGAAGATTTCGAGTACTTTTTGACGATGTTTATTCTGTCGTTTCTACGGAAATCGGAGTTTAATCCTATATTTGCAGTAATGTTCCAATAGAAAAGTCTTGGCTGGAGGAAGTGAAAGAACATTTCTTTTTAATGAATGCAAACTAGGTAAAATTGCCTTCATAGAAATGTGTTAGATAGTAAAAGCAGATAACAGTAACTAACCGGAAAAGTATTCTCTGAAGCATGAGTTGAATGTTTTCATACGTTTTTACACAATTTGAAATTTATGAGTACTTTTCATTTAGGTAAACTAGGTAAAATTGCCTTCATAGAAATGTGTTAGATAGTAAAAGCAGATAACAGTAACTAACCGGAAAAGTATTCTCTGAAGCATGAGTTGAATTTTTTCATACGTTTTTACACAATTTGAAATTTATGAGTACTTTTCATTTTCCGACATTTTCCAAATAACGCGATTGATTGAAGAATCTGCATGTGAAGGCCGATTATCTACCGTTGATGATAAAATTTGACTTTTTGACTTTATTTTGGTTGGTTTTTCTCAGAGTTAATGCTTTAATACATTTTTCTGCTATCAAGATGCATTCTATGTATCTCAATGAAATCATTATGCCCAAAGAGATATTAAGACTTCTAGAGGGAAAATTTGTTTTCCTTCTTCTGGAAAACAATGAATATTGTCGAATCATAAGTAAATGTATTACGATAGAGCGTGTGCTTTTGGAATATTTCAGTCTAGTAGGTCTTGTGCTAAATTCATTCGAGATAGAACGTGAACATTTTCAAGAGTACAATTTCATTCGAGGATGTCTGCAATATCAAATAATTTCATCAACTTTTTCTTAAACGTTTTCTTTTACCGAACTTTAGGTAGCGTAGCAGGATATAGGTGACTTATTTTTTAACGAATCGACAGTTTTTCCGAGTAAAGTACACAGTATAAATCAAACTTGTACTTGAGAGTATGAATCAAACTTCATCGTGTCCGTTGTTGATACTGCTGATTTACCACTGTTTCCTATTTCATCTTAACTTTCAGTTGCTATAGTGTTGCTATAGTGATATAGTGTTGAACTCCGGCGTTAAATTAAGCATAAAAATTACTTGTTACGGGAATGTATATTTTAACTAGGAGATTGGTTTACTTACGTAAAGGTTTATGGATTTTGTATCCTTAATCTTATTTTTTAGTATTGCTAAAATATGAAATATAAAGGAATAATCTATTTCTTACGCAGAAATCGTGCCATAAAATACCCAAACGATTCGTTCGCGTGATCCGACAGCTTTTGAAAGTCTTCAGATTCTCGACCTACAATCCTTACCTATCCCTAAACCAAGCCCTCCTCTCCAAAGGTGTTCTTTGCGAAAATTCTCGCATACCTTGGTCATTTATAGCAGCTTCGTAAAAATAAAATCCTTCCAAGAATGCGGTCTTGAATGGCGGAGAATTTTAGGAACGCATGCTTGAGCGCATTTCGAGGTCTATCCAGGGCAAAATGACGACGGCATGTTGTGAATATCTGCTGCGTGCCTCCAGAGACTCCCTAACGCACACACCGCACGGAATTGTCCTAGATTAGACATATGATAGTGCCTTTGAGGTTTGGCGAGGTTTGAGGATTAAGCGCGATATCAAAGCGGATCCGAACCTAAAGCCGAAACAGTCCCCATTCTTCTTAAGTAGTTGGGTTCGCTAATTATGTGTAACGGTGATAATAACTGAATGAATTACATCTATAATTTATATAGTTAATTATTTCTGTGATGATTTCTGTAATATTACGCGATTTTATTCTTAAATTAATATTTTATTGAAAGTTATGAATAATAATAACCCTTCGACGGATTATTTGATTAAAGGATCCAAATAAACTTTTCGAACCACTTTAACAGGTGCTGCAAGAAAAAAATACCCAGCAGCATACATTTCCAAATAAGATTTCAGCGCAGGTGCCAAAGTTATCACATTTTACACTGTGATACACTGTAAATTTACTTCTAACATAGATTAAAAAGCTAATGTTAACACCCAACGTTTAATTGGAAGGAGGTGAATTGTCAATAAATATATTATCAGGAAGTTATAAGTGTGCATAACTTATACATATACATATAAGTAGCTATAAGCTACTATACAACTACTATACTACTACTATAGTAACTGAAATATCATGCGTTATATTTACAAGTGGTTTCAGTGCTATTTCAAGAGAACTTCAATATCATTTATGAATAACAACTAATTAACATGCTCTTTTTAAGTTTTGGTGAGTAGTATTTGGTGAGAAATGTGCTTGCAATGTTGTTAACTGCTATTCTGTATTTATAAGGTTTCTGAGAAATTGCTTGAGTTAATTTTTGACCGCACATGGTGTTTGTGGTGATTGTAGATAAGTTTCAAACAATAGCAGTTTAAATTGTAAATAAGCTTAGTTTGTAAGCTATTGTAGTTAATTGACGGGGCTGTTGAATACTAATGTTAGGCTTGCGGATAGCCAAGTGAGCAACGCGTTCGACTTTGATGAAAGCGGTTCCGAGTTCGATCCCCGATATGGAGCTCTCGTGCGATATGACCTTAGCTTTAGAAGCACTTTTAAAATTACTACTGCCAATTCTATTGTTCTATAGTTGTACATGTACATTTTTTTAACTTTGCCTGTGTTAGATTTTTAATGTAGTATAAGCTGACGTCGCTACATGCCCTAGTTTCTAACTGCGTCGGTATTATTTAGTAAATGGATAAATATAAATATCGTAGAATATTTTATGGAACATGAGAAGCTCGCTGTGTTGGGTAGAGAACATTTTAGATACGACAAAATACAGCATAAGGGCTCTTGATGACTCATGAATGACTCAACACAAGAAAGGGAAGGACGCGAACGAGTTAATCACATCCCTTTGATAGTAAAACCGCTCGTGTCACTCCACTCTATCATCAAAGAGCCGCGAAACTATTCCTTTCGTCTAAAAGTACAATTTCCATTGGTGCCAAACGAAAAAATATCTCGAAATTGAAAGCGGCGGGACAGATAACTCAGATACCGGTTCTTTTCCTAAGGAACGGCGAAAGAAAACAGAGAAAAGAAAACCCCTTTCGATTCTTCATATGAAAAATTCAGAGCGTGACCTTTTGGTGTTGCTTGCGGATAAAAAATAAGGTCCCGAAAAGTCGGTCCAGGGCCGAACCTTTCCTTCTTTCATTTTGAAAAATTTTTACCTTTCCGCTTGTCACGACCTTCGCTCAAATCTTCCTTCCTTTTTTGCTCGCATTAGGACGTCATTTAAATGTCAGACGATTCGCTGGTGAAAGAAGAGAACAAAGACATCGGCCAAAAGAGACCAGGTGGAGTTGAGTTATTTCAATAAGTCGCGCGGTAATAATCCAACGAGGACTCCAGAAGCCATAATTGGGAAAGAAGAGATCCGTTATTCCAGATGGAAACCATGGTAAAAATGTAACTTTTCATCTCCTTACTTTAATTTTGGGGAATGGAAATATTCCCTGTCTATTTTACGTGTGTTTTGATTGCAGTAAGTTCGTTGCGCATTCGTCATTACAATTGGTGGTAGATTAATTCCTCTATAAAAATTGTCCTTTTAAAAGTCTCTATGTTTTATGCCAGAGGAGCAAAAACTTTTCAAAACAAGGGCCAGACAGATAAGAAGTGTAAAGCGAAATTTTCTTTAAGTTATGCATAACTTATTAGAAGGAGAAAAGGGTTATTAAATCGTAAGAAAATAAAAAAGGAAATATATTACATTATGCTACAAAGGTATCCGGACGTTTAACCCTAAAGTGCGTCCAAGATGTATTTTAGTTAAGGAATATATCCCGTTATCGATTTATTTTCCAAATGGTATTTCAAAAATACGTTTGAGTTGGGCTTGGTGGTCATTACTTACAATTCACTTCAGAAAAATAAGAAATATTTGGGAGCGATAGAAAAGAATATTACATAAATTTCTAATGGAGGGCCAGGGATTAAGAAAACAGAAATCGAGTCTGGTACTATTGGGATCTAAAAAAGTATAAATCTGATATGGCCAAGTTCAATTTTGTGGATGGGAGCTATACTAAGAATAAGAATTTAAAAGGATTGTAGTAATTTACACAAAAAATATTTTTGGTGGAGATTAGAAAGCTATTTTTAAATCCTTTGCAATCTAACAACTGTCTTGGTCTCTGGGTAAAGTATCCCTTTGGTGAACAGCCTCGTGGGTGACACTTTGGATGAAACCCCTTGGAGATCGCTGCAACGGTTAAAGAGGTAAAATTGGCCATGCCATTCCATGCTAATGGTGTTCGAGTTTCCCATTTATATTAATGGGGTACTCGACGTTATACTTCAGTGAAATATCCAAACGCTACATCGATAAACTGAGAGGAACGAAAATTCAACCAAAGCTATTCCGATCATTTCCTTACCGTCACTGATCATAATGAGTTAAAACTGTATCACTTAAGTAAATCTAGGCGAATTACTCCAACTATCAGCGAGCTGAAGTTTTCCGAACTAAACAACAGTGCGATGCTTATTAGCAGTTCTCATTATCATCGGATTTAAATTTTATTCCTCCTCATTTGCTTATAGTTCTTCCTCATCTGCTGACCTCTTCGTCATTTCAACTTTTTCCTTCGTCCTGCGCCAGAGAAAAACTTTTTTCGATAAAAATGTCCCATTCACCTGTTCATCGCTTTAATTAAGCAACTCACGTACAGGTGATTTTTGTAAGGGGTGACCTAGAACCCAAACATTTTCCTTTAATATTTTAAGCCTATGGTCAACTCTGTGCGCTTACATAAAGGAAGAAAACTTTTATTCCGGGGGCCTTGGTTGACGTGCTTTCGCCACGCAATTGTCCAGTTGCTCCGTTGGCGAAACAATAAAAGAACCGAAACAGTTGGAGGTTGGCTTTCGTGCATACAAACGGTTGCGACGTTCAAGAGGATCAGAATCGGTATCACTGAGGGAGCTTGGAGTTCTTTTGACTCAAAGGGCAATTAAAAGGAAAAAAGGCATTGCGCCAACACGTAAACAAGTTTATGGGAGTTGAAGCAGTCATTTCATCTAAAACATTACATTTTTTTCGACAGTGTTAAAAAAATTATGTTTTCGAAAAAATGAAAGGTTTTAGTGAAAATTCTCTGTGAAATTTTTGTGGTTTCGCAACTCCAATAAAGTAATTAAATCCGAATTAAAATGTAAACTGCGGGAAATTCTTTCCTAGGAATACATACAAGGTACTTTTATGATAATACTTGCATATTTCTACTTTAGGTACGTATTAAGTTTTGGTTGTGTAGATTTATAAAAGTCAGTGTTGTTTTGTTAAATTAAATATAAATATTTCGTGAATTTGAAGAGTCAAATAAAAAGAACATTTCTCGTGAACGAGATTATAGGATTGACTCCGTTTGGCTGTTCAGCGGTTGGGACATCGGATAGTGGAAGACCTGGGCTTGAGTCTCAGTGATGTTTACATTTTTCTCTTCCATTATTCCTGGATGACGTCAAATTGAGTTTGATATTCCAAAATCTTCCTATATATTTTAGGTGAGCTATAATACGAGGGTGGTCTGAAAAGTTTCCGACTCCAGATTTTTCAGAAATCTTAAGAATATTTTCAGAAATTTTCAGAAGACATGTCGAGAAATGGCGAAATGTCGGAAACTTTTCAGACCACCCATGTAAATATCGAGTAAATAATGGTATATTGAGCTCATAAGTATAAATAAAATATAAATGTATATCGTGTAATTAATGAAGATTTTATACATAATGGCTTTTAATTTCTGATAAAAGTTAACATTATTCCTTCGTCGCCAAATATTTGTTTTTCAACTTATGAATATATCGCCCATTCCCATGAATAATTGATATGCCATCACGCAGCATGTAATAGCAATTAAGGCCGTTCATCCTTTCTGACCGCGCAGCCATTCCTGCCGAGATAGTCCTTTAATCACATATTTGCAGCTTCAACAGCGAATTGGACACGTTTCAACCAGCGGGATGCAATTTAGCTGCGCAAGAATCCACTCGGTGGAACTTCTCAAAGTACTTAATCGGTCGACTTAAAGTTTGCGCGTGACTGCAGCGTAAGAGGAACGCGGGGTATTTACGAAATCAAACAGTTGGCTGACTCGAAATTACCTGCCAACACACGGCTGAATGAGCAAGGCAAACAGTCGGTATTGCTCGGAATGGAATTGATGAGAGTATGAAGCGAGCTGCTTGTTGATTGGGAAGGCGGAAGAAAAATCGCGGAACGAATGTGCGGATCGTCAGAGAGAGAGAGAGAGAGAAAAATAAACTTTGAAACGGGGAGATATTGCAATGGAACGAGCGCGAGTTGAGAATAAAACAACGATCATCCGTCGATGTGATTGCGGATCCATCCAACAGATTTTGGGAGGTCGAATGTCATTTGCGACTTCTCTGGAATCAGTCAATTACTCTCGCGAAGATAAAATGGACGTTTTTGGGACCTCGCGAATTGGGGATTATCTGCTGTGAGTTAGAGCCGATACGGATTGACATTCGCTCGTTGATAAGCATCGAAATCAGAGAGCTGTTAATAAGAATTTAAGTTTATGATTGACCTATTTCGCCGAACGTACAATGAGCATTTATCACATTTTCACACGCTAAATTGTGATATTAGTGCGCGGTAAAGTGAGGCGTATCATTAAGTTGCAACGAGACACGTTTCTGTCGTTTCCAAATGTGTTGATAATCTCTATTAGCTCTAATTATTTTCAGAATTTTAGTATTTTCATGTCCTTCTTTTCGTGATTTTTCCTTGCTTCTTTTCTTATGTGATTTCCGTATTGTGTGTTTCTCCGTAGAGTTTGATGGAGAAGTTTCTTTCAGAAACACAAGTTTACCTGCGTTTGTTTTTATGTTTTGATACGCGTATTTTAGCTTTAAGTTAATGGTTTATGAAGTAATGGCATTCAGTTGCTGTTGTCTAAATTTTATACTGCTACAATATGTAATGACGTCAGAAGTCGGCGAGGTGAATATTATAATCGTCGTGAATATCATAATATTACTATCTCCAGAGCTGTAGTTCTCAATCTTTGTATGCCACCTCTTTGAATGTCGTAGTGGTTAAACTGATTTTCACATATTAGCAAACATAAAAAATAAATCAATTTCTTCTTTAAATTATCGTGCTGGAAAGTTTACTTTATAAACAGGTCCTCGTATGTAGATATTGTCAAAGCACACTGAAATTGAATCGACTTTAAAGAGCAAATCAATTGAAAGTACTTCTTTTTTATATTCCTGAGATAACTAGATACGTTTTGAAGAAGTTAATTCCAATATTTTGACGTAAATCGCACACGCATAACGTGATACTCAATATCTCTTCTGAATTCATTAAAAGATCAAAACCCTGATGCACACATACACATTTTCTTTTTCTCATCGAAGCGAAAGGTGTCCAATTTTTCGAATAATCATCCCTCAGCTCTTAACTTTCATCCCATCGACGTAACTTTCTTCATAGTGAGTCACTCGACACGCCACACCTGTTTCATTCATTACGGAGCATTAATCATACATAAAAGTTTGCCGCGATCCCGCAAGCAGGCGGGATACATTATGGATACACGTCAGGTAGTAAAACTTCCCTCGAAAGGCAACAGACTGGGAGCAGACAAGAAGGAGTTACCTCTGGGCCACGACGTTGATTGTAATGTATTCAGCATTTTTATTCCCCGTTCTGAAAGGGAAAAAATTCCGGAAGCTCATTGTGCCCTCAACGTGAACAGATCCTCCGCCGAAGAATCACATACAGGCGGAGAAATTCCTTATTAAAATGTAGATGCGATGCGCTCAATGGGAGCAATATGATGGGCTCATAAATAAATTTTTACGTCGGGTCGGGCGAAAAAAATACTGCCGCTGCCTTTGTTGACCTAAACAGAAACTGGTTACCTACAGGGAATAGAAAGCCGAAAAGCTTGAAAGAGGGATGATGAAAAATGGGATAGAAAAATCGAGGAATCGGGAGGAATGGAGAGAGGGGCACTGGAAATTAAAGAGGAGTAGAGATTAAAAAGGAAAAATAAATGGATGGACGCAAAATTTTGTCCAGGATTATAGAGATTTAGTGATAACAAAAGTGATGTATTACCTGTTCCTCTCTGAATTTGATTGAAAATCATTTTGGGAGGTTTGGTATGATATGATTTCACCGAAAATACGAACAAAAGTGAGCTTAGAATTGATGACAAAACAATATCCCTCGCATCATTACTATGTTTAGTATATTTCAGAGATGTATCAGGTGAACTTAATAAGTTCCTCTGTATTCATCCTCAGTTCCTAGTCATTCACGACTATCAAATATATATTTAGATGAATTATTATTAAGACGATAGGCGTCGTGACATTTGTTCCCTAATATGGGATAGTTATACAAGGAAATAGTCTATAGTATTTCTTACTTTGGTAGGTTTATAAATTGCGATATTATATTCTGAACTTTAACGTTAGAATACGAGTAGCTCTCACTTTTTACCTAAACTTAAATTTCTAGAAAGTGAATTTCAAAATGATTGTGAATAATCATTAACATTATTATTTTTCATCTTCATTATTAGCTGTTAGATAGGGGATGAGATGCTAGAAAAGACAGTGAATGAGGTTTTTCTTTCGTAACTCTGCCAGAATACTATGAATGAAACAAGTCATTGAAAGTGAGGAATAATGACCATATAAATAATGATTTTCACAGCATTCCACAATGAGTGCTATTATTCAGCAAAATTAATACCTGAGTAACTTACACGTAATCACAGCCATGAACAAAACCGAGGAAAAATTAAACGAAAGAAATATTTGCTTATACATTCCGCCAAAATATGAAAATATTCGATTAATCAACGCGTGGTGGCAGGAACAATATTACAATCAGAACTTCACGTAGTAATTCGACCCTAATTTTTTGGGTTAACGAATTACTTTCTAAGCAGGGTTAAATATCGTATGTTGATTGCCCATATAAGAAAGCAATATTTTTGCAATGAAAAATAGTTTATGTATTTCATTGTAAGTGTATCCTATTTTCATGTTTTTGGTGAACATGTTGACATTTCGGGAACTTTCAGGCCGTTGTCGTGACTTGTATTTTCCCAGGAATACTACGAAGTTTCCGGTCGTCAACTGTCACTTGTTAGCCGGTGCGTTTGTACCTTGTCGTGGCTGCATTCCGCCGTGGACTGGTAAACTCTTGGCATTTCAGTCCGTTTAGTAGAAGCAAGTTCCGCGCCAAGTAAAGTCACAAGCTCGACATTTCTTGAAACTAATTTGCATGCGTTTGCGGAACATCGTTTGCTGACCCGAAACGTCGAACTTCTGTTAAGGGGTCACGTAGTTTAGTCCGTTTGAATTACTAAATCAAAGCCACAAGGAATTCATCCAATTTTCAATAAGTATATGCTTAGATGACAGGCTGTAAAGAGTTATTAATATAAAAAGTTAAACAGCAAAAAGTGTAGTATAACCTTTGGAAAATACTGTTCCGGCAAAGAAAATTTGAAATAATATATCAATTTTCGAGCTTTTTCCTTCTATTGTTTAAAAAATGATGTTACTCATACTGCAAAACATCTCTTTCCCCTTCATACCCATGCTCGAGGTTGTAAATCAGATGCTTCCGAAGCACTGGAAGTCCTCCAAAATTTACATTGTGGCTATCATTTAGCACATAATCACTTCTCTCCAATCAATTCACCAATTATTTCTTCCAATATCCAATTGATTCACCAATTATTTACTGTTATTAAACGTCTACCTACCACCACTCTCCAACTTCAATTAACTAATTTTCTTTCCCTTACCTTCCGTCAACTTGTCAATGGTGTATACATGTGTTATTTTAGTTTTTCTTTATTATATCTGATTATCACGTTCTTGCGTCGAATCCGATAGTCCGTGAGTCAATAAAATTTTTTAAGCGCAAAATACTTTGTGCAATATTTCCCCGTTGAACCATTATCATTTTAGGCATGAAAATTGTGGTTGATGATTACAAGATTCACTTAGGATGACGTTAAAGAAAGTTATCGTAAAATGTATTATCGTTAAAGTTAATGAAATGAGTCATCTTTCAGTATATTTGGAGATGAATCAGAAGACGATTCCCAATAATATTAATTATTGGGAATAAATTATAATTAAGTTATATTCCGCTGAGAAATCAAGGTAAAGAAATCCTATCCTTATGTTATTCTATAACGGAAAGAATCATATTTCCCTGTTCCATCGTTCAATATATATTATTTTTCAGATGAAAAATGAAATGTAAAATTTTACCTTTCAAATCATCGTAATCCAATTTAAGACAGGAAAGCAATCGGAGAATTCTCATCTGCCGATTCAGATAATTGTCGAACTCAACCGAACAGGTTTTGCAGATTTAATTGAAGGTTTGCAGGAATTAATTTGAAATATAATTCCTATGTTTGTATGTCGTATATATCTTTAATTATTTGCGTGATTATTCTTCGAAAGTGTCATTTTCAAACGTATACGCAAATGCAGTGCTCAAACCATACATGGTAAAATGTAATAGCATATGAAATGTTTTGTTATATACATTTATTTGTCGCAGCTCATACAGATGCAATATGAAAAGAAAACATCATTTAAATGATAGTGTATCGTAAATTCGTGTTGTTTTTACGCAAAAAACGTATTCTACTCCTAGCAGTGATATGTTACATATACATACAATACTGTCTCGCTATCATATTTACCAATTTAGCAATTTTCTCGCTAAATCTAGCGACTTTTCTATTCTTACGGAGACTGTTTTCTATTTCAAAGGCATTTCGCATACATATAGACTCTTATTAATTCTCGCAACATACCATGTTTGACTTAAAAATTAATCAAAATAGCGTTTCATCTACTTGACGAAAATTTTTCTTTCGTATTATCTGTTTCTCTACTGCAACGTTTGAACTGATATAATGTTTCCAAAAGAAAATTTAAATAGTCATAATATTTGTACTCCTTTTTAGCTGCATTAGTTTGGCGACTTTTTAGCAACCTTTTCGGGCGCATTGTGCGGATATAATTATAAAGAATGAAATTAAATTGACAACTCTGCTCGCTATCCGTCCAGATAATGAAAGAACGAATACAAAGAAAGAAAATCACATTACTCACGATTAAATTCATGATAGAAATGGGACTTCTTTTATTAGATTCCTAGGAATTTTTTGTTTTCATTTTACTAATCATGTTTTATAACCCATATTAATGCTCTCACGTATACCCACCGGAGGGAAAATGTTTTCCCAGTCCTCGCCCAATGCATATGGAACGGAGGGTCACCTCCGCATCGGTCTGCTACGATAAATGAATGGAGACAAATTATTTCCTTCTGTTGATGGGATAATGCTGTAGCTGTAATGGATATCGCGAAGTGGAGGGAAAAAGAGCTTTTACGGCTGTTAAATCGCAAATCCTTCTAATCTGGCATAATTCCCTCTTCACGGTAGGATGGCTGCAACATCGAAGCGGGACTATTTGACGAAGCGTTTTCAGATCAGGGAAATTTCACGCAAGAGAGATAGACAAGCTGTTCTGATAAATCAACGTGATAATAGGGAGGCCATCAGACTCGTCATTTAATTCGCTGGGACTGGAATCCATTTGGATCGGCAAAACGTGTTAAAATCACGTTTACTTTGGTTGGAAATAAAGCTCTACTGACGCGAGTGAATAAATGACCTTCATCTAGGAAGGAGAGTTAACGGTGTTAACTTATCTTATGTAAATAACAGCGAATTTATAATATGTTTCTTTCTGGTAGCCTGTCAATTTAGTAGTTTGGTAATTTGTTAGTAACTGCTATTCTAGTTGACAGAATGGTTAAATTAACAGCATTTGGGTCACTCATTAGTATCCATTCTATTCAAATCCCCAATCCTTTCAATATTCAATCTTGTCATCGATTCCCAGAATTTAATATTTATAAACATATTTTTATTAAGATCAGTCGCATTGGGAAAAAATTCAATTTCTGTATAAAATTTGTGCTCGCCCGCCGTATTTCACTTTAGGATTAGTAATCGACCTTAATATCGAATCGAATCATTGCTTCGAAGAAATAAACATTTGATAATGATTTGCAAGTTGATATGATTTTGAAGGGGTAATATTTTTTGGTATGTTTGTAATACTAAACTAACTACTAAATACTCGCTCCTATAGACATTTTCCAAGTCTTATGTTTTATTTTCTTTCCTAAAGAAAATAATGAAATATAATTTGTTGAATAGAATTTAATGGTGGAATGATATTCTTCCTCAAATTGACCACAGCCTCGTTTTGGAAGATTTTTTAAAAGTATTATTACAACTATCCACCATTTAGTTTAATTTACATTAACATTTCATTAAGGAATATTAAAATCAGGCAAGGGACTTAAATGAAGCTGAAACTACCATAAAAATTATAATCGGACTATATGATACTTTATAAATACTGTTAAGTTTCTTGGGTTAATGAGATGGCACGTGGACACAATTGGTGCTTTTGAGTTAATCAGAGGGACAATGTGAATGAACATTGCTAGATTCAGAAGCGTGGTAATTGTGGGGCAATTATTATCATTGTATTGATCATTCGCTTCTTCTCTTTCCAATTACTCCAAATTCACTGGCATGGAACATTGTTCTGGAACGCTATTATTGTCCCGAATCCGTTGTTTTGTTTGTTTACTCATTATATTTCCACCTCTTTCATGGAACGCTGCGTTGTGATAAAATATTATTACTGAATTCATTTTGAGTACAATATTATTGATGAAAATCTAGAATAACGTTTTGGGAACTTTGTAGTCAAGGGCCTGTGCGCCATGTGGATTTTTCGCTCTTATGTGCGAAATTATCCTAACCCTTTTTCTGAAGAACTTTTTATTTGGTTATCATCATTATAGTGTATGGTCGCACTTCTAAATTATAGCTCAAATCGGTTTTATTTTCTTTTCATGTAAAATTCCGATCGACACCCCCATAATTGCCACGTCCTGAACCAGTTGAAATTCTCCTACCCGTATGAAGATGATCATTATCAACAACGGCCATGATACAGGAAAACTCAAGCAAATACTGCTAAAATTTTTATTTGTCTTCCTCTTTTCGTCTAATCTTGCGAGAATCGTTTGAAATTTGTATTCCTGAAGGTTTTCCATTGAATTAAAAATGCTCTTCTTTGTAATTTTTCTTCAGAGCTAAGTTTGCAGCGCGCGTAGTTACAGCCAGATCATCGGTTTTGGACAGAAGGGAAAACCGAAACTGGAAAAACCGGAAAAATTTAAAATTTTCAACCTGAAGCTACGCCGAAAACCGATGTTTATTCCGTTCCCATTTCTGGTTACCATCTATTCACATTTTAATTCAGTGTAAAATTGGGAATGTTTGATTAAAAATGCGTAAATTCGACCATTGCAACTAAGTATTACTAAATTTTATTCTAAAAGTAACGTAAAGGGAAATAGCAATACATGATAAATGAAACTTCCAGAAGTACATAATGTTCCAATGATCGAAGCGAGAAAACCGGATCGAATCGGTTCGACGTTAGCATAAGCAAAACCGAAAATTAACCGATTTTTCGTTGAACCTGAGCCGAAACCGGAACGTAAAATATTACGGTCAAATGTCCTGGTTACAGCTAATAATAAGATCAGCATGTTTAATCTCATTGGCGTTTAATAATTTCTCACATTTGATCTTTCTCATACACACGTCTTGGTAGTTAGGTGTGATTACTCGGGGCAAAGTCGACGCTGTGTAACCCTAGGTCGACGTGCTAGGATCCGTTCGACCACCTCGTGGAGCGGATACTTCTACGTAAATGAAACCGAGGAATGGGAAACAATCGAATGAGTATCCGTCTCGTCCGACGTAATCAGACCCCGCCTTGGGATACACCATCTTCCTCGGCCTATCCACACGTTCGAAACAAAACTTTTATTTTCCGGGGCGTAATTCCCACGGCGGGAGGGCGAGATTGCTACATTTCTCCGGACGTGATAGCCCTCCCTAAAGAGATCACCCGGTAATTTGATATGGAGACTCGAAATGGAAAAAAATGAAGCGGAGGAAGACAAGAAGCGTAGAGGATCCTCGAGGGATGCTGTACCTCGGCGGTCTTAGCGCACATCAATCGGGTCTCGCTGATCCCTTGAACGTCTATCAAAGCAAAGAGTCATGTCTCCTTTAAGGCTGGCGGCAATGTGAGCGGTGAGATATGAGGACGTAAAACGAAGATCGAAATGGGGGAGGCGCGATTGGGGCGGAGCGGCTGGCGGAGATAATGGAACTTAAAGGGACGGAGACAAAAGTAATGTGGGATGGATTACGGCGAATCCCTATTCTAATACGGGATTATGTCTTTTCATTATAAGCATGGAATACGTTGATAACCTACGTCGTGTTTCACGTGATCATGGTTGCATGGTTGGAAGACTGAAATTAAAATTTTTTGTTATCTTTTTTAAATTTGTGATTTAGGAGGAAATAACTTTGTAAAGTTATAATTTACGGATTATTTTTGACTGGCAATCGATTTTGGACTATTTGTCCTATTAACCAGTTGCCAGTCAAAAATAAATCCTTAAAGATAAATAACTTTGCAAAGTTATTCCCTTCAATCGCAAGGGTAGTTCCACGAAGTAAAAGCTTCATCAGTTGATTTTATTTTTTTTAAAGATTTATTTCAACCCGTTTTTACGATCCATGTCTGAACAAAGGCTTCCTCTAGATTACTGGTAATTAAACAGGGGTTGCCTTTTTACTTTTTCTTCAAGAGAATAATCGGTAGGAGCGAAGAAAATGTCCGCGAGCGACGTTACTTTGCGCTAATTAGGCTTCACCTCGAGTATGCATGCAGTGTATGGGACCCTGCTGAGAAGTATTGTATTCACGAATTATAAAAGGTACAACGAAAGGTACTCTCTGAAAAGAATTGATATGACAAATCTGTGAGCGTTACTCGAATGCTTCAGGAGACAGGATGGAAATCTTTAGAAGAAAGAAGGTTCAATCAAAGACTTAATTTACTTAATAAATTCAGGGAGAGTGCGTTCTAAGGAGGTATAGTTAATATTAAGTGTCCTCCTTGTTACAAAAAAGATTGTACATAGATCGTTATGATACTGCGAGGAAGATCAGAAAAATAAATGCCAGATCTAGTCGATTCAAGAAGGTATTTTTTCCGAGAACAAGCGAAAGTAATTTAGGAAAGTAGAGTCATGGTGCATGAACCCTCTGCCATACGCCGAAAGGAGTCTTGCAGGATACACATGTAGTTGTAAATGAAAGGTATATTCACCTCTGGAGGAGTGAGGAACTTGCTCAATAGATGCGAGACATTATGGTGAAAAAGAACTACTTCCTCCAAATATATTTATCATTTTACAATAATTATTAATATTGTAAGTGATTCCATAAGAAAATTAAAAATAAAATGAAAAGGAATTGCGTCCAAATTTACTCGCAGTAACAGGTGAGTAAAATATTATTTGTTTTGCGTTTTTTTTTAGTTTTTGTCAGTAGTTCAATTTTCCATTATAATTTCACACTGCAGAGGGCCCAATTTTCACTCTCCATAGCTTTATAAAAATATGACATCTTTACGGGGAAATGCGAGAACTTCTTGTCAGATTTCACGGGATGCATGCTGCAGACAAGATTAAGAACCACTTCTCCAGCCGTTTTCTCTGTGTTGTACATCTGCCATCCAGTTTGTCGAGATTCTCTTGAGGTCGTCAATCCATTTAGTTGGCGGTCATCCTCGATTTACCTGTCCTCTCATGTTCTCCTCTCTATTTTTCATTTGATCCATCTGTCATCGTTAAGCCTCACCTTTCCTGCACCTCCTTCCATTTCAATTTCGAAATGTGTTCTATAACATCGTTCAAAACGTTTATCCAGCACACCTCTTCGTTTCCTACTTTGTACATATTTAAGATGAATTATTACTGCTAATTTTTCCATTACTCAATGTTTTCATCTCAAATTTTCATTTGCTCTTTTTGTGAGAGTCGAGCTCCGTAAGTAAGAATCGGAAGTACAACGAATCTCAGAACAAAATACCCTGGTATTCAAGAGTCAAGACCTGCTCCTTAAGTAAGAACCAGAAGTACAAAAACTCTTAGGAGCTCGTACCTAAATATTTTGCCATTAAATATACGTTTTATTCTTGGGGTTGCTAATTTCGGTATATACAATAATTAAAGTAGAATTGTTATGTTAATGATCAAATATAGAAATTAATTAATCTTGTAAAAATTATTGTTTCTTTGGAAATACTTTATATATATATATCGACGATATATATATCGATATTTAAAACGATATATATATCGTTTTAAATATCGAGTTCTGTAAAGCCAAATTAAAGCTGATATAATACCATATTGAGGATTTTAAGCATATAATAATAAACATAATAAGCATAAGCATTGGATATTCTCTCTTTTAGGCAGCAGATGAATTACTATGATTATAAATCTGGTTCCCTATTTTTATTTGAATTGAGAATGGCTCTATATTAAAGCAATGTTTAACTTCGATGTGTCAAAATTTCATATTAAAGGAATAGTAAGATGAAATTGGCAAAATATGCATGTCTACATCTACATCTACATCTGTACCCTGCAAGCCGCCTTTCGGCGTGTGGCAGGGGGTGCAAGCACCAGGACTCTATTTGCCCAGTCGATTATTTTCGCGTATTGTTCTGGGAAAAAAAGAATTCTTGTATCGACTGGTTTTAGCATCTATTTCTCTGATCTTTCTCGCTGGATCAGAACGGCCTATAAAGCAAGGAGGGCGCATAATCTCGGCTACATCTTCTATGAACGTGCTCTGTCTGAATTTATCAAGTAATTTAAATCTCTGATTGAGCCTTCTTTCTTCTAAAGATTCCCATCCTGCCTCCTGAAGCATCCGAGTAACACTTACCGATTTATCATAGCAATTTTTTACGAAGCGTATTGCCTTTCTTTGTACCTTTTCTATCTCGCGAATACAACACTTTTCAGCAGGGTCCCATACACTGCATGCGTACTCGAGGTGAGGCCTCACTAGCGCAAAGTAACATCGCTCGCGGACTTTTTCTTCGCTTTTACCGACTATTCTTTTGACGAAGCCTAGTTTCTTAAGAGCTCGCCCACATATGTTATGGATGTGGGTACCCCAAGTTAAGTTATTCGTGAGGGTTATTCCGAGATATTTTACCGAATCGACAGTTGATAATGTTTTCCCTCGAAGGCTATATGAATTATGATTGGCAAAAGATTTTCTTTCGAAAAAATTAACTACTGAACATTTATCTACGTTGAGCTCCAATTGCCAGTCGTCGCACCATTTTACTATTTTATCTAAGTCATTCGACAGGCTTAATCTATCGTCATTACTTTTTATTTCTCTGTAAATAACCGTGTCGTCCGCAAATATTCTAACGTTACTGTCGATGTGTTCATTAAGATCGTTAATGTATATTAAGAATAATAATGGCCCGATTACGCTTCCTTGTGGGACGCCTGAGGTCACCTTGACTAGGTTGGAACTAATACCATCTAATACTACTCGTTGTTCTCTATCGGACAGGAAATCTTTTATCCAACTTATTACTTGTTCGTTGATGCCCGCAAGTTTTAATTTGTACAACAATTTACGATGTGGGACTTTATCGAACGCTTTCCGAAAATCCAAAAATATTGCATCGACTTGTCTTTTACTTTCGGCCGATTTCAAGATATCGTGAATTAATAACGCTAATTGTGACTCGCAGGAACGTGTCTCACGAAAACCATGTTGATTCTTAACAATGAATTTAGAGGTTTCGAGAAAACCCATTAAGGAACTAGTAATCATATGTTCCATTATTTTACCACTCAATGAAGTTAACGAAATGGGCCTATAATTCGATGGATCATCTTTTACGCCGCTTTTAAAAATTGGGGTGACATTTGCAATTTTCCAATCTTTTGGGACCTTACCTTCGCTTATAGATTTTTCAAATATTACTTTAAGAAAGGGGCCTATGCTCTCTGCTAATTCTTTAAATACTCGAGCTGGTATATCCTCAGGACCAGGAGCTTTATTTGGCTTAATCTGCCGTAAAAGTTTAATAATTCCGTCTTCCCTGAATGTGATATTCGACATTGTTTCTGCTTTATTAACTACTGGTAGGGCGCCTAATGTAATATCGGACGTAAATACGCTATGGAAATATTCATTTAAGATGTTCGCTTTTTCCTTAGAATCGTTAATTACATTGCCGCTGTTATCTTTTAACGAACTTACGGTTTGAACTTTACCTTGGACCTCACGCACGTACGACCAAAAAGCTTTTGGGTCCTCGTCGAAGTATTCGTATAAAACTTTCCTTTTAAATTGACGGAGGGCATCACGCATTATTCGTTTTGTTTCTGATTTTACTCGTTTATATTCGGCCTTTACCTGATCCGTTATTATGTTGTTAGGAAGCCTCATAACGGTTTTTAATTTCAAATGCAATCGTCTTTGTTTCTTTAACGCTTTCCTAGTATCTCTATTATACCATCTAGGCTCATTATTTTGGTTAGAGTATTTGGAGGGAACATATTTATCCATATTATTACGCATTATCTGTACAAAAAGGTTCCAAGTTTCTTCGGTGTTTAAACGCATCGCGCGCGTTTCGTAAAACGTAAAATCGGAATTGAGTTTATTACGAAATCCTCCAAAATCGGCTTTAGAGTAGAGATAAATTTTGCGCTTGGGTTTTTGGTGCCTTGTCAAGTTAATATCGATATCTATAATCACAGCTCTATGGTCGGATAACCCATCGCATACTGATGCGCACCTTACACGCTCGGGGCTGTTAGTTAAGAAAAGATCTAATATACTTAATTCCCTAGTTGGCTCCTTAACGATTTGATGTAACGAATTTTTTTGCATAACACTGAACAAAGTCCTACAAGAATCGCTATCCCGAGCTCGTTTCTTAATTACGTGATTCGGCCAATCGATATCCGGGAGATTAAAGTCCCCTCCAACAAAAGTAATGCTGTTATTATTTTTACGAGAATAAAAGTTAATTTCTTCATTCAGGCAATGTAAGACTTGACGTGGAGAGTTGGGTGGTCGATAAAAAGCACACACATTTAAACTCGGCTTATTGATTTGAATAATTTTGCACCAAACGCTTTCGATGCTGCTATTTGAAAAAGTGTGTAAACTACTCTGAAGGAAACTTTTAACCGCTATAAATACGCCACCGCCCGTTCTGTCCTGACGATCCTTACGATATATTTTAAAATCTTTCGGGAATACTTCATAGTCGCAAATATCTTCTGTGAGCCAACTTTCGGTGCCTATAATAATATCTGAATCGTTACTCCGAATGAAATGTTCTAAATCGGTTACTTTATTTTTGACGCTTCTACAATTTATAATCGCGATTGATAAATTATTAGCGCTGGGAGAAGCCCGAGAGTCGCATTGTGAATCATTATTATTTATATTTAACGTATTTGCTACTTTTTCCGGATTAATGACTATTTCTGATTCACTTTTACTCGCATTATCTTTACTGGATAAACCCTTTAACCTAAAAAAAACCTGCAGTGCTCAAAAATCCTATGAGCCACCCCTCTCGCAGCCGCAGCAGTGTAGTGAACACCAGAGCTGTTCAAGGCGAGGGGGTACGTTTGGAGGGTCGGCCGAAGGTCAACGAAGTCAACTCCCAAGTCCCGACAAAACTTCCACAGCCTGTACGAGTAAAAGTGAATGATAAATTGTATTTTGGAATGTTTCCCATACGACTATTGTCATTCAGTTGTTTGTGTATAGGTTTTGAAAGAATTTTTACACTTGATCAAGATTTAGTGAGATTTAGTTCTTCACTCGCAAATTTTTATGACATTTAGGTCAACTAACATTCGTCCACCAGGGAAGAGAACTTGTCTGCATGGAGAATTTTCCTTCCTAATTGAGTCTCCATTTTCAAAACAAATTTTACTTTCCTTCCCTAGTAAATTATGCTTGTAAAAACTTAGTTTTTTTGCTTCAAATAGGACGTTATTCTGTGTTAATTCCGTCATACCTTTCGTATCATTATTTTTTAGGAGCCTCGCAAAGAATATTTATCATATTAAAAATTCCCACTTTTTGTATGTTTTGGGACGTACGTACCATCAGTCAATGTAGCCTTAAGTCCCCACGTACCCCACATAGAGCTGGCCATATATCAAATCAATCATCGAACCTGTTTTGGTGCGGATGACATACAACCACCATTAATTTTGAGCTTTTTTATCCAAGCGTTTAGCAGGGTAATGATAAACACGTCAAATCCCAAAAATAAGTCCCGCTAATGAAAACGTCGCAGTTTGCTAATCGCGTCCCGGATGTTAGGCTAAAACTAAATTTGCACGTAACATAGAGCATTAAGTATACGTTGACGTTGTACACGAGGGAGTTGGCGGCGCAGATGTCATTTGTGGGGAGCAAACGGTCGAAAAACGGTTATATCTGTTCGAATTGGCCGTGCCGTAACGTAATCAATGACCCGCGGATTACAAATGCTTCGAAACCGAATTGCACGAATGGCTTATTACGACGTTTTATGCTTGTAGGACTCACTCGATAAAGGATGAAGCTATGAGACGGTGATTCATTTTTCGGTGGTACCGAACCCCTGAATAATACATCACTTTAGGATTCGTGAATCCACAGAATCTTTGGAGGCCAGAATGTCAAACGTTACAGCGGTGCATGATTCGTGCAGCCAGCGATGGTTTTGGTTTCTAAGTCGTCATTAATTCTGCTTCTGTTTGAGTTATGCATGAGATACTGCCGGGTTGTATGCAGAAACTGCATGTACTTTCGCGACGTCTGAATAATTTGAAAAGTGAGGAATGTAGTTTTTTACGGAGCGCGATGGAGAAGACGGGCTGAAAAGATTTATTCATGAAAGTTTATACTCGTGGTTCTTTTTTTCTTTCGTCTCAAATTGCTTGGATCGAGGAAGAAATGAAAAAGATCTGTTTTATGAAATTGCAGGTAATTTTCGGTTAACTTTAGTTTGAAGTGGTTTTATCTGCAAAGAAGCACCAGGAAAACTGTTCACTTATACATATAAAAACTTTTCGAATACGTATAAACAATTGCTGTGAAAGGCGTTAATTCATATAGTAATTTAAAAAAGTATTTGGAATCCTAAACGTTTATGTAAACTTTTCATTTTCTTAGATCATAATCCTTTATGACCCTTGACGATATTTGAGAGTGAATACATGATGAATCTTAGATTGAGGTAGTCGACAAAACACGGAATTATTTTCATGGCGTCCAAAGTAATTTTTCAAAAAGTTCAAGGGATATCGGACAAAACCTACAGCAAAAACCACTGCTGTCACCAAATTGGCCTTTTTATGTCGTTTGTTCTCTAGCGGTAGACCACCTGAAAAAAAAAGAGATCGTAACTGTAATGTTTTTGGTCCCTGAATACCCCAAAACCCCTAAGTTTTCCATAAGAGTGCATGAGCATGCCATGCATGCATGGCGAGAACTTTCGTAATTTTTTGAAGGTATCGTAGAGGATTTGGAATAGAGATTACAGGAGGTGTTTCTATATCGCCAAAGGCTAAGATTCGACCCCAGGCCAGTTCAAAATTTTTTGATAAGAAATAAATCGCGTAAAATTTAAGAATTTATTAATATATATTTCAGAAATGATAGATTATTATCACTTGGTATGAAGATTCATACGCTTTCAGTTTTGTTCCATAATCAAACAAAACGCTTTCTATCATTGTGTTGAAAGATAAGAAATGGAGGTGCTTACTACATATTAAATTAGATAGATTACTGATGCTGAAATGTGATGTATAGGAACCAATGCGCAGAGAATCCTCACATGTTTCTACCTAAAATACAAAATTCAACAAACTCATTTATGCGTGGGCATCACTTTTTCATTCCGCGAATCAGATAATATATTAGCTTCGCTGTGATGTTTGCATTGCAATGGCTTCCTTAGGAACAGTAATCTTGCTCGAGTTAATTCAATAGAGAGGACGATTTTGATTCTTTCAAAGGGGTATTCATCCCACAGGAGAGCATTAATAATACAGTAACAGTAGGGTCGAATTTTAAACAAATTTATTCAATCGTTTTCATTAATTTATGCGTAGTCGAGCTCCTACTTTAACGGAACAGTGATATTGAACATTCTAACTCAAGCATTTGATAGTGATTACTTTAGTAATGACTTAAAAGACTTCTTTCTTGCATCCTCTACAACAAAGTAAAGAATTTTTGAGTCCCATCAAATAAAGAAAAATAAGTATTGCAAGCTTAAACATAATATACTGCAGGTTACCCATTTAAAAAAGTCTAAAAGATAACATGAGAAGAAAGTAGTAATCCTAATTCCTTATTGCTTTGAGAGTAATATTCCATTAATTTTAACCCTTTTTCAAACATCTCGTTTCTTGTACCAGAACCGATTAATATTTCCATGTACTACTGAGTAAATTATGACTGCGGGCACAAGATACAAGATCAGCCTTTGCGCTAGATTCCCAATAGACTCCTGGTCACGTTCTTTGCCTTACCTTCAACTAATTTCGCACCCTTTTATCCTGACCTTCGGCACTATCATAAGTAAACCTCGGATAGCTTGTAAGAGAACGGCTTCGGGGACCTATAACATCCTCTGGAACCCTAGCTTCTTTTTCGAATTGACGTTTGAAGTATTGGTTCTCCTAAGAGGAACTTTAGTTCCGCCATTCTTCAACCGAAAGCAGAAAAATGATTCTGCTGAAACAAATTCTTCATGTGATATAAAACTAGGTCGGTGAGTTTTGGGTGTTATAGCCTTTAGTGGTAGTAGAGGCTCGTAGAAATCTTACGTTCGTTTCCTTTAAGCTGTAAATCAAAGGAGATATATACGAAAGATTTTGGCAATAGCAATCAGATACTTATGATCTATTTCGATTCGTTTTATTTTATGAATGCGATTATGCGATATTTTATGCTTGTATATATCGAAATTTCTATATGTTTGCTATTCTTAGTGCTAAAAATCATCTTTACTTTCTTTATTTTTCTTGAATTTTCCAATATGCTATAATTTTAACATAGCCTGACAGCTCCTGATGAGCCACAAATTGGCTCAGGAGGACCGAAATTTACATTTTTATTCTCAACTCATAATTCTTCTGTTTTCCTAATGATTCTCCATTGTACGCATGATTCTAATATTTGTAAATGTGCAATTAAATGTGCAATAAATGTGAAATGTAATGTAATGTAATATACAAATTACCTGTGGAAACTCAAAATAAAAGCTTTCAAATAGCATTTTTTGGGTCGCTGATTACAAACTGTATAAAATTGTGTTCTACTATGTTCTTAAAATTTAGAAGGAACATATTTTATTCTTGATTTGATTTGATAAAATAACGTTTTTTATCTATCTATGATTATCTATTCCGATCATACGAAAACTGCTATTTTGAACATTGCCGATGAACTAATTCAAGTTATTCGCTTCACTTTCTGAGGATACTTTATGGATGTTTACTCGCAATTAGAAGTAACAAGACTCTGACTGAAAGTCCCGACGTAGACATACCTGCAATGTAAATTTGGATCGAAAGTTTTGGCAGGTATTTGGCAATACTATGATAATAATATTTGGCTACTCTGCCAGTTTAGTATTTTTCTTAAGATGATGGTTGAGTGAATTTAAGGGATCAGTCAGAGGAGCCACGAGCAACCTCTGAAAGAGCGGTCCGTTATAATACGGAGTTAGCCTTTTAAGTAATGCAAATATACGAGTTATTCATAAAAATACCAATGAATAATCGCGAATTGTTGAAAATTCAGCTATTACTCCGAAATTCTGCATCTTAATATGAGTGATGAGCTGACAAGAATTTTAGAATGAATTTAAAACAAGAACTTTCATCAAACTGTATAATGTATGAAACAGAGGTAGAAAAACATCGAGAATACGAGTAATTCACGATCCCTCAATTTCGTGTTCATCCGATTCGTTCCGTCGTAACAGGAATATAACTGGATTCAGAATTTTTCATCTGAGGCGACCCTGAACCAAATTGAAAACACGTTCCAATTACCCGAAGCACTTAGAGGTTTTTGCAGGGAAAAATTGCATCGAAAGTGAACCCCTCGATAAATTGGAAGTTTTGCATCCACTCGGCAAATGAAATCGGTCGAAAGATGCCGCTGGCAAATGTATTTTTCGTCCCAACGTACAGTTCAACGATTCCCATCCCTACAGTTTCTAACGGCCGAACCCACCTGGATATTTAATGTAGGGCAAATAAATCAAATGGCAACCCTATTACATTCTGGAACACCGCACTCGGTGGTAAATGCGTTTGAGTAGTTCGCATTTAAACCTATGCGCGATAATCCGTTGCGTTGTGAGATACACTTGTTTATTGTCATCCCATTAAGCTATAGCTGAGAGAGGTGCTAGAGTTATTGGCGGAGAAAAATGGATTAGAAAGAAAAAAGAGGGTACGGGTTAGAAGAATTTAATCGGGTTAATTTAATAATTAAAGGTTTATATGGCTCGATAAAAGAATGAATATCATGAAAAATACCAGAAGATAACACAGCTGTTTGGAATATAGTATACTCCTAAACCGTATAAATGGTAAGAACAAAAAATTAAACTTACCTTTGGTGTATTTCCTCTGCTGCGATGAGGTCCAAAGTTGCAGGTAACACACAAGTCACTGTGGCGCTATAGGAAATAAAACAGAGGAAATACACCAAAGGTAAGTTTACTTTTTTGTTTTTACCTTTTATACGGTTTAGGAGTATACTATATTCCAAACATTATACCAACAACCGTGACTCCTTCCTTCTCTTCCGATAACACAGCTGAATAAGAAGGTGATTATTGATACTAAAGTGGCCCTTATTAGTCTTATCAGATTTATTACTACTTTGTATGTAATCTAATTCTTCAAAAGTAAACATAAAATAAAAGTTAGCCAATTTTAAGTTTTATACATACATTTTTTACCACTTTAACATACAATTGTGTGAGAAGTGTTTATTTTTTTAGACATCTCAATTAATGAGAGTGAGGATAAGTAGGGAATTTTGGAAGGAAGTATATTTCTAGAAAAGTTAGAGCGAAATAATTCCATGGAAGTGCAAACTGGAAGAGTACTACGACAGGATTGCTATGTTTAAAAAATTCTCTTGACTTATCCGTAGAAAAACTAAAACGCAAATCATTAGAAGGATTATGAGACATTGAGATGTACTTTAGGATGGTTTATTTATACAAGTTTTGTTTATTGACAATAAAAATTATTTCATAGTATTTAGTTCACTTTTTGTTAGAATAGATTTTTTTTAGTTTTGAGCAACCTTCGATCTCATCTATCCTGTGATAGCGGCAGAAAGGATGCAGGGCCCCTACTTTACAGACAACCCACTTTACTTAAAAGCATTGTTTTTGCCTACACACAAGGATATCATATTTGTACTCGGAGATCTTGATTACCCATTCAGAATCATCGTATGGATGGGAAGGTTATGGTTGAGTAATGATTTGTCTATGGCAAAAATATTTGTAATGAGAAAAATCTCTCTAATCGTAGAAATGGAGTTTCAAAGACTCGAGGTTTCGAATGTGAATGCATTTTTATCTTACTTCGTGTTTCATAGGCTGCCAATCTTCCTGCTTTCATCTCTTTGTGATTGGAACATTTTCCATCTATCATTGGAACAGGATAGAAGAAAAGGTATCTTTTATTTACTCTTGTCTCAGTGTTGCTTATGTTCGTAAGAACCATGAAATGTTTTGTTCATTGTGGTGCACTAACGTGAATATTTTTTAATAACTGCAATTGTAATCAGTGAGGAAAGCAAGAGTCAAATCTGTGTCAATTTAGGTGCTTAAATATTTAAAAATTGGCTCATCTTCAGCTCAACCTGATGGTTTCATATAGGGTCTAAAACTTTCATATGCAATCAACTGGTGCATGCGGTCTTGGGATGAAAAATGGTCCCTCAGTGATGGTCTATATGGTAGTATTTACAGTATAGTTAGTTAGTATTTATACAGGTAAGATTGTAGTATGATTCCTTCATTAAAGCTTTGGGGGTGAATGGAGAAAAAGAACATTCAAGAATAAGTCCGTCATTCACATCACAAATCGGGCGTGGCATATATTCTCTCTTTCATCTTCATTTACATGAATACTGCAAGTCAATTTCCGGCGTAGGGCAGGGTGTGTAAGCACCGAGCGTTCGATCTTCTTCTTTTTTGTATGTGGCTATCGCGTATGGTTCGCGGAAAGAAGGTTTAATCAAAGACTTAATTCCTTAATAAATTCCAAGAGAGTACGTTCATAGAAGATGTAGCTGGTATTATGAGTCCTCCTCCTAGTATCAGAACGGGATGATCAGAAAAATACACACTAGAACCATTCGATTCAAGAATTTATTTTTTCTGAAAACTATACGCGAAATTAGTCGACTAGGAAGGTAGAGACATGGTAAATGCACCCCCATGTAATTAATAATCATATTTGACGCTTTTCGAAATTAATTTATTAAAATAGCTTCAATTATTCAGTTGCGTAAGTGGTTCTTGGCTAAAAATTTTACTCTCATCTGAAATGAAAGTATGAAGTAGAAAGATTGATCCAATAAATACATTTTCCTTGGTAATATAATTTTTATCGATATGCAATCAAAAATCAAAACTGATGGGCTTGGACTGATTAAATATAATAGAACTCATAATTAAATAGGATAAAGGTACCCCATTAATTGTGGATGGTATTGCTTTGTTGAAATACACAAGCCGTGCAAACGCGTGCATGAATAAATGAGATGAAACGAGAACTAAAGTAAACGCTATACGCGTTATAGAGTACGAAATATACGAAAATTATAAAGTAATTAAGTATGTCTTTACCTCCTTGGAATTGTGCGGTATTAAAATAAAAAATGCCGAGCCAAACAAACAATTGCTTCATTGAAACAAGCGTACTAAGGAATCTTAGCTTCTTATGAAGCTTCTTAGTAAACCTAAAACTTAATATTCCCGGAGAAAATTTTTCGTAAATAGGATTCGAACCACTGAGGATGAACTTTTGGATCTTTGGAAATTTGGAATTTTCGGGACTTTTGGAACCAGTCACTGTAACCACTCGGCTATTTTGACGATGATGAATGTTTAGGTTGTAATTCAATAAAAAGGCTTAGTTGAGTTGATTCCAGATAATGACAGATGATATAACAGATATATTTAAATTAAGTTTAATATTTTTGACGGGGTATTTTGACATACATCAGATGCATGCGATAGCAGTAGTATATGTTTCTATAAATTAAATTTATTTTCGTCATTTTTGTCGGGGAAATTCACTAGTAATATACAATTGTATTCGTCAACTTTATTCTTCAGTTACTTTGGAAGACATGATAGGAATCTCTAGAAGAAAGAAGGTTCAATCAAAGATTTAATATTCTTAATAAATTCAGAAAGAGTTTGTTCATAGAAGATGTATAATGAGTCCTTATCATATAGGCTGTTCTGATACCGCGAAAAAGATCAAATAAATAGATGCTAGAACCATTAGATTCAAGAATTAATTTTTCCGAGAAAGATACGCGAAAGTAATCGATTAGGAAAATATAGTCGTGGTGAATGTACCCAATGCCACACGTCGAAAGGCAGCCAGCAGAGTAGATATGTAGACGGAGAGAGAATTGCTAAAACGTCACGTCGTTCATTTATTTTTCTTAAATTGCTCTCATTGTCGGATCGGTTCAAGTAGCAGGTGGGTTGCATACTACCGATTACGTCTTTCTAATGTAATGTAAATGTACTTTTTCTCTGATCAAGTACTCGTATCCTAGATTCTAAACTCATTTCTTCGAAGGATTTCCAACGTGAGAGAATCTTCGTAACGCTATCTTTTTCATCGTAGGCTAGTAAAAAAATCCTTGCCTTGAGCTGCTATCTCCATCTTCTCGAGTTCTCAGGTACACTTTTCATCCACGGGCTCCCGCGTATAAATTCTTTTCGCATATTTTAGGTGAGGCCTGATCAAGGCGCAATGACATCACTCCTTCTTTCATTCGATGACACCACAATTGTATATCTCACGACTCGCATACGGAGTTAATTACACGTGTCGCAAGTTGCCTCGGAGCAGCCACACATCCGAAACCGTGATAAAGGACCGCCAGAATCGGTTCGGAGAAAGGAAAGAGACAACAAAAGAACATCTGAAGAGGGGAAAGGGAAGGAAATGAGGAGCTAATTCACATGAAAAGAGAAAGACAGAGGCATTCGTTCGGAGATCCTGAAGGACGGCTTTGTTTTGCGTCTAAAAACAACAAGCTGGAACGACCTCGCCGATCTGCTCAATTTTCCGCCCTCTGTTAATTTGAGAGGGGCGCGGTTCGGTCGCCCTTGAGTTTTTTGGAAAAGGCCGCCGATGAAAAACTGCATTAATCAATCCCGCTCTTTCGCGATTAGCTCAATCTATTTATTTTCCCGCCCGCTTCGGGAATACCGAAGAGTTTGGCCATTTCGGAATTCGTCGCGCGTTTCAAAGGGACGCATAAAGCGTTCGCTTGGGAGGATTTTCAGCGCCGATTGTGCTCGCTCGGGAATTAAATAGAGAAAACGGCGAAGGGGAAGTGGAGCGCGGAATGCAAGCAATGGACGGGGAATATAATCGCTTGAGTAATAACTTAATCCGGCTTATGCACATTAACGAAGATTTAGTTCACTTGATTTAATTGTGCGGGCCCGAAACAAATGCGGTGGGAGTAGGTTTTTGGGAGTTCGGAATTTTGGAGGGTCGAGGAAGATGAATTCGGCAATAAAGAGGAAATAACGAAGGATACTTGGTTAGCTTAACAAAATGAGGATGCCAAAGCTTATAATTTATTTCTAAACATCTATTTTCGGTGGCCGGCGCTTTTCTACCTTCACACTTTATCAAAACATGTAAATGATTGGCGTTTGAAAAAGAAACTTCCCCGGTTCCTCCTAAAAATAGACTGACCGATGAAAAATGCAATATTTGATCAAAAAATCGAGTAAGAATTTGAATATTTGTTTTCGTTACTGGATGTGTAGACATCGGCGTTGTCATGTTTGGAGTTTTTTGTTTACTTGGCAAGATTTGTTGTGGTGAATAAACAGTTTTTCTCATCCGTCAGTGATATTTATTCTTAGTCTTAAAATGATCGAAACAGTTTTCGCTAATATTATTCAATTAACATTAATTAAGTCTCCATAAACGAAGACCTCGATGTCGTACGCAACCATAACTACAATTTAATAAACCGGCCACCTTGCATATTTTGGGATCAGAACGACAACCACAGAAAATGAGCAATACCGAATATGAAGTTTTGTGTCACACTTTAAGGCTGCTTACATTGTCGTTAAATTCAAACTAACGCCTCTTTTAATTAACTTGCATGCACACCAGTGCAAAATTTTCGCAACGGGACAACTAGCACATAATTAAAACGAAATTTAAGCAAGTATTGATATGCTGTATCCTATAACAGAATCTTTTCTCGCCTAGTGCAGATTTTTTTCAACAAACAGTGCCCCATACTGCGTACTATAATAGTTTGAATTAAGTACAAGGAAATTTTAATACAATCTTAAAATCTACACGACAGTACTCCCGGTGTTCAACACAACCACAGAAAAATGAGCGTTATAAAAGAAAAATGAATATAAAGGTTTTTGTCACACTTTAAGACAGCTTACATTGCCGTTTAATACCGCCTCCTCTTAATTAAGTTGCATGCACCCCAGTGACCATTTGTGCGCAAATTTTGCACGGAACAACTAGTCCTTTGTTATTATTATTATTTATCTATTTGGGTTGGCGATGGTAAGCGCATGTGGTCCTCCCTTACAGATAACCTCTGGAGTCAAAGCTGACACAGAGTTTTGAGAATTCCAGAAATACCAAAGTGAACCAAAAGAAACAACAAAGAGAAAGAAAAAGAGAGAAAAAAGGGGAAAAACTCCTCAGATGAAGGCTTTCGGAGAAAAAACCCACGATGCGGGAAAATGCTCGTACAAAAAAAGGGGGACGAAAGAAACCCGATGAGAAAACAGAGAAAAATGAAACGAATCAGTGGAAACAATATGATTCCCGACTGTCAATATTTCGGGCCTATGATCGTGTGGCAAGAAGTATGCTCGGTCTTCGATTATGTATGAGGTCTTATGCTTGAAAAGAAAAAGGAGAAGAGTAGGAGGAGAAAAATAAGAAAAAAGTATATTTCAGGTTGAAGCACTTACATGTAGGGTTATGAGACAGAGGGAGAGAAATTAATGATCTGTAGCAATCGTTACACCATAATAATAAGTAATAATTGTTACTTAAGTTTGATAAAGTAATATTAATTGTACAACTAATTCTAAAAATGCAGGTAATAATAAAAACGTAATAGAAGTAATATTAGATAAGTAATGATGAAAGTGTTAAGTAGTGATGTACTCGAAATGCAGTCAAATTTAAGTTTGAGTAGTTCCTACATTATTGAACTTCGTCAAAAAATATCTGATCTTCCATCTTCCATATGAATGTCCTGTATTTACGTCCTTCGTAGTCGTGGAGTAGTATCCTCCTAAGCTCAAGCTTAAATGGTGCTAGTTTGACTTGAATGGTCTACCCGCCGCGGTAATGGGGACGTTAATGTGCTAGCGCTACAACCCCAAGGATTCAGGCTTGACTTCCTACGAATCTGATTTGCCTAGTTAGGGAATGGTTTTATATGTTCCTCATTATTAATAACTATAAAGATGATTTGGGTTTTTCCTCTGGTTTCCATGAAAGGTATAATTGTAATAAAATTTCCCCAAGCGGATGATGGTTTTCTATGGGGAAAAAGGGAGCATGATTCTTTACTCCCCAACCTTACAAGTTTTAACGAAATATTTGATGAATGGCTCAAAAATCTGTATGCTATATGTAGAAGATTATAATAATGCAGGGTTTTCATGAGCGTTTTGGATTTTTGTATTGATAATTCAGAAGTTATTATTGTATCTTGATGAAGGAAACATTTTTCATTTTTTGTTTGGACGGGATAGAGAAGAATAAAACTTTCGTTTACTTTTGTCTCAGTCATGTTCGTGACGATATGAAACCTATTGAAAAACTTAGAAATCTTAATAGCGGCCTTAATTCTGGTCATTCCTTTTGGAATTTTTTATTCAAAGCGTGCTTGTTTACAGTAGTAACTTTCTCACGCCTCATCTTGCCTGGTAATCCTTATTCTCTTACCAGGGTCTTTGCTGGTGATGATGAGATTAGATATCGAAATCGTCCTTCTTTGCTTACTTTGCAGATTCAGAAGATATTTTATCGATACTTCGTTAAAATATCAGAATCTAATTATTTGGTTTTCACTTTTTGATAGCTCTCCATTCTAAAGTATAATAAAATACCAATTCTATCTTAATTCAGAATATGTTTTATGTACGGGCATGATTTTGACCTTGGTTCCTCATCAAGGGATACTTATGGCTTCGTCTTTGACCAAATATAAATTTTATCGGCTGGAGAACTATTAGAAAATGGTTGACAAACATTAACACTACCATTTTAAAAGGTTCGGCAACAATGTATTTTCAAGACGTAATTACAAATCCAAGTGAAGTGCATGAGCTTGTAGGGCTCAGTAAAAAATGAAATGAATTCCCAAACAAGCTAAAATTCGGAAAATGTACACTGAACTTGAGTTGAAAATGGTACACTAAACTTGAGTTGCAAATCTTCCAATCCCTAAAGTTAACTCAATGGGCAATTAGGAAAGAGGCCTGAGCTGAAGGAAGTAAAGAAATTCCGAGAAACGTATGAATCACAATGGTAAATCGCGCGTATAAAATGACCATTTAGGGGTGTTAGACGCTAAAAATGAATAAAAGAATTCCGTTTTATTCGATCGAAAAGAATAGGGAAAAGAGAACAGTCTTTATGTAGAGGAATCAAAGACGTAGCCTTGGTAAAAGGAGCTTCATTCTTGCGGAACTGAAAGACGGATTTATCACACACAATGGAGAATTGCCTCTGAAATGAGTTAAGGAAGAATTTTACTCCGAACACCAAGAGGGCGAAAAGAGAGAGAAGCAGTTTTCCCCTAGAAGAGGCCTCCGAAAATTCCATTCAAAGAAATCAGTTGAAAGTATGAAAAATGGGAAGATGTGTGCTGCGCTTGTTTTATTCCCGGAGAATCTAATGTTAGGAAGCTTTGCATCAAACTGAAGAAATATTTTCAAGATTAAAAATTGGAAAATTTAAAAAATTCAGCATGAATCATACAGTCGTAAAAATATCATCCTTTGCATCAAGAAGGAGGCATGAGAAATGGCTTCCGCCAAAGTAGTATCCTTTATCGCAAAACTCGAATAATTTATAATGGAGTAGATATAGCGGAGGTCACATTCTGCAATGTAAAGCGAAGAAGTGGATTTTTAAAGCTGATATAATTAAAGTTATCATTTCCAAACGCTCTATAAATCCGTAGACCAGGAAAAGACCTCCGTTCTCGCTCTATTCTATATCAAAATATATTTTTTATAAGTTTCAATTAAGCTGCATCAATAGGCGGATGGAAACCTATAAATGGGATATAATCCCAACGTAATTTTAACGTATCCAAAAATATGAAAAGAATGGTTCACTTACGATAAGCGAGGTATAAAGCAGTTACTATGTCCCTAAGAATATTGTACAGAACACTGTTACAGATATATTTATTTATTATTGAAAACTAAGAGCGGGCACCAGGCCAGGTGCTAGTCATTCTTCTGAGGGAGGAAAAATGAAATTCCCTGTCTGATATTCATCCTAGTCGAGAGAAAAAAACCCCAAAACCTCCGAAAGGCAGTACGTCATACAATAAAATATGATCATAAAATTAAAAAGCATGAAATTTTCAACATTATTACAAAGTCACAAGCAACTTAATTATTACATAACTCTTTTTTAAATTAATAATTTTTAAAAGGCTTACACTGTGTATAAATTCAGAACTACAGGATAATTACTAATATACTGTATTTATATATTTTTTTATTTATTACACAAAACCGTCGCAGATAACCGTTATGTCAGGTGGCGACGTTTATATGGTACAGCTTTATACACACTATCTAATACATAAAGAAGACAAATATAAAGTTAAATACAATATAGAGTACGTAATGTAATCTACAGCATGCACACACTACATCAACTATTACACTTGTTAGTTTATACACTAAAAGAATTCAATGTACAAATATATACACAAACATGATATAACATTTAAATACCTATTTAGATCACTGCAACAACATGAACATAATTGAAATGTAAAATTAAAGAAAAGAAAAATAACAAATCCTTTTTAATTAATAAATGCATTATAGGAAGAGGGAAAAGGTTCGAAAACCTCTCTAGGTCAATTGTTTCTTCTACTTTTCTCTGATTAAGAGATGAAGACAAACAAATATCTTTTCTCTGTCTAGACATACTAGAGTCCGGATTTGTTTATGTTAAACTCGAAAAATTATCAGAGAAGGATTAGTCTTCACGATACAATAGAGTAATCTACAGAAGGGTAACGGCTATGGAAACGTAGAACTTGTACATGAATACAATTTAGAAATGGGATAGGGACATGATTGAGATGGTACTTAAAGGCGTACGACTGGAAAACCCAAGGATAAGCGAGTGTGAAAATACCCATCCTTTTTCCGCCCCGTCGATTTTTATTACATTCGCTTATCCTCAGAAAATTTCTTACTACGGTACAATGAATAAGAAAACGGAAAGATTGGTTCGATTTTACAGCATAATTCAGAATATTGAATCAGTGTAATAGGTATATTCCTGTCTGAGAAACTAACAATGCGATTAATATGACCCTAAATACGTAGAACAAAGTTTAAAGCTTTCTACGGTAACAGATTTCAACATCTTCTTATGTAAAAGTATAGCGATAAATTTATAAAGAAAAATTACTAGAGAAACGATTAAAGGTTACGAATTTACACATTAAAAGAAACCAGACTATGGTGATAACGTTCCAGTTAATCGGCAAACTTTTTCGGCGGTTATCGGCGATCTTTTTCCCGGAGTAAATAAAAGTGTAAGTTTTGAATGACGTCAAATATTTCATGTACGTTGATATTTAGAGAAAGTAAAACAAAGCGAAAGGAAAATTTTGGAGAGCTTTTGATTTTAAAGATCCAAAACGTAAGAATAAAAGGATAACATCAAACGTCCTCGTTTTTCACTTTCTCTAATAGAGAACTGTTAAATTTATAGCTCAAAATCCTGGTATTTATCTTCCACCATATGAAATATATATACTAACAATAAATTCACGAGATCCGTGTACGCGTCATGACATATCAAAAATGAACTCGCACGCCGGTGAATGTTTGGATGATTTGGTAGCGAGGTCAAACAAACGAAATCCAAACAAACTTATCCTAGGGGTTTGTTTTAGCACTCGATCCGTACATGACAAGAGCGGTCGTTCTTTGAAATGTGAACGAAAATGTCTGCCCGCGAGAAATTGGATGAATGATGCTGGAAATAGACGACCCCGCAGGATGAATTTTCCAACAGCTTGTGACGTCGAATCGGAGTGCAGAACAGTGTTCGCTAATCCGTTCGTGATTCCTCCGGCATCGGCGAAATTTCAATCGCGGAATTTTGAAATCACTCATCAGTTGGCGTTGAAATTCGGCTTTAACATAATTTAACCACTGAATAGGACTTCGTTAAATGAAACTGAATGCGGCCTCTTGAAACGTCACTCGGAAAATCCGAATTAAAACGAGGTGATAACTGTTCTGCCTTTTCATTAAATCATTATGCTTACTTAAGATATGTTCATTAAATATAATATTAATTAATAAAAAACGTTTTCAACTGGCCTCAAGGCGGAATTTCAACGTAAATATAAATTAAAGTAGGTAAATCTAGGGTATGCACTTTGAATTAATTTTTAAAATTAATTTAATTTCTAATTCAATCAATTTTAAAAATTATAAAATTCGAATTAATTTTTAAAATTTCTTAAAATGAAAAGTCATATTTTTTAATTTTAATTTTCCTATTGTAATATTAAAAAAATATTTACCATTACTAAAAATTCGCTATTTTTAATTAAACAGTAAAGTTCATAGGAACAGGAAAATGTAGTATATATATAACTTAAAAACGCATTGTATTACTCTTTATATTTTTTACCCCATTTTAATTCCACGTGTTGTTTACATGACCATATATGTAAGAAGAATTAAATTTTTGAATAAAATCGACATCTGCAAAACTCGAATAAAATTGAATCGGGGTTTAATTTGGAGAATTTACGAAAGAGAAGCGTATAAATGGATTGTGTGTAGAATCGGATAATCAATTCGTTCCGAAATTCGAGCAAATTAAGTCAATTTGATTCGAAATAAAAAAGAACAAATTGCACCAAATAAATCTATGTAGTTTTTAATACTGGATTACCGTATGCCAAAACCGAAATTTAAGGGAACAATTTTTATCATAGTATGAGTTATTTTCAAGTAATACCAAGGGTACGGTAATGTTAATTTATTACTGTAGGAAAGTTTTCTTGTTTTATTCTTCAAATTCAATTCTATTATTAATATCCAATTTTAGCGTAGCAATGACTTATTGGTTTCTGTTTCAACTACATTTTGCTTGGAATTTCAGAATGCTGAAAACAGGTCATCTACTTTGGCCATGATTGACGATCTTTTTACTTTACTAGTTTGTCTTCTTCTACGTCCAACTTTCGTAATCTTCCGGATGTATCTTGCTCTAATTCACATGGTTAATGCTTGAAATTTTTGGAGATTTACGTGAAATATCTCAGTGTCTACACAATTTTTCGAAAATTTCTATTGTACTGTTGTCAGTGCAGTTTTATTCCTGAAAGCAGAAAAAAGACGGGTATAAGTATTGCGACCCAGAAAAGCTTTCTTTTCTCTGAGGTTCTTTGTTTAGATTCGGATAAGCGTTGCTAGTAATAGATGAAAGAGACGAGATACTCTTTACAAAGTCGAATTTCGATGTGATCTGCTCGTATACGTGCTTCCTCATTAAGGGATAAAGTTCAAAGAGATATCCTCAAAATGAAATTCGGTGCTTGAAAGTTTGCAAGATGGGAAATCCCTAGCCCATATTCTAGCTGAAAATAGAACACTTAGTAAAACCTCGTAAGAGAATCCTCATACTCGTTTTCATGCATCTTAAAATTTAATCAACAGCTTAAGATGAAAATATAAAATTTACATGAAAATATATTTATATTTTCTGGTCACTTTATTTTATTTTTGGCGGTCCTTACAAGTCATCGACTAGAATGTGACTATCATTATTGGAAGGAAATGAAAACACTGTCTAATATACATCACAATGGGGTGGAAAAGCCATCTTAAAACTCCCGAAGGCAGTAATGTCATACAATGTATTTAAAGATTCATATCATGAACAAGGTAATACACGATTTAGTAAAATTATATGAAAATACAATTTGAAATAAAATTAATATAAATATCATTAATAAAATCATTATCATTAAAATAAAATTAATATAAATATCATTATAAATATCATTAATAAAATTAATATAAATATAATATTTTAATATTAATATAAATATTAAAATATCATCTAAACATATTAAACAATTCACTATGAATTTAAATAATTTTATGTTTTAGAGTTTATGCATCGTTTAACGTTCATCATAAACTTTAACTCATTTATTACGATTATTTTAAATTTTACTCTTAGAATATTTCTGGAATTTTTATTCAAGATTAGATATATTTCGGGATTAGTTCTATCCACTGAAACGTTTTCTGGCTCAGAGTCGAGAAAAATCTTTGCACCTCCAGCTTGTAATTTAGAGAACTATTACGGGAAAGGGATATTGAAAAGGCAATCTTTAGTACTCATTCCCAAAATCTCGACGAAAGGGGCGAACGGCCGAGAAATTCTCGCCGGCAAATACAATCAATTTTCATTAAAATGCCTTTTCATAATTGCCGGATTATTAAGACCGAGAATGAAAACCTCCAATTAAGTCGGTGGGAGAAACAGAATGGGAAAAAAAGCGGCGGAAGAGTTGGCGGGAAGGGAACCTTTTTATTGAGTCTGATAGAGATTATTGAATACCTTTAAACATCGAGTTCGACTTTAAAGAGGCAGATTTGATGTGGGAGGGGAGAGTAAAGAAGAGGGAGAGATGGTCTCTTTGGGAAAAAAGGATAAAGAAGTCAAAGGAGATGGAGTTGAATGGAGTGTGGGGAAGGATCCGTCAAAAGGCAAGGCAAAAAGATACGAAATAGAAGCGGAGGAGAACGGATATAACAGGAGATTTGGGATTGATGCAGGAAAGGCACGAACGAAAAAATCTATCCATCGAAAAGGACGAAAATAATATACTGTAGGCTACGTAAAAATCAGTTTGGGTGGGGAAAAATTTGAATTAAAAAGGAATATGCCTGTAGGGTACTCGGTTCGGAAGCCGATTTGCCCTTCTCCATTAGCTAACCCAAAGCTGTGGAGAAGGAATGAAGTTTAGAAGGTAATATGAGGTATTAGGTGGTTTGTCTTTACTTTCCTAACAAAGCTAAAATGCTATCGATGAAGATATCTTCAAACTCTAACCGAAAAAAATAAATTAAGAAGTAGATCTTGAAATTTGTTGTAAAATAGTGGAGTAAATATTGTTTTGATATTTTTCTGTAAATCAGTAAGTGTGACTAACTGATGAAGTGGTTTGTGGTACGCAAAAGGAACGATGTAAACTATGACGTAGCTGTTGTGATGGGATATATGCGGTGTTAATGTATTAATATATTAGAAGGGATACAAGAGAATATTTCATAAATGAACGCTTGTTGTTTTTATGTATGTTTTTATGTAATATGCTCATACGTTTAATTCGGTCCCCTAAAAAACTTTTGAAGCGTGTTTTGCTGTATTTATTTCTATGTATAGAGATAACCGATTGAAAATGAAAAACTTATGTTTCAACGTTTGCGCAGATACTGAAGCAATAAAGTAATGAATTGATAATAGCGTCTCTTGAATTGGGACTAACTTCTCTAGAAAAAATTCTATTGGGTAGATATATCAAAACAGATAAAAAAGTTAAGTCGCGAAAATAATCTATTGGTTATTAGTTGACACGAACGACCACAAGAATTCTTATTCCTCTTGAAAAGTTTTACCCGCACCAAGTACGGTTCTCAGTTATCGGAAATTATTGTTTTTGTTAGGAGTACAGTTTCCAAACTTCCCTCGGGCGGAGTAAATTGTGTCGAAGTTTATCGGGAAAATCCTATAGTAGTTTATCTATGTACTTTTGAGTTCGTCGATGCACCGTTAGCCGGCTGGCTTCCTTTATGAAATCTCGCTCGCTATTGGAACAGTCGAATCCCAGACGAAATTTTCTTTCTCATCTCCGGCCGGATAGAAAAATACCAGTCCAGCTACAAAAAACGAGATTTGGGATTTACAGTGCAATATAAAAAGTCGAATCAAACTGTCCTTTTTGAAGATACTATAGGAAATACGACGGACAATTCTTTAAAGTAAATAAAGGAGTAAAAAAATATATTCTTTGAGTGAATTTTAAATCATATTTCTACTCATTTATACATGATATTAATACCCTGATAGTGATAATCATTTTATATAATAGGATGGATGCATTTATTTATCCGATGAATTTTAAATAGTGATGTTTGTAACTGCATATAATCTTATATAATAATCAGCGATGTGTATATATTTATTCATCCAATGTCAGTAATTCCAGTTAGAAATACACGGGGGAAATATTAGAGCACTGATTTCATACACTTCTCGACGAGGTAGATATATTAATTTTAAAGATTCATCAGAGGATCAGTGACTTCACACAAATCTATATTTTTTATACCAATAGTATCCTTGGTTCGCTTCTGGACGACTCGAAAATGCTCTCATAAGAAATGTACGTTATGTTTATTTTCATCGATTACACAAATTTTTTTTTATAGAACTGAATCAGATTTAATGATCCTAAGAAATCGGGAAAGGTGCCCAAAGAAAGGAAATTAAATGAGAATTGTTATTTTTGTCGTGAATTATTGCTTTGGATTCCAAATTGATAGAATTTCGACAAAATAAATGACAATTTCGAGATTTTGCCGTTGTACATAACCAGTTTCTTTGATGACCAATGCGATTTTTGAATCCGAGCTTGTTCATTCTTAGAACACATACATTGAAAAATCCATGTTAAATGGGTCAAAATGGTACAGTGAGATAAATAGATGTTAAGGCAAGTTGGTTCTAGGATTAATTTTTTAAATGCTATTCATGAAATAGGGTGCATGCACCTTCTGCCATACGCCCAAAAGGGTTACGTGTGTAGATAAACGGGTAATTAAATAAGATGAAGGTACCCCATTAATTAGGGGGAGTGTTTTGTTAAAATTAACAAGCCGTGGCAACGCGTGATGTATGAATAAATGAGACGAAATGAGGACTAAAGTAAACGTTATATGCGTTGTAGAGTACGAAATATACGAAAATTATACTATAAAGTTGTTATGCATGCATATGTGCGTAATTAACATTTTAAAAAAATTCCTAACCAGATATAAAATTGCTTTATTAAAACAAGAAAGCTAAGAAATCGTATCTTCTTATGAAGCATGTTAGAAACCAGAAAGTTAATTTTCTAGAAAAAAATTTTCCGTAAACAGGATTCGAACCACTGAGGATGAACCTTTGGATTGATCTTCGGAAATGTTGGGATTTTCGGAGCTTTGAACCAGACACTGTAACCACTCGGCCATTTTGACGATGATAATTGACTTGGTTATAATTCAATAAAAGGCCTTGGTTGAGTTGACTACAGCATCCCAGATAATGACAAATGATATGAACGATATATTTAAATTAATCCTTAACATTGTTGACGGAGTATTTTGACATACGTTAGATGTATACGATAATAATAGTTTGTTTTTCTATAAATTAAATTAATTCTTGTCATTTTTGACGGGGGAATTCACTAGTTATATATAATAGTATCTGTCAATTTTATTCCTCCGTTACTTCGGAAGGCATGATAGGAATTTCTAGAAGAAAGAAGATTCAATCAGTGATTTAATTTTCATAATGAATTCAGAGAGAGTTCGTTCATTTAGAAGATGTAGCTGATATTATGAGCCCTCCTTGTTATCTAGGCCGTTCTAATACCGCGAGGAGGATTGGAGAAATGAATGCTATAACCAGTCGATTCAAGAATTCATTGTTTCCGAGAACGATACACGAAATTAATCGACTAGGAAAGTACAGTCATGCATGCACCCCCTGCCACACGCTGGAAGGCGACTGGAAGGGTACATACATATTAAATGTAGATGCAGCCTGTTCAACTCTATCGTAATTAATATGCGAATATGACGCTTTTTGAAATGAATTCATTAAAATAGCTTTAATTATTCAGTGGCGTAAGTGGTTCTTGGCTAAAAATTTTACTCTTATCTGATATGAAAATGTGAAATAGGAAGATTGATTCAGTAAACTTTTTTTTCTCGTTAAATAGTTTTATTAATCTTTATTAAATCCAAAATAAAAACTCTAATGGGATCGGACTGATTAAGTATAATAAAATTCCTTCTTTTTCAGTTTCATTCATGTGTATTCGTAATTAAAAACACACATACGTAAATGATACATCATGAAAGTTAATGGTAATTACGTTTCACAGACTGGACTTCGGGCAACAAATGACCTTGACCTTCTCCTAGATAGCCGTTAATAATGAAATACCATGAATTTTAGATGTGATTTCACAGAAGTGGGCTCCTGATTAGTAAAAACTTCTGCAGAAGAATCTGATGGTAACGGAAATACGAATCAAAAGAATGCTTATCAGGCTCGCCACTAGAATAAATTACTCACGTGAATCTGATGCAATTTACCATGACCTTTGGGAAAGTTGTAACGCAATTTCCTTCAATAGTCTACAGATGTAGGTTGGATGATAAAAAGAGCGTATCTTTGTAGTACAGATGACAGAGAAGTAAGTAAAAGGAATAGAGTACAGAATCTAATTGATGGGAATGAAGAAAAGAGAGAAATTCTGGTAAAAAGAAGTGTTTGTGTGATAAATGGCATGAGCATGCAGTGAGAGAAATAGGACAAGAAGATAGTTGCGAATAAGAAATATCGGCTTGCTTTCGTTGAAATAACGCAGCGTGACTGTTCTATTTTTATTTTTAATCGTCATACAGTAAGTTCAGTTTTAAACTTGGCCTTTTACAGGGAACGTCTCGTTGGATGGATTTCAACCATTTCAAGATTAGTATTTATGTAGTAATCTTATTTTATATATTCTTATTCATAAGAGATTCAGTGGATTAGCAAGAAATGAGGGTGAGGGGCCCCAAGCAGCACTCTTTGTCCGCTGTAGTGGGTCTGAAACTTGGTAAATTACCAAAATGGGATTAAAATTATAATGGCTGAAGCAATGAAGGCTAAATAAACATAAGAGTGAAATTAGTTGTTCATAAATATTCAATTCGAGATGAATTCCTCTCGTATTTTTTCCCTGTATTAGACCATTTTGCTGCCATAAGATTGTGTATTAGTTTCACAGAATGGTATACACGGAAAGTGTTATTATTCCTTATGAGACATCAAATGAACCACCACAAAAATCTCACGATTTTCAAGTAAAAAGTAATAGTAATAAAAATTATAAAATAAAGAAAAAGCTTTAACCATTACGTACCATTGACGTTTTGTTTGTTCGATATGTATTGAGTGATGGGGCAATCTCAGACGCTACAAAGTGTAACGGCCTCCCCCTGTTATGAAGTATACTTTATAATGTAAGACATATTACATTATACATCATAATTTATAATCTTCAAAGATATAATTATACTTATAGGGTACATGTTTATCTTATAAATCTACAATTATAATATATTATATAATTATATTTCTCGCCGCAAGAAATTATTTCCATAATTAGAGGAAAATCAATCTCGCCAGGCGATTGAAACTGCTCACGGGTACCCTCAGGACCACACATCGAATATCTGTTTAACGACCCCGTAGAGAAAAAACGGATTTCGTCTCCTCCGAAATGAAACAAAGTACAGAGGATTCCGTCATTCGAATCCGTCGTTTTGGAGATTGCTAATTTCGCTCGGATAACCACCTACGGGCCAATGCATATGAGAATGGAGACGGGGAATAAGTGATGGAACCACGACATAAGGGCTTCAAAGCGAAAGGTTGTGGGCGTTGTATTGCAGGCGACAGCTGGCGTACGATCGACACTGTTTTGCAGCGGGAAATGAGATTCAGAGAATAACGGCGAAGCGACAAATCCAGGTCGGTGGGACAAAAAAGTTTGGGTGCAACTAGATTCGACACGTGATGGGGGAGAGGGAGATTTACACTCTTCCGACGCATAAACGCCTTTATTTCCATTTTTATCCCCTCGTTCAAACGCTCAATTTTGTTTTTTAAGTTGTGGGAGACAGGTTTGTTTGTGCCATGGCGCGGCACTCGTGCAAAATCCATTCGGAAACTTATATCTCCGGGGAATGGCTGAGTCGCACTACTCGATGGCGGAGTGTGTCATACAATTTTTAACCGGATAAAAAACGGGTAGGAAATATAAGGGGAATGTTTGTTAAAATAAATTCCAGGGGATACTCGTATACATGTTCGTGTTTTGTCCGGATCGGAGACTGGAGACAGTAACCGCTGCAAGCATTCGTTATGGAAGGTTATTGATGTTTTTAGATTATCTTGTGGTGACATCTTGTATTGGGAAACTCATAAATGCGGCAGTCTGCCTTGGAGTTAATGATCCTCTACATGTACCTGCGAATCAGAATTCTGTAAAAATTCCCTTTGATATCGTATTCATCTGATGGATTTTTTTGTTGGAGGACGATGATCATATCTGTGTATCTGTTATATATCTGTTCTCAGCAACTTTTGATGACAGCAAAAATTCTTGGATGAATGAGTTTCGAAATACAATAGCATTGAATTAGCTTCTGTTAAGTTTTTCAATCTGAGATTCTGTTACTCTCTTATCGAATCGATGCCCAAGTGGGGGAAACGGGGAAATTAACGTGTTCTTATTCTTAATTAAACAGAAAATTATCGAACAAAAGAATTAAATCACGAGTAGTAAAATGACGGAATGTAGTCTATTATGTCCTCGAGGGTGCTGTCATAGGGTGGTTTGTATAGCATTCAACCCACAGGCCGGTTTTGGTTACAATTCCTCTTTCATTAGCTATTTAAGCTTTGGTGAGGGAATGAGGCTTTCTAAGAGATAACGAGTAAGTTATTTTGCCCCTGCTTCTCTTATTAAGCCAGAATGCTGTAAAAGGAAAATTTCCATAAAAGAGCAGAACTTCATTATTAAGAATAAACATTCTTATATCCTTCAATTATGAGTGACTACAACGCATGCCATCATCATACCTCAGTAGCTTTTACATTTTAACAGAATTATATCTACTAGACTGAGACTAGAAAATGAAGGATACATTTTTTCTATCTTGCTTCAACAGGAAATTGATAATACTCCTTTTGTAAAGATACAATTGTTGTTCTACTGAATTCAATATTAAACAAAGTGAAAAAAGAAGAACATTCTTGGATAACACTCACGTCAAAAACGGAAAGTTTAATTATTTAATCATCTGATATTCTATGTTAAATTCTCCGTGCATATTCAAGTAAAACTGCATGACTTTTAATTATTCTTACTCATTTTTAAGTGAAAATCGTATTTAATATAAAAGGGTGAGCCATAATTGTCTATAAATATGGTTTTATGGTATACATTATTGAACCAATGTCCAACGTAAACTTAACTTCTGCTGCACAAATACGTTTTCATCCGCAGTGGCGGAAATGTCTTGAAATATGTTTTCAAAACCTTGGCAGACATATAGCGCAGACTAGGAATAAAAATGTCTTTAAAAAATATTATTTTCCTTATGTATGGAAACTTATGACCCTCTGTATAAACCCAATGTGAGAATTCTCCGCAGAATACTCATCCTTCCGAACGGTTTCGGCTTAGACAGCCATAGAAGTTCCTTTGTTCGGGGAATTTTCCACGGAAATTCGGATGGAAGGAAGCTCAATTGTCTTGAGACCCCGAAAGGAGTTTCGGTAACCACATAGCCGAGGAGTGATATCACTTTTACGAACTCCACTCCTCACCTTACCCTTAAAACCGCCTTGTGACATAAATATTTTAGTTTTTCCAGCAGATGTGCCTTAGGAAGGCTGCTTAAGCTGAAACCCGTCGTGAAAAGGTTGCAAAAAATACAGTTTGTGTTTAGATTAGTAAAGGTTTCTACGAGTAGGGTAGATTCAAATTCATTACATTATTTTAGGTTTTGCATCCTCACTTTGAGGCAACCTTCGTGTTTCATAGCTTAAGGTCGCAGAGCTAGGATGTTCTAATTGAGAACTTTAATCTGAGCCTATAAAAATACCTAATCATTATATATCATCTCTGAACATCCATGTTTCGGTCCCTCCCTTCACACTCCATCAAATCACCCCATCACTCTATCCAAACACTCCATCCTTCACATCCATCATGCACTATTTTAAAGAGGAAATTTCCCTTCTACCTAAAATAAGACCAAAAATGAAAAAATCTCGTTAAAATTTTAATTTGACCATAGAGTATTCTGGATATGTAGATGTCGATATCTATCGATCCCATCCAAATTCATTTAAACGAACACTCCAATCAGTGCGAACGAATACTCAAACCTTCCAACGTTTTGCAACAAGCGACATTTTTGCATGGGGCAACTAGTTATTCCACAATACAAAGGAAAGCACTTTATGCACACCTTATTTAGTTTTATATCCAGGTTTTCGTAAATACGGCGTTTTCCTTGTGTTACGAAGAGAAGATTTGGCACGTGGAGATAAAAGGAAGTGCATCATGTGATATCTGACGGCCCTAGTTTATCGTGGTTAGGGTCTACAAATTCCACATATTTTTAATCTTCCGGGAATCAGGATAAGGAAATCGTTTCCCGAGAGTTCTCAGAATTCCCCAATCAGTATAATTAACTAATATCCATCCATCATCCATAATTAACACTTCAACATTCGGCATTCAAATAACAAAATGTCCTTAGAAGTTAGTGTACCAGAGTTCAACTACCGGAGCAGTTATCCTTACAAGTGTTGACAAAAAACGGTGATGGATGTAATATTTTTATTACCGGGAAAAATTCTAATATGGTTTGTAATACAAAAGATATAACAAGAAGTATTTCTTTTTTTTTAAGAAGACCTTAAGATATATAGGGCATTTACTCTCCGATCACGCAATTATCATCGTTATATTGTAAAATATATTCTTGATAAGGAGAAAGTAAATTACTTTTCACGAGATGGCGTGCAACTTAAGGCCGAAGGAATAACAGAAGATAAAAATATTCTTGATATAGGGGAATTTTTAAAAATATTTCATTAAAGTCCGCTATACTATCTTGATTGCCCTAAAAAGCATATCCAAGCAGGGATTGAGAGAATGCATCGCTTCACATACGCGATTTCCTTCTTTAGAAAAGCAAATCTATTCTTTGCATGCACAATCCCTGTTTTTACGATGGCAACGAACCGTAATCGTCCCTCTTTTCGCTTCAGTTCAGCAAAAAACCAATTTTCGGTTCATTTCCGGTTTCGCTCCCTCTGCCGATGTGGAACAGGTTCGAGCCCTTTCTTTTGCACCGACCATTGTAATATTACACTCTTCTGAACTGCTTTTATTACTATGCAATCTAAATTGCGCTATATTTTAGAATAAAAATTAGTAATAGTATGTTAAAGGTCATGTTTGGAAAACACTTCTACAAATAAACTAATTAAATAAAGTATTGTAAATAAAGTATTGTATCTTGTATGTATGTAAATAGTTGCAATGTAAATGTAAAGTATTGTCAATAAAGTATTGTATCTTAATTTGTATGTATTGATTTATTGTTTTGGATTTTAGCATATTTTTCGCAGATTTATTCATCAGAACTTAGAGATACTTACGAGGATGGTCTGAAAAGTTTCCGACCCTAGATTTTTCAGAAATCTTCAGAAAATTTTCAGGCATTTTCAGAAAACATGTCGAGAAATGGCGAAATGTCGGAAACTTTTCAGACCACCCATGTATATACTTTGATGTAATACTTTAAAATTATTATGCTATAACTTCCGAAATTAGATTAAAGAGAAGCCACTTTACCCATACATTGCCTTAAAGTGCAATAACAATAAAAGTGGTAAATTAAAGATAGTTTAGAGTTGGAAAGAACCAGTTTGACGCCGTGAATTTAAGAGATTAGTAGATGATCCAACCCTCTGTTTTCGTAAATAAATTTGAACTCTCAGAGGCGTGAAAAATAATCATCATACTCCCAGATATGATGATCATCCGTGCATGAAAAATAGCAACGGCCGAATCGGTGCATCAAAATCGCTCAAAACAGTCGCTCGCGTGAAGAAGACGAGGGTTAGAATATCAGCTCATTAGCAATTTGTCCTTCCCTCCGCAGCGAAAATCAATACATTCAATTCCTCGGCTGTCAATACTTCATCGCTTAATAGAGATTGCCTCCGGAAGTGTAACACAGATATCCCCGACGTTCGAAGGAATACTTTGTGTACCCGATAATTTTACGAGGGCCTATATCGATGCATGGAGTTCGATAAATTCCGTCTGTGAGCGATTTGTGCCTTTCCCAGCGCCCCCTAATCGGATCTCGAATTTAATTTCGTTCGTATCGAGAAAGGAAACCGACACAGATTTGCCTTCGGAGAATTTATTCCACGCGTCGTCCCAGATTGAAAGTTTTATTGGATTTGTTGACATTGTCGAGCATTTTAAGCTTTAATATCTCAGGCTATTCTAAATATTTCACTCGTGCATGTCAATAACGATTCGGGGAATAATTTATATCCGAAATGACAGGCGACGGAAGAGTAAATTCCATGAGATTCAGTGAGGATGAAATCGAGTAGCTGTAAAGGAGGCAGAATTCGTGAAATGATTTCCGAATAATCTGTCACTCGTGCTCCATGTAGAGGATTTCTTTACTCAGTAAAAGTTCATTCTGAGTCTAGCATTTAAATTATTTGGAAAAAATGGAAAATATGAGAAGAATGAATCTCTTTCTGAAGTATTTATTTAATAAAAAAATAAGACGTGGAAGTAGAACCTGTTACCGTTCATTTCTGAATGAAATATTATCGTTTACTTTTCTCCCAGCCCTGTTCATGGCTATGCTAACATATAGTAATATCTACTGAGATATGAATTACACTGAATAATGGGATTATTTCTATTCTCATTGAATGCAATGAAAGATTATATGCACAGGGTCATTGCACTTAAGTGGACGTATTACAATCATAGCATTCTGGCTCAATAAGGAAATCAAGGGGAATCATCCTCAGTTCTCATGTTGCCTACTGAGCCTCATTTCCTCTCCTTTGATTGTTAATGAGGATGAGATTCCGACGCGTCATCGAGCAGATCACTTTAATGACAGACACCTAACGATAAGGGTGCCGTCGTGTAGGTGTGAATGTGATGGGATGGGAATTTCGTAACGGTGTCTCTTCCAACGATTACAGTATTTTCCTTTATGTCTACGATTTTATACCGATTCGATTCTTCTATGGAGATACATGAACCTGTGTAAAGGTGTTAAAAAGTTATGGGTTTTTAGTTTTATTTGGACTCAGCCCCGCTTCAGAATTCGGGACTTTATTACTCTGTAGAAGCGACTTTGAAAAAGTTATTAGCTTTCACAACTTGATTTTCTTCATTGAGCACGGAAGCAGTCCATCTTACTTATTATCAGTGGCTATATATATAGAATACATTACACCTGCGATAACACGCACTCACAGGGAATCTCCTCTCTTTTTCTTATTTTTTCAGTAACTTCTTACCAAACAATTAAATTCGCTCTTTTCACCCTCCATCTTACTATTTATGTTTATATCATATGTTTTCATTGCAATACTGACGCGTTGGCTCTACTTATTTAATGTACTAGCCCCTTCTCAGTATGTTTTCACTTGTTGTTTGTACAACCTACCCCAATGGTGGAACTGAAATATCAGGACACTATGTTTTCATTGTGAGAGGTTGCTCATTATATATTATTATTTTATTCAGTATGCCCATAGAAGGCGAATTTTACTAAGGAATCAGAACAGATGATATTTTCAAATTTAAAGGTCTCTCCAAATTCGTTTTTAGTATATTATTTTTTAAGAGTTTTGGTTAAAAATATTTTGTTTGATTTATAATATAGTTTATATAGATATTTTCAAAGCCGGCTTACGCTCAGTTTTGCCATTAAAAATTTATAAGTTATATTTTGGAAGTTGATTGTTTTCTCTAAACTTGAGTGCCACGATGTGATGAGAATAAGCCGTGTGATGGTGGGTTCTATGGAAAGAGGAGGAGGTCTTAGTTTGTAATGTTAATTCACTTGCAATAATTAAGAAAGGCGTAAGGATGATGAGGAACGTTTTAAAAAGTAGATTAGCCGCCAAAAATTAAATTTTTGTCGATGGTGTTCATATCTAACTTTGGTTCAGGTTTTATTTTTAAGCTTAGATTACATAGGATCGATGTTTTAGGAATATCAATTCTCCATATAATTTTGAGACTTCGCATGATGCAATATATATATATATATATGCATAAATTATACCAAATTTGGTTAAACTCGTTCAGTAATTTAAATATCGAATCATCAAACAAACATATTACAACAATGCATCCATTATATACAGAGTACTGGAAGAATTAGAAATTTAACTGCAATTTGGTTTAGTTGCTTAACCATATAGATATTATTTAAGTCGACTCCAGTTAATATTAAGTTAATATTATCCAGTTAATCCTTCCACTTAATATACCAATCCATTTTTATTAACAAGATTTTCAAAGGTTTTGACCACCACCCACTAAAATAATTTGATTTTCTATATTCCGATTTCTATGAGCTCCCGTTTTATGTAGCTCAAATTATATTTATAAAACAACCTGAACCACACTTCATGAGCAGAATCTACCTCGAGGAAGTTGGTTGGAAACACTTCGGCGAAGCGTGCCAAAGAGAAGATATCTTTTAGTAGCTATAGACATTTTCTCCAATATAGTGTGAATGGATTCAGGCATCCTTTCAGACGAATTTCTCCAAAATATCGGTCAGAATTTCAATATTCACTTCCATACAAGAGGAGGCGAGAGATCGGATATTAAATTCTTGCGGTGTACGTTTGAATCATGGTTTTCCCACACCAAAATATGGCGACAAGCCATATTTCGTTTCACGCCATAAAATGGCGCGGGGATATCAAAAATTCAATTCATGAATAGTTAATTTCCAGGCCACATAAAATGAAATTTGCACAGCATTGAAAACGCCGTGCCTCCCAAGCGTTAAGGTCCTTAGTGGGTTGCTTTAAAGTATCCGCCGTCCAATGCGATTAAAATACCATCGATTAATCATACGGAGCCAAAGCTCTACGATATGTTTTCTCTTCTATTCCTATCAAGTTTAATGACTTCGCGGACGCATGAAAAATATACTTTACTCACATATATGTTGGCCTTGACCCGCAAAAGGTGATCTACGAATGGCCGTTGTAAACCACAATAATAAACATGGGAGGAAAGGAACAGATGAATGGGAAAGAAAACAGCTCCCAACGAATCATAGGAAGTTTATAAACAATCCCTTTGGTATTTCATGGAGATCTTTGAACCATAAAGATGGCCCTAAAGGTTACATTCCATTTTCCCGCACGACACCCACAATATCGTAAAGGAAAGCAAGGGCCTTGCTTCGTGGAAAACGACATCCCTTCTCTGAGGAATTGCAAGGTTTCGGTCGGGAACAATCCCGTAATTTTCCGAGGGTCTATCGGATGAGTTTAACGCATCCGTGAAACGTATTCTACGGAACAGCAAAATTATGTATTTTGCACGCTTGGAGGAGTTAATTTCATAAAAAGCCCGTGAAAGAACAGCTAGGGGATCAAATTAATTACAAAAAATAGAGTTGTGAATGAAATTCCGAGGGAATTTGGAAGGAAAATTAAATTTATATCAAGTTATCCCAGGCATGCTGATAAGGATTTCCCATGGAAGACGTTTTATTTTTAGCTGTTTCTTTTTTCCTTTCTCAGCCTATTCTCTCGCCGCTTATTTTATATTTAAGGTGGAAAAAATCGTGGCTTCCTCACAAAAAATCACTAAGTATTAAACGATTAAAGCTCCTGAATACTTAAATCGTGATTGATACTTAATCGTGATGAGCTGAAAGGATAAAAAAATTACCAATAAATAAAAATATTCCTTTGATTTGATTATTTACTGTGTACTATATGAAATCAGATATCAGAATTCTCTTAGCGGATGTTTTGGCTACTCATAACTGGGTAATATTAATTTTTCTCAGCCCCTGAGAATTATTTGTACACTTTTCTATATATATGTGCATATAAACGTATTCAAGCATTATATTCAAGACTCGAACAAAATCGGCTGATATAAATAATAACGGTATTATCTTCTCCGCCCTATCATATGTCCTGCATTAACGTATGTACCTTACACGTGTATAAATATCTATCATCTAGATATCTAATATCTAGATCATCAGTTATCCACCTAAGGTACACCTAACCCTATGGTAAAGTTGCCCGAACTACGTAAGACAGATCCATGGAAGATTTTTACGTGGCTCGCAAGCAAATAGGTATGTTGTCTAATGTATGTAATGTATGTATGTATGCTGTAATTTCTTTTAATCGTTGTCTTGCATAGGTTATGTATCTTAATAGTAATATTCTTGCATACAAATAATTCTTCACTCATTTCTTCATGAAAATGATATACATAATTTGAAAAGCCTTAAATAATTGCCCTTTTAGAACCGGCTTGTATAGCACTCTCTTATGTAGCCAGCCTCTCAAAAGCGGAGCCCTTTGCTCAATGGGTACGTGCATAGGGCTCGAATGCGCTACAAAAGTTGAATAGCGATGGAAGTACGATAATTACATTCACACGCTGCATTTGCATTTGCACCAGGTTTCATGACGTGTGTCGGTTACATTGCTTGCTGAAGTAACACAAGATGGGAAATAATCCGTAATGAATACGGGCGAGCAAATTCTAAACTCGGAGAAGTAAGGATAATAGTCGGTACGAGCGAAGGAAAAGTTCGTGGGTGATGTTACTTTGGGCTTTTTAGGCCTCAAATTAAGTATGCATAATGGTAACAGTAATCAAACATCATTACCAGGTTTTGATGGTTGTTGTGTTATACTGTTACTATAACAAGTTGCCATCAGTGGTCTCCTGCATTCTTAAGTATGCATTTAGTGCATGGATCTTTCCCGAAAATGTTGTGTTTGCGAATCAGAAATGGAACAACGAAAGGCAATACGTTTTGTCAAGAATTCCAACAATTCAGTGAGGGTTTAATTCACTCACATACTTCAAAATGCAGGAAGGTAATCTGTAGAGGGTAGAAAATTTAAGGTAAGGCTTTATTTACTTAATAAAATCAGAGGAGGTATGTCCTTTGAAGATTTTGTATAGTTCATCCTTCTTGTTCGACAGGTTGTCCTGATATTGTAAGAAAAACCAAGGAAATATATACTAGAACTAATCGCTTAGATGATGCTTTCTCTCTCGAGCGATACGTGAAAGTTATCGATTAGGTAAGTAGAGTCATCGTGTATGCATCCTTTGCCACACGCCAAAAGGCAGATTGCTGGGAACATATGTACCTGTGGATGGAGGAATTTATTTTGGAGATATTTTAATATTTAAATGTATATAGCTTAAGAGAGGATTTATGTGGGGCAGATCAAGGGGTACGCCATTCACACATTCCTAACCGCTGTTCTAGATGAGACACTCGACGTCAAGTGAAACTAGATCAAAGAGTGAATCACGGATCACGAATCAAATTGCACTTTGTGGCAAAATAGGTATTCGATTCACGGAGGAATTGGACCGCAAGGAGATAGTGGCGGAAACGATTACTACCTTTTCTTTTTCTATACTTTTATCAAACGACGGAGGATGAATGGGTGAAGAGATGATCTCAAAAGAGGAGCATGCAATTTGCAAAAGACATTCTTTGGTGGAGGAGAGCAAACGCTTATTTCCCTTTTGTCCTTAAAAATATCCAGAGCATTCTTTTTGATGAAACGGAGCGCTTTTTCACATGTCGTTCGTTTGAAAAATCGCAGTTTTGCCCTCGTAAAAAAACACACCTCAGTTTCTTGCCTAGAGGTTGGAATATATGTCCTTCTCTACCTTTTCTAGGCAATAAAAGTTGTATTTTTCAGCGACGTATTTATTCGCTCCGGCATTCATTTTTACATCACCGGTCCCGCTCAATGCAAATATTTCAAAGGAAAAAGTAACTCGGCAGGGCAATACGTCACTCGCACCTCGTCCCCTATGGGAAATGACCTCGTGGTTAGAACAGCTGTTGCTGTAATCCCATAGAAAATATATCTTTTTTGTTGAACCGAGCTGAAAACTATATTCGAATTATACGTTACAAGCCAAATAGTACCTTCAGCAGTGATCTTTCTAGGGAAAACACTGACAAATGGTACCGTGTCTTCCTTCATCTGTAATTTGTAACTTGATTCAATTGGGAAATAGTATTGTTTGAATTTTAATCCCAACTGGAGAAAGTACATTAAAAAATGACAATTCCAATATTTAAGAACAAAATTTATAATAAAATAGATTTGCTGGATATAAAAATTTTGAAATCTATGAATGTATGATGCGGAGTATCAATAATGGAACTACTATAATCTATCATACTATCTATTAATATGAGTAATATAATCGATATGATCTAGCCTAACTTGATAAAACATTACTTAATAGTTTCCATGGAACCACAATGGAAACTGCTTATTATGAGTAATCTTATTTTTTCTCCATTACCAATCAGGTCAACCAGTCGCATAGCTTGGTGTATTTCTGTAAAAATTACTTCATCTGTAGCAAAGAAACATAAATATTTCCGATTAGATTAAATTTACAATATTCTAACTTTCCAGATATCCATCGCAACGAATCCGAACTTTATTTTACAGAGGAAGGCGTTTTGTATTTTACGTTTATTATTTTTTTCATCTCATGAGGACGATCATTCGCCAGAAACCGATTAATTCTTGAATAAAACTATGGTTAGCACATCTATTAGTCAATTTCTAGGAGAATTTCAATGAAAAACTGGTTTTAACAGTGCGATAACTAGCAACTCTGCATCCCTCCTTGACAAATAATCCCGTTGCTCACGGCAATATAATTAATCGTTGCTTTCGCAAGTACCTGCGAGTTGATTTACACAACCCGGCCTTGTTTGACCTCCGCTTGTTTAGCGATTACCTGGCTCGGATTGAATGCCTCCGACTAGCAAATCTAGAGTCTATTCCCTCCTGTTCAAATGGTGAGACACAGAAAACGTCACAGACGCTGTTTACGTCACGTAACCTCCTGGTATAACTCTCCGGAGGGATCCGCCGTAACACGGCTCCTTCGTAGACACTTAATCCCCTTAAAGGATAACGACTCCATTTTAGTTTAATGGTCCGGATGCAGACGTCAGGCTTCGATCCCAACGGAAAGAGCAATCCCAAAGACCCATTTCCATCATTATAAGAAGAAGAATTTAGTTGTTCGTAACCGGGGTTTTTAAGGCTTCGTTTGGTATTTTCTCTCTCTGTTTTTGGGTTCTCCGAACGGGTCTAAATGGAGATGATTGCGTACTTTTTCCTCTAAGTAGTGCCCGATTTTAAAAGGAAGGCCTGAATTACGGAGAAATTTCACGGGTCGCAAATTTGCGAATTAAAGAGTTAATTACCGGACTCTTCGTTTAAATACCGTGCTAAGGATATCGATTAAAGCACGCTGTAGAAGGCAGTTTGATAATGGATGCGATGCCAACTTTTTCTGATCGAATGTTTTGGCCAGATGTTGATTGGAAACGGTAGCTAGCCTATAAAGAAGGCGTCGGTAAATGTGTGAGGATCGAATAAAGCTGGAGAACGTATTCTGTGTCATGTATGGGAAAATGGGGAATGTTAAAAATATGGGAAAGTTTACAAATGATACAATCGCACGTTCGGAGGGAAGTGACAAACGCGGTAAATAACAGTTAACGATCCATGCAATATTATAAACGTGTGTATGAGAAGCGATTTTTTAAAAATCGATGGAATATTCCGCGAATGTCATATGGAACAATTATTTTACACCCGGTGTTATTTTGCGGTCAGTACTCATACATCATATGTAGAAATGACCCTTCTGTTCGAATGCATACAAAAGTAAAATGTTCTCACCTTTACCCGCAACAGGCCTATGTTATGAATATTCACGATTACTGTATGGTTGCCCCACATTTTCGCACATGGTTTGGATGATTTACCGCCAGCAATGCATTTTGATTTCCGGAGAGCCTAGTAAACTGTTTCATTGTTAGCTGTATGCGCATGAATTATACTTAGTACTATATCACAGCAAAGACCTACTTTAGACTGGAAAATACTTTGATTGATATTTTCGTAATGTTTACGAGATAAAATGGCGATTCGGACGCAATGTTCACATCAATGGACATAAGTCATGAACATATTTCAAGCGTGGCCAATACATCATCCCTTGATATTGAATTCTATGTTAATTACTTAATTGATATACTTCGATAGACATGGTGAAGGACAATCCACAACGTAAGTGATTTGTGGCCTAAAATTCGCTATATTATTGAACGGTCGTGAAATATGAAACAATGTAAACCTAAGGCCATATATCTTTTAACATAACTTAACTTATGTGCCATTGTAGCTGAATTGTGGGCATGGATATGGTTATGGATGTTTTTCTCGGGAAAGAGTAGTTATGGTAGTATCAATATAGTTTCGAGTTGTGGCGTTATAAATGAACGAGGAAGATATACTTCGAAGAAATTGAAAGAAACTGATTAATTAGGCAACGGATAGAAAATATACACAAGAGGAGGGAAAACTGTATCTGATAGTAGAGTGAGCGATCAAGGTCATTTAAAGAAATTATGGATTCAATAGGTGAGATTAGACTTGAGATAATAATGAGAAAGAAGGGAGAAAGAGGGTTATCATATTGATAGAACAATAGAGCAATAGAAAATAGAGAAGAATGAGGATGAAGTGGACGAACTAGTGGATGTTAAATTTCATTATAATAATTTCATTAAAAATAGTATCATTAATGACAATGTACTCAATGAAAAACCCGTGATACTCATTTTTAAATGTAAGGGGGAAATAAATATGTTCTCTTAGTCGGGACTCGAACCCGGATCTTCCACTTGCAAGAAAATCAAAAGCGACTACTCAGCAAATGGGGGATCCGGGTTTGAGTACCGCGTATATAGGACTTTTTCTCCTTTATTTTCTTCTCATTAATGATGGTGTCAACAATCGGTTGAATGTATGACATGATTAACATATTCGATTATAAACATCAAAGATCTCAATGACTAGTGGTGATCTAACAAATGTTCTTGTTACTTTACCTCGAAGAATGGAATATTTTGATTTGTGCTTTGGCATAGGATAGAATACAGAAGTAAAGGTATCTGTCATTTATTCTTGTCTCAGTTTATCTGCGTTTATGTGGTAGCTATGAGTAATAATGAATAATGGCAGTAGTTTCGGTCATTTCTTATCGTATGCTATGAAAAGTGTGAGGCATTAGATCATTGTGCTGCACTTACATGACCTTGCTCCACTTTTAACATTCTAGTTCAGGGAGGAAAGCAAAGGCAAACTACCTCACTCTTCATCTTCTCTAAAAAGCCTCACCTTTTCTTCAGGGATTTTCATAGCTAACGAAGGATCGAGGTTCATACCTGCTGCGGGCTGAATATTCCAGAGATCGAATAAACATCCGTCAACTATAGAAAGTACTTTCGCCATTCACATTTTCGAAAGTTCAAGCTTGAAATAAACGTAAATCGACATCTATTTCGCTTCACATCCTGTGTTTGCTGTGTTTTCTTCCAGCAGAAAAATCGACGTGGCGAAACCGAAACTGGAACAGGAGAAAATGGGAATATTTTTATTGAGCAGGAGAGTGGCTGCGCTGAGTAAATCATGGAGGATTTTGTGACGACGTCCAGACAGTGCTGCGGTGTTAGCTGCCAGTCATCGCTATGTTTATGTACTTTCCCTGTCACGTTCATTTGCCCTCCCGAGAGGAAATGGGCTTCGGGGCATTGAAAAGAAGAATGATGCGCCAGCGTTTGCTCTTCTTTTTTCTGTTTACTGCGAGTGTTCATCATCATAACGAAGGGTGTGTACAACTAGTTCTCCAGAGAGGTACGAAAATGAGAAACCAAGATTACGGGGAATTTAGAGGATGATTCTGGAGAAACACATACAGTCGCGGAGTAATTAGAGGCTTGTTTACTTTCTGAGAATAAAATGCGTTTCTAAAAGCGAGAAATGCTAAAGCTGTGACTCGGTCACCTTGAATTCTGTTTTCCTCAGAATGAGCATGGCATTTACCCCCGTAAAACATGCGACTTGAAAATAATCTCTCAAAGTCATATCATTCTAAATGAGAATATTTTAGAAGTCAACCGATTCAACCAAATTTTATTCAAAGAAATATCTAATATAAATATAGAACGTAAAAGACTTCCTTGCTAAAATCGGAGTATTGCAATTTCTAATTGTCCAAGTGGCTAAATTAAAAGCGTAGTAAATACTTATTCGTAAAACAAAGATAAATGTTGAATAATGCAGTAAGATTAAGGATGTCGGAGCATGTAGTGGATCGTTTACTGTAAATACGAAAATTACAATCTCTAGACCCTCCTTAAAATCTTTGACCTATCTGAGAGCGGTTGGTAGCGGCAGAGCTTCATCTCTACATGTCATCCTGTACGTTTCCAAGCTGGGTTTCTGCAGACGGAGGCAAAACTTCAACTATTCATCATGAACTTCATTTTACGAAGGTGAACTGCGAACTAGCGTGCTTTACTGAAATCCTGTTCACATGCGCACGCTCGCTTAAAAATTTTATCCGCAAACCACGCGAAACTTAACTCAAAAAATTGTTCCAACATATCTTATCTTCACTATGTGATGTTCAAAAATCATTCTCAGATTTTATTAGCTTGTCCTCGTTTAAATACCCACGTATAAAATATTTCCATTCATGAATAAAATTCAAAAGCAAGATCGAATACGTATTGACATTATAGATGCCAATTTAGTGATTATTTCGTTCGATCTAGTGACTTATTCCATCTTTTAGCGATCTTTTTCTTTTCGCTGTTCTAGCAACATCTCGTACTTAATGGAGCGTGTTCTACTTCGCTGACCTCCTTTACCTTTTCTTAGCACATTTAACTTATTCAAAGATAATTAAGCATTACAATCAGTCGATAAAAGAGATAATATTCATTTTATGCATTTAATTTGTATAGAAGCTGTAGTGATATTCCATTAATAGAGACGGATCATGGCTATTATATTTGTATCTGCTTTTTAGCGTTAATTTTTTGATATTGGCTAATTTTAAGCCACCCTAAAAAGTTTCGCTAGACTTCTTGCGAAATTTCCAAAACTAAACTGTCATCTCTGCATTGCGTAGATTCTTGTATCCATAACACATATTTCCCAGTAATATTCAAGTGTAGGCCGGATATTCAAGTTGGTAGTAAGTTCGCCGCTTGTAAAGCGGTCCCGGGTTCGATTTCTGTAGAGGTCCATGCGACCTTGGCTGTCGAATCACTGACAATAATTCCACTAGCGCCGGATTGATTAATACCATATCTCTCCTACCGATTCCAGAAATAAACATGAGAAGAAAATATTACGGTATATCTAAAATTTCTCAAATAAATTACGGCATGCTTATTGCTAGCAAAAATAGAAATGGGAAGAAGACGAAGATACTATAAAGTATATTATACCGTGATTTACTAACAAGCGGAGGACGTGGAAAAAAATAATAAACATTGTTTAGGGAATAAATAAACAAGAGGAGAGGACAAAGGAGAAAAGAAATGTGAAAAAAAGGGAAAATGAATAAGAAAGGTTAGGAGAGAAGAAAGATAGGAGCATCGCTGAAATCAAGAGTTAAAAATAAAGGGAATAAACAGCCGAAAAGATTATTTTTGGTGGAAAATTTGCCGCTTCTTAAAGGCGGTTTTGATTAATAGATCTTTCCTCTTCCAAAAAGGAGACAGTATTTTTTGGGAAATTCCCAGAGACTAGGAATAGAAGAAAGGGTAAAAGCTTGGAGCGAGATGCCGGGGAAGGAAAACCGGGGGTTTACATCAGCGCGCACAAAGGGTTTGCGAAGGGAAATGGGTGCATAGGAGTGGAGAAAAAAGGGAAAATGGATGGAATCGGAAGTGTGGCGGGGGTGGAAAAACGGGAAGGAAGAGGGGAAGGGGGCGAATGTAATGAGGGTGGGGAGATGAACGAACGGAGGTCGATACCCGAGTTTTAAAGGAACTCGAGTAATTATAAGGAAGGAGAGAGAATGTGGGTGTCCCACCCAAAAATACGGAACCCCCTTTCGATTGACTATCAATGCTGAACTAGTGAGTATGTTTGCGAGGAATGGTTTCGTCTTGACCAAACATATTATGTGGAATAGTCCATCTGCTCGTATATCAACATGAAATTTAGGTTTATAGCGGATAGGAAAAAAAATACGTCATGCAAATCAATATTCAATCAACTGACAGTAATGCGAACAGTTTTTATTCGCTCTGCATCGCTGAAAATTCTCATCTCAATTCTACGTTGATATTACCAAAAATTTTAACTTTCAATCCAAGTCAAATATATTTCGACATTATATGAAATTTTCGAATTTTTAGTCTGCGCTCCTTTTCATTCGTTCCATTTAGGAGAAATTGAGTTTTATTGAGGGATGTTTCCAAATATATTTATTTTTACGGAATTTTTATAAAATATATTAATTTTTACTGGATTAAAAGTTGATGGGAATATAAATGGAAAATAAAATTTCATCATTTATAAAAACGATAATTGTTTTACCAACTTGAGTAAATTTTAACGTCAAAAATCAATCCACAGTCAAATGTGAGGAAGGTGCTCATTTGCGATTAATTTGAATTAAACAAAGCAAACTTATTTATTGCACCTGAGTCTCGGGATGAATTTTAATAAAAATGAAATTATTTAACCCTCCGCCGTCCCGTAATTATAAAACTCGGAGTCCTGATATTCAATTAAGTCTAAAATTCATTTCGTATATTTTATTAATTTAAATGAATTAATGTATTCAGATGATTTATGTTCCAATAGTGTGACTTTTGTAGTTCGTAAGAAATTTGATTAAATCAACGAATTAAACTATTCATAAGGACTATCACGATAACTTATTAAATAAACAGAACTCATATTTTAAAAGTATTATTTGAAAAATTGAATGGAAGGATATTTCGATTTAAATATATACTCATTATGAAAATGAACGTGGAAGAGGAAAAATTAAGTTACCGTTTTCTATCAGTTATGTTAATGTAGGAATCAACATTATGATAATACATTTCTGATGCCAACTTCAAATTTAGGAAAGTATGAAATGCTTAAATCCGCATGCATAGAAATGTTATTTCCTAGCTCACGCTGTTTACAAGAGATAAATTCAATTTTAATTATTTTTGCAATAATTCAATAATAATTATATCCTCTTAATGTATATTTCCAATAATACAACTCTTAGAAATCAGTTTCAAATTTTCATATTTAGAATATATATTCAGGGCTTTAAACGATTTTAATTGTTTACAGGAAAAGGTATGGTTCTTTCGCTCAAAATTTCTGTCCCCTCGTGTAGAGAAAGCATTCACAAAGCGATTTGTATTCGTTTGATACTGGCGTTTCATTTGATATTCACAGTTGAAATTAAAAGTGAGATTTTGGAGTTACAAAAAGCAGACGAAAAAAGTAAATTTCGGAGAATGAATAGTAGAATACGCTCATTCTATGGCTACTGTAGAAGGAGAAATCGTCCGTAATATCTCCGATTCCCAGAGCCGATCAATAACGGCTTCATTGTAGGCGGCGTTTACAACAGCTGTGACGAATTTTTAATTCAGGAGTTCGCTATTGTGAGAGATAGAAATTGAATGGCCCATTCCGTAAATATTCGATATCTACTTCAACAACGTATCGAAAACTTGAGCATCGAAGAAAAGAATCCATATTGCATAGCTATACATGAAAAAGATCGAAACTCATCACTCAAAAGTATCCTTCATATATTTAGCATTTAAAATCTTAAGTAGATAGGTGAGAGATCCAGGAATATCTTTCATTTATCTCTTTTGATGCGTCTGACAAGTACGATGATGTGTAGCTTATTTCATAATACTTTTTTAATTCTTGGGATGAAATTAGGAACGAGAATAAGGTTCAACTCAATTAGCCGTCAATGCGACAACAAATAGTGGAAGAATAAACAACAATTGCTAAGCATTTTTCCCTTCCTCACTCATCTTCCTATTCAAGGCTTAAGTAAAAGAGAGAAAAAAATTGTCTAATCTCATCTAATCTAACCGTTGACACAAACAAATACTCGTATGTGAAGGAAAAATCCGGGAAACAGCCAAACGATCTCAAAACAAGGAAAAAACAAGAAACTGTGCAGACGTCTCATGAGTGAGTAAGCAGTTTTGTTTCTTGTAAAAAGAGGGCACCATTTGTGGAACACATTTAAAGGCCTAAAATATGGGTGAAATGTAATTTGGGAATAATTTTACTTGGATGGTTTTCAACCACAAAAGTCACTTCCTCAACCAAGTAGATCAAACACCTTCCAAATGAACAAAATTACCTAAATACAACAGGAGGGCCAAAAATTGCTAATGAAGAAGAGAAATGGGGACAAAGGGTTGAGTGATGTAACAGGATGTGTGAAATTTAGTGCGTGACCACAAAGCGTGTAATTCAAAATTTTTAAAATAATATTTCTCGGATATCAAAGGCATGATTACATTATAATTTCTAAAAGGAGGGATATAATGAAACGAAAAAACAAAGAGATGCTCTAAGCGTATAAACGAAAGAAAAAATTCCTGATTAAAAATAAGCCGTGGCTCCGTTATTTATAAATGATTAGTCTAATAATAACTCTCCATTATTTATAGTCTCATAAAATTTGAATGGCTAACTATTTCTCATGTAATGGTATAATGGAGCGGGTGAGAAATTGTTGCTTTTTCAGAGTTCAGGCTTTTGATTGTGTAATGGAATATAGAATTCATAAGCTTAAAGAAAGTAACGATTTGAAGGGAAAAACGACGTTTACATACTTTTATTAGCATATATTTTTCACGCATAACTAAGATATCATCATTGCCTTTATTTTTGATTTATCATAAAAACTGAACTGTTAAATTATGCAATAAAGTTTATTAGATAAGTTGGGAAATTCGAAGAGGTAACTTTACTTTTGAGGATGAAGTAGCGAACATAAGGGTTAATAAAGTGAATGGCACCATTTACCTAATTTAATTACCTTTGTTTCATATGTAAGTGTGTAAATGTTAAAAAAATAGAAAATAGATTCAGTGTGTACATGACTTTAAAGAAGGGAATGACATGGAAGACAAAGCGAGGTTATAATTCTAGGAGGAGGAATGGCGCGTAAATCAGGAGTAAGGACTGAAATTAGTTTTGAAGACAAATTGACGAGGAGGGAATCTCATAGGAGAACTTCTTCTTGTTAGTTTTCGTTCCCATATATTTAAGAATGAGATGTATTTAATTTTTTTATGATATATACATTAGGGAGAAATGTGTCTTTCATTTACTTTTCTCTCTTCAAACTGAATAATGCCGAATAGTGTTATTCATTGAGTTATTGATGCATAGAAAATGGACGGAAAATTTGTTCTCTCTCTTTTTCTAAGTTCTTCGTTTTAATACTTTCACAGCGTCAATTATCCCTTGATGGGAAAATCACGAATTTAGGTTCGAAAGTTTAATGACTAAGCCGCAAAGATGAAACGCGATCATCCGGATATCGATAAAATTAGAAAAATGGCTATTTTGATATCTCGAATATGTATCCGGATCACGTGGAATTTTGGAAAAATCGACTCCCGTTTTTTCATTTCTTTTAAATTCGCCGTTCAAAGGGAATCCGAAAATTTCCTCGGGACTTCATCGACTTAAAAATCCCTATACATCACCAGTTGTCCATGGTTCTGCCATATATTTTCAAAATAACTCTTCTCCGTACATCAAAGGCATAAAGCCATTTAATTACTTAGGCTTGGATTTCAATTTTCCTCCTTTCAGGCTTTGCGTTCCAGATCAATTCAGATCGCAGATGTGAAAGTATGAGAGGCTTTAAGGCTGTTAATGAATTAGAGGTTTTATTGCTCCTAAAGCTGTTTTTCGTGGAAGATCCGTATCTGCCCGCGATGACCACTTTTGGAAACAACGGAAAGCCGAATGGATTACCGGCCTTCCAGGAAACACCCAATGCGCTGACGCAATTTAGTAGAGAATTTTTTTCGAGGATATTTTGGGCCTTGAAGATGATAGCTATTGAAATGTGCATTGAGTTTTCCTAGAATGAATTATCGAGTGCCAGGCTTCATTAAAAGTTAGGCTTTGTTAGCATTCCCTAGGCCCTGGGGTTTTTCACAATGGACAGGTAGGGATCTTCTGCAAAAACAGCTTTGAGAGTGCATTAAACCTTTAATATAAGAAGCTTATTCAATAATTTAAAAGCCCCTAAAATTATAGTAGGGAAACAGAGAAGGTGAGGTGAATTTCAACTTACACAAAGAAGTCTTTGAACTTAATATCTTGCTGTTATGGATAAATATGAAACTTCAATTGTCTTTATCGTTCCTGCATCTTTGATAAACGGCTTTCATTTGTATTTTGGCTTTGCATAGAGAAAATATTACCCTTTATTTACATATGTTCCAGCTTTTTTTTATGGCTGTGATAATATCAAAGCTACTGATGTGTGACTGACGTTGGGTTAAAGTTATTCATATTGGTAATTCTTTCATTGAATACTATGAAAATATCATTCATATGGTTTTCGTACCTGACATACTTATTTTATTTACGTGATGACCTTTTTTCTCCCTGAATCAATAGGCCGTGCAACCACCTCATTCTTCACTTTCTCTAGAAAGCCTAATTCCTTCTCCATGGCTTTCGATAGCTTATGGTGGAGTGGTACAGTTCAAACCAACTTCCGGGATGAACGCTTAATTGCTTTGATATAACTAAATTATATTTATAAAGCATAACAAACCCTACTTTCACAGCTTGAAAGATCAAAGATTAACAGCTGCAGTCAAAGTCTATTTACCTTAGTTGTAGCTTATGAGAGTTACTAAGCAAACTATGTAGCTGTAAAGGTTCGATCAGAAGTCCTTAAATCTACTACCTTTACCCTTGAATTGTAGACGTAAAGAAAGACCAGCGAAGTATTTCGACGCAATTCCTCGTCTTCTTGCCTTAGAGAGCATTTGATTCAAACTGGTAAGCAGTTCGCGAGTCCAACGGCATTAAAGATTCCTGGAATTCCTTTTCCACCACGACACACAACAGCGGAATGCCTTGAAAAAAAAAGAAAAAACACACGAAGGCCTCGAGAAAAAGGGAAGTTAAGTCAAGCAAACGGTCTTCGTATCTCAACCTCCTATTATTCTACACCACCATCCCTTTCAACTGCTGCGGGTGAATGTTCTTATCAGATTAATGCGAATCTTCCCGGAAAGTTATGAAGGAGGGGACACGCGCAGAAATTTAAGGAGATTCAGGGGACTAACAGAAATCAAGAGGGCGTTGTGGAGGACGGCAATGTTCACCATGGCGTACAAATTAGACGTGACTTAGCATTTCTATTGCGAGCAAAAATGAATCTAGGGATGTTTCGATATTAGAATATCGTAATTTTGACGTATAAAGCTATACGTCACTTCTGCCGAGAACAAGGGAATAGCTTCTTGTCTCCATTTACGAAAGAAAGTAATTATTGTTCGTTGATTAGGCATGATTGCAGCTAGTATTATGGAACAAAAGAGAGTGAAGTAGATTTCTTTTTTCTGCAATTGACTAGTTACAGTTACGTTTCCGAGAAAAATTAGGTGATTAAATAAAAAGAGGGACTGCATTCCTGGAGATTGAAAAAAAGTTTACTATTTGATAATATTACTCGGCCATTAACATTCTTCTGTAAAAGACACGTATGATTTTTTTAAATAATAATAATTATAATAATTTATTTCACTTGTGTTAATTAAAATTTTTAATTAAAATTAATTTATATCCTATTGAGAAACTATGTATTTTTAGGTTATTAAATATTTATTATAAATGATATCCCCATAGTTAGTGATTAGGACAGGTGGCGACATCAATTTCCACTATAACAATACAAACAATACTACAAATTTCAATTATAATTTGACTAGTGGGTTACCCCGTCAAACATGACGGAGGTTAATTTAATTTATAAAAAAATGTACTTTTATCGCATACATCTAGCGTAAATCAAAATACTCCGACAAAAATATCAAGGATTAATTGAAGTGTATCTGTCATAACATCTGTCATTATGCAGTGGTCTACTTAACCAACCTTTTTCTGACTATGTTATAACTAATCCAAATGGCCGAGTGGTTAGCGTGTCTGGTTCTGAATTCCAAAACTTCCAAATTTCCAAACTTCCAATCCAAAGTCTAATCCGAAAGTTTATCCTCAGTGGTTCAAATCCTGCTTAGGGAAAATTTTTTTTCGAAAAATTAAGTTTCAGTTTCAGCTAAAAATTTTTCATAGCTTGCTTGTTTTAATATAGCAATTCTTTAATTGGTTTCGCAATTGTTTATTTTAATGTCGCGCAAATGCATAGACGCATTCATAATAGCTTTATATTTTTCGCATATTTCGTACTCTACAATGCATATAACGTTTACTTTAGTTCTCATTTCGTCTCAATTATTCACGCACCACGCGTTGGCACGGCTTGTTTATTTCAATAATGCAATCCCCCTCCCCTACGTATTAAATTAATTAATGGGTTACTTTTGTTTTATTTAAGTATCCGTATATTTATATACGTAACCCTTTGGGGTGTATGGCAGGAAGTGCGCGCACTTCATTTCATCAATAGACTTTAAAAAATTAATTCTAGAACCAACTTAAATGTTGCTTAATGGTCAAAACTTAATAAAATTAACTAATTAAATGTTAAATTATTACAGGTTTTCATGACCTTAAAATTTATACATATTTATTGGTATAGGTCCGAATAAAATCTATTTTAAATTCTTGTTTCATTAGTTTTAAATCGACAGTTCTTAAATTTCTTAAAAATTAAAATCTCCATATCTTTGAACCATTTGTTCTCAACCAAATTTCTCAAGAAGACATAGCATTCGTGATTAATTTAAAGAACTTTTATTTATGAAAAAAAATTGGAACCAAAATGTGTACTGGGTGTACCATTGTATAGGTATTAATATTGTATTAAAATTTCCTTTCACTTAATTCAAACTATTATAGTACACAGTGTGTGGCGCTGTTCATTGATAAAATTTACTCATAGGCGACGACTGGTTTTGTTATACAGTAAGGCATATCTCTCCAGTAACTAAATACGAATACGCAAACACTAAAACATTGTAGAAAACTATCCTTCATATTCTGTTTCAGTATCCGTCTCTATAAACCTCGTTCGTATTGATAGATATCGATATCTATTCATTCAGTGACAAAAATCTTTGGGCTAAATCAAATATCAACTGATTTTGTCCCAAAGGTGGATTTTTAATCTGTTGATCTATTTGTAGCAGGAAGCGGGAAACTTTCTCTTTAAAATGGTGTGTAATTTATATGTTTTGATGGAGGGTGAAGGGAGAAAAGCACTGGTCACAGAAAACGGATGTTTAGAAATATTATATACTAGTTGCCCCGTGCGAAATTTTCGCAGACGACACTGATACTCAATTTCCCACCCAAATACACTTCAACAAACACTAATCTTTACAAACAAATACACAAAAACTAAAACATATGATAACACATGATAAAACCGTGACGCAAACTTTCATATTCGGCAATGTTCATGTTTCTTTGGCTGTCGTTCTGCCCCGCAAGATGCAATGTGGCTTGCTTATTCAACTGTTATGGTTGCGTACGACGTCGAAGTTTTCGTTGATGGAGACTGTAATGTTAATTGCGAATCATTTTATGCCCGAGAATAGATGCATTATCCGATTTAAAAATTTGTTTACACTCGTCACTAAGTAAACAAATTGAATCTGTATATAGCAACCCATTGCCCGCATTTTTTGAATGTCTCTCACACAAATATTGTAGTCAATCATGGTATTTTAACCCATTCACAAAACTTAGATTTTAAAATACTACTCTTACGTCTACTACTACACATACTATTAAATTGGTTGAGCATATTTTTGTATTACGGGCATAGCGAAAGGGAATGGAGGCTTGGGCTTTCGTTACGCTTGTATTCCATAGAGGTGAGTTTTCTTGAATCGCAGGTATGATATCCTATTCTTCACTCCAAGGTATGAATAAATATAGAATATCTATTCTGTGAGTAAAATATAAACACTAAAAATCATTTGATAGGGTATATAGAAAATTTTCAACAGACGAAAGTTTCACCAAAATAAATTTGAATACTCGGAAAACGACCTAATTATTTTGATCGCATGACTCGTAATTAAAATCTCTAATTATTCTATGAATACTCGAAAATCTAATTGTAATATGGTCGATCTTAAATTAAAACTACCGGGAAGTAATATGATGCAAAATTGTTCAAACATACCACATGATAAAACCGTGACGCAAACTTTCATATTCGGCAATGTTCATGTTTATTTGGCTGTCGTTCTGCTCCCGTAAGATGCAACGTGGCTTGCTTATTAAACTGCTGTGGATGTGTACGACGTCGAAGTCTTCGTTCATGGAGACTATAATATTAATTACTAACACCGCTTCAATCAATTTATGACCGAGAATGTTATCTGATTTTAAAACTTGTTTACACTCGTCACTAAGTAAACAAGTTCAATCTGTATATAGCAACCCGGGCCTTTTTTCGTCCAGTAAAAAATGAGATGATTAAAATATTATTTCAATTTGTTTAACAAATGGTGCATTTTTGATTTGTCTGACTATTTTTCGCAGGAACCTGACAACTTTTGCCATGAAACGGTCATTCATTTATATATATTGATGGAGTAATAAGGGAGAAAAGTCCCGATCACCAAAAAAGCATGTTTTAAAATAATATATATATAGATAGATGGATCATAATAACAATACCTTCCTACTTTAGCTGAGGTACGCTTGGAGGGGCTTCCATTCAAATTAGATGCAATTTAAAACATATGTTGCAACGTCATCTGATAATTGGTAGTCGTTAACAAAGATCCACTAATGCATAGTAGAAAGCGACGGTGGCAGAGCTTGTGGGTAAATGGTTGGAAAAGGCCCCTTTAGGATTCCGCGATCGGTTCATTATGTTGAAAGTGGCCTATGGGTTCGAATGGAGTCATTCATCCCCAGTTTGCGTTATTGTCGAGAGTGAGCCAAATGTTTTCGGGGAAGAGCGGAGGAACCGCAACGGACCTAGCGCCGCGTTTGTCGGTATCGAAGTGCAGATAACCAACATGGGTTATGATAGGTTCCCATTGGATGGAAAGCGCCACTGATCTGGAATTGACGATAATGCCACTTCCGCGAGACTGATTTCACCTATCAGAGTCACGGATCCAAGCGAAAGATATGAGCTGTGGTTAAAACGTGCACATGCACGAATTATGATGCCGACTGCGGTGGATGCAGAGTTAGCGGAATGCTCTCCGAAAATGCTGCGAATGTCGAGGTGCTAGAGTGCGGGAGGTTTATTTATCAACTTTGAGTTCAGAGGGACTCTTTGAGAGATCAGAGAAAGGCTAGAGCTGAAATGGAGTTTTGGATTGACTCTTGACTCACGTCGGAGTTAAACGTGGCGGAGGAAACTTCTGAATGATTAGTTTCCGGAAAGAGAACGATAGGGAAGCATTGGAAGGAATTAGGATTGTTTGCTCTAAAACTGTAGTTGGGCTCTACGCCAAGTGGCTGTCTATTACATACCTAAATACCTACTAATAATACCTTACTATGCATACATAAATCCATACAAGGATGTGAAGTTATGAACTTGATTCTGGATTTTCTACGTTTAGGACAGGTCCTCAGGATATCGTAGGGATCACGGGTTGTTTCAGTAAAAAACCATTCGTAATTATATTACCTGTAAACAGTACATAAAAGATTGAACAATTTCCTTGAGTTAAGGAGAGATCCAGGTAAGTCATTGCATTCTGAAACATCTATGAAAAGAAAAGAATATTATTCGATATCTATTGTTTGCTTACTATGCTTAATTTTGTATCTGTAGTAGATTTTATCCAAGGGTTCAAGCTTCTCATGTTTTGTTTTAAAGCCTCCCACGCTCGGTATGACAGGGTTTTTAATACTTAATGTATTTAATAATAGTTCTTAATACTGTACTTAATAATAGATCTTAATGTGATGTGATTAATAATAATAGCTTAATATAATAATAGCAATGTAAACTCTATCATTCCGAATAAATGCGCATATTTCACGAATTTGATTTAAAATCAGCCATTTTGTTCACATGAATATTCGCGTTTCCTAGAAAATGGAATGGTTTTAAAAATCACATACTCCTTGGACTCAGATGACTTAAAAGAAGACGTCTAATATCTTTCGGAGTGCTTTGCTTGGTAATATTAACTCTCATGAATTTATATGAATTTTTCATAATGCGAAAATAATGACTTATTTGATACGGTGTAATTTATAAATTGATTTGATATTTGCCTTTAAGCTCGAGATTGTGTGAAGAGGAAGCGTGATACTGATCATCATGCCTAATGATCGACTTTTTAACGTTAAATCCTTTATTCTCTCTAACTAACTACCTTTTTCCCAGAAAATAAGCTCTAACATGAGTTTTCAGGATGTAGTAAGCCCTACTCCAAATATAATCCCTGAATATAATCCTTAGTTGAGATTGTCTGCCAGGACGGATTTTGTACGTCCGTTGAAACAAGCGATGGAAGTATTGAATCATAAAGTAGTGAATGCATACAGATATAAAAATAAGACGATTGACTTTTAAGCCTCAAATAAATCACAAGCAAAAAAGCAAAAGAATACCTGTCCCTGTAATAGCGTATAAAAAAACATGACGATTTTCATGTGTTTAATACTATTCATGACCTCAGTGCCAGTAAGAAAAAATTAAACCTCCTGAATTCAGGCGTCATTAAGAACAAAAATTAATACAAGACCCGGTATCATTTACCGTGAAACATTGCGGTAGGCATTTAATCAATCAAATATCTAATCTTGCCGTCATTAAGTTGAAGTTATGGTAAAATGAGGCAATTCAAATAAAATTAAAAGGAAGGATTTCAAAACATTGCTTTTGATTGAGTGTGAGAAGTGGTGACAGAGCTTTCTGGTGACATTTTCATATTGACTCCAAGAAAGTTATCACGGGCTTTTTAATACAAGGAGGAGATTGGAGGAAGTTACTCGCTATTCATTTCACTCTAACGCAGCATGGTTTTAATGTATTCCCAGAAATTCATATCGGAAAGAGATACGGGTAATATCCCAAAATTATTCGGAGTTAAACTCTTGCAAGATACGTCAGTCTTTTTCTGAGAATGCCCTTGGGAAAAAGGCATGGATGCATTAATGGATATTGAGTGTACACGTGGCTATCTGTGTCTTTTCCTCCGTCCATTCCAAGAAAAAGGCAAAGGATTATTGAAACGTACTCTTCTACTTAAGTTCCAGATACAATGATAAACCTCTTCATAATTAAGAGGCTTTTCTGAGATTTTCCTCGATTTGGATTATTCATTGGAAGGGAAATGTATTAGTGATATGACGTAACGAAATTTGTAAAAATTAGGAATTCTTTGCAGGAATATTTTCAAATACATGTTAGTGAAAATGTCCATAACATATGTATTACAAATCTTATAGATGAAATTGATATGATTAAGCTTGACATCGTGGAATTTTAGAGCACGACTATTAGCAAATTTCTGTGTAAGTCACAGTGTCTTTTTTTTCTTTCTTAGGATGTCATTATTAAGTGATAACCCCCTAATGCTCATGGTAATTCAGTTCCCAATAGAGGATCAATAAGCGATTGGTAGCTTCTCATGAGTCGGAGTAATTACTTACTGCGGAGAATTTGATTTAAAAGAAGATCTAGTTCAAGGGCGAATTTCAGTCTGAAAGGATAATCCCTTTCACAAGAAAGAGGTCACCATATTTCTTTCTTAAAATGAAATAGGCCTTGGAATTGGAGTAATGATTAATGCAGTACTTTATTGTAACATTAACAATCTTTAGAAGCAAGTCAGCACGCGTGATTTAAATATTTTATTTGTGTCTGGGCCGTTTAATTTTTATGCATTTTTTGATAAGGTTTTATGGTTTCTCAACTTTTAAGCAACTTTAAGGAACTAAAATTTCTTAGAAAGAACTCGCTCTTTCCTTCTTACAGTAGCAGTACTGTGAAAAATGCTTCAACAGCTGAGGTCATTTCGCACGTGGACTCCCACCGGGTTTCTCCTTTTTGCTTTCTAGATTTTTAATTGTCATTCATGGTGATGAAGAATCACAGCCTTTGGAAGTAATAACATTTCTTTCTCAATTTACGGATACACTTTCATTTTATCGATCTCTTTGCTTTGAATCTTTAAATACCGACAGAGATAATATTGAAATCGATGAACTATCACATATACTTAAGCTGAGTGGAGAAGCACTTTTGATAATTTCTATCTTTAATCTTCAAGAGGATTTGTGTCATTTGGAAAATATGTGAATTTCATTAATCTAAAACTTTCATTAATCTAAAACTTTCATTAAACTAAAAAGGGTAAAATAATCTATTGTGAATCGAAAAGACGATATCACTCACTAATCATGAAATGAAAAATTAGGTTTTTGGAGGATATTCAATTCGCTGTTTACAATACTTCAGAGTTCTATATCATCGCTCTTTTGGTGTTTGACAATTTTTTAGAACGATTTTCATGCATTTCGTCAAGTTTCGTAAATAACAATGGTTATTTGTGCAGAGTTACGTAGGAGACATGGTAGGTCACCGAACTTGTAAACTTAAATTGTGGATTTAAGCGTCGGATGTGTACTTCCTTCGGTGAAGAAAGGACTCGAGAAGATAACCCAACTCGGACAGAGATTCACCTCGTCTTTTATTCATGATGTTTGTGCTAACCGAAAAAAGGAACGGAAAGTAAAACAGCTCTCCGTTACATCAGGGGTTCAGAAAATTGAGTTTTATTCCGTTTTACTCCTCCATCCTTTCGGGTTTTCGATTCGTTTCTCCTTCAATATCTTGCCGTCATCCTCTATTCTGTTCCTGATAATGTTAAAGGGTGCCCGGGTTTTTATCGGCTATGGTCAGAAATGCAATTGAATCAAACTTCCGGCGTTTATATGGGCGAAAATATTAAAACCGATGAGAATACCGCGGTAGAATGACCTCGATCAAAATTCTCAAAGTTATCTATTTTATCGATAAAAAATTTACATGGTGATGGGAAAATAAATTTTATTCTAATATGTGATCCTATGTATAATATGATCCTGTTGCTTCAATGCATATGTAAAGCTGCGTGGTTTCAAAATTTTATCATATGCATTTGGTTTACACGGCTAGAGATGATTAAGCGATAAACTCAATAAGGTCAAGCTTTACTTTGTGGAATTTCGTTTTTAAAATGAATGTTTTTTATTATTCACAAGTCAAATAATAGATATTTATTTTATCTGTTAACGATAAAAATAATCTTCACAATTAAGTGAATTTGAAAGGTGCTTTAAAATTTTTATTTCGAGATTATTGCTTTGATTTCTATTGAAATTGTTTTATATTTGTAATTGTTTTGTATTGTTTGCAACCATAGATAAAGGACCATAGCGTAACAATTTCTTGAGCACTCATCGTGTCTTTACATGATTGAAAATGATCCGATAATCGTTTCGTAGTAAATAATTCTAGGGCAAAGATGACTTTGTGTTCAATTGAATTGTGAAGTGATACTATTAACAATTTTGGTTTCCCTAAAATGTAAACTGCACAGCCTCTTTCTTGGTATTTGAGAAAAGATCAAATGTAGTATCGAAGAGAAATAAGAGTGAAAAAATCAGAAATAGCAAGGCACTCTAAGTTGCAGATTTTGATTTATTTTTCAGCCCATAAAGCAAAAATATATTTTTCATCTCAACAATACGAGTTGGTAGTTTCATTATTCATTCATTCATTATTATAAGCTACTAATTGCTTATCTTAAATGAAATAAAGGAACCTGTATTTATTAATATTTTATCTTTCGGGTTTAATTCAAGTAGCACGCTCATAAGTGCAAAATTCAGTTTCTATTCCTTCCTTAGTGATCTTTTAAAGAGGTTCAACTTTCAAAGAGGACTTGGTTGAATGATTTCCTTTATGAGGATCGTGATTTTGGTGCGTGCTGCTAAGTAAGCCCTCTCTCGCTTGGCTTCCAACTCATCCCAACAAACAGAGCTCTCGGATAGCCATGTGGACAGCGCGTTCGACTTCACGATGGTGAAAGCGGTTCCGGGTTCAATTACCATATGTGAGCCCATGCGCGAAATGACCTCAGCTGTCGAAGCACTTTAAAAAATACTAATACATCCAACAAACGAACTGAGATGGTATTGCAAGATGGCTTGGTCGGTTAAATGACCTGAAATCTACATAATTAGGAGGTCTCGTTAAACTTTTTCATCTCCGTTTATTCTTTGATATTTTTTATGAAGCGTAATCTATTACCTGTTGCTGCACTGAGCGTTGATCTGTCGCGTCGGAGTATTTTATGGGAATATTTGCTGAAGAAAGAAAAGCAAGCTAAGTTTACTTTTCCAAATCTTACGAAGAATGTATTTAGATAATTTAGTTAGAGTGAGGAGGCCCACAAAGGAGAGATACACGTTAAAAAAATTTCCTTTCCCGTTAATGACTAGCTGAAATTTAAGCAGTTCAATCCACAAATCTAAATAGATCATTAGATCTGCTCTCTTTGTACGGAATTTTCCCGGGGCTAATCACTCTTCGCTTAATCCTTATCTATCCATCCCCTTCGACTCATTCCATTGAGCGGGAGGTGATTATGCGAGAGAAATGAGCTCTGCCGTCCCATTGAACTGCCAACTAAACCCGCTTTTCGGTGGAGCCGTCACGAGTGAGGGTTCGTTACCATACCGCAGTGGCAAAACCCCTCGGGGGACTTCAAATCACAAACAACGTGTCAAAGAAACTGTCGCTGTGGTACGTTCTCTCATCCCGCACAGCGGGGGAAAGGCGATTTCACCGCAAACATTGCGCGGGTCAATGAGGTTCGTCCCGAGAATAGTCTACTTTTTGTCACAGTATCGCCTTTTTTCGGCGGTTGCAAAAAGGCCGAACGTAATCGCATGAGATGACATCTCGGAGATTGCCTTCTACTTTTCAATGGGAATATTTTCGATCTGAGCAATGATTACGTATCTCGATCGAGAGTTACGGATTCTCCGTTGCGGTGGAACTCTGGCAGATATCCTGTGGTTTAAAATGTCGTGTCAGGTTTTCTTTCTTTTGCGGTGGAGTTCATGAACGATACTCTGTCATTGAGTCAACCAGTCCTTTCCCGCTTACAGCGCGTGTGCGATGGCGATTCTGAGCGACGGATTGGGGAAGAGTGGCCCGTTTGGTCATTATCTGCAGCCCATGAATAAATTTAGAATTAAATCTACAGTTCGATGTGAATATGACTAAAGCTATTTTGTTCTAATATATAATCGTTTTTTTTATAGACTGTCCTCGACATCGCCCTTCAATGCCTGGAAAATTCACGGTTCTTCGTTGCTGAGTAAATTAGACTTCAAGAGATTCTCTGGACACATCAGCATAAAAGTGGCGAGTTTTACTTTCCTTGCTGTTTTTCGGTCATTACGGGAATATTACAAAATGCCTATGTGGCCAGCCGAATAAGTTTCCTCTCTCTTGCTCACAAACGACATTTCAGGTCTAATAGGATAAACGATTACGCATTAAATAAATATAATTTCTAATATCATTGTAAAATGAGAAAGACAGTGAGATTACTTGGCATTAAATTTGAATTCCTTAGTCGTTGCTCTTTTCTTTCATAGTGGCGACTTTTCAATATAAAGCAGTTTTCCCTTTGGATTATTAATTCTAAACATTTAGTACAATATCATTGTGGACTTCGTGTCTAGAGGATTATTTCCCAATTAACTAAAGTGCGAAATAATTTGAATAAGCTTCAAATAGCTCTCACTGCCCTCCCTGAGACCGTGGGAAGTTGTGATACAGGTATTACGTAATAAATCATTTCCATGAATTGGTATAATCTATAATCTCAGCCGCACAGCAATGCATTCATCACATCAAATTGAGACCGATGTTATAGACTGCATTTAATCCTTGTGCGAAAGGTAGGCGTTATAACGTGGGATGTGTTTTTCCTATTACTCCTACCGATGGACTGCATTTGCAGCTTTTAATTTACCTTCGAAAATTGTTTTATGCATAAGTGAAGCTGTAAATCAAGCACGTGTACGAGACAAAAGTTGAAATTGAATCGCGGAAACGGAGTAATTAAGGATAATAAGGACTGTTAATGTGACGCCCTTTTCTCAAAAGATAAAAATTTAATCCGGCAGTAAAGCTTACTTTGGTAAACTGCTGAAAATAATTATCTCACACTGAATACTTAGTTTGTTAAAGATAAAAATGAAATTCGCAATCACACATTGCTCTTGGAGTTCCAATCTTCAAGCTCGTAAATAATTAGAGAATTAGAAGAGAGTAAATGATTACTGTTGCTAATTGTAATAGTAGTATTATCTACTTTGACGAATCTTACTTAATCACCTTAAGCCAAGAAATTCCTTCACCACCATTCATGAATGTATTTTTTTCTGTGTGTACATACAATGTAAAAAATACAAAAATACACTGTACATATTCATACATACTCTATTTGAAAGGTTAGCTCAATTTTGATTCAGGTACATTTAAAATTTGGACCTAATCTTCTGTCTTAAGAGGAATCAATGATTTCTATGAAAAAATTCAAAATGGCCAGTGATTCTTTAACGAAAAATGATCATTTTTATATGGAAATTCTGGGATTAAAGGATAATTGCAGGAAATCTTAAGGGAGTCTGCAAAAAACTGCGACCTTCTTTGACATTCTGACTAAAAGGAAGAGGGTGTTAATGGGCCACGATTTTTCCGTTCTCGACAATTTGGTGAAATTCTTTACCTTCTTCAAGGAAAATTTGATTTTTTTTGCTTCGAATTAAAGTGGTCGAGGAACTGCGCAATCAGAATGCTATTCTATCTTAGGCTTTTACGTATACCTCACGGAGCGTCACAGAGGAACTATTCTCAAACCGTTCGTGGTTGGAAATATTTCGGCTTCTCTGTTTTCTTTTCAGTTCCTCCTTTCCATTTCCGTGAATGCGTGTTAGGGAATTCGAATATCAAGTGTCCCTCGTCGTTGACTTTGGTGGCAACAAATATTTCTTTCCCTCTTGCATTCCGAATAAGTAAAGCATGCCCGTTTCATTCGCGCAAAAAAAACCAGAGGGTGCGACTTTTTCAGGGAATAAAATGTGAGCACATCAAGATCAGATAGAGTCTAAAAGTAAATAGAAAGGGTATAATAATGTGCCACTGCCAACAGAAAACTCGTCATTTCAAACTCATAATAACTAGTTTTTAATAACACTTGGAGATAATAAAAATAACTTTAAATGTCATAAATGGATGAACACTAATCATGGAACTGAATCAGCTTGAAAGGTAAACACTACGTAACTTTCTAACTTTAAGCGGTTTCCTTTAAGATGGTTGATGTAGAACTCACCATGATATATGGTCACCTCACTTGGTGAGGATTGACCATATTAATATTATGAAATAGAATAATTATGACTGCGAAATCAAGATTGGTGTAAATCTTTTTTGTATTTCATTGAAAAGATGAAATATGACAAAACAACAGTAACGACCATCTAAGTCTAATTCTATGATTAAATAGAAACTTTATTGATATCCACATTTCTTCGAAGGAATGCTTAAACAGTCCAAATGTATACATATCGTATGTATGAAAATAAATCCTTTGTTTCTGTTAACTAGGACCACGTTTGCCAAACGGCATGAATGAAGACACACGGAGTTAGTGCATCGGTTCCAGCACCTACAGTTGACTACAATCAGAAAAAAGCTGGCCAAAAATGTTTTTTGTAGTAAAGTCGATGATTAGCACAGTAATTTACAAGAGACAGTGTTATAGGACACTGTGAATCATTGAACGATATATCTGTATTATATAAAATTAATTATGAAATTGATGATAGTAAATAAATGGACTATTCTAAGGTGCCAAAGATTTTATCCTTTTTATTCTTCATCTCCGCATATTTCCGAGGTAGAATTATCTTGATAGAACTAAAATTATTGTGGAATTAACCTTTTGAACAAGAGTATAACATGGTAATGGTTTTTCTTTTGATAAAATTTAGGCTAATAATGTTTGATATGCGTAAAAGGTAGTGCGGCTGAATTTGGGGTACTCGTGGAGCTCAAACGGTCTCCGCCGCGCTGCCGAAATGTTCACATCTTTCCCAGGGTAGCAGGTGAATCGAAACAATTCCTTCAGATTTAGAAACATTAAATAACACAGTAGTGTAAGAGACTCGATAGTTATTCTATTTTATCGACCGTTTTCTTACTTTTGCTCAAAGTTTGGCCGGGAAAGGTATCCTCCGTTCCGGTATGTAAATATATAGAGAATAAGCTATAAACGAGAAAGCGACGACGAATCCACGGGTAAATAGTCATATTAGAATAATTCGTCTTCTTTTTTTTCAGTTACATTCAACAGCTTCTGTATGGCAGATGTTTTTCCAAAAATCGGCCATCAACATTTCCAGGAAAACCTTTCAAAGTGTGACAAAAAATGTTATTTCAGTTATCGATATATGTATGTTGATATCTTAGTATTTTTTGAAACTTCTGCGCAAATTTTCAAGCTCCGCACTAAGAAACTATCTTGGCCTCTTCGTCAGTTTTTCACGATTCTAGTACACTTTGAACAGTCTATTAGAGGCTAAAATTTACCAACCCCACTTCCTTTTTCAAATAATCAATATACTAAAGAATAAATGAGGGCCATCAGCAGTAATTTAACCCGGGACCGCTTTCTCCAGAGGCTTTACCTACTTAGATATCCGGGAGCATGTTACATGCATGTACATGAGTATATATTGAAAGTTCATAGGGGTTTTTGTAACGTTACACATTATTGTTTGTGAATTATAGCCAAATCAGAATATAGAATTTTACAGATGCAATTTCTAAGTATTCAGAATTTCTCTTGGGAACTTGTAAATCGCATTTTGATTTCCATAATTGTATACGCCTTGTGCCCTAAATCCAATAGAATCATTGGTCATAATTATTAAATGGCGTACACTGGAGATTTTAACGTCACAAAAAGATTGAAACTGAGCAAAATCAACTCTTTACTAGAGCAATCTTTTGTGAGAACCTTTTCCATCAAACTATTATACAGGAAACCTCGTTATATGTCAAACTTAAATAAAAACCCTGTGGATTGATTTAATCTTTTATTGGGTGAACCGTTTGGAGGCCATCATTAAAATTAGTCATTGACATCTTTAATTCAAAGGTGTACGAATTGGTGAAGCTGCCAATGCATTTTTACATTTACATTTTTTACATTTACATAAGGACCCTGCTAACCGCCACTGGCGCATGGCATTTTTCTTATCTTCAGCTACATGAGGGTGATTAAGATTAGATACGCTCTTAAATAATTCCGGAACACACTCATTCTACACATAATTATTCCTCTTTTCGAGGAATTTCCAAAGCGAGAGTGGAAAGAACCGTTTAAGCCCCAAAAGTAATTGGAGGAAATAACGGAGTGGAAGGTGCTCGAATGGAAAACATTCGGGCGCCCCGAGTTTCCAACCTTTTTAATGGGTATTTTTCAGCACGAGAGCCCGCGCCTTGATTCCCAGCATCAATAAAATGCGCTTAGGAGTCGACTTCAGCCCATTTGACGGCATTATTCCTTCCCTCCGACGGAATAGATTTTCTTTCCGTTTTACTCTCATGAGAAGGAGTGAAAGGGCTGAACATTCTTCACTCTCGTTGCAGCCCTCCCTCGCAGGGGTCAGAGGCCACGAAAAATTCCCACGTTACCAAGTGATGAAGAGGTCTGTCATGGTGTACGTTTTATCTGGCTATTCCACAACGCTCTGGCGTTTCCTCGTCTCGATGGCTCTATAAATTGCTGCGAGTTTACCTGACGTAAGCACGCGGGGTCGTAATTTGTACGGAATTAATAGAAATAAAAGGTGGAGGAAATATTAAGCCTTCGAGCTTTATGGAGGAAACCGTCCCGTGAGTTTCGCGTTAAGGTTTTTTACTGCCGGATATTTCTTGAAAAGAGGGTGATGCTGTAGGCGATATTTTGTAAGGTATGAGACACGTTGCTCACGAATGTAAAAATGATAGTGACAGTATGGGGTGCTACCTTAATTACTTATTATTAAATGGAATATTACTGGTTGTCATCATACCTTTATTGCTGGAATATTAGTCATTTATGTGTTGGAACAAGCGTTAAGGAATTTTATATTTCATTTACTTTAGTCTCATTTTTGTTATTGATAGTGATAATATAAGTGCTACTGAAATATGGGTGATGCTGAAGAAAGGCATTATTATTATTTGGGCCTCTCTATTTTTAATTCCGTGATACGTGTTATTCATAGGAGCTGTATATACGAGGATTTGTTTCCCTCTAAACACTTTGGCTCAGCGAGGAAAGCGTGGACAAACTATCTCACTCCTTGTCTTTCCTAGTAAGCCTTATCCCTCCAATGGTGGAGGGCTTACAACTTGAATCGGCTTTTGTGCTGAAAACTTTTAAGTTATCACCGATCAATTAAAATCGTACGTTTCATTTGAAATTTATATATTTCCTTCCTATTTGATTAAATTAAAAATCCTATTGAATTTTGCAATTTTAGAGGAGAGAGATCGTCATAAAATATACTATTTTACTCGAAGTATCAGGAAAATAGTTTTAACGTGCCTAGGTAAATTTATGAACATCCAAAATCATATTTCATATCTTCAAATTGTATGGATTTCCAGTGTATTCTAGAAATGGCAAGTAATGGAATAAAAGTCTTGGTATCTGAGAGATTGATAAACTATCCGGAAAGAGTGTATGTTTGAATCTTTGAAGCTCTGCACATTTAGTATGAGTTGAAAATCTCTCCTGGCTCTGGGAGAGAAAAATACTCACGCCTACTCATGGAGTTCCTGTTATAACTTAATAAGTACTCTGCGAGTGGCAACGAACGTAATTCGGTTGGATACGGTACTTCGCTTGAATTTATTCTTTTTCAATCCTCTTTTCTGCATTCACACATTTTCTTCATACTCTCTGTCTTTGCAAATTAAATAAGACAGAAGTATTTCATAACGGTATTTGTTTCGAAATTTACCTCTGCAATTTTTGATGCTTTACTCCGAACTTTAAGAGAGTACGAGTCGCAAAAATTATGGAGAAGTTTCATTAAAGATTTGCCTTTAGTATGAGATAAGTTTATCAGCCTGAATTTAAATTTATTTACTTTTATCATAATTATGCTTCGTTATTATATTTTCAATTTACTTATACTTATTCTTAAATGAATATCATTAAATTTCTGATTCTCAGAAATAATACTAGACTTTTTAACCCAAAACTTCCTTTATTATTAGCAAAGAGAGAATTCAATAGTATTAACGATATGATCATTCAACTTAACTTTTGTTTACATTCTGCTAAGTAATTTTTGACTACGGCGAGAAATGAATCATTCTCAATGATTAAAATAGTTCTATTTAAAGTATTAATATTTTCCTCTCTTGAACTTAAGTAGATCATTTGCAGCCGTAATACGGTTTTCGGGAAATTCAGAGTGTTGAAATCCGCTTTATCAGCTCACTTCATCCTACTGATTAGTGTGGCTTCGATAAACTTTCATTCGTGTTACCACTGCGTACATTTGATGATCAGAGTAGATTGATGCAATGCAAACGTCTGTATTAGGATCGAGACCTTTATGCAAATATTTGGATATTATTAAGGTTTGCCTCTATGCTGCTGCTCCGTAGCTCCAGTAGTTAATTCACACCACTGTCACGTAATGTCTTGTTCGCTGCGGTATAGAGTTCTCGCATTCTCATTGATAAAAATTGGCCACTAAAAGCAGTAGATACGCTTCCGATGAAATTCTGTTTTCAAAGGAAGTTCTCTAAAGGGAGGATTGAAAAAACAATACATAATATATTTTACATTGTTTCAAAAAACTATGTAGCATACCAATCCACTTGAATTTTTAACAATATTACCATTACCCATAATTTTACATAAATTCAGAATACATGTAGAGCAAAGTTTTCAACCACTATATTACCCTTCATAACCAGAAAAATATGCAGTACATAAGTTTCATTAACTAGGGTATGAAAGTATCTTGAATTTATCTGGAAATTGCAGTAAGTTTATATTATACGTAAGGAGGGGATCATCATCCCATCTACCATTTGCAACAAAAATTGTTATGGTGGGATTGAGGCTTATGTAGTTAGATGAGTGAGATAGTTTGCCCCTGCTATCCTTAATTGGCCAGATTGATATGAGACAATGTTCACGTTAGTGCAGCATAATCATCTTATAAACGACACTTATAATGGATTTCAATATGGAAATATCAAGATAATCGTCATAAATCAGCATCACTTATACCTCAGTAGCTTTCTCATTATCACCCCCTGGAACAAGAGTGAGACAAGTTAAATGAAAGATAATCTTTCCTTTGTCCCGTAACAAAAGAACAATGAAATACATTCTAAATAGAAATACATTCATAAAGGTTGCAAGAACAAAATTATGCAAGACTAACTTAAAATTCATGATTTCACTCAAAACTTGAGACGCTAATCATTCTTGAAGTAAAACTGATCGGAGATTAACTCAGGGTAGGGTAAGTCTCGTAAGAGATTCAGCGAGCAACATGTAATCATAATGCCGAAGGCTCCGTTTCAGAGTGGAACTTTGGATGTTTACACCTCCGTAACAAATGATGAGAGCGACCTTGGAGGGCACACTTGATTCGGGCGACGTCATTACCGGTTATGAATGAGGCACATGTGTAGCCTCCCTACGATTGATTAGCTCCTCACGAGGCAATTCTCTTCGGCGGGGATATTTGTCATTCGCCGCCCCCCTATTGTTGACTTCCCGCTAGAGGTCAGTCCGCGTGTGTCAACCGAAAGACAATGCCGCCGCACAAAATCAGCACCCAAGCGAGGTTATCGATCTCATTGCATTCTTCCCTTTACAACCCCTATTCCATTTGCAGCTCACGTCGATTCCCTAGGGCCGCAATTTTTGAGGACAGGTTACGAATTTTTACATTTACATCTTAACCCTGCAAACCGCCACTGGTGCATGGAAGGGGGAGTAGAACACTAAAAAACCCTATCTACCCTTGACTTATGCTGACTTCTCTAATACGAGGGTGGTCTGAAAAGTTTCCGACCCCAGATTTTTCAGAAATCTTCAGAAAATTTTCAGAAAACATATCGAGGAATGGCGGAATGTCGGAAACTTTTCAGACCACCCATGTACTTTGCGGAAAAAATGACCAGAAATAACTATCTGTCCTGTCAGCTATTTCCCTGTAACGCTTCATCGTTTTGTCTCGAAGATAACGTACGCTACCAACTGGTATGACAATATCAACTACCCCCACCCCGAGATCCGTGGTGATAAATTTATTAAAAAGCTTCCCACTGTAATCAAGTCTTCCATCACTAAGCGAATCCCAACCGAGGGGTTCTATCACAGCTGTAACACTGCTGTCAAATCTGAAATCTCCCTTAAAAAATCTAGCTGCCCTACGTTGAACCATCTCAAGGCTGGAAGGTAACCCTACTTCGTGCGGATCCCAAATCGCACAGCAGTACTCAAGGAGAGATCGAACCAGGGAAAGAACGCTATTTTTTTACTTTCCATGAGCAACTCCCCGAATGCTGCTTTCCATACCTTGTCAGAGAAGAGGGTACGCCAAGCGCACTGCTACATATCCTTCTCGCTTCATATACACTTCATAACTTTTCCACCCCTCGTCAAACTCGTGCTTTTACAACGCGCTGACATCGGTCGCTTCCACATCCGGCGTTTGCGTGCGGATGATGGCGGAGAAGAATGATGCGGGTCAAATGGGGTACACCGGGAGAGAATTTCTACCGCTCCCGGAAATTGGTCCATGTTACAACCTCGTTTCACATATGCGCTCTAAATCGCCCGCGAGTTTTCCCGCGCGGTCGTAAAAATGGGTGGCGTTTTTCCCTCGGTTCGCTGGAAGAAGATGGCTTACCTTGAGGAACTTAACGGGCCAATTCCAGCGGTAAATAGGAGTTTACTGGAAGGCTCAGATGTACGAGATCCAGTGCGTTAAAGCTGGTGGATAACGGAGCGAGTATCGAGCCGTAATTAAATTCTCACCCGGGTTAGGGCTGATGGAGCTTTGTCAGCTACTACTAGAGTACAAATTGATTAGGATCAAGCTTGAAAAATGTATTTTTATATATTCTTGTTAAGGAAGTTTAGTCATCAATTTCTTATTCTTTGTCCTATCTCTGTAAGATCACAAGCATAAACGCACATATTTGGGAGGCAGGAAACAAAAAAGACAAAATTGACACGATGTGAAATAAGCTATTCGGTGTTTTACAACTTTCATGCGCATATATCGGTACTAATCGCTTCCTTTAAATATCGACTATTTCCATTTATAACAATATTTATATATAATCCTTCCATTTCTATAAATTCATGAATCATAGCTGAGTATATTTTTTAAAATTCAATCACTTAATTTTCAAACTTCAACTTCTCATGATAGATCATAGTTCCGCAGTCATCAGTTATTTAACTAGCATTTCCTTCCATACATCGGTTACTTTTCTTTGTTCTTTACGAAGAATTTTTTCCGATTTTAGGATTTTGCTATTGAAGGTTTGGAGGTCAATTTGGTTATCAAGATCAGAATTTTAAACATATAATTCTGAGTGCAATAGAATCAATATTTACTTTAGACATGAATTCTAGAAGAGATTTAATCGTCCTCAAAACCTGAAGGAATCAATAAATCATCGACGAGGTAAATAAAATATATAGATAATTTTACCATAGCCATATTGCTTTATTATTATATTATTAATATTACCATTGCCGTATAGAATTATTATTTCGTTTAATGCCGTTATTAAATCATTCATATTTTGAGGTTGTTTTAGAGTTGTGCTATCAATAAGCGATCGATATGACTTTGCTTTAATATCGTAAACTGAACTCTCATTTACTCTATCATATTTATTTTCTAGCATTCGTCATTGTTTGATATAAACAATAATTTACATAAAATATTAAATAACACACTCTATTCATACATTTTAATCGCGTTTCTCTTGATTACACACAGTCAGATTTAGTAAGGATATTCTAAGTTAAGCGTCCCTACTTTTTTCTCTAGCTAAAATATATTTCGGCCCCTCGTTTCCTTGAGGATTACTTCCGCACGTCTCTCCGGAATTTTTATTAGGAAATAAAAAGACAACGACGTCTTGTCTTCCCCGTGATACGAGAAATATAACGAAGGAAAGACTCGGAATGGTATTGGCTTATGCCAGACATAAGGGAAAATGGGATCCCTTTTTCCTTTATCGCATTTATCCGAGCTATCTTCTTACGGAACAATGAATTTCATCAAATCGATATCCACTTTTACCATCGGATTTGATCGCTCTCGAGAACGCGGAAAAAAGTAAATGTCCATCTCGTAGCTCAGAGTCAGACGTCATTTGCATCCCTTGCGGAAGATGAACCGAGCGGTACTATTAATCCCCTCTTCTGCTTCTTAAAAGAGGGAAAAATCGGCGAAAAATGAGAGCGACGCGTTATTAAGGGAATGCGTGGAAATATCGCGTTACCCTTTGCGGGAGGAATTCCATTAAAAAGTCTCCCTTTTTGAAGGAACGGGAGAGGGAACAAAAGGAGATGGACTATCCGTCTTGATAAGCCGTCTCTCCCCCGTCTTGCAGGGAAAGGAAGGGGTTGGAAGGCGTACTTTAAATGGAGGAAAAGAATCTTTACTCTCCCCACGGGGATGACTAGATTGAGCAAAAGAAGGGATGGCGGGTCGTATAAGAGAAGAAGGGAGTTGAAGAAGGAAATGTGAGGGTAAAAAGGGATGCAAATAAAGAAAAGAAAGGAGGAATGGGAGTGAGACGAACGACTTCTTGGACAAGATTCAGACTTTACAGTGTCGTCTTACCTCCAATCTCTGAAGACAGAGGGAGGGTTTAGGGAAACGTGGGGCCTTTCTGAGCATTTACTGCGACCCTTCGGAGAATTTTCTGCGACGAATGCACGCATTTAAATAATATTGTTTCCTGAATAGCTCATTACCCTAACGAGGGAACACCAAGTGTGCCTGAAAGGGATTCGCTAGAGACTGTCAGGTTGCGTTCCTTGCTCTAAAATAATAGAGGCGAGACCTTTCGCTGCCGCCACTAGGCGTTTGTTTAGGCAAAGTATTAGCATATGAAAATCGAAGCTAGGAAACTACGCCGTGCACAAAAGTTACCGGTTTTTCAATGGCATAGTATAACTAAGACCCCTGATGGTAAATGATAGTGTGTAATATAGTGATAGTGTTAATTAGTAATAAATGTAGTGATAGTAATAAATAAATTTAGTGATAGTAATAAATGATAGTGTGTTATATTACCAATACTCCATCAAAACGCTGAACGATCGAAATGCACATTTCATGGGCTAATCTTCAGAAACGGACTCGAAAAGAATAACATGATACGGAAATTGATATATTCGACTATTGATACATACATAACCATAGTTTTTAATTATTCTATAGAATAATTAAAAAATATGGTTAAATTGAGGTTGAACAAACAATGAAAGATTTTAGAAGTAAATTATATTAATTTTTAGATTGTTATCCTATATGATAACCACGTTTAATTTGTGATGAAAAATATCTGGATCCATAATGCCACTATTTCACTTGTGAGCATATCAATATCTTGTAGGGCTCTTGCATAGTCGTGTAGGCAGCGCATTCGACTTAGGTGACAGCGGTTCCGGGTTTGATTCCCAGTGAAAACCCCTGTATGAAATGAACTCAGCTGTCGAAGCACTATTAACAATATTACCACTACTTATCCCTTGTACGTACATACTTCTAGCTCATTTTCGCGCAGGAACAAGAGATATTTTATTTATTGTTAAAAAATCAATAGATACCGAGAATTATGTCAAATAATATCCGATTGAAGTGATACAGACATTCCATGAGAATGAAGAGAACATTCGTATCGTTTTAAATATGAGAAGTTCACGTTTGCTGGGTTAAGGTCAGTGATTATAAGGGTGGATTTAATACCCATACTTTTCAACACTAAACTCTTCTTCTACACGAAAATTACTTATAAAGGCGGCATAAGTCGAAAGATAAATAAAGTGAGAACAAGGGCAATTTTAATTGTGCGAAGGACAAGAGACTGATGTAGTGAGGACAAATGAAATCAAGATCCTCAAAGAGAAAACTAATTACTCTCGAGACAAAGCAATGAGGAGGACAGACTGGGGAGTGATATACAGGGAAAGCGACGGAAAAGAGAAGCCCAAGATTAAATTCAAGGAGAATTCATAATTAACACGCGTCACCTAATCCATCCAATCCCAATTCTTAGGGTTGACACATTTAATTAAGAGAAATCACAATATAATGATAATGGGTAATGAAGTAGAAAGAAAACCATTCTGGATTATATCCGTACATTTCTCGGGAAAGAATATAACTTAATGAAGGTCAATCTCAGAGGAAAATGATTTTCTCCTTCCTGGACTTAGGCTTTACTTTAATCCACACTGTAGTTTCTCTCCCGTCTAAAATGACCAGGGGTTGGATGTAAGATGAAGTTTTATGATCTTAATCTCGTCCTCAATAAGTCGTGTAGTACTGTAAGAGTAATTTTTTGTCGTAGGCATGGCATGTTCTGGTTATTCAAAGGTTGATTGCTGGAAAAGACTTTCTTTGTTAAATAGGGGCGATAATAATAATAATCCGATAGTGACACAACATGTTCCTAGCTTACGTAATAGTAAATATCAATCGTCGAGGAACGAATTTTACAAATGTAAACCAACGTTGAAAGGCAGATTAGAGGATACATTTATGTGGATGTAATTATTGTAGGATCAATAATAAAATAGACTGGACTTTGACACATTCACGTCATCATTACAGACCCTATTGTATCTCCCCTCCAATTGTATTTAGGAAAATTTCTCTCACCTATCTTTTCTGAACCATTTAATAATGTATACTGAAAATTCCATCAGTATCGTAAAATTTTGCAGAACCATTATTGATTTTTTCAATTAAGACGCTTATAAATGGCGAATCAATCAAGAGTGAAGACTCAAAAAGACGGAATTTGCTATAGGACTGTAAGCCATACTTTTTCTGAAAGTTTGGTATTCCTGTGATGCATGGTCGTTGTTCCACGACAGTGCAAACATGACCGAGTCGTGATTTTGCACGAATTTACCGTGTTATGGTTTGATTTATAGCGACTCGGATTAAGCAGGAGATCGATATTTACTCTAAGCGTATATCATTTTACAGGAAAAGAATCACTATTTTGCACGATGCACAAAATGTTCCAGTATAACTGCCCATCGTTCTTAGGAAACGCGTCATAGTTCATGTCTGTACTAGTTTTAACCCGACAGCTGGATTCACCCTTTGGAAATTAAATCACAAGTGTTTATTCCCATCAGTAAAGAATTCTTTTTAGAACTAGTTTTAACCCGACAGCTGGATTCACCCTTTGGAAATTAAATCACAAGTGTTTATTCCCATCAGTAAAGAATTCTTTTGGAATTTCTTATCTGTAAGACGTTCTATTGAAAAAGTTTCTTTTGGTTTAAACATTCACATTTATAAACAAGTCAATATTCTCCTAGAGTTGTATGGTATAGAGGGGCTCATCATGGTGGAGTATAATCACCTATTAGATAAATAAATAGAGGGAGTGAAACAATCAATCACCCCTTAGTCAATTATTTATAGTGTGAATTCGTAGAATGTTTAGAATCTTCAGTAGTAAATATTTCCCTTTCGCTTAAAAATCTGGACTCCAAATATTTTCGATTATAAATTCACGAAAACGTAAAAAAATAGAAGACAAACAGCTCTCTGGAACTCGAGAATAAAAGCGATCAAAAGGAAGAAAAGGCTCAAGAGGTTCGAGTGGCAGCGTCAATATTGCAGCCGAGTTTGTTTACATCCTCGAGTTAGGAAGTCTTGACCACTTTGCATTGCCAAAACGATGAATGGGCATACCCAAACGCGGGTTTTGTTATTATTAGATAGAAGATCCTTTCTCATCCTACGTCTTCCGGCGATCTAGAGAGATAACGACGGAGAACAGATGAATAAGAAATGGAGATGCACGGGGGAAGAGGTAAACCGGCGAGGAAAGAATTGAAATGCAGGAAGTGGATGGGAGGGGCCGAAAGCAAGGTAAGAGGTGAAGAAAAGGAGATGGATGGGAATGAGGCAGGGGAATAAAAGGAAAGGGAAGATTACGTCGGGAGGATCGGGGCGATGAAAAATGAAATCCGAGATGGAGGAAAATCGAAAAGAGATGAAACGGGGAGCGTCCTCGAGTTCGGGGTTGGTCAGCTGGGAATCCTGAGACGGACCGCGGCTAACAATGACGGATTACCCGCTGACGTGGTGCGGTAATCGTTGGCAATTTGGCTCGCCTGCCGACCGAGTCAAACGACACACTCGCGAAGAATGTTCAGGGGAGTAAATATATCTTCATCAGTGAAGAGGGAGGTTGGTTCAGTGATTGCGGAGATTGCCAGTCTAGCTCGGCCTTAGGCAAATCCGGAAACCGCTCTTTTAATTAAGGAGCGAATTTTTTCCTCGACTGATGCGCATTCCTTCTTGATGGAAATTTTTGTTCTCGTCAAAAAGAACATGGATGTTGGTAATTGAAAATTGCTCGGCATGTTTTCAGAAAGATCCAACAACGTAGTGATGGTGTTCTGTTATATCCCGAATGTGTTTTGCGCTATATCAAATGAAAAAGTAATGTATCATAAAACTAAAATTTAAAAGATCAAATGATAAGCAAAAGCGATTATTAAATATTTTCAGAAATAATTGCTTTCAAAATTCAACATGTGGGTGAAATACATAAAGATCTTTAAAATTCACACCTGAATGATATTTGCCTTTTTAATTGTATCACCATGAAAAGTCAAATAATTATTTTCCTTTTAAAATTGTGTCGCCATAAAAAGTCAAATATATACGTATCACGCACTGAGCGGCTTGCTCCATATTGATTCCTGTTACCTTCTTTTCATCTTTCCTATAGACGTTTAATGTTTTGGGGGTCTGAACCACTCACCGGACCCATGAAATTCGCTCACAATTAGAAACTTGACTGAACTCATAGTTTCACCTAATCTGAACAGCTATTCTTAAACAGCTACATTTACTCTTAATAATTATTAGTAACAAGTAAAGTAGTAATTTACAAGTGCTTTTACGGATGAGGTCAATTTGCACGTGACCTTTCAGTGGGAATCGAAATAGGGATCGCTTTCGCTTGAGTCGACCGCGTTGCCCACTTGGCTGTCCATAGGCCCTTAATTCTTAAGCCTCTAATGAGAAAGGTTTAAAAAATAGACAAGCTATGTTCCACTCAGAGGAAACGTATGTTTCATACATAAATGTAGTTAAGTATCGTGGAAAGAAAATTGTGCTTTTAAATTGATTAGTGATTAATTAACGTAAATTTAATAAGATGCCATAGCCATAAAGCTACATGGAAGTAAGTGTGTTCTTTCTTTCGGTATTCGCGATAATTGGTGGTCGACTACTAGTTGATCTAATATCACATTTGGCTTTAAACACGGCCAGATTACCGCAGGTTTAATCCTACAAAGAGAATTCAAGGCTTTTAAGATGAAAGAACTTAATATTCAAAAATCTTAAACATCCCTAAAGGGAGCTACATTGTACAATCTCTCGGAGATAAACTAATATGACATCCTGAGAAAAGAGTGTAACATAAAGACTTAGAATTTTCAATTAAGTGTAATGCGTGAGGATGAAGCAGTTTGGACGAAAAGAGTGAAATAAAAGAAGACCTTCCCATTGTGTGAGCCTTCACGGTGAGCAAATTCGAGTCGCTAAGAAAAAATTCACAGCTGTTGACTGAATTAAAAAAGACTCTTCAGCGAACTAAGAGAAGTTTATTAGATTACGTTCTCACTCGGGCTTGCAAACAAACCTGCGCGCTGTTAAATAAATACCCGCGATAGTTCCGCTGCAACGTGAATCTCTTTTTTTCACCAACCATTCAAGATAGTCCATTAAATCCGGGAGAAGGATAACCCGTTAAGCAAGGGAAAACCAAGGGTAAGGGATGCATTTCTCCAACGCGCCGGAGTCTTTTACTATCTCGGAAAAATCTCAGCTTTTTCGGGAGCAAATAGACTCGGCTGGATGAAGTGCATTATTATACGACCGTTTTTTTAAACGACCTGCGCTGAAATTCCTGCGCATCCCTGGAATTCATCCCCACTGACAAGAAACCTTATTTTTTCCTTCCATATGCTGAGCTTCACTTCCTCGTGGTAGTGAGCTTTTGCTATACTTTGTTTCGGTATCTTTGTGTTTATCTTACAACGCCCAACAAGTTGGCATAATAAGAAAATAAAGATAAACTGGTAACACTGAAGTAAATGTATACGATAGAGAGGAAGGACTGAAAATTATGGAGGATAGGTAGGGTAAGCTCAGCCCTCTGGTCATCGGAAAAAACTAAGGGGGTGTAGTAAACTTATGGTGTTTAGGCTCCCATTTAGCGATTTTTTAATCTCTAAATCTAGTGACATTTTCCTCCTTTTAGTGACTTCCTTCTTTTAACGACGTCTCGCACTCTATGGAATGTGTTCTGTTACACCAACCTTCCTCTACTCCCGTGCAACTTAATGTAATTGAGTAAATTAAAATCAACAAAGATCTACGATTTGTCGATAAAAAAACTTAAAATTCGTTCTGCACCACTTATTTGGTTAATTTATGAACTGATGTTCAATTTAGAGATGGAATTTTAAGCAATTTAACCTTAACTACTTTTTAGCAATATTTTTTCTTACTTTTTATTTACGTTGTAGTTACTTTTTAGGCTCACCTAGCGACATTTTCAAATTTAATTAGCAACTCTGTATAGCACACGAAGGAATTTTCATGGCATGCTGATCTCTTAGGGCGCTATCCTCGCTATGTATTCTTTAATTAAAAATTCAACCTCCATAGAAAATAAATTTGAAATCCGTTAATTAATAGCGTCTATCAATTAATTCCGTCAGTAGCTCTATTCATCACAGACTTAATGACACCAGCAATCAAAATATCTTACACGAAGGTTTGGCAGCTTACTGGCATGCAAGTCCTTCCTTTTATCGAAAATGGCACTCAAGGTTGGCAATCTCTGAAGGTAAGTTCCCTCTTTTTTCCTCAATTCTCAATTCGGCCACAATCTTGTCCATATTCACCTTAAATTTCTATGGGTAGTAGCTATTTATAATTATGAAATCCTAAATCAGTCGAGAGCGAATTCCTTTTCCCTTCTTATGATAGACGTTAACAACCTTAATGAAAACATAGCGCTTACGAAGGTTAACGTATGGGACTGATATCAAGTTTATGAGGAATGCCAAAGTAATTATGACAAAGAGTACCGTTGGTTTACCAAAAGCTTAGTTAAAACCGTCCTTCGTAATATATTTAGTAAAGCTCTCCATTATTGATGTTATTTGGTTAAAATACTGCTTTTCGACCGGATACTGAGTAAGAGAATAGCTATACTGTCCGTAAGTCCATCAGCGAGTAAAGAGTAAAAATATAACAAAAGAAAAAGAAAATAAGACCAAAACATTGGAGCTTCCGGATAGCTTTAGCGTTTGACTTCAGTGATAACGGTTCCAGGTTCAATTCCCACTGGGATCCCATGCGTGCGAAACGATATCAGCTGTCAGAACATTTTAACAGTACGATTACTATATCGAGAAAAGAGAATTACCGACAAATATCGGGTTGTTCTCCATGTATTCGGCTGCCATAGTGTGTATCGCGGGGTTTTCTATGCTACATGTATAAATTCTCAATTAATAATTACCATAAAAGTAAGGCCCATTTAGACGAACCCCGTTTCATTTTTGTTACGTTTCATCTCCTCCACTTAAAAAAATATCTCGCTTAAATCCGCGGCGCAATTCTAGTGGTCTTCCCTTGTAAACTACGCGGTCGCAGTATAAAAAGGATGGGATGGTTAGAGGCAATGAGAGGCATTTGAAAAGAGGGATAAGAGATAAGCATTGCTCCTCATTCGAGGCGCCTCAAGAAGTTCCTTGCGAGGAAAAAGGGCTTGTTGCGGTCTGTGAGGCACTCCTAGGTGGAGGAGAATTTTTTTTCAAAGGCCATTAGGAGCGACGAAGGAGTAGAGAAGGAATAGACTGGCATCCTCTAATGGAAGACATTCCCAGGGCCTCCGGCGTCGTTTCGGGCAGAGGGAAAAAATTACTTAAAGAAACGCCGTCGTTGGCGAGGTATGAAAATTTCGGATTATGAAAATATATGCGCGAAACTCGGGGAATTATCTCTGTGTTGACTCCGGCGGATTAAAAGATGGGAAAGTTCTGCCCGGATGTGTTTTTCCGAAGCCTACCGGGGAGTAAAGGGAGAAGTTCCGCCGAAGCTTTAACGACGCTGGCGTAAAAACTGCCGTATATATATCTCTCTCTTTTCGTCCGGCGTGTCGTTTGCGTCAAAAAGAGTGCGGAAGTTTTGCCATCATTACGCGTCATCTGACGGTGCAGACGCCTTTATTACCTCGTGCTTTATTTGCGCGGCAAAAAATTCGCACGCTTTGAAAATTTCATCATTTTTGCCATTATCACCAGCGCTAATGTCGATGAGGTTGTTTTGTGAAACATATTCAATAGTATGAAGGGTTTACGAGTGGAACATCGAGGGTTTCAACTGTGGATGGTTTGTATCCTTATGTTTGATAAAAATTCTTGCAGCAAGAATTATGAGAATTTTTAACAAATTTTCAAAGAATGATGGATTCGTGAACTATACAGTAATGGGTTCACGAGAAATGTGTGATAAAAGCATTGATTTTTAAAGAGAATATGATGATAATTTAAATTTTGCTGACTCTCTAGTTTGTATAGAAATTATTGGCGCTCCATAGATGGATGCGCTGGAAGTATTTATTCTGATGCTTAAATGAAAGGTAACGATGATATTAAAAATATACTGAACTTACTTTAAATGAATCTGTCTATCTACAAAATCACCAACTCCTGTTAGGAAAATCCATCATACAATAAGCTATGGAGAGGGATTGAGACTCACTGGGTCAGATGAACGGCAAAGTTTAAGCTTTTTATCAAGTTAATACAAAGGTTGACAGCTTGGTTTAAATATACAGAGATGCGTTGCTGTGATTTACTCGTGTTCCACCAACGTTATTCGCTTACAATACCAAGTTTCAGGATATCCCTTTGAGTTCATGCTTCACAATCAATACCCAGCAGGAACACATAGTAGAAGTTCACAGAAAGTATTCGATAAGAAATCTGAAAGATGAGTAGAATGCAACGTTTAACAAGTAGAAACCTGAGCGAATGCCCTTTGAGACTCAAAGAAATAACTTATTGTTCTCTTATTCGACCGTCTCAATTTATACTACGCGATTTGGGTTCCACAAGAAGTAGAGTTACTCTCATATTTAAAGATTGTCCATCGTAAAGAAGCTCGTTTCGACGTTTAATGTTCGACAGACGCCTTACTACTATAATGAAATCCCCAGGGAGGGGTTCGCTACTGATGAGGGGATCAGATTACCAAAGGAAACTTTTCAAAGAAAACATCGGTTCAGGACTTCTTACAAAGTAGATAACATTGTAATTCCAGCGTACAGCTCTGAGAACTCCGAGAGGCATCGGAAAAGCTTTACAAGGAGTTAATTGCTGAAACAGATAATTCTGTTCGTTCTTTCGTGCTGTATTAAGTAGGCTAACAGGGTTGAGATTCTGGTGTTAAAACATCTCCTGCCATACGCCGCTGGTTGGTCGCGGGATAGAAGTGTAAATGAAATTAAATAAAATATATATTTTGCGTTAACTTTCCTCATTGATCCATAATTCTATAAGTGGAAATTTTCCTTGTGGGTGTAGCACAATAACACTATGAACACCAGATAACACTTTTCATAGCATATTAAAGAGTGATCAGTATGAACTTTCTGACTCACTTTCGCTCAAATCTGGTGCCAGAATTCCGACGTTATGTGTATTATAATAAATGCTTACTAAAGAATGCTTGGAAGGTAAGAATGTGAAATTTAATCAAAATATGATTAGTTATCAGTAGTAAAAAAAAATGGAATACGATAATTTCCAAAGAGGAAAATCTCGAAATGTATATGGTAATGCACGCGTATGGCGTGATTGCCTAACTCCCTTTTCAGTTGTTACTTTCTGATGAACAAAAAAGGCCTATTGGGTTGAACGGTCACTATTTTTGGGACACGTGTTCTTTATTTTTTGAGCAAGGATCGTGCTCTGAGTTCGAGCGAATTTCCCCCTCACCTGGTGTTTCCTTTGTGAGTGACTTTCATAAACGAGACTGAGATAAAATATATTTAAGATAAGTTTTCCTTGCCTGCACCAGCAGAAAAATAAAAAAATCATCTTTCAAGATATCTATATGTATAGACCAAAATCTCATCTTTATTCAAGCCTCATCATCGCTATCTGTCACACGTGGGCTACAAAATCTATAATTTACTTCTAAAGGAAGACGCAAGAGTCTATTTCGATCTGGGAATCGAGTGAGTAGAATATGGAGCATCGACGAACGTTCCTGTTTCTTGTATGGAGACGAAATTGGTTTCTTTCGGAGCGGAAATAGGGAAGCGTTCGCCTCAATCAATTCATCGAGATTTATGAGCCGCTGGAAGCAGTACTCCCGTCGAAATGTGAAAATTAAACAGAAGGGAGAGTAAAATTTATTTGAATATAAAGTGAACAGTAAGGAACGAGGATAAGCTAGCATAGCGAATCTGGAAATTGTCGATGAAAAATGGAGCACGGTGATCAGTAGGAACTTCTTAATATAATATGCTATTTCCCCTAGAAATTGTATGTTTTAAATTATGTTCTAATAAAGTTTGAGCAAGTTCCAATGTCAATTCACTTTTCTACTGAATTGATGAACAAAATTCAATGAAATCGAAACATAAATGATAAGATGTTTGGAAAAGGTGAGTTACTTATAAGTAAACTCATTTTAAATTCATAGAAATAAAATTCCAAGCTTCTTTGTGCAAGGTTTAACCTATCTTAATGCAGGGCAGTGGTGATTGATTTCCTACAATTAATAAAAATTAGTTAATTAGTTAATTTAATTTAATTAAAATTATTTAATTCATGAGGATACGATGACGCAACATAAGAATGAAATGTTCAAATGGATATGGAAATAAAGATACAGTAAGAAACCACTAAGTTAAAGATGACGTGGTTTGATTCGTTTTGAAGTCTTTAGTGATGGTAGTATTGTTGGCAGTCTGTTTGTCATAGAATGAAAGGGGCGATTTGTGATTTATATGATTATTTAAATCATATGGGATGTACATATCTGTGCGAGTAGCTTTAAAATACATGATAAATTTGAGCTTATCTTGCGGTCCAGTTATTTTAAGTCTAAGAAGGGTTTTGTGCTCATCAAAACTTACGCAACATCCTAATTGCCTTCCCATCCTACGCAACAAAATAAGAAAGGTGTGCGCTGAAGTGTTGATCCTCAAACGCCGCGGGTTGTTGCATTAATTTAGAGAATTCAAGAGAATTTCATGAACTGAAATTGGCCATTTAGTTTTTCTAAGAAATCAAATGTGTGCTTTTAGATGGTTGGGGAAAAGGGGAGAGGCAATTATCCGTTGCGACCGCGTTTATTTATTTTAGAAATTTCCTTCGATTTGGGAGCTCTGTGTCATTCATGTTTCTATCAATAGAATGTGTTCTTTGATTATTTCCGGGAATGGATTTGGCTCTGAATAACAGTCGTTCGTGGAATTGATAGGAGGTGATGTTTAAGGAGACACTGGGAAAAAGAGACTTGACATGGAAGGAAACCAGGATGTCATGTTATTGATCAGAAACATTTTTTAGAAGGACAACTATATGATTTATGTTCTTAACAAGGCACTGTTCGTTAAGAGGCCATTGCTTGAATGGTTGCTTCATCCATTTTTATAAATTACAAGTGGAGGAGATTATAGAGGACATGTAAAAAGACATGTACTTGTTAAAGTATTAAAAAGCATCTGTTTTGATTCGGAGACCGGTTTTTTGTATAAAGGACGCTTTCAAGCTATTTCCAAAAACAAAACACGAAAAAAAAACACGTGGCGGATTGAATTCGCAGAAACATGATTTATTCGCAAATGGGAATTACTTACTCAATCAACTGGTTAATGGAGATGTTCCTCATGCAATCTTTTTTTTTATTTCCCATCAAATTAATAATTACTAGCTGTATTGCAAATCAAAATACTCGGCTCCTGCATTGAATGAGTCAAATTTTCAGTTAATCGTTAATCCTTTTGGGATGTATCGAACGATGTGGAATAATTATAAAACTGTCCATTGAAAGCACGCTTTTGAACCGGAATCTACTGAATAAAAATCATGATGTTATTTCTAGAGTGGCTAAAGCGTGATGAGGTCGATGAGGCATAGTGCTGACAGTATGTTTGATGATTTTTATTCTAAAAGGTACATTAATATTTTCACCAACAGGCGTTACTTCCAGGAATATTCACGCATGACTTTCTTCTACTGAAAACACGGTTTTCCCTACGGGTGTATACATTACGTGAGGAATATTTTACCCAGTGGATTTTTCCCATAATGTTCGGAATTGTATTACGAGAAAGGCTTGTAATTTACCATTTTTGAGATACTATTTGGGCTTACCCAGAAATTTTTGTCGTTTTCAAAATCAAATCTCATAACTCTTCGGATAACGTAAAAGTAAATCTAATGTCGATAGCTCGACATCCCATTGAGGGATAAGACAACCAGGTGGTATTCATTTTGGGTGAAAAATTGTCAGCACTTAGATCCCCGTGACCGTGACCGGTCTCTCCAATTCTTTAGTATGTTAAATATGATGAATGTTAGTCCTTTCCGGGAATCAAACCCAGGATTGTTGCCCATGGCTATTTGGGTGCCTCTTCGGATAAAGTATGATATCCTTTTTTATCGCAGAAATCATCTCTTATGCTGGTAAGAAATAAAAGCGAGGAGGAACCAAACCAACCCAAACGCTTTTCTGAAATAAAATCTTTTCTAAAATAAGAAATCCATTAGTGGATAAAGTGTTTTCGGAATAAAACTGTCAAAAAAATATCAGAGAGATATTATAACAGCCCAATCCAAGTGCCTTTCTTCAATAGTATTTGAATAACATATCCATTAGGTGAATAAAATATCTGCTGAAAAGAATATACCCGAGAATAAAATATCTTTTATGTGAACCGGCTCTTGGAAAGATCTTGAGCGCAACGTCCGAGTGTGAACTGTCCTTGGACGAATCGCTTATGGAGTTGAACGTCTTTGGGTGAAAATGACCAGTACTTCAAAAGAAAAAAATAAAAAAGCAAACGGTGGAATGGGCGACGGTCCTCGAAACTGAATTTAACGCATTCTGCGCAGTAAAACTTTGCCGAATTATTATCAAGTGTGCAGGTTTTCGAGCCGTCAATTTTACAGCTCCATCAAAGCGGCCATCTGAAATTCGGTGAAAGAGACACGCTCAAAAATATTCCGGGCCTGGGCGAAACGGAAATGAGACTCTAATGCAACAGTACGATTAAATTGCGGGCGTTTGATCTTGGCGCAGTAACAGAGACGAGTGGGGTAACTCGAGCGCGAAATAAAATAATGTAAATAGAAGAGTGCGAAGCTCTTACATGAGATTAAAAGGATGTTAGGGAATAATCTGACGTGAAAGCTTAGGGTCCATTTTAATTAGAATATTTTTAGCCACGAATGTTTCTACCACAACGAAAAAGAATCCGTGTAAATAAGTTATGAGAGGGCTCTCAAGTATTTTTGGGTCAGTTAAAAGAACTGCGATAAAAATAGTGACATTCTCATTCTTAATTTAAGACATTTTTTATTATTATTATTATTATTACATATACAGAGTTACAAGTAGGTAACAACCAGGTGGTAACTTGTCATAACACTTCCAACACAATATATACATTTCTACACTAAAATTATTTTTATCCCATTTACAATAACAACAACATCTCATATAAAGAACATCTTAATATAAATATACCATGTATTATATCCCTTTAGAAACATATACACTCAAAAGCCTGATCCATTTACACATTCTCAAGTTACAATTTAAGGCAATCTTTTTTTTAAAAACTATACCTGTTTTGCTGTATCTAAATGCCTGATGGCTGCGTTATTATTACAATAAATTGCAATTCTAAGACTAAAAATTACTTATGAAATATATATAATTTAACTTATGAAAGTTGAGTGAATGTAGAAAATCGCCGCCATACAACCGAAATTTACATAATTTATGAGATAAAAGGAGAACTGAAAGGCTAAAATAAGATTCTTTGAAAGAAAGAAATAAACTGAGTGGAGAATAATAAAATTTCTTTTTGAGGCCAAAAATTTCCTAAAATCATGAAGAGGTGTGTAATACATAAGATTTGTTTTATCGAATTTTTCTAGTAGAACTTGTTTCAATGAAAGGAAATAAATCTATAGAGCTGCATTGCCCGTTATATCCTACTGCTAGAATCTATAGAGATCTAGGGTCTGTAGAATACTTTTGAGCAACTCCGCCAAACTTTTCAAAATATTGTCGAATTTTGATCTCTGACATTGGTACACGTAAAAGTATATGGGTCTTACTCACCGATGATCTTAAATAAAACCTCATTAAAGCTATCCTTTCCTCCGCGAAAACATTATTTTCACTATTGCATTAAACTTTATATTGAATCAAATACATAAGTTTGCTTCCTAATATCGATAAAATGATAGAGGAACTTTCTAATCTAAACTTAGCCCAGTAAATGTTTTCATTATAGTTCTTTATTAAGGTGAGACTAAAAACTCTCTTAAATAAAGACGTTTCTATGTATTTATGTATGTAAATTGCTTACTCATTTCTTAGGTTAGGTTTTTACAATGTTTTAGAATATTCGTTTCTAAGTGTGAGATTTGTGGCGTTATAGAAAATTACAGTCATAGAAATTGATAGGCTAAAAAATAATACGTACAAGAAAGAAAGTTGGATTAAATCAAAGGACACCTACTGACCCAAGTAGTTGGGACAAAACATGACGAGGCTCTACGGAAATTAAGGTAGGACAAGCGCGCTCTATCCGAGAATAATTGGAGAAAATTGAATATTCCCCATTCATTTTTGATTTCTCTCTCCGATTGAAATCGGCAATGAGCGTAAGGAACATCTTCGCGTACATCGTTAATTGAAGTGTCGGGCGCAGGGAGAAATGGAGCGAATGAGGAATACACAGCCTTAGGAAGGGACGAGAATAGCGGCGGAAGTGGGTCCTGAGGGCATTAGAATCCTTAATGCCTTCTGTGACGTCTCTTGACCTCTGGGTCGCGGGGCAAACTTAACCTCAGGCCTCTTTCCAGTTGACTTTCCCGGCTCTTTGTGGAGATTCGGACTCTATCTCTATTTCGCCCGTTTAAATTTCCCATAACCTTATTAATTTTCCTCATTTTCACTTCTTCCCGAGGCTAGATCGAACGTGGCGAGTTCTGGATAAGGGTTTGTTTCCTCTGACTTTGAAATAGGGTCACGGATTCGGTGGGCTGCGGATTTTCGAAATCTTCTACTGTGTTCCCACTATCTTGTACTGAAGAAATATTGAACACAGATTTTTACTTTTCCACAAAATTTTTATTCAGGAACTACCGGTTTCAGTTTGCTTGAATTCAGTTTGTTTGAACCTGACGATGGTAGTTCACCGAAACCGGTAGTTCCTGAATAAAAAAAAATTGTGGAAAAGTATAAATCTGTGTTCAGTTATGTATTTCCACCACATCTCGGCCGAATCGATAGATTATATGGAAAAATATTGTTCATTATTCTCTTGGTATTCGATAGCAAAATTGTTACTCTCTTCTTCTTTTACCTCAGTCTTGCTCATAGCTATATAATGTGAACGTGTGGTTGAATGATGCCGATTAATTACATTCTCCCTTGTCCAACCTTATCGAGTACTATAATAGAGGAATTAACAGAATGATTGTGCTACCCATAGGTGAAAAATTTCCTGTAATAGAATTATTGTTAATTGAGGGTCGCAAAGTCAAAATACTTCACTCCTCATCTAGTGCAATAAGCCTCATTCCCTCTCCAGTGTCTTTAGTAGCTAACTGTAGGGGGTGCGATATTCAAACAGGTCTCCTGGCTAATTATTGCATTGAAAGACTCCTACTTTGCTACGCATTGGATAAAACCGAAAACTTGTTAAATAGGCCGTTCTGATACCGTGAGAAAGATAAGAGAACTAGATGCCAGTTGATTCAAGAATTCATTTTTTCCGAGAACGATACGCGAAAATAGTCGACTAGGAAAGTAGAGTCATGGTGCTTGCATCCCCTGCCACACGCCGAAAGGCGGCTTGCAGGGTATCTATTTAGTTGTAGAAAACAGTATTTTGAGGAATCATTGAATTGTTGGATACTTCTTAGAAACTAAAATATAATATAAACATATTTTTTACATATAATATAAATTTTTTCTTATAGAATACAAATATTCTTAAATTTAAAAATAATTTTCAGGGGAATTTCAGAGGTGTTGAATCTCTCGACGTGATCGATATGGGTCAAATATGTAAAATCCAACGTAAGAGTAAAATAAAGGAACATTTTGAAATGTTATTTTTTTGCATGAGTAGGCATACTGGATGTATAAGGTCAAAAAAGAGGAGAATGAATGGCGAAATTCTGAATAAAGCAAGGCAGTCGTTGCGGGTCGTATACTTAAAAGCGCTGCAATTTAATCCAGTCAGGCCTGAGAAAATGCTATGTTTAATTCTTGCGTAATCTATCTTTCTTTCTCTTTTCTCTTCCGAAGAGAAATAATAAAGTAAGTATTGGACCCATCAGTACACTAACTTAATAGCGAAAAAGAGTAATAACCTCTTTCACCGCTGTTATCGCGCCATCCCTAGTAAACGTGTAGTAGTCATCGTCAAATTTTCATCTGTGTGGTGAATTACCACTCAAAATATGGGATAATGAACTCCAAACGAACCTCAGTCAATGAATATGAACCTTTTGACGTTAGAAACAATAAAATCAAAATTAAACTGCTAAAGACCTCAATCTTCAAAAGCGGTCAAAAGATTAAAGACATTAATTTTTAAAAGGCATTTAAATGCTAAGAAGCCGTGTTGTGAGGATGGGGTAATACTTTTCTAAAAGGCTTTCAGGACTGCTAGGAATGGTTGACAATAAACATTAAAAAAGCTTCAGGGGATTTAGATTCCTGGATAAAAGTCTTGGTTTACAGTAATCAGGAAGTAAGGAATAATTTAGGGACTTGCCGCTTTCAGACTTTGAATCCAGTAACATGGAAACAATGGGTGAGTGTGAAAGTGAGAAAATCCTGTTTTCACTCCTTTCGAATGATCAACATTTATATAAACATCAGGAATACATTTCATAAGAACCGCCTTTGCAGCAAAACACATGCGATGTCATATGGCTGGCGATACCTTTGTGGTGTGTGCAATACCTCGTATACGTTTCACTTTCCCTTGCTTTAGTACCTACATAAAATAAGGTTGGGTTAATTATCTGAGGATGGATTTTATTTATAGTACTTCAAAAATATACCTGCACTGGTTTAATTTTTCTCGAAATGGGACACTTGAAGAGCACTTCACCATCGGCGTTAGGGTTCATAGCACGTTTCACAACTTTCAGCTCAACATCTTTGTCGAACAGGAAAAATTTATTCAACACAGGAATGGCAGTCGCTCTCATAATTTCTATGGATGGGTCCATCTAAACAGTTAAATTATCACCTTTCCATCTGGAAATTCTGCGTTGTAATTGAAGGGATCTAAAGAATTGAAAACTCACTCACCTGTCTTCATGTGCCTCCTCTATTAAGAAAGTCTTGCTCTAGTATTATTTGCTATGTATCGCTGCAGAAACGGCAGATCACAACGACCCCAAAGTTGAACTTCACCGAGCAAAAACTAGCACTCGCAAGAGTTTTATCCAATCTTTGAATATAGCTCACACTCATCATGACTGCATTTATATTGAACGTTTACTTTCAATATTGAACCATCACTTTTCAATTTCTTTGTTATCCACGCAAATAACTATATGTCGCAGTTTTTACACTACAGCGAAAATAAATCCATGCTACAACAATATGTCAATTTCACGATCTATGTACACTTCTCCGTGAATGTGGTCTTTTTCCTTCTGTCCAAACTTGCACTTTGCACGACACAGCTAAACCTGACATCGATGTTTTCGATACGTCGCCTCACACCACGAGTTCCGTTCGTTCAACGCTTATCTCTCGTCAAATTGGCCAAAGCAAATCCCTCTTTGAATATTTCCCTTATTTACTAAGACGCGTAGCATGTATCATTCTCATAACCATTTTTATTATTTCAACGTTTTATTCTATTATTTGTGATATTTTCTCATGATGTATTCCTGCAACTTCCTCTTTTTATATAATTTTATTATTTTATTACTATTTTTTTGTATTTTATTTTGAATGTTTTATCATATCATTTTTTTATCATATCTTTATTTACTTTGTTTACTAATGCATTTTTTCTTTTTCTGATATTATTTTATTATTGTTTTTGTTATCTCTTTATGGTACTGCTTTTGTAATTTTATATTTTTACACCGTTTTCTATTATATTTTTTAGCATGTACTATCAGTAGGTTTGCGCAGGTTTTTCACACTCCCCTTCTTTGCGGGTGTATTCCTACAGTGGATTTATTTTAAACTCTATTTCTCTATTCACCAACACAAGACTTTTAAGTATGCAACATTATTGACGAAAGGTTAGATGGAAGAATAGTCTTTTCAGTCTCAATCTCGCCTAAATAAAGACCTTATATACCTTATAGTAGTGTCGTCAAGTTAATATTAAAAAAATAACTGTTCATTCACTTTTGGAAGGCTATTAAAGTTTTTCCCGAATTACAAAATTGCGTAGGTTACTTAATTCTCCTTTATGATTAAATGAGTCAGAGAGGGGATTTTTCAGGATAATTACAGCTTGTTAGATTTCAGATTGTATGTCAGGGTGTCAAACAAATGGAGTCGCGGCATTAATTAAAGTTCTAAAACTTACATATTCCATTTTTTATTTCAATGTGATCTATTATGAATGGTGCTGAAAAGATATGACATTTTATAGTGTAATTCCCGAATGTGTCGATGAGTGCCGATTTACTTCCATCAGAGGAAATATTGCTTTAGAAATAAAGGAAACCCTATTTTGTATTAAAACCTCGATGAATAATTTATTTGCAGAGAGTATTTTGAAGTTTCCAATCGAATTTCTCAAACTTTCCCATAAACCTTCCCACGCAATCCGGGCGTCGCGCAAACGTACGCTACCGTCCTCTATTGCTAAGGACACGTAACAGGAAAGCGTTTTCATTAAATGAACATAAATATTCACATCCAAAACCGACGTGACGGAATACTGAATATTTCACCTCCGCGGCCATAAATATGCCAGGGAGCAAAATGATATTTGGAAAAAGAATCCCGAGGAGAATGCGAGTTGGGGATTTAAAGGTTTTCAGAAACGAGCATCTGGCGAAAGTTAAAGGACGAGGAGGAAAAAAGTTGGAAAGGAAATGGAAAATAAGGAGACAGACGGAGAGCTCAATGGTCCGAAAAAGCAGGTGTTGGGTTTGGAAAATGGAGAAATGGTTCGAGAGAGGAGATTTTTTTCTCTCGAGGAAGGCGCAATATGAGAGGGGAATGCGGAAAGAATAATAGAGAGCAAAGGGTAGAGGCAAAGTCTTTTTCATACCGCTTTCAGACAAACACCGCCTCACCCTTTTAAATTCTGCTTTCTCCGTGTTTCTTTTCTGACTCCTAGAGCCACTCGTGACCTCTCCAAAGCCGCTTTGACTTCCTTTTTGTTTCGATATTCAGCTAACAGGATGTCACATATCTTCTTATTTACTGGCAACTGCTGCATACATTTTTTCACCCGGTAAACGTGGATTAACAATGCCGATTTCGGTAGCCCGCTTTCGAGAGATTTCTTCGAGCACAAACTTGATGTGGCTTAAGGGGATTTTGGCTCTTGTACTTTTTTGATCCTATTTTCGCCAAACATGCTGCATTTCCTACGCGATGAATTTAAATTGAATCGGATGCGCTTATCTTAAAAGAGGAAATATACGAAAGGGTCTCAAACTGGAACGTGATGGTTCGTCCGCGGTTTCATTAAGGTAATTAAATGAATGCATTAGGTTGATTATTATAGCTGTGCTAATTAATTTTCATTAGGTAGAATTACGTTTCCTCTAAGTGGGAAGTAATTCCGTTGCTCGGGGTGATTATAAAAAGATGTATAAATATAATTCCTTTGATGAAACATTTTACGCCAGGGATATACCTTTGAATTACTTATTTAAACGTCTGTTAAGTATTCAGATGGAAGGTCAGTTTGATCTTCAAGCCCTCCGCCATCAGCTACCAAAAGCCTTGCATAGGAAATGAGGCTTATTATGTAGGGTAGCACATGCACTTGCTATCCTCGATGTAGTACCAGGTAATGAAACTATGATTGGAAACATCCACATAACTTCGGCATAGTTCCCTTATTAGAAATGACTTTCATGGCATTCAATAAGAATGACTAGAATGAATATCATTATTTAGAATCACTTGTACCCCAGTAGCTCTCATATATTATTTATTTATTTATTGAACCCTTTATTAGGCGAGGTTAGGCCCGAGTGGGCCTCTCTTCCACTTAACCTCGTATGAAGATACATGGTTATCAAGATGTAAAATAATACTAAGAGAAAAAAAGAGAAAAAAACGAAATAGAAAGATTTGATTTGATTTATTTGATAATCACAGGCGAGAACGATTTTAATAATAATAATAATATAACGTCTTTATTTGGGCGAGATTGAGAATAGTCTCTTCTTACATCTAACCTAAGTCTCTTCTTACATCTAATCTAATTTTGCGACAAAAGAGAATGAAAGAGCAAAGAAAGAGTAAATGACATATCTCTCTGTACTAGAGGCAAATGAAAATATTCCAAACATTTAGGTACGGTAGCATAAACACTTATTTAACCTAAATCGTTTTCTTACTCAATTCAAACTTCACTTTCTCTTTTATCGCTTTCTTAGAAATAGAATCATTACATCTTATTCAGGCTTCATAACCAAATCTTTTCTCAAGATATATACAGCGAATAAACCTCTGGCGTGGAAATCGGAAAGGATATTGAAAAAGAATCAATAAAATTGACTCTTATTTATCATGTGGCTTCGGTATCTACCGAAAGAATGCTCCGCGACTGTCGTATATCTATAAAGCCTCCCCCTCTTCCGCATTTTACTGAATGGAGCTCCTTCCCATCCCTCCCATCTAAAATTCCGATAGCGTGACACCAACTTTATGAAAGATATCGAATTCATTTTTTCCTTGTCAATCTCCGCCTCGGATGGTGTCTGCTGCTCTCGGAACTTTTCAGATAAGATTCTACTCTGCATTCCATCACTTTTAGATCCTTTTTCCATCCTTCTTACTAAACGGTTCCAACTCTTTTGTGATTTATATCTTTAATCGCCTGTGAAGGAATAAGAACTTTGGATTTGCATACGTGTTTTTAAGCTAGCACCTGAACCAAGGCTTGGGATATTATTGGCGAAGATGGTCGTTAATTCGATGAAAAAGCCATGCCATATTTCATTTTCGTATTTTCAATTAGTAATATTCAGATTCAGGAATTTTAAAATTAGGTTTTTTATTATCGATTCCCCCGAATATACATTTATTTTATCATCGGATTTACTATCTTTTCTCGCTGACAAGCTAAAAATCCAATTAAAAAATATTTATTCGTGTGGAAGATATAGTTATGGTATAATGATAAATGTTAACGTTGGTCCATGCCTCATAAAATTACGTTGGTTTAAGACACCGCTTAAAAGAATATCCTTTCTGGGAATATTAATGTATAATATTTGAAAATTCAACAGAGCAGGGTATTTGTTTAAAACCTTACACAACCCTCCATCAAATGCTAACCGCCCCTGCTTAAGACGAAACTGCAGAAATTTGTATATCTCCTCTCAGACAACTTTTTCTTTTCAAAGGTCATTTATTGTATCTTCCATAAAGTTTTGGAATTCCTTCCAACCATAATGAAGTACAGGCTGTCGAGAAGTTTCAATATCTTTTATATGAATATCCATTAAGACATTAGATGTGCATTTTACATATTAAGCAAGTTTTTTTCTATTGTATATTAGCTCTTTGTGTCTTTGCATATATTTATTACCTTTATTCTTCTTTGTATTCGATTACAATTAATGTATTTAAATTTATTGTTGATTTTTAATATTGCCCTTAGGTGGCCTATTAGAGGGCATCGATACATATTATTATTTTTTCTTATATAACAATAGGAGATCACAAACGTTATTACGTACAATGTAATAAATGTTGTTATAGTTTTTATAACAAAGTATATAAAACGAATAACAATGTGCGGAAGATGTATGACTATTATACCATCAGCATTTTACTGTATGTCATGTAAATATTGTTTCTATAGATCGAGCAAGAAATAAACAGCGAAGAAATTAGATATATTTGCAGCGGAAAGAGTTCATTATCCTTTCGATCGAACGTTTAAAAGTGAAAATTTTTGCCAATCGCCTAGCTCAACGTAAAAAAAATTGATAGTCACATAGCACCGCTTCAAATTCACCATCCGAAAATCCTCTCAGTCTTTCACCGAAGGTAATACGAAAAGGACTTTATTTGATGGAAGTGATCATCTCATCCAATTTCAGTCCATTTTCCGCCACCGTACTCTTTGATAAACATTTCATCTTTCTTGCAATCGCAATGGGATTTTCTGGTCCATTTTTCTCTTTTATGTAGGTCATCGCAAGCGCGGCAACTGCGTTGAGAAACGCCTCTTGGCTCATTCCTAAGTGCACTACCGCGTTAAGAGTAGAGACCAATTAATCAGTCCGCGACACTGACCGATGGAACGTACGACTTTAGCGTCACCGCTGCGGACTGTCAAAGGGAGAGAAAAAGTCACATTACGAGCGGTACAGGAATCGAACCGAATGAACGGACATCGGGATGAAAAAACGAGTACATGGCCACTGTCATTAAAAACCCAATCCTACCTTATTGCATCACTCTATTACCGTCCAAATTTCGCAGGTTTTATGTCTTTTTCTCGTTGATAATTAGAGTTTTACAACGTTTTATACCCAATTGAGAGGTACGTATTCCACGTAGCCTTTAAAAGGAATGAACGTACAAGCATACTAAATTTCTTTTTTGTTTATTGCACGTCGTTATTATTGTAAATTATCCATAGAGAAGTTGACAAAAATCTTTAAGCTACTTACATTTTAATTGCGGAATATAATGAGTGTTACAGTTTATATAATACTTTTGCGTTGAATACTCAGCTTTGTTTCAAAATGTATAATCCGGGTGAGTGTAGGAACACAAGTTTTTACGTTTTTAGATTTGCCCATGATTTTAAATACACAGATTACTTTTCCTGTTTCGGTTTTCTTGAAATTCTGCTGCGCAAAAATTGAGCGATTCATTTTATGATCACCATTTTTTAGTGAAATGTAGTAAGAATTTGCAAATTTCTAATTTTATCTCAAATGGAATCAGCTATCTCGATTTAACATCAAGTCATGCAGTTGGAGATGAAACACCGTTAAGTACTCTCAGACGTTCACGAGCGCCTTGATACAAATGTGCATCCTTTTAGTATTGTGTGAGCGAAAACTTTGTTTGATCCTTTGCAATGAGGTAATAAAGAATACATGAGTGTATTCAGTTTAGCGGATACCAAAATTTTAACCGATTCCGATTCTGATTTCTGCAAAGTACCAAATTAAATTCTTTGTTGCTTTTTGGGAAACCCATACTAGAAAAATTTATTCAAAGGTATTTAAATTAGAGTATTGATTTTATTTCAAAACCTTGGTAAAAATCGAAATGTTTATGCATTAAAGGTAGCAATTTTCCATTGAAATGATTTATATCTATGATCGATGATATAATATCTATGATATTTAGATCCTACGATTCAGAAAAACAATTCGGGTTAATTTCATTTATATATTAAACTATTTTAATTATAATAGTTTTATTAATGTCGAATGGGCGAGTTAAAATATTTAAAAGAGATTAAAAATAAGAATTTCATTATATTTTTATATTAAACAATTTTAATTATAATCATTAATTTAATATGAAAAGGGTGAATTGACAATGTTTAAGTTATATTAATAATAAAATTTCTATTTGGAACTGAATTGATGTTGAACTAACGGACTACATGGAGAATCGAGTAGAAACAATGATATTTGCTCAAGAATAAGTATATTAATAAATAAATTTACTTTAATACAATACTTAGGGGTTGTTAGGATCTATAAATTTTAATTATGCAGATAGTTCAATTAATAAATATATCGCTTTATAATTAATCATCAGACATGGATAGAATTCTCAGAAAAGGAAGATTAAACAAAAATTCCAAAAATCGTTTTTAGATTTCGGAATCAGGTCAAAATTCTCCGAAAGAAATACGTAAAAAAGTTTCAGTTTTCCGATTCCAATTAATAGTCCCATTACTAACTCTGATATAAATAAATATGGGATGCACAAATGGTAAAAAAATCACGAAATTGGAGATTTTTGGAATTTAAGGATTGTAAATACCTTTATCGAACGCAAACTTTGTGGAAATTCGACTTAAAATATAATCGGATATTGGAGTTTTGAAATTTTCGTTTGAAAGTCGTGAAAATTATCGGGCGTGGGGAATATATAAAATAATCAACGGTATCAAAGGCATCATGAAAAGGAATTTTATGATCGTATGTGAAAACAAATCTCAAAGAGTTATTCGCTTAAAGCTTTGTTTTCACTTAATCATTTACAATGAATTCATAAATAATTTACGTAATGATGCTCTTAAATCTCAAAATTCATTCATTCATTTATCATTCATTTATTTATAAGAACTAGTTTCCATACGAGTATTCTAATTCCAATATTTTAGTAGTATACATACTTAAAATTGCTTCGATATGGGTCATGTTGTATATATGGGTCCCTATCGGGAATCGACAGTAAATGGTGAACTAGGGTATGCATGCTAATGCTACTGCAAAACGTACATATATCCTCATTTTTGTGCATGAACGTTTTTTCAAAAACTTTCTGTAGTTAATACTATATAGAGGAATTTAAGGAGTTTAAAAATTTAAAATATTTTCTATGTCAATTTTATGCAGTATTTTAGAAACCCAGTTGAAAAAAATCAGTTCTCGCAGTTATTAAGATAACCGTTTTCAATGGATACATTTAGAGCATTTTGTTTAGAAACCCAGTTTAAAAATATTAGGATTTCCAGTCAATAAGATAATCGTTTTAAACGAACACATTTTGTTGCTTAGTATTCATTTCCACAGAGAACAAAGTTCATTTGAAAACAAAATCCCCTTGGACTTTTATAAAATAAACATAGCCGTATCATATTATTTACTTTACACAGTAACAGCTTGCACCTCCATCAAAGCCTCTCAACATCATCTGTACAGTCCTTTTTGAAATATAAATAAACACTCTCTACTGCCTTTTGAACTTTAGGACTTTCGACATGTCAATTCAATTCGAGTTCGATAATATCTTATCCAACAGCGAACGTACGCGCCGGCAAATCTTGTGCATTTATCTCGATTGGAAAGCTTCTATTTGCATAAAAATTAGAGTTGAAATTGAAACGTAGAATCCGAGAGGCGATCGTATATTTTGATGTGTTTTAATTTCGCACGATGACCACAATGTGGTAAATAATAATATTATACTAATATTTCTGTTATCATCTCACCGATTCTCGAGTATGATCTATCATGATTGTTTGGACTTTGTAGAAAGATATTATAAAGAAATGAAAAACTTCTCACTACATTTTATTCAATGACCATTTTCTGCAACGACGCCGTCTTCCAGATATACCTGATGATGACATCTATCGTGAACCGGCCGTTGAAGAGATTATATTATAGTTTATTTCATAAAATTTTCACATTCATCAATTACTACTAATTTACAGTGACCTATATAAGTAGGATAGACACATAGGGAACATTCCCTAACCAGAAAAATCCAAGTAACTGGGACCTTGGGACTGAAAGTCACACGCTAACCACTCTGCCACCTTATCCGGAGTAATGATATTGTGGAAAGTACAAATCTATTCTTCACTTCTTCCTTTCTCCAGTTTTACATCTAGAATGTCAAAATTACGTCTTTATACTGATAAATTACAGAATCGAATTTTAAAAATATTTTCAGCCTTCCTCTTTTCTGTCAAAATACCATTATTGACAGCCTTAATCCTATTATATTTATTTTAAACATCCATATTCGGTGGCTAGTGCGTTTCTCCCTTCATACTCCATCAAAATATATAAATGACTCTTAATTTTAAATAGAAACTTTCCCGCTTCCTGCTTAAAATTGACCAACAAATGAAATATGCACCATTTCATCAAAAATGGAGTTAAAATTTGAATCTTTCCATTGGGTTTCGTTACGGGATGTTTAGATATCGAAATGTATCGAGAAAATCGAGGTATATCGAAAAAAATAGTAATACAGAACATGAAGTTGTATTTTTAGGTACGTTATAGCGTTTTTTGTAATCGTTTTGAAGTGATTGGAGTGTTTTTTGAAATCCATTTTGGTGGAATATCAGTATCCGGGTGCGAAATCATCCCATGGGGTATACTGTAATTCGTGTACGTTGTTATTTGAAGTGCCCAAAAGTTATATAGACTCTAAGGAAATCAGTGTTTCGAAGGTATAATTCAAGCCTGAATAAGTTGAAAACAGAACGTGAATAATATGATTTCATCAACGGAACTGAAAAAGAGAAAAACTGTGTCGCATATACTATAACTCGTTGAAAACCCACTTTTTTGAACAATCAAGGGAAACGACGTGATTTGCTTCTCATTAGGCACTGAAGACTCATACTTTTACCAAAACTTCTCTTTTGCGAATTCCAAATTCATTTTCGTCATCGGCTGTAATTACGCGATGAAACGATCCCTTTTAGTGATCAGTAACCCAGAAAGGGGAGAACTGGAAGGATTCAAATAATTATTTACAAACAGGGACGGAAATGACGAAACTTTCCTCGCCCTCCGTCGGTTTTTGAAATGCAAATTCCTCAGTTGCAAGGGTGTTCCTCCTCAAGTTTTTATCCTCGCTCTGCTTCCTAAGAATCCCGACGCTCTTATGAGAGATGTTCTCCGGAAAATCCCTATGAAAAATTCATTTATAAAAATAATTTTCCTTTTTTTCTCACTTTCCTCCCCCACGGCAATCGAAAATGTTTTCTCATATACCTCCGAGTGAATTAATGATCTTTAAGAGAGGAAATGAGACTAATAACAGTTGCAGAGTCCTTGGATAGGATGGAGAAGTGGGGGAGGGAAAGTTTGGGAAAGAATATGGGGAAGGAGTCGTGAGCTAAGAGGGTGAAATTAAAGGGGAGAGGACGATGAATGGCTGAAAGATTGGAAAGTTGATATGAGATGAGGAAGAAACCGCAGAATAACAGTGGAAAGTAATAAGGAACAGAGTTAGAGGGGAAGGAGGGGAGTCTGTGAAGTATTCAGCCCGAACTCCACTTTCAACCCCTCTACCATCAACTAAGAAAGGCCCTGGAGATGGAATGAGGCGTACTAAGCTAGATGAGGAGTGAGGTAGTTCGACCTTGATTTCTTGCAGGAATAGTGCGATTGAAAAACGCTCACGTAATTACACCGCAATATTAGATGCCAATTTAGCGATTTCGTCGCTAGATGTAGCGACATTTTCCATCCTTTGGCGTTCTTTTTTTAGCGAAATCTTGCACTACACCCAGCATGTTCTGTTACGAATGTACTTCTCTGCGTTCTAAAACCACAACTTATTTTACTTATATCTAAATCAAAATAGCATCAGGTTTACCTAATAGAAGACAGGTTTACCTAATAGAAATACGAAGAATAGTATCGTATTATCTATTTAATTCATTTATTATCTGAATTTTTGTAATATTTTCGAAAGAAAATTCAAGCAAAACAATGTTTAATAAAATTTAGCCGAATTTTATTTCGAGTTAAGCGACTTTTTAACTATTTTTAGGGTGGATCTAGCGACATCATTAAAATAAATTTGCTTATCTGAGCACAATGACGATATAAATTACTCTTTCCATTGCATTTAATGTGACCAAAATTAACGCTATTATGTTATTATCTCTAATTCCTCAGTTGCTTTTGCTATATTATCACAGCCGTGAAAGAAAGAGACGGAAAGAAAAACTAATGCCGTGTTAGCCTGAATATAAATTTCTTGTTTTTTCCTCAAACGTATACTACACGTCATCTCGCCGTAATGGTCTTTTATCCAAGTAATAAACCTATTGTCTTGCGATCTCAATAGCATTTGCGTTTGTTTTTTAGTCTCGTCAGCTCTTATACTAATGCTTCTATATATAATTTGTATTCACGAGTTTAGATTTTAAAAATTATTATTCAATAGGAAAAAGTGAGATGGGTTTTTCCTCTTTCTAAATTTCCCTCCAAATTGCGGTCGCGCTATCTTCGGGGTCGTATTATATTCGGGCTAATACGGTTCTTTGGAAGATGCGATTTTCTCTATCCCATACCAAATAACAAGTGAAAATATTTCATTGGTCAGAACGTAATAGCAGATACGAGCGGGAAGGAAATAAGAAGGAAAAGGAAAGGAGGAAAGGTTGAAATAATCCGTGTAAGAGCCTACGGTATACGAGACAGAGAGAGAAGAGGATGAAACCTAAGAGAAAGGACGGGCTAAGGAAGAGGAAATAAGAAATGAGGTAAAGTGGAAGATGAAACGGAATGAAGAGAGCTGAGGGGGAAAAGAAGGTAATGGAAATTGAGAAAGGATGAAGGACTTCAAGTTAGAAGAGGGAGGAATGTAACTCGAGAGGAAAGGAAAGAGTAAACAGATAGGATTTTAACAAATAAAACATTAAAATTCCGTCGAAAAGGGAAAGCAAAGATGAAAGAGGAATAAAAGCAGAGAAAACTGAACCGAACCTGAATCTAATAAAGTGAATAAAACTCAATTAAGATAAGTGTATTAAGTTTTAAGATGAAAATAGAAGGAGTAGATATGAATTTGCAGTACGTGTGGCCCTGCAGGCAAGCGTTGCATTCGTGGATTCACGAGGAAAAGGTCCGGGAGAAATCCGTGAGTTTTCTGAGGATGTTTACTACTAATCGATAAGCGTTGCCAGAAGCATTCTGCATTTTGTTTCATTTTTATATCATTCCTCGAAAATGCATCGATATTTCTCTGCTGAAGAAATGAATGCAACTCTTTGATCTTCGGTGCTAAGTTAGAGTGTGATCATTTTGAATATTATGTAGTATTGCTCTTTCACTTATCAATTTTAGATATACTCTCTATTTATGATTACTGCACAGTTTATTTTGAAATTCATTTTTACTCTCATAATTCTTGGCGTAGCAAGGGAATCATTAGAAAATAGGATACTGGGTAATGTACATTGATAAATTTGGATCGCATTAATAATAATTAAGCATCAAATTTACCAATTTGTAATTTTATTAAACTAAACGATCCTCAGCTCTATCTATGGTGAGATTTAATCTTTTCTATTTTCATATTTCTATTGTTTAAAAATAAACTTACCGCATAAATGCTAACCTTTTAGACTACTTCTGTCGTTTACGGTATTTTAATTATCTTGATAATCTTAGAATTAAGGTTTAAGGGTTTTATTAAAAATTAATTAAGACGAATTTTTATTAAGAAAAGATGGAATAAATTTCCCTTAGAAAAATCCTCAATAATAAAGAAATACTTTCTCATGGAACCAAAACAACTTTTGGGAAATTAACTGAATTTCAGTCCCACAGCCAAAGGTTAAACTCGCAGAATGATTTCAGAGATAATAGTACTGGGAAGACGTACTAGATGTTATTCGTCCACCCTGTTACGTGAGCCGGTCTTATACAGTAGGATAATTTAGGGAAATGGATGCTAAATAGATGTAGCCGCTTCAAAGACGTTTTCGCGGACGATTCACTGTAGAAACAGATTAAAGAAACAGACTTATGTTGTACGAACCCCGTCTCTCTCACGCTGAAGGGCAGGGTAGATGTGTACATAATAAGGAAAAAACAACAAAGTTGTCGCAAAGAAGGAAATGAAAGAGACGTACGAAGAATATGAAAAGATGCTCGGAGAAAGAGTTATGTAAAATGAAAATCTGAGGACACAAAGGGGATAAAGGAGGGAGTTACGGTTTAAGAAGTAAAGACGGAATAAGTGAGGCGGAAAGAAAAAGGGACAGGCTGGGAAAGAACGACACGGGAGATAAGAAAAACAGAGAGAAAAGGAGTGAGGTTGGGAATTCGAACCGCATGAAATAAAAGATGGACTAAGAGAATACGCGGGGAAAACTATTTTGGTCGCAAGCTGTGACTCAACCACCAGATTTCACATTCTGTGTGGGACGGGAAACGGGTTGGGGAGCAAAGGAAAATAAAGGAAACGGTAAGAAGGAGTGGTGTGAAGAAAGATCTGCTCGGTATTTGAGTGGATAAATCGAAAATCCGGGTGGAGACACTTCAATTTCACATTTACGGCTATGGTCACCGATGGCTTGCGGCTTGGGGTGTAACCCAAAAAAGTTTTCTTTCCTAACTACTACAGCTACTGATTTAACTCTCCTGATTCCCTTTAGGGAAAGCGATCAAAAGTAACTATCCATTTCGGCCATGACTTCTCTTTATCGTTTACTCAAGTGAACTCGGAGATCTCGATACGAACCGATTCCTATCTCTTGTTTCTGGGATAACGAATTCACGGACGTAATCACTAGAATCGCTTGCGTGGGCTGTTTGGTGGAAGATTTTGTCTATGCGCTCACCTTTGATTCTGTATCGAATCCTATTCGAGCGATTCTCCGATTTCCTAGGAGTAAGGTATATTCATTGATTGACCCAATCGTATAGGATATTATTGCTGAAATTGCACTTATTTGAGAATCCGCGCTGATCATTTCGGTGTAAGCGAGTAATCCGACTCTTTTTAATGATGTACTCCTATATGCTTTCTTGCTATTCTGCACTATATTTTTGGATTTGGATAATCATGCATCTTTTGATTTTCTTTTCATCCACGTATCCTATTATTTCCTTATACTCTGGATCTGCCTGCTCTTCAGAATTTCACCCATCACATTAAACCAGCTTTTCCTCGATACTTCTCCCATATATCACACTCTCATCTTATTCCGGCTATGCCTTTGCTTTCTCATTTCCTCTCTCCAGATATATAAATTTAATGTCGTGATTAATTTTGTTTTTATTTAATTTATGTGGGATATTATTTGATTATCTGGTAATATTCCTTTGTAATTTATGACGTCTGTTCCCTAACCTCGAAAAGTTTCCTTTTAAAAAACGTCTTTTATACTCTTCATTTACTTACTTCTGTTTGAAAATGACAATAATTGTAATAATTTTAATGTAATTACAACCGCAAGGAATAAGCTGAAATGACTTAAGTATACATTGAGCATAGAATGATTAAAGTTAGAATACTACTATATATATGCAGAAGTACTAACTAACAAATCTCTTGATAAGTAATTTTCCGAAGAAAAATTAATCTTCAGCTATTTAATAGGATGTTGTATTATTTGAATAAATTTTATTAAATCAGGCGGTGCCTATATGCTTACAGCCTAGAATATTGTCAATCAGCAGTGTCAATTTTAATTGTATTTATTGTCAATTTTTAATTGTATTGCAGTGTCAATATTCAATTGTATTGATTTATATAAACGGAGGAGCAAATTTTCCGATTAAAAAGTAATTAAATATCATTAATTCGATTCCTCTTATCTGCCAATGAAGGCTGAATTTACTAATCAAATTGAAAACAGAAGAGGGAAAAGTAACAGAGGGGGATTTAGACCATCATAGACCATCAAGCTCAAAGACTTAATCGAGTACCCAGTAGAGACTCTTATAGTAAAAATAGAAATCGTGTTATTCTATGCATAGGTATATTGTTAATCGTTAGCTTTAAATCGTTACACATTGGCAAGGAAACAAAATATTGAACGACACTATCGAAACTAATAGATGAAACACTTTACCTATTACACTCAACTCCCAGTTAAGTATCATTCAAAGGGAAAATTTTCATTGAGGCTCAGTAATAGACCAATCCTTTCTAAGAAAGAGTCCCGCTTTTTGCACCCAACTATAAAGAGTAGGGAAGGGTAAACGGTTAGAAAAAAGGAGGTAAAAAGGAAATTGAAGGTGAGCGGATAGTATGAATGGGAGGGATAGATGTAGAGAAGGAGCAAAAGAAAGAGATTTGGCGCAACGGAAATGGATGAAACAGCTTGTCTTCTCTCTTTCTTCCCCTGAGGGATAAGCCTCCTTCCTTAAGGAATGGGGAGAAGACGATGGGAGATTTGGAAATTCCGAGAGGAAGCGATTGGAGGGCTTTTCGAGTGAAGTGAAACGCAGAGAGAGGAGTGTTGGTTTTCGAAAGGAAGGAGGCCGCAGAAAGGGAGATGGGGAAAAATTCGGTTCGATGCATCTCAGTAATGGAGATCGTTTTCGATGCTTAAAAACCACTCTCATCATAGGCCATAATTCTTGAGGAGTAGTCCCGACGTTTTAATAGTCCTATGGGAGATGCATGCACGAAAAGAATCAGTGTCGCATTGTGAGAGTGCTCTTTTAATTTTTCCCCTATCGACAATACATCGATCTTGGTTTATAAGAGTATATATTGTGGCACCATAATCAAGAGAAAACTCAGACAAGGGAGAAATCAGAAGTTTTTCTTGGGTTACCAACTGGGTTTGGTTGTTTGGAAAGCTGTGACCTCGGCCGCAACCTCTACTGCCATTTTTAAGGAAAAAATCTTTGGTTGCGGCCCAAACTTTGGAGCTTTCTAACACCATAATCCGAGAAGAATATATGAGCAATATCTACCGGAAAAACATATCTTTCAACTGTAGATCTATGCTAAAATTCTCATCGCGAAATCGATTTTGTTGTTAATTAATACCGCGAAAACATCACATTTTTACCATATAGTAAATGTGTTTTTATAAATTTTTTACCATTCTGCTACTTCTTAAACATTTTGAACATTCTTTTCACCAGTGAGTTTATAGGGAACACTTTTCCTCCCCCTTGTATCTGACTATAATCACGAGTTCTGAAATTCGGTCCGATGATGTAAGGCACCTCAAAAAATTCTTGCTTCAGTTAGGGAATGTTAAGCATGCTAGATTTCCAATACAAAGGTCTGATTTTCGTCTTTGTCATAGTAGACGTAGATATTTTTGTTATCCGCGTTTTAGTTCGTTCAAATTTATTATGAAGGGAATTAGGGATGCCTGTTTCCGTAGAAGAAAATATTTATATTCATTTCTTTAATTTGGGTTTAGGGAATGTAATCAATTTACAGGGAACCACCTCTAGGTAGAGTCCTACGATAAGATTTCCCATTTTACTCCATAATGTACTTTTTTAATGTCTGGAAATTACACAATTTTTCTTCAACGAGGCTATGGAAACTTCGATTTTTCCGAACTTTCCGTTATTTCAGGCTGCAGAGGCTTCAACATTAAGGCACACTTGTATGTACTAATCCCAACATTTGAAATTCTGACTCTTCGTCTCTGAAGTCCCTAATTTTGGTAAAATATAAGCACGATGAAGAATCATGTGAAAAATATTCGGCGCTTTAATGCAAATCTTCATTCCGTGCATTTATCCGATAGCAGCTGCTACAAATTCATCTTTGGAATCTTAGTTTGAGCATTATTTTGCTTCGAAGTTTTAGATGTAGGCACGTATTTTTAGGAAGTAATGGTATGGCTGCATGTTGTTTGGCCCTTTGAAGTATAGATGACGTCTACTAATATCTTTCATGACCATTCGTTGTTCTACATTTTGCATAACCCTTGAGTTACTTACGCAAAGGTGAACTACAATGAACTATGTTCGTCTGAGACAATAATAAATAATACTCGCTATCTATTCCGAGTCAATCAATGATGCTTTCTTAAATCATATTTTTGATCATAGGGTGAGGAATATATTTTTATCGGAAAGCCTCAGGTACTCTTACACTATATTTTTATATAGTGTAAGAGATCTGACCGCACTTGAGCGGAATATAGCTTACATCCAAATTATACGAGATCGAAACTGTACGTAATACAACAGATTTAGTCGCGAAGTAAAATAAAGGAGAATATTTTCCATTTTACAAAGTCATTAGCGACACTGAGATACAAAGTAGTATACGTACCAGAGATAATTTTAAGAAGTGAAGAAAAGCCTCTGGTCAACCTAAGGTAGGGCTGCCAAGTCCCCCAGATTCTCCAGGAGACTCCCGGAATCGGACAATTGTTTTCAAAATCTCCCACCTCCGGATTGAGGAGTCCCGCTTTTACGCAGTAAATACTTACCCCTTACACTCATCCGAAGCAATTTCCGACTTTATTAGCATTTTAAGACTTACCATCTTCTGTATTAATATAAGTAGTAATTTAAACAATTTAAAATATGTTCCATCTTCCTCCCGAGATATCCTGAAACATTTTGGAAGTTTCTTGGAATAGTGACGCTACAGCTATTTTCTATGATTCTGCTGTGGCAGGCGTGCTAACTCATTCGAAATGCAACTCCGGGTAAAGATAATACAGTTGTGATCGAATTGTACATTTGCGCCATTCACTGATGAATAATACATATTTCACGGTGGTTTGATGTCGTGCTTTAGATAGTCTCCTAGGATCCACCGGAATTCACCACTCTTGGTTAGGAATCAACTCACTGGGAATTGGCAATCCTATCCGAAGGCCATAGATTCCTCTGCCTCAGATCGTACAACACCAGGTTTAAGGGCGACAAATTCGCTCGAAACTTTCAGGGAAAATTCCTTGCTTAAAAGTAGTGGACATGTGTCCGACCGCTCAACTCAATTAGCCTTTTTAATGAAAAATTAGCAACTGAAAACCGTAGTTAGGCAACCACGCAATGCACTTGCATGACCATGTATATCTTAGGATTTTACACTTAGGAAATATTTGTTTTCCATTTTTAACTTATAACTTATCTTTCTGCGATTGGATTTCATCTTCTTACACGAAGGAGAAGAAATGAATTCTTAGTACAATTCCACGAGAGATTCATTACCTGTAATAAATCTCTTATGGGTAATAAATTTTTCGTGGAATTGTACTAAGATTTCATTTCTTCTCCATCATGTGCGTTAAATTCCAAAAAGTTACGCTTTAACACACAAATTTATTTTCTCCCTATTACCTTCCAAGCATTCTTTACCTTTTAGTTAGCATCTATGATATACATAACATCGCACAATGGGCTAGAATCGAAAAGAGCTGGCCAAGAAGCTAAAACTGCTTCATTTTGAACGGGGGTCAGAAAGAATTAAAAAGTCTAGAAACATCCGATAAAATTATGGTAGGAGCCAAGGAACAGCGAATCCCTTGCATCCGCAAAGAGCTTTAAAATAAGTACGGAAAAACAGATCATGAGCTCAAATTAAAACCAAAAGCTACGCCTGAGATATCTCACCCATTCATCATTTTCGTGGGGAAATTTTACGGTAAGATAGAAAACTGGGCTAGTTCATACATATTTAAAGGCAGTTTGTGCAGCATTTCAAAGGAATCGGTTCCAGGTCGATGGATGTGGTCGGAAGTGTTTTGAAGATGAAGCTGGGGGCACATCTGGCCTGTAGCATGATTTAAATTCTCTTTCGAGCTGCTGAAAGAAGAGCCGAGGACATTCCGCCGGAAGTTATCAAACGAAAAGAGAGGACATTCGGATCTCTCCGGGGATTTGTGAAGTAAAAACTTAAGTGAGGAAAGGACTCAACATAAGGCTTAAACCAGAAGCTATGGAAATGAAATCCAACTTCATCTCCTCCCTCAGTATTTTCCTCGGCTGATATTTTTCATGGGGATTTTACGTCATTCGGCCATTCTGCAGTCAGTCGAACGCGTTATTATGGTTTTACATTTACCATAGATGAATACTTCTTATATTCTACTTATTTTTTTTACTAAAGGGATCTAAATCATCTGTTTATAGATTGTTTATATACGAGTATGGGTTAAATGGTGAAAGGCAGTTAGTTGAAAGCGTTATTATAATTTGCAGTCAGTTGGACGCGTTATGATAGATTTACATTTACCCTAGATATAGATGAAAAGTTCGTAAATTCTACTTATTTTTTTGCTAAAGGAATTTAGATAATCTGTTTATAGATTGTGTGTGTATGTGTTAAGTGGTGAAAGGCAGTTAATATTGCTGACAAGTGATCAAAATTGTTTCCATAATATGATGGTACGAGTGAGAAGGTATTTTTACAAAATGAAAACTTTTGTTATTTATATTCTAGAAAGTGATCAAAATTGTTTCTACAATTTGATGGTACGAGTAAGAAAGAGTTTTATAAAGTTGAAAATTGTTATCTACATTTCAAGGTTCCAAAAGATTCCTGTATAAGAATATATTCTCGGGTAGACAACCGGATCTTCGGAGTAAACCAACGTTTCGGCGACGTCCTCTTCTTTAGCCTTATTCCTGTATAGATTCGAATTACTTTCTAAATCTACAAAGATTGAGTTAGGAAGCTACAGCAAGGAAAGGTTTCCATAGCTTAAGATTCATCTTGAAAAGTATATTTTATTTATATATCAAATTTTGTTACATATGAGAGAAAGGTGTGCATCTTCATTATCAAAAGACCCTCATTTTGCTGTCTTAACACGCATTCATGGGATTATTTTGAACAGCATGCATTTAAATCCGAAAGAGAATATCCTTGTAAGTTAACAAAGTTATTCAAACTGTGAGATTATTGAAAACTCTCCTAATTCTCTCTCTTTCACACGTACGGAGCGTTGCGTTCATCCTTAATCTCCGAAATGATTTATACGCAAGGATAACAGCTACGTGAGGTTGGCCTTTGAGGAAACGTATATTTCCCCGTATTAGATCGGTCATTGTGCTCCGTCCGCGATGAATTCGCCGAACAAATCAATGCCAACCCTGCTTAGAAGCAGACCGTGATTCTTATATATTTTTCCCGACGGAGCATTCTTCTGATTGTCTCTTATATGCCCAACGCTCGATCCTCGAACGCCGACGTTTTACTCAGCTATCCCATCCTCCATTCAATCAACTCTCTCTCTCAGCAACTAATCCCACATCAATAGCCGTCCAATAAGTCTCTTTCATTCTTCGCTAGGGAATCGGATCCCAGCTTCATATTATCCAACTCCTGGATTCTTCATCTACTGCGCCATCTTTCATCAAGCGTCACTTCCACGCTCCCAAATACAGTTGCGATGGAGCCCGTCAAAGGCAAAAGTGTATGGAATATCGACATATCCTTGCGGAGCGAATAACTGGAGTGGACGATAAATCGAGAGGAGAGCTTTTCATAAATAAATTTCCGACGGATTTCAGTTTTCTGGAAATTTTCGTTGCTATTTTTGAAAAGGAGACTGGATCTCCATGGTTTTTAGATTTTAGATTTAGATTAGTACCCCGCAAGCCGCCAGTGGCGTATGGCAGGGGCTGTAATTACACCATCTTTGTATTCTAATCGACCCTATTAGCTTCTCTAATAGCTCGCGGGAAGAACGACCAGAAATAACTATCTGTCCTCGCTATTTCCTCCTTATAACGCTTAGTTGATGCCTCTCGGAGATCGCGCTCATTACCAACCGGAATCAAAATTTCATTCACCTCGTCTCTAAGTTCGGAACCGAGGAACTTTTCGAAAAGTTTCCTTCGGTAATGGTTGTGTTACTAGTTTATGGGCAGTTCCTATTACAGCTAGATGGTTTATTTCAGCCGAAATTACTAGTTATACGTGAGGTAGGGTATTCAGGAATGTACTCTGTATACGCTGGATAAATGTTAAAATATAACTAACTTTTATATATTTCTTGTAAAATGAGGATTAGTGTATTCACAGCTAGCGACTGTATTTGCTCTTAATTAGGTAATAACAAATTTGGCTCGCCCAAAAATTGACCATAGAATCACTTTCTACCATGGTTGACGCCATCAAGGAGCTCAGTTAAACTTAAAATTTCTGGAAGTTAAGCAAAAAGAATTTAAATAAGAAATAATAAAAGAAAAAGAGGTTTTCTTTGAGATTTATATTGAAATGTGTTTTTTTATTAACTCCATAAACTTTATGCCATATACGATGAAGCTATGTATATTTAAATATCAAATTGTTGTCTCTTTATCGTTCTTAACACTTCTTTATTAGGTTTTCTTGCATGACACGTTTTTTAATTCAGCGATATTACAAACAAGATATAAGTTAATTATTTTATCATTTTAGACATTGAGAGTGTCAATTTTTCTGCCATTGATATTTACGGGATATTTGTTATAAAGTTTTATAGCTATTAAAGCTTCCACCAGCTAGATGCTTATATTTTTATAATGAGTTGCGATCTTATTCATACATAGTGATTATTCTCCTTGTTTCATTTCTGTAGTACGTAACTACTCCTGTAGATATAAGCTGCAGGTTTACTTTCCATAGTTGATTTTAGAGGTTTTTAAATGATTTTTTTAAGTTTATTACTAATAAATATCATAATGAAAAGTAATTTCCAAAAATTTAAGTTCTTGGTAAAATATGGTCGGTTTCTCTGACAGATATTGTTTCCCTTTTGTAAAATTCTTGTAAAAATGAACGAAATTTATATTTTGTCATTTACGTAATTCGTCATAATGTTTGTAACGTAATATTTTAAACTTATGAAGGTAACCTTACCATAGATTTATCCTTAGGGCTACCTAAAACTTTTTAATTCCGTTTCTATCTTTTTCATAGGAAATAATAAACTTATTACACTATATATTATAAATTATGTTATTTAAAAAATAACATATCATAGATCGTAATTTTGTTCTAATGACCGAGAAAAAATGCATTTAAAAATAGATAGGTAGAGAAAAACGGAAGAAAAAGTCATATTTTATCAAGTAAAGTCTCTATTCTCCACTTTAATCTCCTCTCATATCACGAAGAACAGCATCGTCTTTACCATAGCAGTTTCTACTAAATCAAGGAAAAAAACGGAAAATAGAGATTTTAGTGATAGCTATGACCATTGGAGATAGCAAATGGAAAATTCCCAATTCAGGAAATTTTTCGCACGTGGAATATTTACCAGTTATATCATTACATCTACTATGCAGAGTTGCACGTATCGAAGGCTTCTATCCTCAATTACATCATTACGCGGTCGTAGAAATATGCTTCACATTTCGGAGTCAACTGCCTATTCCGTTATCCAAGTCCCTGCTGTTTGACTGAGTGAAAGGAAGGATAATTGGGCCATTCAACATCCCTCGCATTTTATCTTCGGCGGGCTCCAGGGAGAGGTGTCGAGCCAAGTGGAAAGTGGAAGATGCCGGCGTCAGGGAAAGTTTCAAAGGAATCCAAGGCCTTGTTATGATAGGTGGCAGTTATAAAAGTTCGCCGGCGAAATCCGCACATCTTCCACGGACTACTAAAGCCGATCTCATTTACCCGGATAATTGCATTTTCGACCGGACGTGGGCGTTCCAGGTGATTGACTGACCCTTAACGGAGGCACGACCCGTGCGATCTTTTTTTCCACCCGATAAAAAATAACTCCTTATATCATCGGAATGGGCGAACATTTGCCGATGCTTTGGCTCACCCGCGGCAAACATACGACCTCCGGGGCCTCACTCAATCACGCCGCACCTTTTTCCCTCTCGAAGGGATCCATCGATTGGTGTTATTAATGCCGCCCACTATTTCACTTCTGCCACTGCAAATCACCACGAAAGAGTGCAAAGGGTGGACGTGAGAGAGAAAGGGGGTTCTTTCCGAGACCGTTCTTCGGTCAACAGGTCCATCTGCAAGTCTGCAAAGTGGGATGAAGGACAAGGGCAGCTTTAAAACTCTCTCGCATCCACTTACCCGTGCACCCATATCTTTCGTCCCCACTTTCCTCGGCTCTTTGTTTTAGGCCTTTTAGAGGTGGACTTCACGAGGGTAAATCTTTCCGGTGCGGTCTACCTATCTGTCTTGATTGGGAAAGCCGCAGTTCTCGTGTAAATTTATTCAAATGAGGGATGGTTAAGCTTAAATGCAGCCGTTATCTCCGCAGAGAGCCGAAACGGGGCTGCCCTAAGTCGTTCCTATTGTTATCTGAGGTTTAAAAAGCGTAGGTGAACGAGGGTGCCTAAAATAGATGTTCCGAGGAGGAAAAATTCGGAGGAGATTAAATTAAACGGAAAATATGTTGGAAACCGTGCCGTTTGCGTTGTGCTTTTGAATTTTGTTTTCCCTACGCTCGTTTTTTACCAGCCGTTTTGGATAATCCTATCTCTGTTGCATCCGAATTTTTGTTTATGCTGCTCATGTTTCTAACCGTTGCGGCGGTGGCCGTAAATGAAATTCCCTGAGACGTTTTTGTTGCCTTCTAAAATATGCTCACCATGCTTGATAAATAATGCAGTACAGGATTCAAAACTAGGGAGATAATTTTTCGAATAACCGAGTTGAATTTATTTTATGTTGAATGTATTTTATGTTCTTGTCTATCCACTGTTATTAACTATGGTTCTTTCCATGCTCTACCGAATAATCGTCGATGAAGTTTTTTCTTTATAATACCCTTCAATCTTATATTAATACTCAATATGGCAAAGCAGCAATATTAAAATGATTATGGATTAATCATTATCGAATGAAATTAAAGGTGTTATTATTCTTTATTAACAAATGATTTGAAATGCTTAGCATTATTTAATAAGGATAAGAAAAACGTAAAATGATTCACGTGATATTTAATGGAATTTATCCGTTTTAAACCCAAAAAGTGTACTTTTTCCACAATTTGAATGAACCAAAATAAATAACGACTATCACTTTTGATAATCTCAAAATCATGCCAGCGTTTGAGGCCGTGTTTTACTTCGGTTTATTAAAACATTGCGAAAAAGTAAACGTTTTATATTCTCCTCAGTGATTAACGGATTTAGAACAGTATCACTAGCAGCGAAATATAATTTTCTAAGATAATTGATAATGGATTATTATTGAAAAACCTATAATGCTTATTTTAGAGTTCTTCTATTTCCTTTATTTCAAAATATACGTCGTTTTAAAGCTACAGCATAGATGAAATTCAGAGTTGTAAAGGAGGATTAAATACGAGCAATTATTTTTTATTTACAATATAAGAACACGTAAGTAAAATTTTGCATAATATGGTTTCAGTTATCAAGACTTGATAAAGTAAGGTGAATAACGTAAATCTGTAATTTTGTCGCGTCGAGAAAGCTAATTCATTTCTCTTAAATCTTTATTTCTAAAAATCATCTTTAAGATACATCTCGCTGGTACATTTAATCTATCGCACTTAAAGAATGAGAAGATGTAATAGAGAGAAAGAGGACCACATCTTTTAATATCGCGGTTTTTTCATCATTGATACTTAATTCTCGCATTCAAACTTCTCTAGTACGCTCTCACAATGTTCTGATCCTTTTTTAATTGAAGATTACTATCCGGAAAACTTTAATCGCTTTCACAAAACGAAAAAGGCTTACTCAGACGTCCGCAAGCGCCGAAGATAATGCAACTGAGCCAAACTCTAAAGAAACATTTTGAAAGCATCGCTGCATTCTCTTTGAGGATCCGAGCGTCCGTTTCAATCTCATCGCAGTTTTCTAACAACATTCTCATTTTTCCCCACTCTTTCATTCCCAGAATCGCTCTCTATTTTATTGAATATACTCTCGCCGCTTTCTGCTCCTCGCGTTGTATCTCTCTCGATCGCTTCAATTCACTTTGTTTCATTTGCGTCGGAGAGCATCTCTTTGAATGTATTCTCCTCCTGCCTTTTCTATAAACACGCCGGATTCCTTGTTCTCGCTAGAAATTTCGCTTGTGACGCAAGTGAATTATTAGGCCAGCTCTCTCTCTACGAGAGCTTTCTGCCCGGCAATTTATTTTTGAGTATCATCGCCATAAACATTATAGTAATAAAGATTGATGTTGCGCTATGCGGTCCGACGGCGATATTCATCCTTCAACTTCACTTCTTTGGGATGTGCTTGAATTAAGCTGATGAAACAACAGCGAGTTTTCCGAAATTATATTTCTTTGCTCGTCTCTTCTACGGATTAAATTTGTTGTACAATTACATTCTAACGGTGTCTGCTACCACATCTTCATGAGTGGAGTATTTTTCATTTGTCTTTGGTACACGATCGAGAGAAATTTAGCTTTTGTATGTTTTTGTCTCCCTCTCTTTCATCGTTATGATAATTTTAAATTTACTGACATATGGTTGACCTTGAATGATGGCATGAAAGTGATGAAAAGAGTTATTCACAAATAATTGTTCTGGAGTCAAATGTTTGTTTTCGACATATATGTAAGTATTTTTGCCAAATAAAGAATCGTAGGAAAACAACCGCACTCCTCATCTTACCTAGCTTTACAAATTTAAAAAAATAATCTTATAATTTTTAATTATTTTCTGAAGCTGAAATATTCTTTTTCCGCAGTTCTTGAAGTATTTCTGTTTAATATTGCCTTAGAGCAAAGAAAGTTTCCTCCTTTGTCATTACATTTTGGTAATTTTTAGTCTATAATGAATATTATATTTAACAATTTAACAATTATAAATGAATAACGAATGGTGAGAGGCCGTCACAGAGCGCAATATCTTCAAGACTACGCGCAACATCCCACTAAACACTGCCCTAAAACTCTGGTTTAATATTGTTGATGTTTAGAACTTCTGTTTGCGACGAAGGAAAACATCACCAAGTGACGTTCTAATTAACTTTCTGCCCTGAGACGAGCCTGATGGAGAGAATCTCATTCTGTCTCATCACTAGGATTATCTTAGTGAGTGAGATGAAGGTTGTCCGGGTTACAATATCTTAATTTTATTCTTGCATCATCATTAGTAGCAAACAAGACGATTGGCTACAGCGGATTGCAGTAATTTTGAGGAAAAGAAAAATCCGCCTGAAAAGGGATAAGAAGAGCACTTCAAATGGCATATTTGCTATGAGTTTTGGGCTAAAACTTTTGGGTGAATAGCATATATCCATTGGGATAAGGTCTTCAGCGAGAGCGTTATAACTGGCTTCCACTGTATATTTTTTCCCTTAATATATGAATATAAATTAACTTGAGGATGGTGGAAAAATGACTCAGTGGAATGTAATTATTAATCGAAATAAAGAATTCCTTGTGAAGATCATTCGAAATATTTTCTGGTCCCCAGTAAGAGTAAAGAAGGAAGACGACTAAGAAGAAGGAAATGTTAATTGCATACAGATTTTTAAAAAGATATAGTATCTGATATTAGAAGTGGACGTAAAAAAGTTAAAGATGATGAAAACGAAATGATCTCCTTTTTCTATTAGACAGGATACATCTCGACAGCAGATGAAATTCTCCGTAGAGAGTTGTTTTCTGCTCATTTGTCATTCGCCGCCATATACTGACATTTCTTTGGAACCGCTTCGAGTTTGCCTGCCACCGTCGCATTCTTTTCATGCGGACATGTGACGATCATTGCCAGCGTTATGATGGCTCGGGGAGAAAGTCTGAGGGAAGCATTCAAATAAAATTGAATAAACCGCTTCATTTCCGAAAGGGTGACATCAAGAGAATATAGTTACGTATCTTCAAATGTCTCTCTTACTACTGAGAGTTTTTTTTCCCAGGATCACTTTGCTATCTTGATTTTGTTAGACCATATTTGAGGTGACAGGGCAAAATTTCCAGCTTTTTATCTATCGAACACAGAAAATTAGTCAGCTAAGTCCAAAAATTTGTATTGATTGCATTAATAAAATCATCAAGACTTTAATGAATATAGCTTTACACTCGACGAAATTGGTTAAAATATCCCTATGTCGGAGAAATACAACTCTACAGCACAATTATAAGAAAAATTCCTGAAGAACGCAATTTCAGACATGATATCATTAAGATGCCCTGAAACCTAATAAATTTACAAGGAATAATGAATTTATATTGAATAATTTTATAATGAAACCTAATACATTTAGAATGAAAAATTTCTTGAACGATTCCAAGCTTATTAATTTACTATGAACGGTTTCGAACAATAATTGAATCATTATCAGTTACATAATTCCGCAAATAGATCCGCCATAGTTGACCAACCACTTTATGGTCAAGTATAAACTCAATGTATCGACACAACAGTTAATCGGAAACCTATATTTACAGACGTGTGGAGACGACATGACTTGATTTCTTCATCAAATAAGTTTAACCGCGACAAAGTTTAATCCTCAATTAAATAGATACTTTCCAGATAGAGTATTATGACTGCCTTAGCAACTGGCTGATGACTTCTTAGATCTTCTTAGAATTGTTAATATAACATCAAAATTTAGTAAAATAGTTGACGTATTAAATTCTTACGTTAAAAGAAAATATCTAATGTAGAGTCGATAAATCGGGTAAAGTAATGCTTATCAGCAATGTCGGGCTTATGAAGAGTTGATAGATATAACATACCGAAAGATGTCGGCAAAATGGGATATCATTCAAGCCATCATCGACCAAAGGAGAGAACACCAAAAGCTAGTGAAAGTAGCTTTATTAGAAACAGGTCGTGCTAAATTGATTTGAGTGGAATTTTACATGCCTATCGCATCAACTGTTTGTTGATTTTGCAATTGAATTTAGGGAGATGAAGCTTTCCTCAATAATTGTCACTTAATATGCTCGCAATGTCGAAGAAGTGATGGCGCCAAATCTGTTTCAACTTCCATTTCTCCGGGATTTATTTTCGCAGATTAGAACCTAGTTCTCGACGCCTTTTAATTCATTCATTTTAACCTCTTGAATCCAATTCTAAATGATCACTCACTTTGTCCTTTCAGAAGAGAAAGGAGCTTTAAATTAAAAGGAGAGGAAGATCCTTAATGCCTCTCTTAAACAATCGATACTGCTAAGGGTATATCTTAGGTTATATATAACGGGGCTCATGCTTGTTGAATAATTACGACAGCATGGAGCTGAATTAGTAAGGCCGGGCAGATTAATGCGCTCTTGGATATTACTCGAGTGAGATCTTCCTGCATTAATTTTCTCCAACGTATTTATCAAACCGTGGAGATATCGGGAGAACAATGCCTCGAATCAGGTTAGGGCGAGGTTTATGTTTTCTCACCTTCCAAATGAGAGCGCGGAATTTGGTGTTATGCGATTTATAAATCATCGCCCCTCGATTTCAAAAAGGTTCATTATTTTCTGTTTGGATTTATGACGCGATCCATTCATCTTGAGCTGTGGTTTTCCGCCTTATTTGCTGGCTATTCCAGTCACTTTTGATTTATTCGGAAATCATGATTTCAGAAGTTGAAGGATGAACATTTTCACCTCAACTGATATTCTAAGTCCATAACTAATGTCGAAATATAAGTGGAGTATCCGCTGTACGTATTAAGACGGGATTTTTGGGTAATTTATTTCCGAAGTCACTTGAAGTGTATCTTACTGATGTTACATCACTGTTGGTGCAATTGCAATCTTTCTTCTGTATATTGATGTTGTAGAATATAGTTGGCTTATTTTGATTCACATTTAAATAATGTTGTATTTATCTCAAAATCTCCGATTCATAAAAATTTATAAGTAGATTCTTGATAAGCATCGACATTTTCTCTTTCTTTTGTTGATTGCTCTTTGGTATATTCAGTGAGATTCCTTTGAATAAGCCGTCTAATGTAAAACTGCACTTCGAAATCCATTCTTACAATAAGAGTATTTTCTATAATTAAGGCATGGTTTTAGAAACCTTATATAAGTTCAGATATATTCCAATATAACCTATAATAATTTCCACAATTCTCAGTGGTGGCAATAGAAAGCAATTGGGCAAACATGTAAGTACATTTAAATACTGGAATACTTAAAACAGAGCATATAATGAGGATTAACTGTGTTATGGTGTATTAATTTGGTTACGAAAGTCTTCATGCTATGAATTATGTTACCAGCTGGTCTTTCAAACGAATATCTCATCCGCTATGCTTTAGAAGTCAGCTGATTCTGTCCTAATTAATAATTTCTCTTGAAGAGAGAACTGAATCATTGGTTTACACAATATGCTTTTCACGTTTGCGTTAAATTTCCACATCTATAAAGCCATAGTAGTCGAATTTTCTTCTGAACCTGTAATTAGCGGTAGAAGTATGAACGTCAATTTTGCATTTCATAAAACCATGCTTAAAGCGAGAAAAATTTAATTGGTATCTAAATTAGTCGAACTGAATCACTTTAATAAATCAATTAATTTTGAAGAACAGAAGCACTTCGATGGCAAATCGGTAAGGTCTCGCTTGAATTTGCTTAACCGAATTAAGTCCGTTCCGTTGGAAATTAGGAGTGGCGCAATTTAAAAGATTCTTATCTGTACATTTCTGATGTAGATCGCCTTTCTGATCGACTCTTTGTGTTTGGAATCGAAATTGGATCTGATACCTCTCGGTCAAATCTAGATTCGCTAATTGCTTCCGAAGCCAATACTCTGCCTTAATGAAGATACAGAGAAGACTGGAGCTTATATGTATTTCCTCTTCATCATATAAACTTCATTTGGTAAAACCGATTTGCAGCGCGAGTTAAAGTTTATTTCGGTAAAATTTTTAACTTGTAAATTATTTAATGATTATATTTACATCAGCGCAACAGCTATTGTGGTTATTGGATCAAATGACGCTGTTTGTCGTTGGAAATACATATATCTTATTTTTTAGTTCCTAATAGGTTACCAACGTTAAAATTAGTAAATTTTCGCCTTTAATTATTGATTATAAAACAGTATAACATAGGTATCTTCTTATCGGTATCTTATCAACCTTCTGGTTGACTGGCAGCAGCTTGCCTGCTTTGTGTCAGTTGTGATTTTTTGATTTCTTTATATATTTTACATTTCACATCTTTGATAATTAGTTTAAAGTACGATAACCCCGGCCAACCCCTATGCCTCTGTACTATAACATAACTTTTACTATATTTTCATGCCTCATTATATGGCCAAGTAGAACATCTCTACTTTTTGTTAGGCTTTTCCATAAACTCCTTTCCATTCCTACTTTCCTCAAAACATCGGTATCATAGCGTTGAAATAGGAACTTTTTGCATATCCACGCATTTTTTGGCATTATGGAGACTCAGTGTACAGAAGTATAACCTAGTAAATCGTCCAACAGTCTATAGTCTGCAGAAAATGCGTCTGCCTTCTCTGTCTCCGAATTTTATTATTGGAAAAAATATATGTAGATGGAGGAATGATATCGATATTGCCGTTGAAATTGCACGATAAAAATAATGAAACTTCATTCTTTTATTTGATATTTCGGATAATGAAAAGTGCTACCGAGTGATGGAAGAGGAATGTAAACACTTTTACATGTTACCATAACGTGTATGAGTTTTTATTCCTTTTTCATCATGAAAAATACCACAGAGTAGAAGCCAAAACAGTGAATTTTGAGCTATCGAGTATTCGAAAATGCAGTAAAAATGTATATTCCACCTTTCTCTTCAAATTTTTAAAAGTAAAGAGGAAAATTCAAGCTAGGAATATTAATGAAACCTTTCATATAATAAATAAATATAAATGATATAATATATAATGTAGTATATATAATATTTAATCATAAGTAATGGAAATACGTTCAATAAAAAATTAATGTGTATACATTTTTCTTTTGGTTTTGAATCTTTGAGTACAGAGCAACGTTTTATTCGGAATATTTCTGAATATTATTCCTCAGGTAAATTCCTTTTAATTTTACGGTGGGGCTAAAAGAAAAGAAAAGAAGAAAAGAAAAGAAAAATATGTAATAAATTTCTAATTTTCTAACAATGTAGAGCTTTTGTTAAGACAAATTCTTTTCATTCATGAGCTGTTATGTTTGTGTGAGCTTCCCGGAGCGTTATTTAATAGGCTTCCGTATGCCTTTACGATGAGCTTTTTCTCTCTCAAAAGGTATCCAGCGCTTTATGAAAAATATTTCGTTGAATTTGTATTTATGGAAATCTTCATTTCACGCTTGATTAAAATTCTACCTGATACCTGACGCCAGTTATTTCCTTTCTCCCTTATTAAACATGAAAGGTTTCTGACTCTCGATGATTGAATTACGCTCGAATGATCTACGACAATTTCGGCTTTTAACCCGTCAACTTGGATGACATGTCGAAGTCCCTAACGATCATCCGATAAAAAACGACGGATTCGCCTTGCGGATGATTCGCAAACCAACAGTTTGAACGGAGTTGGTCCAAATATTGGCAACTAAAGGGAAAAAATGTGTTACGGAAATTTGGCAAAATATTCCTCGACGCAGCCCCTTTCTTTTGCAGGGCACGTTTTCATTCGGGAAGTCGACTCATGCAATACGTCGGAAATCATCGCTTTGGAACGTCCGGTCGTGGATTTGGGCTCCGTAGTTTTACATTAGCGACTCAAAAAAGTTTTTCGCATCGCGACGTTTGATTCAAGCTACGTCATGAATACCTAAGAGAAGAATAGACCCCAATTCATTGCTTTCACCACTAATATTCCATCAGAGGGAATTTCGAGGTACAGTTCGAATACGGACGAAAGCTTTACGCGTGATAAACCTATAGATTATCCAGACGCTGAACGTTCAAAAAACGAAAATATATATCACTATCAAAACTCATTGTTAGCATTTTTTACTTTTCTTCAAGTTCTTTTGCACGAGAATAATCCTCGGTTTAATGAAAATCACAGAGATAGATGTAGCTTGTAGAAAGTGCGACACGACGTGGTGTGTAGATTTATTGGTAATTAAAATAACAAATTTCAATTTCACTTGCAACTTTCATGATACAAATTACACCAGGGACTGTTATGGACTGGTTGCAGTCATTTTTAAGCCAACAAATAATTGAAGGGAATATTTAAGTGTTTAATAACCGAATTTTCTTCGGATTGGATAGGATTTTGATAGTCGATAATAGTTGCCAGTGTAATTTATGTTGAAATTTTGGGTTACATTCTAGTTTGTCATTTGTTTATAAGCTCACTCTATATCTTTCAGTATACTAACAACTTTTTGTCTCTCGAATAGTTTTCATTCATCAATAATCTGAGTAGGTTTGTCAGTAAGATGAATTTAAAATAATCGGAATGGAAAAACATCGATAATTTTAGATATACATACACAATATTTTTTACTTCGGTTTATCCCCTAGTTTGATAGACGATTCCTAGGCCAATACGTTTACAATTTCCTACCTCTATCCTTATTCTTGAGATAAATTTTCATGGATAAATGTCTTATAGAATAGAAGAGGTTTGAAGCAAGTGTGAGTGGATTATTTTTTGTTGTTTACATGTTATTCATTATGGTTCCTGTTATGCTCATTAGGTTTCATTTGTATAGAAGAGAATTGAATTGCATATAATGAAAAAAGAAACATACGCAGATTAACAGGGATATTTCATCGTTGAATTTGAGTAGTTTTACGTTAAAGAGTTGCTGAAATCATCTGCTAATCCGTTTGCTTTGAATTTAACCTCAGGAGTATACATGGAAGCGAATTCAGTATCATTCCTGTTGTGGATATTACTCTCATTACTGTACTCTATGTTTCGTTAGATTTGAAGTTCATGTCGTTGATGAGTATGGCGAAAACCATATCTTTCTACAGTCCTTAATAAACAGCGTTATTCCTAATCAGAGACGGAATAGGATTTCCTCTGGCACACTTGTCTAGATGTAGACTTGTGATTTAAATTTAATCCCATGGATATTTTTAATCTCAATCAATCAATCAATATATTCCAGGTTTTCAATTGTTTCATTAATTTTTCCAATACTATTATTAATAATAATTAATACTATTTCATTCAGAGTTTTCCCTATAATGTTTGTGCGCACATATAAATTCGTATTTGCATCCACAGGATATTATTTGATGCTATGTACTGAGGTATTATTTGATTTTAAAGGTAGGTACCAATTTACAGAAAAACCTTTGAGTTGCATTAATGAAATTAATGAAAGTATGACATGAACTTAAAAATAGTAATTGGGGAGAAATTTTGAGTCAAGGATTGCAGTTACTGCTTGCAGGAACTACAAAATAACATAAATTGAGTTTATATTAAGTTACCGCCCGCTTTGATCCCAACTAGTGGAATATTTTTCTGAAAACTCTGTAAACACCACATTTTTACTTTTCTAATCTCGATTAATGTTGCATGTGTAATAAGTCTATACTTCTAGATATACATCTAAATTATGAAATAACGCATATTAATGGGAATTCTTTAATACGGTCAACTCCCTGTGGAGAAATGACGATATGAAATTCATTTGCAAGGCCTCATGTGATAACGTTATTGCCTCTGTATTTGATCACCCCCCGTGTCCTGTGAGGACTAAATATCGCGAAGATAACCACGGGGGCGTGATCATCATCACAGCAGATGGGGATATTGATGATCCCGGTAATGGCAAAATAATCAAGTCGCGAAATTACTCTCCACTCGTTCCAAGCAAATGCCGTATCAAACAAGACCGCAGAAATGCAACATATGATCCTCCCTGCATTCAAAATGACTTACGGCACTGGCTGCTCTTCATTAAAGGCCGGCGTACGCTCTGATGTGCATACCGCTGCCCCTTTGCCTACTTTTCCACTCATATTCTCCGAGAAAAACCGCAACGGGCACTGGGTCGAGAGAGGTGATCGGATAGCGACGCATAAACCCGTGAAGTCTATGCATACGATCATCCCACGTCTAATTTCCCAAAAATGAAAAAAGAGGTAAACCTATTAGCTACCCTGGGTTGGGGAGTGCATTTTTTTAATCCCTCGAATGCCTTTCCGCTTGGACGAGTAGGAATTCTCGTAAACTCGGCCAATCACTCCCGGAACGGAGGCTATATTGTGGGAATGGGAGTCGGTTTGGGACGGGCCAATTTGCATTCGTTCCCAGAGCAGATTGTCGTTTGTGGTCCATCATTGCTCCTTCGGGGCGGCGATGAAATGTGGACTCGACGAGAAATATTTTCCTCCGATGGTGCACGGTTGTGATTCCATTCCCTTGCTTACGTGCGTGCTGCGGGTGCAAACGGAATCGGATGGGCAGATATGCAGAACTGTGAGGCGTCTATGTAGTGTTTTTGGCGCTAATGTTGTATTAATTATCAATTGGGGATTGATGGGGATAGAATTTTAAATAAAGCAATCCTTGCTGATTTTTATTCCGCGAAAAAATTGAAAGCAGTAGAATTTCATGGCAATAAGACCAAGGAAATTATCACATATTTTTGTACGAGAAGGATTAAGATTATTTTTATCGTGCTTGAATTTTGAAGAAATTAATTTTCAAGGACGGATATAATAAATGATTTAAAATGTTTCGCTTTTTGTTCCATGAGAACATTTTTTATATCCACCCTTAAATAGAATTGTAAATAAATCAATGTGTGCTTCTAATTATTCCGTAAAACAATTGAAAATGATAAAATTTCATTGCGATAAGGAATTAATGAAGGAAATCATCCTAAAACCCACTGTTTTTCGCGAGCAGGATTAGGACTATCTTTATATGCTTGAATTTTAAAGAAATTAATTTTTAAGGGTGGATACAACAAATGAATTAAAATACTTTGTATTTTGTTATATCAAACCTTAAGAGGAGTCCTACGAAGTCACGGCTCATTCCTGCAATAGTAAATTAATTTTTATTCCATGTAAATATGGAGAGCACCCAACTTACATGATTAGCTATAAGTGAAGACAAAAAATCCTTTGAAAACATTCTTTAATCGTGTGAGCACCATTGGGATCTCATTGCATACATTAAGAATTCAAGAAATTTAATTCGTGTTTTAATTCCAAATAAACCACGAATGGGAAATACTTGAATTCCGTCACGATAGGACATTCATTAAGACTTTAAATACGATCTGAAATCATTTAATTGCGCGAGGACCATATGTATCGTACCGCATACGTTGGAATTGCAAGGAATTTAATTCGTATTTTAATTCCGTTAATAATGGGATGTACTTGAATTTCATCACGACAGGACATGCATTTAGGGCCTTAAATACGATCCGAAATTATTTAATTGCGCGAACACCATTTGTATTATTTTACTTATGCTTTTAAATTTTGAACGAATTCACACGAAAAAAGTTTCATTCCGGGAAGGTACGGCGAGAATTTCACGGCGATAGGACATAAATTAAGACAAATTATCATCCGAAATTATTTCATTGCGGGAGCGCCATTAAAAGACCATTTTACTTCCGCATACAATTACAGGGTGCAGGTTGGTATGCATCAGTGTGTGCAAAGGAAAAAGAGGTTTTTCTGTGGAATGAGCTTAAATAACGGCCTCCAACTGTTGGCGTGAAAGCAATTATTTATTATTTTGCATTATACGCTCTTTTAAATCGTCGACTTCGGATTAAATTTTGGTACGTAGCAATTAATTTACGCGCGGATGGATTTAATGAGGAACTATTGCGAAGAGTGTAATAGAAAAGCAAGTGAAATGGGATTTTTAGCATATTCGGAAATGCGAATCTAAACAATTATCATAAGTCTTCGCCCAGTTTCAGAATGAAGAAATTTCGTCACCATGGTAGCATATTTTTTTCCATTTCAAGAGAGGAAACTAATTTTAAATGGCAATGAGGCAACCTGTTGATGCGAAACGTTATTGTTAGAATTAAAATTATTAACACCTTCAGCGCCAACGGACTATAATAGTGTGGTGGCGGTCTGAAATATTCGTAAAGCGTGATACATGCGGTGTTGCAAACAAAATGTAAGCTAATGAATACGAGTTATATGCGGAAACTCTTGTAGTTAAAAGCGTTTGTTATCCTCCATAACAGAGCTGTTATGATTAATTTTTTCATCAAAAACCTTGCTTAAATCTTTCGTTTACTTCGTTATAAATAGAGGATCCACCTTAACCAAAGAGAAAAATAGTTTCTAATCCGGCTTTATTGGGTTATTGAAATATTTATTTCCTTTCCATAGCGTATAAGAAGACAACCAAATTTTGATGGTCAGACTCAATACTTTATCACGGAGAAATTGTACAATAAATATAGAAAATCAATAGCATTATTATATACATTATTAATAGCTGAGTGGTATTAATGTGCATTACAATTAAATTTTGTATATGACAGTCAACCTCTTGAGCAAATTCTCCCGACTCAGTAACTCATCGAAATTTGCATTAAGAGAGAAATATCGCTTTGGAAATGAAAGAAATATCTTTACAGTAGCATTTCAGCCACAAACATCATGGATAATTTAAACTTTAACCACCCATAGAATGAGCTCCTGATATAACTTACAGCAATTTATCATTCCTTCATGTGATATCCCTCCATAATACAGCTCGAATTCCACAGAGAAATACAAATTCCTTGCGTCTATAGCGGATGAAAATTCGCGAGAGTTTTTGCGAGATATGCTCTGGAGATAAATGAACTATAAGAGAAGAAAATAATACTCGGTGGTAGAAAATTTCAGCGGTAGATGTACTCTTCAGTGGAAAATTCAGGGCCTCAGCAAAAATATGCCCACATAAAGGCGAGAGATGAAGCTGCTTCGAGGCACGTGTAGGAAAGGCCCATTTGTATTCTGTGTAGACAACACGTAGTCCACGAGGAAAAGCGGATCCATGTAATGACTTCAACGGCACTGTTTGTTTCCTTCTCCAAAATCGATTCGGCACTGCATAGAGCAGATGTACTGTTTCACTATGTGGAAATGAGCTTAAAAATTGCTAGTGCTATTCTCCAAGGTAGGAAAGTATCGATCCTGGAAGCTGATTGGATCTTCATCCCCCCATTTACCCGAGCTATCAAAGGTTTGGAGAGGGACTGAGACCAATAGGCGAAATGAGGGATGAAGTTGTTTTCCCTAGCTTTCATCTCTTAGCCACAATACTTTGTTTGGAAAAAGTACATCACAATTACGTAATAAATCACAGTATTTATAGCATCAATAAAATCAATCATAGCATATTAATAAAATAATAGCATATTAATAAAATAATAGCATATTAATAAAATAATAGCATATTAATAAAATAATAGCATATTAATAAAATAATAGCATATTAATAAAATCATAGCATATCAATGAAAAGATATAAAAATTTTATACCATTATTAGGTTAATGTTACACCATTATTTTAATCCTACTTCAGTAAATTTCACGCTATCACATCAAAGACAAAGATAATATAAAAAGTAAGTGAAATTAATCTGTGCGCAGTCAAAAGTGCTATAGGTGTACAAAGGGAATTGATGAAATTGTATAAGGAAAATTGATAGCAACTTATTAGGCCCTGATTATAAGATTACGAGCAAACAGAGAAAGAGCAGATATCTACACAACCTTCCATTAGATAACGATCAATCTAAAGGTAACCTGTGCCGGAGAAACCTTGTGTGTGATTAAGTAGTCAAATACTTAACTGCGGGAGCAAACAAATGTAACCCAGAGCCTTAACATTAGGTTGTTACATAATTTCCACAAATATAGTATTTTGGAGGAGAAAATGGTAAGAAAACCGACAGAGATTTTCCTACTATATTCTAAAAATTAGCCGAAGAAAAGTTACAGATAGGTATTTAAAGGTAAAATCAAATCAGAACTCCGTTTTTCTAAGTCATTCTTCATTTTTAGGTGAACCAGATGCTGATTAAACGAATGTATTAAATTCCAAATTATGAAGACCCTTTTCTTCACTCCGCTTCCTTTAATATTGCTTCATGTAAATAATATTAACGAACGATTATTCCCCCAAATTTCTCGATTATTCTCCCAGAATTCGCTAGATTATTCCCCCAAAATACTTGAAGTATCCTCGAAGTGAGGTAAAAGGTCATACATGAAAGTGCAAATGCAAACTCCAACCTATTAAAATAACCTCCTAGCAAATAGGAGCATGTAGAGTAGGCAGATAGCTTCATAGCTTCAACGACATGAATGCTAACAAAGCAATGACTCAAATCCAAATGGTAAACGGGAACGGTAAGACCCGTTACTAGCTTGCAAGGAGCAAATAAGGGGGGATCTCGCATGTTTACAGAGCCGTAGTAGGATTAGTTAGTGGATGAATACCTAAAATTGAAAGCCTTACAAGGCAGACTCCGTCTTCTCTCCATGGAACGCCTGTCTTTCAGAACAAAGGAAATACATGAGAACATTAGAGTAGAATAATTGTAAGTATGCGGTTGGGAAAGGATCTGAAATACTCAAAAATAAGAGAGTAGGAATGGGGTTGTGCTGTAAAATATTGAACGTGCCCTTAAGGACAGAGTTCTGCTAGGCTTTGAGTAAGGAATTGAACTTTATTATCAAGAGAAGAATAGATAACGGAGTAGAGAGCATCCTATGATAGGAAGAGTTCATTCGGACGTTTCTCGTGAAAGTCATGGAGGTAAATAGCGACAGTGAGAGGTCGAGTTAAAATAGATTACGGAGGATGCTGGATACCGCTCTTATACTGATCTTGAGAGGCTTTGGAAGGATCACGGAGCCTTGTAGATCTCTTGCTGGATTATCTTAGGATGGATGTCAAAGAGGAGCGAGAAGAATACTTTTCAGTGTTGGAAATGATACTCGGATCTTTATGCGATTTTCGGATTAGTCATAATGTCGCGAAATATTTAGCCGAATTCAAAAAATTTTGCATCCAAGGTAGGAAAAATGGAGTCTCTTGTATTTGGTCATCACTTATTGACATTATGGTGTTTTGAATGATCAATTGAATAATAGTATCCATCGATGTGAACTGCAAGAAGCAAGGATCATGAGTGAAGTTGGACTAGATAAGTGAAATGCGATCTTTATTAGAAGAGGGGTGGATGAATATTAAGAAAGCATATTATGAAATGTGAAAATTTGTCATTTAAATTAACATTCATCTGTGTTTAATTTTTCTTCAAAGCTCTTCATTTCGGAAAATACAAATTATTCATAAAGATTAGATTACAATAGACTCTGTGTTTTACATATGTAATACATAATGTAATTTCCGCTTCATTGCACAAGGACAAAATCCATTTTATTTATCGCAAAAGAAATATACGTTGAACCTTCAGAATCATGATAAAATTTAGTAAATTTTTGTAATAAAATTTTATCTTATGCCGAATAAGATTTAATTTATGGATTCTTCCAGTAAAAGATGCATTATATATAAATATATTCATATATTCATAAATTCAATTTATGTATATTTATATATATATATATATATATATATATATATATATATATATATATATATATAAATTTAATTTCAAATACAATAACAGTCAAAATGTGAACCACAAAAGGAGGCTGAAAATAGCAAAAATATTTCGAGCAGCGCTTTCAAAGTCGCGAACGAAATTCTAAATTTTGAAAAACAGAAAGGATAACAGGCCTCATAATTGAAAATTTACGCGGAGAATAAGCATCAAAATAGTGTGATAATTACTGTCTTTTGTAATTTCCGCTGGAGGAGAGAGCTTAATTGCAAATCGTAGCATTTGAAAGGAATTTAGTGTGGATCCAAAGGAGTAATGAGGAAGTCCTTGAGAGGAAGCGAGCGAAGGATGCTTCTTAGGTAAATATTGATTGTTAGATAAAGGGAAACATCAGAATATGTTAATTAGAATTTTAACGAAGGGATAGATAGGTTTCTAGGATTCTGGAAGCAAAAGGGTGAAATCTCTCAAACGGAAAATGGTCCAAATAGAGAGGAATGGTTTTAAGATATCGTCTGGTAATTAGTTGCTCGACTTTCTATGTTATTGCTGAGAATTACCTGCCTATTAATGAATTAAATTGTATTACATTATTATGGATAATTTGGCTACAAAAGGACGGTATTGTCTTTATATTATAAATTATCAAGTTTTCCCCGTAATTAAGATCATCGCCGAATAAATTATATGATATAAATAGCATATTTAATGGATTGCTTCGAATGTTTTTTTCTATATTTTAAATCGTATCTTTTCATATGAGGTTTAAATTATAATTGAATAATATTATACACATAGCATAAGCACTTTGAATGGGGACAGGTAAGGTAGAATATAAAATAAAACTAAAATTCCTTTATTCAAATTTTTTAGCTACAACTATGTTGATGTCTTTAATTACATTTACGCGATTGAAAAGTATTCCTTCCGCCTAAAGTGCTGGACGCCGAAACAAGAATGACGTTTAGCTCCTGATGAATCAGATGCTGCAATATTATTTAAATTTTCCGGAGATAAGATTACCCAACATATCACCACCGAAATAAAAATCGTACGATTTTTGAAGAATTAAAGGCCATTTCACTCAGTATCGGTGCATCGACCGCGCCATGTTTTTACACTCGAGTAAAGAGCTAAATTATCCCCTCGCGATACACAAAGGACCGAAATGATAGCCTAAGGAGTTTAGGATGGAAGAGAACGAATCAATGAGGAAGTCATTCGTATTTAGGAGTTCGCAAACAAAAGAAACGAGAAGCGCGAGCTGGAGAGAGTAAGACAGAGCACGAGACCCAAATCGGCAGGAATACTGCATAATGCATGGGGATGGATGAAGTGTGGTTACATCGACGAGGCGATGCATTAACACGGATGCGAAAAAGGAGGCGCGAAACAAGGACGTGTACACATAAAGGGATGAAATGGCACGGAGAGCGATAGCGAGCACTGCGTGAATGGGGCAGAGAAGGGAGCACTCATTTGAAGTGCGGCGGGCGGAAATTAATTGCCTCGACTCAGTGACTGCGAGGAGAGTAAAGGATTTCGCGGGAGATAAGGTGGAGGAGCATTAGCAGACCCAATCAATTCCATTGCTTCTATGCAATCCAAGGGATAGGATAGATATCCCTCAGAGTCTAACCATGACCCCCGAATGGGTTATGTGAGATGGATCGGAAAAGAATCGGGCCTATTTAATGGGGTTTTCCGGATCGAAATTTAATTTCGAGTCCTATTAAGGTAATTAAAAGTACGAATCGAGAGAGGCTGTTGGAGGGTGTGAATAACCTTTTTTGGAGTCTTGGAGTGGAAGAGAGAGAATGCGGGTGGGGAAAAGAGGACTCCAAATGGAACTTTGTCTCGTACGTATTTTAAGGGAAGAGGTAGTCGATGGGAATTTTTCTTTGGTTTCGAACCTGTACAGCACATTGCCTTCTGCTTCACTTAAAGCCCAATTTTCTTGCGATTTTGAAGAATGTAAGATGATTTGCCGATTCCCGACAGTCAAATTTGAAGATTTCTAAAAAATCGAACTAAGAAAGACTTTTTCGACCAATTTTGAAGATTTTTACAAAATATCGACCTATAAATGACTTTTTCGGCCAATGTACATCGACTTTTCAAAAATAGAGCTAAAAACCAATTTTTCGTCCGGTTTCACGATTATTTGGAAGAATTTTTAAAAAGATCGAGATAAAAACGACTTTTTCGGACGATTTTGCACCAATTCTGAACAATTTTCTTAAATAGATCTGAAAACGAGTTGTTAGTCAGAATTTGACCCCCTTTGATGATGGGAGCATAGATCTCGAAATGCGCATCGGATGCTTCTGAAAACTGGCGGCCACGTGGGTGATAATCCTTTTCCGAGGAATTGCCCCCGACGGTTTGCCGATATACGGCGCTTGGAGAATTCCTGTGTCTCTTAATTCTAGAGAGTTGATCACGTTTATTAAAAACATTACAAAACTACAAAAATTACAAAAACAAAACAAACAGGTGATTAAAAATAGGTTATGATTCTATTTCGCATTGAATTTCTCTAGGTTGTGACGTGAGCTAGCATATATTTTAAATTCAAGTTCTCTGGTCTCCTGTAGGAAAACTCTTAAATCACGATTACAGCATCAAGCCGAAAAATATTCATAAAATAAAATAATATACCTTTTTATTTACGCCAAAATTTAAGAGTAAACCCTTTTGATGTAAAAGGGAATGACGGAATAAAAGTCAAAGTGAAGTTATACTCTACGAATTTTGATGAACGTCGATGATACTAGGAACCGGAACATCAAGATAAATAAACACAAAATATTTCTGCGGTATTTCGGAAAGCCATCTCGCATCTCAGCGAAATGAATTTTCACTGTACGCAACCCATTTACCAAAGGCAAAAGGTAATGGGAGCCTTTTCGGTCTATTTCAACCAAACTTTAAAGGGAGAGGATCAAATATATTTTTCTGCAAGGGTCGTTGACTTTATGCATATGGGTTCTCCAACTCATGAAGTTTAAATATTGTGAGGAATTAAAGAATTAAATTTGGATTTTATTATTTTTCTCTATCGCTTAGACTTTCAGAAAAAATGTAAAAGAAGAATATTTGAAAGAATAAACGTTACACTCGAGGGAGAAGGTTTTTAAATGAAACAAACTTTGTTATTATTTATTATTAGTATTATTATTTACATAAATATTAAAATTGGAAAATGGTCCGGTGGCAACGTCAACACAATACAGTACATACTTTACATCAACACGTAATTATATTCTATCCTAAATATAACCCGCACCCAATACTACTCAAATTAATACAAAACAATAACACTTTTTAAATAATATCATTACATGCTTAACATTTACAACATTATTAAAGTATAATAAGAATTGAATCATATAAAACAATCTCTACATTTAGTCTAAAAACAAAATGAGCAATCACCACTTCCTGAAATGTACTTTTATAATACGTCAAAATAATTCTGCAGATAATCCAAACACCTCACTAAACAAAACTCGCTCCCTCTATCCTTCTAATCCTCTAATCGTTTTAATCCTCTAATCTAATCTTTATCTATGTGTAATACATGAAATATAACTTCAGCATTTTTTAATCATTTAACTAACAATACATGAAAGACTTCAAATAACAAGCAAACTATAGTATAATACTTACGTATAGCATGTTAATACATACGAGTTATATGCACGTTGAGGTATTAATTATCACTGAAGCTTCTTAAGTAAGAGGATAAGGAACGTATTCTATTTCTATAAATGTAGCAAAGCAGAGAAAATTTAATGACTCGCCAGACCAGGGAACACGAACCCTGCGAGTAATCTCCGAGTTCCTTCCTGAACCTAAAGGATATTGACCTCTTACACAAAAAGATCAATGCTTAAGTTAATTAAACCAGTACCGTGGGCTTAGAGCCTCTAAACAAAACGAATCGAAATATTTATTAGAGGGTCTGGTCGCTCTCGGGAAGCGGAAAGAGCAGAACTAGAGCGCATAAGATAAGGATCTCTTGGTAGCAAAATATTACGTTCCATAAAAACGGGATCTTGTATTCATCTCCAAGATTTTCTGGATCTAGTTTGCGATTTTATCTCCCTTTTAATTAGAATAAAATACAAAACTTTGTAAGGATAAGTTTCGATTTATTCCGCGTAAGGGTCTGTTTCTATAATATTCAGCCTAATGGTTGACAGTTACGTAATTATCCCAGATTAGTTACAAAAAGCTCGGGAAAGGGAATGAAATGACTAGGCACGATGAGGAGCGAGATGGTTTGTCCTTACATTCATTCCTTATCCAGAATAATATAAGTGAAAAACTTATATAAACTTCAAGTAATACTAAAACTAGTTAAGTAATCGAGAACCTAAGAATCACACCTTAAATAATATTCGTTAAGAATTGACCTGAGAGTACCCTTACTTGGCATCACTCATACCTATATTTTATATATTCACAGCCTCAAACAAGACTGAGACGAAAGTAAATGAAACAACCCATTTTTCTCTATCGTTTATCTTAATACAAATGAAAAATATTTTGTCCATAAAATTATATTAGCAAACAATAACAAGGAAACTTTTGAAAACCCTGGGATAAACGGAGGACTGGAGTGACGGCTTGAGACAGAGTATATATCACCATCATGTGGCACGCACCGTCTTCTTATTTAAAAAACTAAACCTAGAAAAATTCATCCAACGTCATATTTCCAATTTTCATTTGAAATATAATTCAAGTATCTTATTAACTGAAGTGGGAATCTAAATAATGAAATAATAATTTTTACTAATTCAATATTTAAGTATAATAATATAGAGTTTTCCAGTTTTTCTAACCAGTAATGGTTGATTAGATTAGGTATGACATCCTATGTATTTTCTCCGTATCGAAAGATTAATCTCATTCCAAATTGCCTCTATGCGGTGCTCTATGATTTTAATTACGATTCTTAGCATCCATTAGAAGATTTCACTTAAAGTTTTCAGCCATCAAACAGACTTAATAACTGGAACGCAGTATAGTTTCCAATGTTCCAAGATTTCATGCTCATAAATGTAGCAGTTCAGTAACCCCTTAAACTCTCCAATGCCACGTCTTGTTTCCTTATGGCATTGGAGAAATTGAGGAAATCGGAATGCTCCAAAATACACAAGCATGTAGATTTAACATCATCGTATAGAATCCTCGATACCGCTCAGGAAGCGCTAGATGAGACAGACGCAAATAGCACATTATGTTTATGAATGGTTCAATTCCAGACTAAGGGAAGAGGGCAAACAGAAGGCCACTTGAACGGATTATATTCATTGATTCTGCTCCAGAATTATCCTGTTATGGGTTAGATATGAAAAGAGAAGATTTAGTCTCAACTTCACTCAAATAAAGACGTTTTATTATCATAATTGTTTTGAGATATATTAGCCTGCTTTTGTGAGGAAGGTCCTTCATATAAGCTACGTATGAAAACAAATATTAGCTCTTTTCTTTTTGTTTCGAAGAAGAAATTGAGGAAATTACTTCAATGTAACTTAACGAACGGTTTGAACAAGTGTAGCGGACATCTGACAAAAATATCCTTATTTATAGTGGAGAATTGAACAAAATAATTCGGTTTCCACAATTATTTCATAAAAAATGTACCACCGGTTTCAACGTCAAAACATCATCATCAGATCTACAAAACAAGCCAAAAACACATGCACAGCTTTGAATAGTTGACGAAGGCAAAGTGGAAGGAAATTACTTAATTGAAGCAATAGAAAATGGAGTAGGGAAGGTAGGAGTTTAGCGAATGAAATAATTGGTGAGTTGATTAGATATAATTCGCTAAGTTGCATTCACGATGTAAATGCTCGAGGATTTTTTAGTTTCTAATTAAGTCCTCAAACATAGGTATGAAAAGGATATAGTTTAAAATCCGAGAAATGGCTGTTTCAATGATATATTTAGCAAAACGGGAAACATTTTGTTTTAAGGAGGAAGTTTTTTTTAATCTTATCGAAAAATTTCTATAAGGCCAATTTAAATGGTATCGCAGTCTTTACACGATGTTTTATATACTACAGAGTTAGATTTTCGGGTATTTTACTGACAATTTAACTGCAGTTTAAAACAATTTAATAGAATTTTTTAATTATTTCCTTGGAATTATTCAGGCTGTAAAATTCAGTTTTTAAAGAAGAGTCTTCAGGGAGAAAGTTACAAATTTTAAAACTAAGATGTCCGAGGAACGGTAGCTTAAACGACTGTAGTTTCAATGAAGGTGACGGAAGGATGGAATAAATTTTGGAAATAGTAATTTCCCTCTTCCAAAGGAGAGTGTGTGAGAAGTAGCAAGAGAGTACTCCTTTTCTATTGCAATATGTTTAATTGGATTTTACTCAGTCTAAATTTGTACGGATTTGAGAGAGACTGAGAAGACAATAGAGCAAGAATTGACTGAAGGTGATTTGATAGACAGTGGATGGTATGATCAATATACGCTGGCTAAGGAGAAACAGAAAATTTTATGTAGCCATTAATGTTAAATTGGGAAGATTCTATAAGTATCATATATAATAATATATAAGAATATGTAAATATAATATAAAAGAATCTATAAGAGATCTAAAATGCCCAAACAGTCATCCTGCTTCTGGCTTACCGTAAAGCGGATTGAAAAATGTGAAGTATTAAAAAAAAAGAGGAATTGATGCCGCTTGAGAGATTACTTACTTTTTTCAGCTGCCAGCTATAGTATTTCATTAATTATAAATCCATCGTATGCAGTTTTTTATTTTTATTTATTTTGATATTTATTTTAGCAACTAAAAGTTATTTTTCCAATCGGAAAACCTTAAGGAATCAGAATCAAAAATATCATTTGATTCATAAGTCTTCTCGGGCAATTTCTTTCATTCATATAGTTTCAGATAGCCGGATGGAATAATTCCATTGTGGTTCTTCCCGCGATGAAGAAATAAACAGAAAGTATCCGCAGAAGTAACAAGGTAAGGCAATGAAAATATGTCAATCCCTCAATCATAAAAAACCTCTGCCTTTCACTTCACTTTTTCTCGGATGTTCACGAGACGATTAATATAAAACCAAGGATAATGTAACCGAAAAAATAATTACGCACGTGAGTGTTTCAAATCTAAATAATTAGATAAATAATTTAAGACAACCTCAGAGATCGAGGCATCCTGACGTTCAGGAGTGAGAATCCCCCGCACTGTTTCAAATGCCGAGGGACAGTCTTTCTTACGGTTCCCAGAATCTTTCATTCGTTTTCTAACGAACGTAAATTCTCTGCATCAACTGATGGCGCCCGCATTTGCATGATTGCAGGACAGCCACCGGGAGCGAGTGAAGATTTAAATTGCGAATGGAAATAAATAAACGGAGACGTCCGTTCGGCCATTTTATCCTCTCAGGGCACAGGATGGGTTGCGTTAGATGCGTCCCCTGTCACGGCCATGGAGTGCTTTCCCCTTGGGCACAGCGGAAGGCCCTGGGGAAAGGAAAAAAAAGAGTAGGCGATGACAAAGACCTATGCGTGTACGAAAGGGAGAAAGGTTGAGGATTTCAGAAAGAGATTATGCTGAAGAAGAAGTAGTGAGGGATAAAACAAAGCAAGAGAACCAACTGAAGAAAGAGAAACAGCCAAGAGGAAAAAGCCTTCTTCATTAAAGATTATTATCCGAGTAGATTGAGCGTAACTGTTTAATCGAGAGGAAAAACTTAATTACTAGTTCTGAATTATTATTTAATCATAATAATGATATAATTTAATCATAAATAATGATATATGTACATGCATAAGACCACTACAGTTCGGATTTAATGAAAAAAATTCATATGTCAATCCGTAGAATTATATTCAAGTTCTAATTTTTCTTCGATAACTATCGTAAATTTCCAGCGTTCTAGAATTTGCGGGACTTTATTTGTCTGTCGCCTGTTTGGGAGTGAACAAATAAAGAAGTGCGCTAATAAATACAATCGCGAATGAATAAACAGAAAATACCGCATACAAATATTATAGGAATGCATTATTAGACACAATTCAACATCCACAATGAAAATAAATGGAGGGCTATTGTTTTGATTTCCTATTATTTTTAAACTATACAATTTTAATTAGGTACCCACATTCAAAATAAATTTACTTATAGAAATAAATCTGATTTACCATGAATTTGTCATAAATATGCCATATAAAATTTGATATAAATAACCAAGGCAATCATAACGAAATGATAAATATCACTATGGTAGTACGAGTATACGAATGAGTAAAAGAAATTCGAAATAAATCCAATCCTCGAACAGAGAAAAGTATTAAAAGAAAATTGAAATTATATTTAACAGTCGGTTGGGAAACAAAAGGACATCGCAGTATAGAGGTGCGTCCGCAAGAGACAAAAGAAGAGAGTGGAGGGATATTTAAATTAAGAAGAGAGAATAAGAGAATGGAGAAGGATGGAATAAATGAGTGAGAGGAGGAGTTGACAAGCACATAAATAAATTAAAAGACAGCCTTTCAGTTAAATTAAAGAGGGCATTATTGTGAGGATGTTTTGAAGAGGAAAAGGGAAAGTGTGAGATGACGAAGGAGAGAAATAATGGGAAAAGAATAGGAGAGAAACGAGAGGTAAAGGAAGAGAGAGATCAATGCGAGGGAGTTCCGGTTAATGGAGTTTGAAAAAGAGAGAGCGAAGAGAGAGATTTAGGGATGAGAACGAAATAGAAAACAAGGACTGAGACCAATCAAGTGGAAGGCAAATGAATGACGGAAACTGATTCTGGACATTCTGAGAATCACAGACGTTCATATGGCAGCCGCAATTCAAATATAAGAAAGTGATACAAAAATCAATTCCACAAAAGGTATTCCTATAAACAAAGAATCTAACCGTAGGGAATGATTTTATGAAATACATACTACTATCAACCCTCTTCGAGGTGCAAATACTATCGAGCCTTTATGATAATTCTTGGGATGAACTAGATATTTAAGGACAAATTAACTTCTAGTTTTATACGTTCTTCAGTCGATGGTATTAATTAATTTAAGGCGTTTAAATTCAGAAAGCCTATAAGAAATTTTCCGATGTCTTTTTTATGTGATCTTGGTGTATTTAGTATCACCAAAATTACTGAAACTGTTTCCGAGTATCGAGAAGGAAACTAGTTACGAATGATGAGTTACTACATTGGATAAGGAAGTATGAATTTTACAGAGTATCTACTATCTTAAAGAGACGATAGCGATGATGGTTCTATCGGAATTACTATCCTTAAATTATAATAATTTCTTAAAGATATGTTAATTCGGTTATTATCTTGAAGAAAATTAACATTTGACCATTAGACTAAGTCTATCTTTTATAATAAATAGTAATGTGACAGTTTACGCTATTAATGTTTGTAATGGAAATAGCAAGCCACATAACAGTAGAATGATATGTTCTTAAAATATCATGAGGAAACTAATAAATAGGTGTAATAGAATTATTTTAGGCTGACTTACGTATTTATTCCTTTATTAAGGAAGAAAATATTTATTTAATTCTTTAAACTATAAGAAGGTTCGGGTAGAAAGGTTCCGCGGTATTTTTTATTTTATTAGCCAAATTAACCCTTAAATTTTGCGTAATGTATATACCATGTAAGCCTGTGCATTGCAATATTTTCGGAAGAATAATATATGTAGCATTTTTACATATTGCAAATACATATGGCATCATACATATAGCAAACACACCCTGTCTAGCAGTCAGTCAAAAACAAGAAATAAAATTCACAGTCGTGGGCGATGTCTTGTAGTAATACGTCATGATGAAAAAGGAATCGTAATTTTTCCTCAGTATGTGGACATACACAGTGTGGAAAAAGTACAAGGATTCTCTTCTTCATGAAAACGAGAAAGATGCAGTTAATGAACAGTGTTTGATAAAAGGTTCTATGAAAGGAAGATACAATGAATGGATGAAAGGGAGATATACAAAGGGAAGAGAGACTTGGATCGCGGAGACCTTAATGCATGGTATCCCATTAAACCGGCGTAAAGGTCACGATTTCTTTTTCAGAGCCGCAGAACAGGGAAAAACAGACAGTTCGACCTAGGCTTAAAGCTAAGCTCTATCATCAGGCGCAGGATGACAAAGAGCATCGCCTAGATGAAATCAAGAAAGTGATAGCATCTAGAGTGTTTGTTATTTATTCTCTCCGAACACTGGTTTGAGCCTTAACTCCTCAGCAATTAGATACCAAGAGTCTTTTAGAAGGAATTAGACCTGCTAAACGAGATGAGGAGGAGGTATTCACTTGAAATGATGTAAGTAAATCCTTGAATGAAACGATTTCATGTAAGCTCATGAATACTACTATTTCGGATAAAAGACAATGAAATGTTCGATTCTGAAATTTTGTGTATAGAAATATAATTTCTGTATATTGGCATTTCTGTATATACATTTAGTCCGAATGACGGTTAGAACCTCAAATTATCCATCATTATTAATCAAAGAACCGTCTCAGAAACATAGCTTCCATTTTAAGAAGAGAAAATTGAACTCATCTGTTAAATGAGGTTCGATAAACTCTCTCATAGCAGAAAACGTCGGTAAACGTCGAACCATTTCCAAGGGATGGAAACGGAAGGTCCGGATTACCGAACTTCTAGGAATCACCCAATACGTATTAGCATGCGATAGCTATGCTAGTGTGGCCCCTGAGAATATTAGCAAAGCTATCGAAATGCACATAGGGTGATTTGCAGAAGTTCTGTAAGCCGGACCTCCCGTTTCCATCCCTTGAAAATGGTCAGACGTTTAGCGACGTTTCTGGCTATTGGAGAGTTTTACGAACCTTTAATGGTTACTTTTGTTGAAAAGTTTTTGTAAAATCTTACAAAGGAGATAATTTCATACGGTTTGATGGTGTTTTGTAAAAACAAATTTCCAAACTCAAGTGCATGTCTGCATTGTTGCCGGAAATTATGTTAGAACTTCAAACCCTCTATCTTTAGCTACGAAAGGATCTAAAGAGAGAGCGAGGCCTTTTGAATTGAGGATTGACTTCATTACTTTCTCACTGAAACTTGAATTGTTTAAATGGACAACGACGTAAAATGAAACAATCTAGAAATTAATTTCAAATGGCTTTCAATAGGGAATTGCAACCATAAATACCATAAATCAGCATCAATCACAACTCGGTATCTTTCATATAATGACAGCCATGAACTAGATCAAGAAAAAATGGATGAAAGAAACATTTTTCTTTGTCTTACATCGCAGGGAAAATGACAAATATTCTATCCATCAAAATCCGACTGCGGGAACCAAGTAAAACCGCAATGTGGTAGAACTCCCTCGCAAACATCGGCGAATTGGAAAGCAGCAAGGGTATAAGAGACAAAGCACACGTATGGAGAATTGGATGAGAAAGAGCTGGTCGGAGCAGAAAAGAACCAGATCGGAAAAAGGGTACAAAAGATACACAGGGAAAGAAACAGAATACAGAAGAGAAAGAAATAAAGGAAGCGGGGGGATGGTGAAAAGGATCAGGCGGTATAGAGGAAGAATCAGCAATTGACGTGGGATCAGCTCCCAGGCGAGAGTGGATCCCTCACAATTGCGAGAATGGACTGTTGCCAAGGGATCGGGAGTGTTTTATTTACACTTCTACGCGACGGTGTCGAAAAGGGGGGAATAATGTAACGAAGGAGGGAAAAAGGTGTATTATAAAAGGGATTGGGTTGGGAGATTTTGGGGTTAAAGGAATCGCGACCAATTGTGCGCGAGATTTATGCCACCAATGAGCGGATTGGATTTTGTTCAGATAAGGCGCGCCCATTTCTCTTAAAGAACGTTGCCCCCCACCGGATGGGTATGTCGCGGAAAAAAACAGGTCTCCGTGATTCAGTGGGAGGTCCCTTTTGAACCCTGGGAAATCCTGCGGCCCGGTTATGGATCCGGTTTCACCGCCTAGAGAAGTGCTCTAGGGATTGCGAGGGCTCTGTGGAGAAAATCGCGCGGTGATCCACTTTGGGAATCCATGTCACGAATTTATGGACGCATGAACGGAAGGGCGTAAAAGGCTGTGTTGCCTCCGTGGAAGTTAGGCCGCGGAAAATAAACCACGTCTGCGGAAACTGGGCGCGCCGGGCTTTGGCCTTGCCCATGACTTTGGGTTCTTTTCTGGGAAAAATTAGATTATATTGACCCTTTGCTCGGGGAGTTTAGGAGAGTGGGCTTCTATTACGCCTGACCCCGTGTGACATTTGAGTGTATTTCACAAAATGATGATGAAGACTGAGGAAATAGAAAAGGTTAAATGGACAAAGAAAAGAATAGGTACACAGGAATATATAAAAATTTTATGGAAGAAAATCTTGACGTAGAATAATCCGGGAAAACGCTCACAGAGGCAATGATTTTTAAAACTATGCTTATCTATCTATTAGATCATCCATATTTCGTCGTTTTAAGCTTTTAGACTTAGGTTTTTTTTTATTTTATCTGGGGGTTTCTTATCCGTACACCTTTTAATCACGAGTAAATGATAGATCACGTTACTAGGATAATATGTACGTTCGGTATGAATTGCATTTATTCAATAGCTTGGAAATCGGAAGGAGATTTTCGTGTAAATAAAATTTTCAAATATTCATCTATGATCGCCACAGAGCAATTACAAAATTTTTAGCCACGAATTTTCTTTATAATGAGATGGCTTTTAATTATGAGATAATAGGTGATTATTTGATGACTGCCTTTGAGATACTTTCTGAGATTTTGTGGAAATTGTCGAAAAGAATGATTTCACACTATATAACGCAGACATCTGTTTTTCTGAATATTAATAATGACCAGAATTTTACATGAAGTTATGGAGTGACACTTTGAATTTGAAAAAGTACCCTGATTCCTTTTATAAAAATGTTACCTTGCCAAAGCTTACTGTTTTGGCTTATCTGTCAGATGTACGTGTTCTAGCTATTTAGATGAATGTCCCAAAATTTATTTGTGATAGTTTAAATAGTTAAGTTCCTAAACATGTCGTCACATAACTTATACCAATTTTGAGCTTGAAAGAAATCATTTGAAAGCTATTACTTATTATTTAAGCTTTGTTTAATTTTTAACAATTAGGTTTCTAGCATTTACATTCATCACCAAGTGATAAGACAATAAGGCAAGGAATTTAAAAATTTGAAGTAGCACTTATCAACGTTTTATTTAAAAAATCGAAGTATCATATACGAAAATCGATACTCCTTTCAAAAGGATTTCAATTCAGTACTTGTATTATATCTTAGAGGTATGCAAGAGAAAAAGTATCTTCTTCAATTCGTAAGCAGTTAATAATGACACAATTTCCAAGTAGCAGGTTTGCGAAATTAATTTTCCTTAGTGCATAATCGTCAGCTACCTGCAAGCGTTGTGTTAAAAAAACACCGGCTTTTGTTAAAAATTTGACTTCATTTACCAGAGAAGACAAATTTCTCTGCCGTAAGATGAGTTTTAGAATAAGGTTTAATTCATTTTTTTAAATATTTTCTGAGCTTATTTCATTAGGGCTGGTGACAGAATTTCTAGCGGTAGCTTTAACGAGTTGCTGTTTACTATTCCTAGACATGTGAAGGGTGAAGGGGTAGGCTCCCACTAATTATATAACTCAAGCTTAATCAAATCTATGTAGATTCTTGAAACAACATCGTTAAGAGGATAAAAAGGCATGTTTTGCGCCAATGTCGAAGTAGATTAAATTCTTCACTGCTCATGTCACTGTTAATGAATATCACTGGCTTTTTGTTGGATCCCTCAAAAGTGTTGTTCCACATTTCTCCTGTTAGACTTCTGTGAATAAATTATGCTTCTGTTTCGATGAAAATGTTTCTGTATTCCAATTATCAGTAAAACACGAAGTTATAATTTGGATAAATTTTACATTCTATTGAAAAACGGCTCATCAATATTTTCTCCATGTATCTATAGGTATTATTGTAAATATAATTCGGGAAATTTTAGTTCGAGCCTACTTTATTGGATGTCGTTTGTTTATTAATAACGAAAGTCTTGTGAAAGTTTGTGTTATCAATAATTGGTAGGTATAATACTTATTTGAAATGAATTTTGATAAATATTGTATTGTCGAATTTATAATAGCGATTAAATTGGCTTCGTACGCATTCAAGTTATTTTTATACAAAATTTAGAGGCGTGAATTTTAAAAATATTAAAAAGTTATAAATGAAAATTTAATAAATATTGCAGATTCTTATTTATACAGTTAAAAATCTAACTTTTTATACTTATCTTAATATGTATCATAAGGTTTATTTTTCAGCAGTATTTCTATATTTAATCTTCTTGTGCATTAGAAACTTTTTAGTTTTACGAGTACAAATTTTAGGAAATTTAAATCTGAAACATGTATATTTACATAAGAGGATAAATCCGAGTAATGTCACCTTAAAGGGTTGTAACAGTCGAAAATAACTAGAAAATGTTATTATATTCATTGAGGTAAAATACAATTTTTAATATTTTTGTATAAATTACACTTTGTATACATATTAAGTACAAATATAACATAACCTCTCTTTAGCACATACATCGCCTGTCTTGAAAAAAATATTTTTGATATAGAAGTAGATGGGTACTTCGGATCTTATATACCTATAAGGCAAACAACATTAAGATAATTTAATTTTAAATCTAGGGATCTCATTAGGATGATTTCCGAGAAATAAGTATCCAATATCCGATATCCGATGCTCAAATGATCATAAAGTAGAATCACTCAAATTTCATTAGATGATAGAAAATGTCGTCATAATATCTATCCTTAAACGTGAGTCAGATTCAAAGAATGGGAAGGAAACGATTCTGAAAATTCAAAATTAGTGTCTGCTTGCATTTCAAGTAATAAATGGTAACTTACGGCCTGTCATGCCGAAACCAATCTATTTAAAAAACTCAACAAGGTGTTTACTTTTGAATATATAATTAAAACTCAAATTTACCCAAAAGAATATTATAAGAATATTTATTTCATTTTATAGCCTAGAATTTATGAGGATTTAAAACTACTCCATAAAGAAAATCTTGATCAGCCAAATAAACTTTATTGCATTTTTATGGTGACAGCTGTGAAAACAGGAACAATGAAAAATATAGAATAATTTCCAGACTTTACGTTCTTCAATACTAGCCCAATTATATAAAAAAATTCGATGCTACGAGAACAGAGAAAAGAATTATATCATACAGAATACTAGAGATGGAATACGTTCAAGCGATATTTGTTGGTTTTACTTGGATGTGAGGAACGATTTTTGAAATTCATAGCCGAATTCCAGTTAGCACACAAAAATTTCCGGAGGGACACCGCAAAAAACTCACATTTTCAACGTAGGTGAGCCTTACCAAGTCTTTTTTTGCTTGATTTTTTTCTTGCTTGATTCAGGAAAGATGAATCCAATTTTTCTGCGACTACAAAATCTAGTTTTGGTAGCCACCAGCAATTGTGAAGATAGGAATTATAGATAGGAAAAATAGAAAGAAAAACTATTCTTTCGATTGCCTTAACTAACGTAACGAATATTTGTTTTCAATTAAATTTAACCAATACTCAAAGTGATGGAAGACTGGCTATCAAAGGCTCAAGATGACGGTGGAGTGAATTATTCAAGAATCAATAACTTGTTAACTATAAAAAACTAGTGAACTCTCCAATTAAAAATGACGGAACAAAAATTATTTCATGATATACGGTCATTATTGTGTGTATCTGATTCTTCTGAGCCAGAATCCGTGGATTGTTAGTCTATGAAATTTTGATTTATTTCTATTTTTATGATATTAACAAGGTATCATTAGCTAGAACCTTAATGGGCTCAAATAAAAATTTCGAATAAAATTGCTAATACATTACATGATGATATATTTTGAAGTTAGCATTATGAAAATAACATAAAAATTAGATTCTTCAATATTGTGGCTATAAAATTAGTTGATTTATTCTATTCTGTCTGTTATTACCTGCTTATATTTATAGAAGAATACAATGTCCATGAGTATCAACATTGCATTTCGTAAATCTTTCCCATCAATTATGACGGAGCTTGATTAAATTGAATTTTAAGGTAATAATAATTGAATGCATAACTTATTCATACTTTACATTTTACTTGATATCAATCATAATAAAATTTAAATTGAGATATATTAGCAACATTCCTAATATATAACAGGATTTTATTGCATGCAATACATTTCCTTTGTGTACCTCATTTTGGTTAAAAATCTCCCTAACTCCGGATTGTTTTTCCTTTCTCCCTCAACCCTATTTTAAACACGAAATTTACGGAGTATTTCAAAGAGAAAGATTACCGCTTCCTGCTAAAAATAGACCGACAAATAAAAATTGCACCATTTGGTTATCAAAAATCGAGTTAAAGTTTGAATTTTCCCACAGAGTTTCCTTATTCGATGTCTAGATATCCGATTTCTATCGATACAAACGTGGTATATCGAAACAGACACTGACACGGAATACGAAGGTGTGTTTTTAAGTATGTTTTAATGTTTTTGTGTTCGTTTGAAGTGTTAGTTGAAATGTATTTATGTGAGGAAATAGAGTATCCGTGTCCGGCTACGATATTTTCGCATGGGGCAACTATTCTTGTTTATCGTAATTTATTTAACGGATAGAAGTAGCCCAAATGGTATCCACTATAATAATTTTTGACAAACACAATATAGATGACGAAGACAACAACCATGCCCTACTCAGGAAAAACCCTTGAACCTCTGCGTTGGAAAACCGGCGTTATAACCCTTCCGGGGTCACCAAGGTCGGGGGTGGTAGGATTATTGCAATATAGCATGATTGTTTCCATCTGTTTTTAGGGCATCCTTTCCTTATTACTCCTCGGGCTTTTTTGCTGAGGAGCAACATCAAAGGGTCCTCATAAGAAACGGGGCTGATTTGGAAGAGCGCGGCTTCGAAAACGGCTTAGCGATTGAAGCGTAACGTAGAGGAACGTTAATGAAAGTGGCAGTTTGGATACGGCGTGAATAGAGCAATGCGATAGAAAAATGAAGGCAGTCAGAACGGGAAGTAACTCAATGAAGATACGCGAGGGCGTTTCAAAAGGGTGAGATTGATAGTCGGTAATATTAATGGAGGGACTGGGCTTACTGGGCCGCATTATCCGCCTGAGTTTTAAAGCTCCCGTAAACCTCTTACAATCTAATCGTCAGACGGGGAAAAAACGCCGCTCGCAGAAGCACCGCGAGACGAAAATTAACGCGTCCCATTCATTAATTACATGTTATGATCCGTTCTCTCATTAATCGGCTTGCAGCCTCGGTTTTATAATGCGGAGAGCGATCCGACGGAGGTGGAAATTAAAAATGACGATGTATAGTGCAATACTGACCCCTTGCTTAATAAGCAGAAAGATTATTCATTGTTTAATTCTGCAGTTTTGCCGCCGCGTTTTTTATGGCTATTTATCTTGCGTCGGGGGCGTTACGCGCTAAATTATTAAAGAGTTAATCTTCGTGTGAGTTATATTTATAAAAACGTGGTCACAGATTGGTCTATAGAGTCATGAAACGATGAAAATGTTCTGCGGGAACGAACTTTTTTGCGTAAATATAATTGGATCAAATTGAAAAAACGTCATTAGAATGGAAAGTTAAAATAATAATAATATTACTGCTACTTACGGAGTCAGGAATATTTTAGTGTGCGATGTTTAAACAAAGTTGGAATTTCGTTAATAATATCACTTCATTAAAAGAGTAACTACTCTGTTTACCATCATTTTTCTTTCTACATTAGAATATTTCCTAGTGAGGGTATAGTTTGGAAATTTCTTGCAGGGTAGAATTGAAATATGAACGTTAATATATTACGTTCGAGAATTATCTGATAATATTTTTCAAGGCAATTATTATATTCAATCTTCCGCTCATCACGTGGTGCTTGGTGTTTAGTAAAACACGCATTGTAGTATTAGGATATTATAAATTAGATTTTCCGTGAAAGTACAGTAGTTATGATTATATGGGATACATATTTCCTCTTAGTTACATAAATTTCGCTGTTCTGTGGAACAATAAATAATAGGTCTCATACACGTAAAAATATAGACTAAAATGAGGATGAGAAAATTCTGGTAAAGAATTATAAAGGATATGACGTGGTGTTAGTTGAAAACGTATAATTGAATTTGTGGAAAATGCGGAAAAATTCAACACAATATTAATACATTTTAGCAACCAGAGTGTTATATCGATTTAGACAGGATAGTAGCTCTATTTTAAATTTGCATTATTTCTCTATACTATACCCTCATTTTCGTACATTCATGCAATAATCATTCAAAATTAGATCGAATAAATGGTTATAAGCCTCCATCTTTCATCACAAAACGACGGTGAGAGAGTTTTTCGTTAACAAAAGGGATGAACTCGTCCATTTTTCAATTAAAACTCCAAAAGTGAGAAATAAACTCATTACGTGTCCATTATTTGGACGAAATGGAAATTCGTCCAAAATTTCGCTCGCTACATGACCTTATTGCACGCAGTCAGTTTGCCTGGAGTCGGAGAAAGAGGTCCGCGTCATCATTTAAACATGATTACAGTGATCGCCGTAACAAGGGTGGGAAAATTACGTACACCGTTATTTTTTCGGCGGGAAAATGGTCGGCAAGGTGATAGATTGCTTTTCGGATCGACGTTTTCAGACGTCAAAGTTCGCGGCATAATTGCCAATTAATAGGATAAAGAGGTAACATGCGGCAAACGTGCTGCCCAAGATTATCCCAGTACAGTAAATTATCCGCGTCCTCGACTGATTCCATTAAACGAATCTGAGACGATGTAAAGAAGTCATTAGCTGCCGGATTTGCACCTGGAAATAGTTTCCAAAGAGGGATAGTAAGAAATACATGACGAAAATGTGATTGGATTAATTTATTTCGTCGTAGGTCGTAGATGAGGAACTTCTGATACATTGATAGCATGCTTTGATATTGGATGCACGGGATATAGGAATCCATGTTCATACTTATTCCAGAATCAATTCCGACCGAGTGAAAAGTTAACATTTTGCTATGGAGATGGTCTTTTTTAATTTTCCATTCTGTGGCCCGTTTCACGAGAATAGGAAATTTAAAAATCATATCCATGAATTATCATTATAAATAAGCACGACAGATTTTCGGAGATCAATGCTTAAGCATTGGAACTTCTGCGGTGTTTTCTCACAGTGTAGTGTTCGGCAAAGCTATTAAACAGGATGTAGCTTCCTCGTGAAATGCATTTACTGATTTATTTTCAGAATTTTGTAACTTAAAATGTTAATTAAATTTAGCTACCCTTATAACCGATGGATTTAGACATCTTCAATTTCATTACTTTAAAAAAATTAAAATTTTTCGTAACAAAGATTTACCTCCATATAACATTGGTCTGCGGCTCAGTGGTTGAGACAAACGTCATTAACTTAAAAAATTCATTTAAACAAAGATGACAGGAAGCGATGCAAATAAAATTTTTAAGGGTACTTCCGAGTAACTGCAATACACGTAATTAAAGCTCATGCAAATCCATGAGCTTTAATAATTTTAATAGTTTTAACTTAAGTACCCGCATCTAACGGAGACCGTGAAATCAAATCACCGTGTTCAAGCACTAACCATTACCATTACCGTAAACGATTGCAGGAATACTCAAAACCTTCATAGTAGTCCCATCATCACGAGAGATGATTCGATTAGCTATTTCTCAACTATGTTAATTATTACGTCAAGGCGTGGGTCGTTAATGACTCCTCTGAAATGTTCTCCGAAAGGAATAGCCGGAGAACAAAGATGACCTGCATATAACCGTTCCGAGACAATGAGAATCAGAGAATAGAACACTTAAGAGCCATTCATACAATATTCAGAAATTAAACAGTCCTTTCCTCTCAGCAAGGCTGTATATCATCCGGAAAGGTTCTTTTTTTCGGCTCTTTTTAATCCCTTTCGGATGACACGGATGACCTTGCAGGGATGAAATTAAAACAATTTCTTCCGCCCTGTTTAAATTTAATTTCGTCGGAGGAATCTCATTTGAGACCATGGTTGCCACTTTTCCGGATTTGGAACGCGGGATAAGGATCTCCGTGATTCTAGTGCAACTATACTGTATTCGGGTCAGTGAGGGAACGTTGCTATGCAGCCTAGCATTAGTGTTTGGATATCTCCGTTCTCTGGCATTCCCGGGGATTTGGAATATCTCGCTTTAAAACGCCGGATCATTAAGCGATGTATGCGCCTAAGCTTCGAGACAAATATTACTTTGGAAGAGTTTATTGGCCCAGTGTATCAAATGTTCTTGAAACGCGAAAAAAAGAAATTATGAGAGAAGAAAACAAAGAACTTTTATTAAAATTTTATTATTGACAAAAGTTACAAAACCGTCATAATCGAAATAAATTCCAAAAACCATTTCCTTCACTCACACACATAATCTTCGTATTATCCTATGTGGAAGGTCTCATATATTCGAATTATAAGACTTTATTAGCTAAAAGAGTAGCAAATGTTCTTGAAACGCGTAAAAATGAAATTATAGGGGAAGAAAAGAAAGGCAAATTTTTATCAAGAATTTTATGATTGACAATTTTGCTATAATCTAAATAAGTTCGAAATACCATTTATTTCATTCACACACAATTTTCGCATTATCCTACGTGGAGGGTCTCTAATATTCGAAATATAATGGGAAATTTTCCTATCATTGAATTCCCTATTCGTAGGATGGGATAGCTTTCCTCATCCGGAGGTGTGTATTATTGGGCCGCATGGGAAATAGGCCGCACTCGAGTGTTTTATAGCCTACATTCACATAGTTTATCATCGAAATAGTACAAAGGAAGACTAGTTTGATCTCTAAGTAAGCCTGAGTACAACATTTTCTCATGAAATAATAAATGAAACTGGGTATTTCGTTGATTTATGTGTATGCATTGCAGGAAGTGACAGAAATAGCGCTTTGAACTATAGAAAAAATGTAAAGGTTGAATGTGGTGTTAAGGCCAAAGGCTCCCACCTCTTCCTTATTCTATTTATTATCTTATCAGAGTGTCAAGGAAAATTGCTGTATTTCCTAACAATTTCTTGAATACGATTGAACAATTTAATGTCGACTTATATTATTATTATTATGTTTAAGTATACATATTTTGGAGAAAACACAGGAGTAAATCATACATGGCTTATCTCCTACTTTACCAAAAGTCTCTCGATAATCATATACCACATTTAACATCATTCTTCTTTGTAACATTCTTTATTCATAACAGTCAAACCATTCTAAAGATATAATACGGAATGCTCCTCAGTAATTATTTTGCTGGGTTTCTAGAGAGAGCCATTTGGTTAGCATCTTTATCTTTGGTGAACGTGGTTTCGGGTTTGATTCCCGGCAGGGCCCATATATGCGAAATGACCTTGGCTGTCGCATTTAAAAATGCCACTATTAATTCTTTTGATTACTTAGGCTACACCTACTACCTATAGTCTCTTACACCTTTCAAATGTTAATATCACTAAGCATTTCGAGAGAGGTGAATTAATATCGGTGAAAGAGGGTCCTCCTAATGAAATATCAATTGGCAGTCCATGGGTTCTACACGACCCATAGACCCATAACTTCCTAACCAACGTGCTGCCGCACAGTGGTGTTAACCTAATTAAAGGCTTCTTGTGCCATGTATTATTCACGAGAACCCTACCCAAGAACGAACACTATTTCGTATCAAAAATATTAAATCTCCCTATTCAACGCATACTGCTGTATGTTTCTCACCTATTGAATTTCGTGCCTTAACTAGCAAACAAACAACGGTTTCATCTTCTTGTGAGCAGCTTTTATCGAATTCAAATAATCTAAAACGTATGAGCTGATTCTTTGGTTCGAGTTGTTATTCTCTCGGGTGAAAAAGGTAGGGACGAAGAACTCCGAGATTTCTATCGAGAGGGGGTTATGGAGCTAAAAGACCGAAAGAAATGCAAGAGAGATAAGAGTTTTGTTGTTTTGTTGATTTTGAATAATCGATTATTTGTCTTTGTCTTCAGTTGACTTTCTGCTCAATGGTTAGAAAAATTGAATTGTTTCACCGCCATACCATAGTGGCCGATAAATGAAGGTTGAAGATTTACTATAACAAATTAATAGTGTGGTGATTCGAAAATTTTGAGTAAAGACGTATGTGTACCATAGATGAATGAAGGATTAGAATCACTGTCTGTAAAGTCACTAAGATAAAACGCCAAAAAGAGAAAAAGTTCTAAGAAAGTGGAAAATTTCATGCTGAAGAAACCTTTAACCTTAGAAGAAATTCAAGAGAAATTTATCTATGTACTGAAAATATATTCGTTATACGCTGTAACAAATGAACGTCATTTTCATCCAAAGAAAAACTTGAGATTAGCTCGTTATTAGCTTTCTATCTCTCTCTTAGCCCTCAATTTTCAGTAGTGAAGTGCAAGTGGAGGATATTTATTACCATCTTGGGAATTGACGATCCACTAAAAGAAAAGACACCTATACTCCCGAATTCACCCTCTCTCAGCGCGATTTAATTCCTCTCTCTATATCCATTTATGTTTATTCAAACTCTCAGAATACACTCGAATCAGAATAAACAGCATTTATGAAGCACATTTATACAAAGTCACAAAATACTCCAAATTCCCCGAATGACTTAAGAAAGTTCGAAAGTATCACAATTTCCAATTCATCTTCTTTTCAGGGCTTAGTTTTTTAGAAAAAGTCTAATGAAACCCTCCATGAGCCACGTGCGTCCCAGTAATGGGTAATATCTGAGACTCGTTTACCTACACCCACGTGCATACGATTCTCCGCCTTTTCCTCAAACTTTCTCGTGGAGATTTAAAAAAAATAAACTCGATCTTACGTCCGGACGTCTCCTCTTCATTGATTTTCTTTAAGGTGGCAGGCCTGTTTAGAGCAAGGATAAGGGGCGGACGATAAAGGCAAACGATGTAGAGGAAGGCGCCTTAACGCCGTCGTTCTTCGTATTTCTGAGCTCCTTTATGTTAATGGAAGGAAGGCGCGAAACAGAAGGGAGAGATGTAATTACGGGTTGAAAGCGTCCGTCTCCCCGTGTCACGGACTTTAATTCTGCTGTCCGTCTAAGCTTTGCCCGCACTTAAACCAGTCCAGGATTCCGAAATGCGAGCTCCCAAGCGAGGAAATGCACGTGATTAACTACCGTATTTAGTCCTTTGAGCGTATCGCGATGGCGTTCAAAATGCAATTACCACGGTTCCACTAATTGCGCCGGATGTACTTTATGAAATGAAATACTTTTAAGCTACTTATGCACGATTTAGTTTGAGTGTCTCCCCTAAGAGACGTTTTGGAATCGGCGTTTTGCGTTTTAATTCCTGAGAGGACTGTTATTGGGCCGCTTGAAATTCACTTTCTGTGTGATTCCCTCGACTTTTTCTTAAGGTGTTTCCGGAATTTGCGTTTTCGAAGTGGGAAGAAAATCAATAAGTTATTCATACCAATCCGAATTGATATTCCTTCCTCAACTCCCACGCGGAGGAAAAAGCCGTTTGAAGTAAGAATGGGTAGAAAATCTGCAAACCTTGGTGTCGTCGTGACGCAAACAGGATGCCGATTGTTCCCATACTAAGGATTAAGCGGTGAAATTCAGTTCCGAGAACTGAAAGAGCCCATCTCTTTATGATCTATATCCCTATATCAAACTGATACACATAGTTTATAGAATAAAATCCACGGAGGCGGCCGAGATATTGTGAAAATTGAACTTCATAATGAAGTGCAAGAGATATATTAGGAATTAATAAAAAATTTCCTTCAAGATCTGATGATGGTTTAACGCTAAAACCGGTAATCTCCGAATAAATTACAGTAAAAAAGTTTATATCTCTTTTCCTTCATTATAATTTATAGAGAAATATGAAACAGAAAAATCTTATTTTTTATCATCAACTTTTAAAACAAACTTCGATTCTTAATCTATTTTAAATACGAATATCACTCAAATTTCTCACTGTACCCCTCATACTTATATAAGTGTCGTTATCTATGATTATAATTGGATATTTCACTTACAATTTCGGGCATTATAGGTTTTTGGGAGAAAGTGAAAACACTTCCCCACCATTTTTATTGACTTTCCCATTTATTTTCACCGTCCCCTAGGGTTTGGGTTGGGAAAATTCCGTTTTCCTTTTACGTCATCTGCGTAGGTGTTTTCTCTTCGTATTTACCCTCGAACGTCCATATTTTTCTTCCCTTTCTTTTTAATTCGAAGGTTACGTTCACAAGGCGACGCGAGGCGTTTAATCTTTTAATAAAATCCGTCGTCCTATCTCTCTTTTTCTCTATCAACGACTTCAGGCGCAAGGAATAAAATATGGTGAATAAGGCTAGAGTGATTTGGTGACACTTTCATAACTGAGAGATAAACAGAACTTCTGTGAATGACAGCGTACTGGAAAAACTTGCTTATTTGAGGAGAAAGCCCAGAAGTGAAGTAATAAGAAATACCACCATTCTCGTTATCTATGGAAAATTTAGGTTTTCTGTGCATTTTTATAAAATTTACATATTTTATTTACACAGAATATATGTATTTTATATATACATTTATTTGATGAGTTTATAATTATGCAGGGTTGTTTTCAATGAAGTAAAATAAATTTGAAGAACTAATTGCATGATGAACAATCGTTTCTGAGAGAATGTTGTGGGTTCATAGAGTACTGCTGTCTCATATGCAAATCTCTAAATGTAATATGATGCTGTTTATGTTGATATATGTTGATTTGAAATAGGTAACGTAACTTAAGTTATACCGAGAGGAAAGTATAGCTTAAACTTTTACGAACCCATTTGAGCTTTCTTAATCTGTCACAACTCATCATCATAGGTCATTCAATCCATAGATTGGTTGACTTCAGTCCTCCATTCCTCTCTCTCTAGTGCTAACTCTATTACATCCTGATATCTCTTCTTTCCTCTATCTCTCTTTATTTGGCTTATATATTAGTCCCTTGGTCTTCTTCTCGGTGTTTTTCCTTCTATTTTGCCTTCAAGTACGTTCCTAACAAATCCATTGCGTTTCAAGATATGTCCAATCCAGCTAGTTCTTTTAGGAATGATGCTCTTTATTGCTACAAAACTCATATAATTAAAAAATAACGCAAATTTCATGTGGGATTCTTTTCTAAATTCCCAAAATCATCGATATTTTCGACCAACTACGCTTAAAATTTTTCTATCCGATATTTTACTAAGACTTCATTGTTCATAGAATATTGCTGTCTCATAAGAAAAACACTATATGCAATATGAATCTGCTACATGTGGTGATATGAAATAAGTATTACGTTACTTAAGTTATAAAAGGAAAAAAGTATAGCTTATACTTTTAAGATTCCATTTGATCTTATACTTTTGATATAATTTTAAGAATCCATTTAATCGTAACAAATAAAAACAAAAAGTGATTACGGTATGGTCCTCTTTTCTAAAATCATCAATTTCTCCCACCAACTACACGTAACATTTCTCCATCCGATTTTCTATCTCTCTTTTATCTATCAGATTATCCTCTAAGACTTCATACGTGTCACCACATCCAGCACTAGTTGAAACATAGCGTTGATAACAATGGGAATTGGAGCCGCCTGAATGGATAAGATAAGTAGAAGAGATGAAGGGTCGAAGAGAGAAACTTGGAAAAAGTAAAGCGTGATGTATCGCTTTTTGACCCTGAGTGCCACAAGGTATCGTACTAGCTCCCCTTTCACTCTTTATCCTTTATTTCTCCCCGAAGGACATGGCCCTCCCCCTCGGGGAGGTTTGCGAGAAACTTTCTCGCGAGATGGCGCGTAGGATCCGATATATTTCTTTGGGTGAGGTGCCTCAGGGATGAAGGGATTAACAATAACCCTTTTCTCATTCTTTCCCGTCCCTGTCTTCCTTATCCTTTCACCGCTCATAAGAACTGCCTTTTCTCCACTAACGCCCTCCTTAAATATTCACCAAAGTAAACTTTTTTCGCCGTCTTTTGTTTCAAATCCACATCGCTTCGTTTTCATTGTCACCGAAAATGCTTTCGTCCCCTCGCCAGATCTTTGTTTATCGCATGGCTTGAATCATAAATGAGCGAATTTTCAGCAGCAATTATATATGGACGGTGAATAATTACGATAGGGCTCAACTGGATCCTTAAAATGGACTGTTTAGGGTAAATAGATCCCCAAAAGCCTACACAAAGAGGGAAAGAATTTATAAAAAGTTCTCTTCTTTTTGGAAAATTTGACTTTTGAAGTTGTATGAAGTAGGATAGTTTTTGGCACTTTCTTTTAATAAATTAATATAGTCATGGCTGGGAGGAGTATATTTGATCTAAATTACAGAACTTAGTCGATTATAACCCAACCCCTTCTCTTATCAGACCACCATTTATAACAGGACAGTACAAAATAATTTGTGTGTTTTGGCTTCAGCGCCAGACATCATTTATGAAAATTTATTACCATTGTGATCCGATAAATTGTAATCCCGTTCCGTTGCATATAGAGATAATATCCTGCTAATTTATGGAAAGGTTTATACACTGCGTTATAGAGTACCTTTTAATGTAAAGACAAAACTTTTTCACGCTGATTCTAAATCGACTGATTGTTTCCGAGGAAGTAAATCATAAGAAAAATCGTACTTTGAATTAATTCAGTGCGATGTAATTGCAGGATGCTGCATAACGTAAAATAAAATTGTATCCGTTCCATCACTCTCCATTCTATGTATAAATAAATTATTCGAATCTATTCCCATATTTCTTCTATGGATCTGTGAAAAATAAAATTTCAGTTTCTTTTCCCGTATTATCATAATGTTACTATACAAAATGTACGTAAACAATTGATTCGGTATCATAATTTTAAATTCAAACGAATTTATTTGAAATTTAAAATATTTGAACATTCTTTAATACTTAATAAAATAAGAGGAAGATAAGAATTAGCATTCTCCAAAGATACTTGATGAATTCCCATGATAACATAAAATAAAAAATAAACAACAATAGAACGTTTTTTAAATTCTTTTTCCTTATTAAATTGTATTTTTCTAAATTTTTATTATAAAGAAAAATTAATTAATTCCGTATTTTGCCATCGCATATTTATTTTCTACAAGTTCTTGGAGCTTGGATCTAACGAAGAGATAAAAAGTAATTTCACGTTAATATTTGATTAAGATAAAAGGAATTCAAGGTTTAATTACCCTTCTATTTAGTTAAACTTTTATCTCAGAAATTCAGGCTCCCGTTAATAATTTTGCGCCCGTTGGAATCCGATCATATCAGACGGCAACGCAGTATCTCAAGGCTTGGAAAACCTCCACCGATTTCCACGATAAAATTTCGAGAGCCCAGGCATCTCAAACACCTCCCGTAATTACAACTTAAATATGAAATTTTAAAGCGGCGGAATGCGCCGCAAAAGGTCGCGAAAATGACAAAGGTCGCTTGAATTCCGACCCCTTAGAGAGATTCCTCACGATGACAATAGCACGGCGTCATCTATCCCTCAAATATGGGTCCTCTTTTCTCACTCTTCTATCCATCAGAGAGAGGCGGAATTCCTTTGTTTTTGGGTCGTGAGTCTCTCTAACACCATCGCATACCCAAAGTGCCCCTCGTGGTTAGATTTCCTCCCTCAGGCGAAGAATGCCACAGACGTTGCTCGAACCCTTTCCCGCCGCTGAGAATGCCCCATAAAGCGCCTTTCTTTTTCTGCCACTTGGAATTTCGGGTCTCCGAAGTGCCAGGTATCCTTTTTTACCCCGCGCCAGGTATTTCGGGAGCGACATTTCTCGTTCTTTTGTTTATTCAGACGGCGGGGGAAGATAAATCGAACATCCTTTGCGTTCCCCCAAGGCCCGTTCGTGCAGGAATTCGCGGAAAAAGACAGGTCGATCCCCGGTGGTTAATTCGTCCCCGAGAGTGGATTCTGGGGCGAAGACTGTAATGGGAGAGTAGATTTAGTATTCGATTCCATCGATAGATAAGTGCTTGGAGGAAGGTGAATGGACGGCATAGTAATCGGGTTCGGTCCTTACGTGTCGCGAATCTAATCAGGGAGCGAGTATATTTAGAGGGAGTGCGAGGTAGAGAAATCAGTTGATCAAACCGAAGAGGCACGTAAATTAATGAGCTGAGTAAATTAAGAAAGCGGCGTTATTATTGACCCTCCGCTTGTGGAGCGGCGTTCTCTGATTTAATTACCTGGTCTGGGTCTCTCAAATCAAACGATTGTTTTTCTAATTTTTTTAATTTTGGACTGTTAATTTTTTGTTATTTAATTTTGTTAACGGATTAAGATCACGTCTACTGAAGGATAAAATATTATTGGCTATAATATTACGAGATAATTTTAATTTAAGCAGGATGTAATATGAATATTAAGTAATTTTACATGAAGGATCCGATTTCTTTAAAAAGAATTAAAAGTTCCTCTGTTTCTGTGAATGAACAAGGTAGAAAGGCCGTTCGTATCTAAAGAACAATACGAATATTTCAGTTTCTAAAAATAGAGGGAAATTTTCAGTTATGTATTGAACGGTTTGTAATAAAATATGAAGAAATATAAAGAAAACAATTAACAATAGAATACAAAGAAAAAAATTTGACAGAAATATCAATTAAATATTATATTTATTAAGTCATAATTCTCCTGTTTAGGGCAATTCGGTTAGAGAGATCGTCGGTATACCCAATTTCGGCGAAAAGAGCCGTAAGATGAAAAATATGGGCATTGGCAATATATGCATAATAATTCAGTTGGATATGTTAAAGTTAAAGTAACTGAAGCTGCAGTAAACCATACAAATGCACAAACAATGACTCGGATGTGGTGTCGTCAGTCGAGTTTCTGCCATCATCTGAGTCGATTACCATATTTCTTCTGAGAGGACAGCCCATAACCGAAATTTATGTACAGAATGCAAGGGAAGAGAATGAAGATGAAAAACATATAATTTTTCAAATAGTTGAATTAAACCAAGGTACATCATATAGATATATCGTATGATATAATAGAGTCTTGTCAAACCGCATCACATTAACGAGACAATGAGCTTCATTTTCATATTTTATGTGTAAATAATCAAATGTATTCGCAGTTTAAGTGATATCTGAAAGTATATTCTTCAACTGTATAAAATTCCTTCCCAATCAGGTTTCTCAAGCATTTAATGTAGGAATTTACACAGCACTCCTTTCAATTCACAACTTTCATATCCATTCTACAACTTGTTCTGTGTTCTATGAGAAAAATTTTTCTATGACAAAAATGGAGAGGTTAGGTTTGAAAGGATCTATGTTGGCTTATCTTAACCCATAAGTCGCCTATCGGTGTTAGGCAGGATTTTAAACACCAAGCAATCGATCAATTTCATTTCCATAAAACTAACTGCAGAACGATAATGGCAATAAAGCTTGGCGAACGATTCGTCATCGAGTCTATCTCTCACATTGCACTCTTCGTCGGATCGGTTGAAACAGCATGGAGATCTCAATATTCACATTTATGGTAGTGTTCTATTTATACTCAAAAAATATAGAAACAGAAATTACATTGCTGCGGTATGCATTCAAATACGTTTTATTAGGCTCATCTCTCATATGCTATAAATCCCAATTAATGCAATTTAATTAAGAGAGGGAACTCATTTTCTCCCAAGATCGACTACATTTCGTGCAGTTCACTTTATTCTTTTCGGACGTAACTGCCGCGAAAGTGAGACAAATTCCCTTTGGTCACAGTATGTAAGCCGTCCTCGAGTCGTAGAACTGAGAACGGGAAAAAGAACTCCATTCTTAACTGCCCCTTACGGAAAAAAATCGCCCCGCAATCTGAAATCAAGTAGGGCAATCTCCTCCGACATCCCGAAGCCGAAATTGTCTCCGTAAATCGTATTTTTCTAGATAAAAATCTGCCTCCGCCTCTATGTTTTCCCCACCTAATCAAATAATTTATCCTAATTTGACAACATTCGTAGGGAAACCGCTCTTTTTCTCCGCTGTTTGCGGGGTCGCGCCAATTTGTGACCGTACAAATTAACTTCGATTCCACGGAGTCCACAGATTACGGTGGGGAAATGGGGGAGAAGAAAGATCGGAGCGGAATAAGACTTCGAGGGGAAGTTATTCGAAGATGGGGAGATTGGGCGATGGAGTGGAAGGAAGGGAGAAGGATGTGGTGACAATGTTTTCGCAGAATAGAGGGGTTAAAGGGCGAATAAATAAGAGAGGACAAAGGGGCCGGCGAATGACTGGTTTCCGATCGTTAAGTGGGAGAATTACGACGATTTCCTACTGACGCATAACTATATTCGTTACGGAATCTCCGGAGAATCCACATCTATTTGGGGAAACTTATTTTAAAGATGGAAATAAATCTGGTGGATTTCTAAAAGGATTATTCTTATGCAGGATGGATTGTCGTGATTACCGGGAGGCTCCGGAGCTGCGAAGGAATCGGAGTTTCTATAAAAAACACGAATTAGATCGTAAGATTAGGGAAATCTTAAAGGCAATGAGCTGGAAGAAAAGACATTAGAAGAAAGATGCCAGAAAATGAGTATCAAAATGCGGAATATATCACATAGAATGAAAGGAAGAGGGCAAAAACTGCTAGATTATTAGGTCTAGATTTAAGTGACTCTGAATCCAGTTGATCTTATAAATTTCTACAACCTTCGCTGACTTTTAATGACCACCGATTTTTGTTTTCGGGAATAATATGAGATCATCATTATACCCGGTAGTTTAGCCACTGATGTGAGTGAGCGTGTAAATTGATTTTTTTTTCGAGTTTTATTGGTTCAAATATCACTAAGCTTTGACCTTCTGTTTTCGTACTGATGATTTTTAGAACTACATTCATTATATTAACTATTTTGAAGAAGTGTGTGGAAATAAATAAAGTAAAAAATTCTATCATCACCAGTACATACATATATCAGCTATCGGCATTTTGATAACCTTCTTGCTACTACATTATCAATTCGTAAGTTAGTCTCTAAATAGGGATGCCCTTAGAGAAATTTAAATTTATTCCTCTATTATATCTAGAACTTATCAATTTTCACCAATTGATGACTCCCTTGCTAAAAATATTTTGATTTTTTATAAAAAAATGAGAAGTTCTCCGGGTTATGCATTTCACTCATAAATCCCCATATTAATGATTGAATATCGCGCTATAATTATTTTCCCTTAATAGCTCTCGATTTTTACATAATCCATCGCCGTGTATAGCTCAACTCCGTCTTCCGAGACAATGATCAACTGCGCACCAGAGATTTCGGTCCGTCTGCTTAACCCACCATAAGATAGATGCTGTCAGAGCCAGGCAATTGGACTTCAGGTGTTTGCAAAAGCGATCGAATGTGGGACGATTGCGGAGCAAGACGAGTCGGATTGAGGGAAAACAAAAGGAAGAGGTGTTTGGAGTAGGGATACACCGAGAGAGAGGGAGAGGAACAGCTAGATTAGGGCGATACGTGGAAAACAAGGTTTAATCTGTCCTTTACGCCTGGAGTCGGTTTTGATGAGAGGCGAGGGAGGGTCGACATAATAGATGCACATCTGACGAACTCACATTCTGGTGTGATTCGATTACCTGCGCTCCGGGAAACGCAGCATGACCGCTTATCTGAAGGACAAGGTAGGTGGGGAAATGCTCTGTGGGACGCAGAATGGGGGGCAAATGTGGAGGAGGACGGTTGAGGAGATTGTGCGAATGGAGTGATGGGAGGTGAGAAATTGAGAGGGAGAGAGAAGCAAGGTAGAACACCATATGTAAGGGAATTCCACAGAGAGTGGGCAGGCCGCAAATTTTTGGGTGGAAAAATGATAATGGGGCTCCAAGCAAGAGGAACGGGTTGATTAAGGTGTCTGAATTATGGAGAAAATGAATCTTTGGTTAAGAATCAAAAGGAGGGAAAGGAAATTTTGTTACGTTTAAATAAAGGATTTTTCTGAAGGAAAATCTGAAAAATATTATTATAATTATTGCAGCATAAACACTGCAATTGACTCCGGTGGCAGTGTGAAATCTTTACATACATTTTATACATAGTCAAACAGCCCTTATTATTAACAATACTAATAGTAATTTAGTACAGAGATGACAAATATAGTGCAAATATAATGTTAGTTAAATTTACCTTCTAAAAATTATAAATTAATTAATTGATTTTGATCGATTGAGGGGAACACCCAAAGACTGTCAGGCATTCGTCCGTGGAGAGAGAGAAACCCCTCGAAAAACCTCCCTCAGACAGAATATGTTATGTTAATTATTCACTGAATATCTTTTTAATTAGGTAAATTTTAGGATTAAAAATTTCTGCAGTGCGCTGAAAATGTAACTGGAAGGCCTGAGAACAAGAAAAGTACATTGATTTAAGATTATTAATAGAGAAAGAGATAAACCTTAAATTCGTTTACTGATAGGGATTTCTTCGTTATATACCATTCCTTATGCAAAGGAAGCCAAAATATTGAATAGCATTTATATGTATTAAAAATGTTTGATATCACGATTACGTTAATATTATTAGTTTATTCAATAACATGTATTGAATATAGTTCATTAAATCTAATTATAATAGAATTTTAGTTATCTAAAATGGTTTAATGACCCAATCTCATAGCGGATACTCAACAAAAGTGGCAAGCCGTCGATGAATATTATTATACTCTCATGATTTACAAAGTAAGAATTTAGGTCAAAGCTTTTAGAAACGTTAGAATCAAAGCAAGGAAGTAATAAAATAGGCGAAAGAAGATTACGGACTGACAAATATAAGATCTATAATTTAACAGCTTTGTAACAGATGAAATATTACTTATTACTCTTGGGATAGAGAAGAAAAGAACCTTTATATCTTTCTCAGTCTTGTTTATGGCTGTGATGATATGGATGCAGCTGGGGTACAAGTACTGCTGATTAATGGATTCCATCCTGGTCACTACCTACATAATGCTATGAAAAGTGTTTTCGCTTGGGTACTGTGGTGCACTTATACGTGGACTTCTTCCTCCTTTTTCTGGGTCAGAGAGGAAAGCAAAGGCAAACTTCCTCACTCCTCACCTTTCCCAGATAGTCATTTACCCTTTCCAAGACTTTCCGTAGATAATGTTGGAGGGAATGATGGTTGGAATCGGCCTCTAGATTGAATCCTTACAAGACAATTAATATACACCCTGATAGAATTTCACTTACACCACCAAAATAATTTAATTCGTCTCCACGGAGAACGAAGATATAAATAAGACCATAACGACTCGAAACGAGCGCAAAAGAATTAATTAATGGATAAACACAATCCGGAGAACGGAAATGACCAACGGAAGGAGAGGAGGAGAGAACGAAGAAAACAGGGGAAAGGCGGATAGCATATTACGAGGCGGGTATGAAAAATTCGCCGCTAAACCAAGATTTACGAGCGACCTTTGGATAGTATATGTCAGGCCCCTGTACGAAACTGCGGAATTTGACCCCGGGACTGGTAATCACCCACCTATTTACCCATATCGGGGGATGAGTTACGGCTCGCTGCAGCGTTAATTCAACCAGATTTTCATAATCCGAGATAACGCGAATGTTTCGGCGCTCCGAAGAATAATCAAGGGAAACGAAGTTTCAAGGCGACGAAAGTAATTAATGTAAGTAAGAAGACGTTGGGAGTTGAGGATATTCGCGTGCATGCGTCTCTTTGGGGAAGATTTAGAGCGCGGGGCAGTGACGAGTCATCCGGGAGTGGCGTAATTACTCTCCCTTTAAAACTTCCCCAAATGAAGCGAAGACCTCATTAGTTAACTTTCGCCGTCATCAAGTCCCTCCCGCACTTTATTCGATAAGGGGTTCGGGACTTTCATTCAGAGAGTGATTGCGCAGATGAACCCGTCGCCTGCTGGGAATGAAGGCGATTGGGGGTGGAATGGCCCTTCGTTATGCGGAATATGAAATCACGGAACGGAAGGAGGAAAAATAATGGTGAGGGGAAATTCGGAAACTTTCGTGCGTTGTTGAGTCGGGCGGTGTCTTCGGTTCGCGTGATTGCTTAAATGTACTGAATTAACTTGCGCAATTTCGTTTTTGGGCGTAATTTGGTAATGCCTCTCCGTCCCTGAATTAATTCTCCGTCGTTATTTATTATATATCAATTCTACTGATTAATAACGCGATTTCAATGCGAAGAATTTTTTCGGGAAAACACCATGAGCGGGGTCAGCGATCAGCATGTGCTGTAAAACTTACAAACAGGTTAGCTATTAAACACACTAGTATAAAATTCCTGAAAGAAAGGAAATGGAACTCGGCTGTTAATGAATAAGCATAGGTGATTGGAGAATCATTGGTTCTCTTATAAAATTCTTGTTAATATTATTTTATGCAGATTTACTCTCTTTTCCGAATTATGTTGCATATTACTATGTTAATTTTCTGTATATATTTTCTATACAAACGTATGTTTAGTTGTATTATCCTAGATATAGTGTGTGTGAATTCTGTGTTTGCCTTCTATATCTACTTTAACCTCTCTTCACCTTGATAATTATATAACCAATTTAATTTTAGTTGTGCATTTTAAGATGGATTAATTATTGTTTACTCTCATACAGCGAGTGTGTTCAGGAGAGTACAGGACATATTTCTTGTTACTCGAAGGAGAATCCTGGGAAAAAGGGATAGCAAAAGAATACTAAGAAATTATCAAAGAAGTAAATAATCAGGTCAGATGAATTTGATTTGAAATTTAATTTACGTTTTTTGATTAGACTACTACAGACTATTATGTATTTCATTTTTTAATAGGAAATATTTATTAAAATATTAAAATTTACTGCCATTTAATGATTTCCAGCATCTGAAATTGTTTATAACAGGCGCGATTTGGCTGGCTAATACTTTGAAGGACGTTTATCTTCTGATAATTTTGGTGAAATAAGAGGTACATAAAATACTAAGTTACTACATAGCATACTATTTAGTGCTGCTGACAACTGCTTTATGCGTGTTAAAAGACGCGGAGTACATTTTCATGAATCTTTTCTCAGTAAACAGCATTTTGATATTTTTCGAGACAGGAAATTACAGATGGCTTGTTTTAAATATTGAGCTTTATATTTGTTTCTCATTGTATGGAAATAAAAGAATAGGGTAATTACGGATCCCTATTCTTCCACCTAATGAGTCCTTTTGGGATACTCATTCTCATAATTGAATCCGACTCCATTCGTTCCTCTTGTAAAAATAAACGTAGACTGTTCTGCTAATTAGCCCCTGCTTTATTACTTTAAACTTAATTTTATTTTCAATGGGGTCTTGATTGGATAAAAATGGCCGGAAATAGGTCGGTGATTTCAATGCAAATTTGTGAATTTTATTTTCAATAAGCTTTTACTTTTTTGAAGTATCGATATAGGTGCTCTAAATTCAAATGCTTTGTGTAGGCGTTCCAGTTTCAACAATGACAGAAGTTTAAATTTTATAGAAGAATAAAATTTATTCTTGCAGTGTGTATGAATAAATTTCATTTTCTATCATATATGAAATTGAATGCTATTTAATAAGCGCCTACACGAATCAATAACTGCAAATGTATTTCATTAATTTACTAGCTGGAATAATTCCAATAAGGTCTGAAGCATAGACCTTTGTTCATGTTTCATTATTTTAAAAAGTAAGCAACAGAAATCAAATTTCTATTTTTGCAAGACCTGAAAATTTCAGCAACCGTAAGAAGTCATTCTAAAGGTACAGAAATTAATGTGTATATATGATGTGCCAATTGAAATTGAAATCCGTGCTTACGGAATGGTAGACAGGCATTTTCCTCAGATTTTTTCGGCGTCTATTTTTGATGAAATTTATGATATGTATCAAGACTTCATCTGACTTTTTAAATCATTAAAAAAAATTATAAGATCCATGATTAAAATCACACAATGAATAAACATACATAATATATAACTACGTTATTTCGCGGAATTGCTCGAAGATTAAATTACAAGATCAATGATTAAAATCACACAATAAATAAACAGGTATAATAAATCACTATGGTACTTCGTGAAGCTGTTAGAATGTAAATATCGTTACAGTAAATAATCCTTTTTCCTAGGCAGTACCATTAATTCCTCATTAACTTTCCCAGCGGAGAGCAACATTGTGCTTCGTAAGTAATGGCTACACTGAGGTAGAACATTCGACGGGTACATCTGTTTGCTAGCAAATTAATCAGCGAATTCGAGGATAGCTCGGATGCTCGACAGACATTCACGATTGCTGAAACCAATTAGTTTGCCACTACTCGATCGCGGATAGAAACGAACTCGATGTCGTAAGATACTTAAAAATGCGCGCCCAAGCTGCGATGACCTTCGAAAGTGACTGGCAAATGTATGCTTAGAAATCGAAGTCTTTTCTTCGGAAGTGGCATCAACGTGATTTCCAATTTCTTGGCTTCGAAATTACGATGGATAAGGGTTATTTTTTTCCGTCTGGGAAACCTGTTTACCAGCTCGGATATTCCGTTCGGGATTCACCAACGCTGAATCAATGTTTGAACAGGGGGAGTTCACGATTCTCAGATGAAGTTCCCATGGAATTCCGTAGCGAGGAGCCTCCACACTAATCCTCACTTGTTCGCTGAATTTTATGTTCAGGCACGAATATACCGACGGTCTCGACTAGAGAGAAAGCTGCAAAGGGATTTCCCTCTTTTTCAAAAACACTTCCGAAGGCGAAGTCGATTCTTTACTGCGGACGATGTCACGGGGGATTAAGTGCGTTTCCCAGTGAATAAGATTTAAGGCACGGGAGAATAGTGCTCACTGCCCTATTCCATTAATTCATTCCTTTTGCTGATGATCTATGCCCTTAAACGTAGTTCGCATCACATTTACGGGATGATATACACCGAGGATTGTGACAGAAAATACGAAAGTTTACAGGGACAACTCATTCGTTCGCAGCATTTTTTTTATCTTTGCCGTTGTAAAATTTCTCTCCCTTGTTTTTGCTGGTTTTGTAATTGCGTCGCATTTCTCATGAATTATTCCTGGTGTTCAAGAACCCTTTTTAACTTGAAAGAGTAACCAAAGAGAATTATGATATTATGCGCATTGAATCAAGGAGGCTTAAAGGTCAATATTTTTAAGAACTAAATAAGAGCTATCGCAATCTCTTTGAGAATAATTCATTCCTTTTAAGGGAGAAAGAAAATTTAAACTATGTGCTTTAAATCCATATGATTATATGGAAAGGATATGAATGTCCCAACCATTTTGAAAACTTTCAGAGATTTCAAATTATAATGTTAAGTTGGTATAAATTTTGTGCAAATTTGAGAAAGGAAAGAGACTATGGATATAACTTAGGAAGTTATCTCTATCCCTATTTTATCATATTCTCGTTAGTACATACATACCTATGAATTTAGTTCGGACGAAATTTGGACTATGGTCTTTAATTTAACGTAACATAACCTTATATTTAATCGGTTAATACTAGAAATAAGAGAAATATGAAAAGGAGAAAAAGTCATCCAAATCATAATGATTAGCTTTATGAAGCTATTTAAATCATTCCTAAACTGAAAATAATTCTAATATCAAAGAAAATTTTAAATTTTAATCTACTATTCTTGAATATCTCCCACACATACGAACATCAGGGTTATAATGTAGCTCACAAAAATCTTTGTTCAAGATATTCTGGTAAAATATAATCACTTCAAAAAGTGAAATTGTAGATTTCAAGCCTCTAAAAATTTCCTTGAATGTTTAACGCTTTTAGTTAGTGTATTTGTTTCTTATTTTATTGTGGCCACCTGTGTGATGTACATATTTCGATATCAAATGCCTTTTTTATCACTTGGAGCGAGATTCAAGAAACTTTAAGAAAAATATTTCCATATATTTGATGAGTATCTTGGTGAGTGAGTTATGTATAGAATTGAAGGAAGTTAGCTCTGACAGTTAAATATATTTACTATAAATTTTATACCTGCTCCTGAACACGATTCATTTTTAATTTTCAGTCAACGACGGGACATAGTGGCGGAATATTCACTATAAAAGCAGAAGTCGCTTAAAATATTTGGACAGTCTTGGCCTATTTTCGTATGCTTTAATTCATCACACGTTTGATTTGATTCTGTTAAAATGAATATGCAAAAATTAAGGCTCACATAGTTCGTGAGTTTCAAGAAAAAACCTTGTATTTATTTCCGTCTTGAAACGGGAAAGATAGAAGAATGTCAGAAAAGAAAGTTTCCATACTCCCTCCTTGAGATGATAGCTTTATATGTCCCTGATAGATAGTTGGCATAGCAATGATTACTGATTTCTGAATTCAGCACCCAAGCTATTTCAAATGTAAGGTGGAGGTGGAATCATAAATATGCATTCGACATTTGGTTAGAGCTCTTGTGCTCTCGCGGGGATGCTACAATGGAATAATCACCGGGGATCTTATGGATATTATGCCTAACATTTACATGTATTGATTGGAAGACCCCAGTTCTGGAGACCTTCTTCGCCTTCACAAGTTTTCAAGATGTTCTTGGGAAATGTTTTTAAAAGAATTTTAGAATTCGGGAATGTTTTACTTTTCTTACAAACTGAAATTTAGAAAACGTGGAATTAAGCTGGTCTATTTGGGAATTACCATAATTAAAACTTCAGAACTTTAAGCATTGAACTTCACTTTACAAGGGCCTATAGAATTATGACTCTATCATTATTCGTGGAATAGAGTGGTGTGCAGAAGCAACTTACAAGACTTGGATGGTCGCTGAAAATCCTCCGCACCTCTCAACAAGTAATACACAACCACTCTTGAGGAGTTGATGTAAAAACCGGGTAAATCATCGTAAAAATATTTTCACAGCAAAAAAGTTATTTTTGAAGCGAGAGTATGCTTTCGCTGTGGTGTGGTTTCCTTTATCGGTAGCGGGATCTCAAGAGCAACCTGCTTTAACGCTGAATGAGGAGACAGGGGTGTGAAGACAAAATAGAGACCAAGTAAGGGGGAAAATACGGTTAGGAGTTGAAAAGGTTCATGCTGTCAGGTTAAAGGGGTGTGGGAGAAAGTGAAGATCGGAAAGGGCAGGTCACCGATTGAGGAGGATTCTCAGAAAAAAGGTCTCTATTGGTTAGGGAATGGGATTGGTGGAGGCGGATGTGAATTTTTTCGAAGTGTCCAACACGTCTTCTTTAGGGGGGATTAAGGGTAAAAAATCAGGATGGATTTAAGAGAGGTGTCTTCTGGAAAAGCTTTTTTTTAGACTTTCGGAAATTTTTGCCAATCTAATAAATTTTCGATTTAGGGTCTATTGGATACGAACAGAGACGTTCATTACTGACAGTTTGGAGTTCTTAAAGAGTACCGCAAAGCGGGTACTGCTTTCGACTTTGATGAGGGCAGTCCCTGGTTTGATTCCCGGTGGGTGTTCATAAGTTGTAGAAGCACTTTTAAAAATTCTACTACTACTGGTATATAGTATAGTTTACTCGTATATAATACAAGTAGTTTACTGGTGTAGTACGTATAGTGAACAGATTTCAGAGGGGAAAATGGGAATATAGGCTATTAAGAGAGTTCACTCTGAACTGACAGCTTATCAGTATGGTTGTAGTTGTAGTAATAAGGAAGAGATTTAAAACTCTCCTCATGCCATTTGGGAACTGTCTCACAAGGAGAGACTCTCACTTTTGTCCGGGGATTTTGATGAAACTTTCTGCAGTGTTGCAGTAAGTAGAATAATGAAAAAGTGTGACGGCGTTCGTCTGAATAGGCCTTAGTTTCGATGCAATAAATAATTGAAAATTGATAACCGGAGTATAGGCAACCCCGCAATACACGCCCATGCTCGCCGAGTATGCATGAAAGAACGCGACATTCTCTGGTATATTTGTCATTAAATTTTTCTTTTCGTTCGTTAAATTCATTCCTTGACTTTTTAATAATAATAAATAGTATGCTCAATTTGTATTCCTGTTAAGTAAAGTTCATAAGCGATATTTTTCCATTGAAGGTAGTTAACGACTATCCTAAGAACATAAAAGGAGCTTGCATTCAAGTAATTTAGAATTTCGCATTCATAAATAGCGATTGATTTCTAAAATTTTATATAATAAACACCATTGTCTTTATATTAAAGTTTTATTTTATTTATATTTTCGCTGTGTAACTGTATGCTAACTTTGCATTCTACCAGAGCGTTCTCTCATTTTTTAGCCGTTCACCATATGGTTGATATTCAGCAGAGTGTGTTTTTTCTTTGTCAACTTAAGTGTGAGCCATATAATTCATTTGTTATTTTTAAATTATAGCCAAAATAGAAAAAGTAAAACCATCATTTAGTTAGGTTTTAGGAAGGATGATTTTTCTTTTCGGAAAGTCGTGATTTAGCTTTCCATTTGTATTTTGTTTCGTGGCAGATTCAGGTTTATGCCGCATGGGGGATACAGAAAACTCGTTCCAGTAGTTCATTTCGTAGGTGAGGTTGGACCGTGCCGAATGCTCCTTGCAGGCAAGAGTTTTTGCAGCATTGAATCCAGGTGTTTCTGAAACGGAGTGGCTCGTCGCAGACATGGAAAAAAGGTTTGTATCCTAATATAATTACTATTACAATTGATTCTCGCAAATACTAAACTGAGAATTCTTTAAAATATAATGTCCGCGTTAAACCCAGTTTGACCCCTTGAGCCACGCGATTTTAGTTTGTGAAACGTTCATTCCTGTTCCTTTGTTACGTGAATAGTCATGTTTTTGATTAAATAAACACATAATGCGAATCCTTTCTCTTCCACTTTCAATGAGTACGATCCTGTAACCCTGTCGTAGCTGTTTCGCCCTGCGCTGGAGTTGTGCATTTGACCTGACGTTTCCAACAAGCTTAGGCACTGGAGCATCTCATATTAAACGGTGCGCATCATTGGATTATTTTGGACCACAGGCTTTTAATATGAGGTAGCTCCAGTTAAGGAGAAAACTGTTTATTTGGCAAATTTAAAAAATGTATCTGTGAGAAATTTTGTCATGCATGATTATTTATTTCAAGGACGGAGTAAGCAGAGGAAGAAGACCGATGGAGATTTGTATCTGGGCATTCTTTGGTAGGTGGATGGAGTTCTTTTTATTTGTTACGTCCACCACCTCTGAATTCCGATGCAAGATACGGTAAGTGTTTTCAAATTCTGAAGTGAGTTCTGTGTGTCCTTAAGTTCCTACTTCATCTTTACATGAATGTTTTCTCGTAATGGTAAAATTCCAACCCATAACTTGTTATCGTTTCAGTGAAATGACTTTAGCCTTGTAGCCGAGGATATGCGTCAGAGCCTTCCGAAGGAGTGAAGGTGGGGCGACCCACGCCGTTGCCGGTCCGACACCTCAGGTAGTCGATGCATTTTGAGACTCTCGAGTGAAAGTTTACCTATTATTGTTTATAATATTTATTATTACATTTATTTATTATTATTATCATTATTATTATATTCATTCTTATTTATCACTTTATTTATTTATACTTACTATAGTCTATATTGCTATTAATGTCACGAAATTTAATGCTAGTTAAGTAAGTAGAGTATTTAGCTCTATATTTGTATCTTGATTGCCTTAACGGCATTTCGCTTATTAAGATGTCTCTAAATTGGTATTGAATAATTCGTTTAATTTCCAAATTTAGAAATTAATTTTTTTAGATTCATCTATTAGAGCAATCTTTTCCGTAGAATTTTTATATTTAGGCATTGATATCAATCAGTATATCAGATTTTTCCAAGCTTTGTTATCAGAGTTTTCTCGCGGAGTGATCAACTTCTACTGTTCGAGAGATATTTTAGAAGCAAATTGCCTCTCATTTTATTTTCTGAATTTAGATACCTGTCGATTGTGTATATAATATGACGAAGTGTCTGTATAATTGCAGACGTACGTTTGAATCGCTACATGTTAAAGACGTTATTTTATATAATATAAACCTTGCCTTGGTCAGGGGTCACGAATGATTTTGAAAGGCGGGCCGCGTAAGTTACACACACAAACTAAACTGTCTGGATCTAAATAATCATTTCATAACTAAAATATTATAATTACTGATGAGAAGGAATGCTGGATATTTAGGAAAGGTGGAGTAATTTCCTAATTAATTGAGCAGAACTTAATTTTCGGTTTTACTACCACATGGTTGTTTTTACCTGTAATAATTGGCACTTGAAATCTGTAGTGTCTTTCAAAGTGATGTTTCAAAGAGGAAGAGAATTGTGAAGCTTGGATGGGATCGATTTCTAATGTGATTAATTAATACAGCCAAAAAAATTGAAGATATCGTACTACTACTAGTTTCCTTTTGTTACGTTCTACTTCTTTTTACATCTTCTTATCGGTTTAGTTTAATATATTAAAGCTCATTTTTGTAAATTATCTAATCTGCAAGTTGAAATGGAAAGTAACGTTTCAGGCAAAACTATGTTAGGTTATCCTATTAGATTTGTTTATTAAAGGCTTCCAAACTATGGTTATACAACACACCGTGTTTATTGTATTTTATATACGTGAATCTAGACACTGCAAGGAATTCATATATTTTAAAATATTTTTATTTTATATAGTTTATTTCAATTCATTATATGGTTTGCAAATCTTGTTTTTTGAAATAGAAATGTACGTTGATGCAACTATTAGGGGAATAGCACTTATCGATAGTGCAGTTTGCAGTGACAAGTACTGCGGCGGTTTTTGTTCTAACATAAAAAAGAGAGTTGAGAATATAAAAAAATAATTTACACAGGTTTTATTTCGGTGGTTTGTTAGTGTTATATTCAAAGTTAGAATTTATTACAATTTATCACCATGATGAAGAATAAAGCAGAATTCTTGTTTGACTTGCAAGAAGTTTGACCATCATAACTATTTTATATTTTTAGGAAAGCCGTATCTTGTTTACTTGATTGAAAGAGAGGACGTCGAATCCTTATGGACATCTGAAGTAGTCATAGTGAAATCAACTGAGCTCAGGACATCATAGCGCCGAACACCTGACCAGATGGAGAAGTGAGCGCCATCCTCTAAAAACGAAAAGTTATCACATAAGAGAAGCGGAATAGGTTAGTATGTGTAATAAAGGCTTCAACAGCATAGTCACGCTAAGATAACGATTGCAGTAGTCTTAATTCTAACTATTTCGAGTTGCGCATCAAAAATTTTGTCCTAAACCATTATTTTGTAAAACTGCTTTCGTGGCAAACTCCGTTTTAAATGTTTATGGTTTTAACACCCTAAATTTGAAATCCTCGACGTTACGCAATACTAAAGTTGTTTGTGAATTGTAAATTCATTCAACGCGTTTACAACATTAGTTGTAGATGTTCCTAATCGTAGATAGATCGGAAAGTTTAGTTTAATTTAGCGCTTTTATTTCAATTCGTGATAAATTTTTAGAATTTCTTTTTGAAATTTCGAAACCTTCGGATGACATGTCGATGATTAGATGTGAATGCTTATTTATACTTCCGCGCTCTGAGACGGTTGCTTCTCTCTTATTTACATTTTGACGCCTGCTCATGGTGATGAGTAAGCATTGAAAGTTTTTGATAAGCATGGAATGAGTCATATTTTGGAGTTGCTATGCTATCGATTCAACGTAACCCGGTAATATTAATATTGAAATTATTCTCTCCCGTTGGGGAAATTCAGGATATCAATTGTTGGGGTAAGATCACTCTTTATTCCGGTGATTTCAACGCACCGCTTGTCACGATGTGGAAGTTAGTAATAATTGGCGCTCAAAGATATATTAGGGCAATAATGTACTATTAAGGTTATGACGTTTTCTATTTGTCACTATATTTTCCAGGTACTCAGATGTCACGGTGCCCACTTGTTCCGGCTACTACTATAAGACGTCTGAGATGGAAATCTTCTGAATGCTGCTGCACAACTGAGTGCGAAAGGACCAACGTAGCACATGAGGACATGAAAATTACTATCATCTTGATGCTATTATTACTTGATAATTATGCATACTTGTTATTATTACAATTAAAATTGTATCAAAAAAGCAATTTGATGTTTCTGAACATGTTTCCTGTGTACTAGCTAAGAAATAAATTCCGAAATTTGTTATTTATAAAAGAATTATTGTATGGATTGATTAAATGCCCTCTATTTTAATTAATACTGGAAGATCCAGTATTTTAGGAAGAATTGCATTTAATTTAGTATTTTTCAGATTTAAATCGACAGTAGTAATAAGGTACCGATATTATATAAACTATGAAAATTACGGAATGACGGCCTCAAATTCAATTCTGGAAAAAATTAGATAAAACAAAAACGTCTTATGCAGAGTAAAACGATAGTAATTTTGCAATTTCACAAGTTAACTACTTAAAAGTACTTAAAATGGACGAATTTTCAAGAATTATCTAAATTATCAATTTTTAATTTGAAATTTGCGCCTAGACAACACAAAATGCATCTTGGGTGTAAAATTATATTTACGATAGTCATTTTAATAGTGACAATGGAGACTATAAGAGAAAGGAATAACAAATTCAAAATGGCTAAATTTCGAAGAATAGAGTTCTGAAATAAAATACAAAATTTGGAAATTTTGAATCCGCGCCCAAACCGCAACGTCACAGTGTCGTCATGAACTTTCGCTTTCATGCCAAGGTTATTGGGCCCAAAGGGTTAAACTCGGAGAGCTTGTTCGTAAATTTCGAAAAAAGGGTTAAAATTGCTGGTTTTGACCTTGAATGACCTCTAAATTCTGAATTCGTCCTTCAAAAAACGCCGGGAAATTCCGCAAGGTTATGAGGGCGCTGCATGTACTCTGCAGTAAGTAATTCATAACATTTATTATCACTCGCCTTGTAGCAAATGAGGTCTTGGTGTAGTGGATGACATTCTGTTTCTCACGTAGAAAGTCAGGGTTCAAATCCTACAGATGTCAATATTTTTTTCATTTCTATTATTTTTATTTACCGATTTCTATCATTTCCCTATGATTGCGTGATCTTTGGCTCTTGTAAACTTTCACAATTCAAACTTAACGAGCAATATAATCAAGTTATTTCCTCCGCTACCCAGTTTTTCAATGCATGACTGTTTAAAATTAAATTGATTAATACTAACCCTTATATTCTCCATTTAATTAAATCACTTTTTGATCGCCGGTTCATTCTAAGGCGATTATCTTGCATAACTTTGGTTAATGATAAATCGAGGGTATTAGAAACAAAAAATTAAGATCTTCTTAATTTTTATTGATATTAATAATAATACATAAGAAACACATCAGACTAATAAGCAAGATACATTGTGTTTGTAAAAGTAATATGTCAAATAATTCTCATAGATCATTTTCAGAGTTCTAGGTGACAGGATCATTTTTACTAATTCATTTCGATTATTCCATCCCCTGATAATACTTGTATATACCTGTAAAGATGGTTGAAATTAAAATGAGTAACAAATATTAGATGTTCACACAATATATTCAGCAAAATTCTATTAGGATATTTAAACATGAACGCAGGCAGAATAATGGCTAATGAGAACCTTCATAAAAAATTGAATTCCAAGTATAATTTTCATCCTCTGTTACATATTTATAAAGTCTTGTTAAAAAGAAGCTTTACGAATCATATAATTTGCTCATAACGCATAGTTTTCCACGTATTATTATTTAAGTTTCTAGGTATTTCATCAAAACTCTCCAAAATCATGTTAAAAATAATATGGCCAAGATGTTTTTCTTTTTTATAGGCAAGATTAAATTCATATCGTACATGTACAAACGCAAATGAATTAAATAAAAAAATTCCGTATCTACTCCAATCTATGTCCAAAGTGCAAAATAGCGTAAAAGTAATCTATCTAAAAAAATTCCCTCGTTAATAACTTCTAAACGATTCAAATTATTTCAACCCGACAATATACCACGTTTATAAACTTACCCATATGTTGCAGATGAGTTTAAATTCTTAGAGAAATATATGTACTGCAAATTATCATAACGTTATTCAAATCTTTTCCTCTAGTATAGTAGTAGTAGTATATATAATTTCAAATTATGAATCACGAATAAATTGCAGTGGAAAGAACGTGGAAATTATAATTTTCATCACTAGCACGCACAAACATCACATTTTGAAAGATTGATTTGAATAATCATAGAGTTTGAAAAGAGACATAGGATGGATATTTTATACTGCGACATTTATCTAAAAAATTTCTTCTTCAATATCGAATAAATTCGGCAGCTTGTTTAACTCTTGCCCCTATCCAATCCTTACTTTTAACACAGTATATTGTAGCCAACCAATGCCTTATTTATTTGCCTTTCTGATACTTTCTATACTATAAAGGATTAGATAAATATGATCATATCAGAGAAATATCATAATTGTAAACGCACTAAGTCTTCGATTTTCCACAAAGTATTTCCCTCGTTACTGCTTTTAATACAAAGAAAAATATTCCAATTAATATAAATAAATAAAAAAATAATTAAATATTCCAAGAAATATATTACAATTAAAGAAAACTGCCCAATCGAAATAAGTATATTTTTTAAAGTAAATACAAAGTTTCAATTTATTAGCCTGGTGAAAGTTTCATCATTCCAATTCTTAAAAATTGCACTTCTTAAAATTTGCTGGAGGTAAGTCTATGTTCCGTCTAGCATGAATCAGCCGCTCAGTAATTTAATTCCATATTATCGAGTTACTAAAAGTACTAAGAACATTACATTTAACAGTTGCTGATTGGAAGCCTTTGTATTATGAGATTATTGAAAAATAATACTTATCTTTATCTCCGGACATCCCATGATAACTTACCAAATCCTTTATATTTTCTTCATTAAAAACTCCTCCTTAACCTTAATTTAACTTTCTCAATCAAAATTAACATTAAATAATTTAATTTCAGTAAAGAAAAATAATAAAAAGATTTTAAATATTTAAAACTTTATTATCTTAATCGAACATGGAACATTATATCGTTCAGCTAAGAATACATTACATTTATTGTTCAAATGAAAACTGTATTCATATGTCCCCAGAAATGGAGAAGTCGGATCCGTTTGACAAATTATAACGAAGTTGCAGCACAATATAAAGGTTAAAAATCTAGGAGATTATATTGAAACCTATGGAGAGTGAATGAGGATGTGCGTCTGCGTTATCCTGAGACTCGTTTATATAGCTGCTTATCTTTGCAAGTGCTTTTCAATGGGTTTGCTAATAAATAGATTCTCGAAGCTTGCCAATTTCCAGTAAACATTCGACTTACTTTCCGCACCTTTGCCCTCCCTTATCATCGTTGCTCTGGCCCACCACCCGACTCGCAATGTCTCTTGGCTATGTTCAGAGGTGTAAGAGATTCTACCAGAGAATTTCATACAAGAAAACGGAAAGAGACTTCGAAAATTTCTGGTGGTCATAACAGCCTTCAACTTAATTGCTCTTTTCTTACCCAGATGTGGGGGAGTAGGAAAGTACTTCCCGTCCTTCACTACCTACTCCATTTTTCCCTGAAATGCTCGGTACGGCGTCGGAGCACGGTCGTGAAAATTTGTGAAAACGTTTATTCTTCCATTCATCCCCTCAGATGTATATGCAAACACCGATATTATTAAAAGCGTTACAGAATGGGATCTCAAAATTGTTCAAGAGGTTTGCATTAATATTTCCAATAATTCTTTTTAATAACTAGGGATATCCTATGACAATGGCTTGTAATTTTAATAGATTTATCTTCAAAAAATTGTCCTAGCTACATTTTTCGACTTTGCTGGAAGTCTTGGTTCGCATACTGAACACATTCAGAGAATCAGGCAGCTGTAGAATCGAGATATATCTACAGGTCATCAGCGTATAAATGATGTTTACAGAATTTAATATAATTTAATTTTTAATATATATCCGCGTCAACAGAATCGAAGGTTTCATTAAAGTTCAGTAATTCCATTAATTAGTTCATACCCTCAGATGCTTAGGAAGTTTCCTAACGCCTTATTTTAAAATACAATTGGTAAATTCAGTCCATGATTTATCGCAAGAACTTGCTAGCAAGAACACGTGCCCAGAATTCGTCTGCTCTGTTTATATTTAACTTGAAAAGGTATGACCACATTTCCGATACAAATAAGAAAATATCTTGGATTTAACTCTAAAATAGTCAAAGAATTCGTGTTCTAACGCCAGCTTTCAGCGACTCGCGAGCACAAAGTGCGGAACATGTCTTTTCTGAAATGGCTAACAAGCTTAGAATCTGTCCATTACTGCAATACTAGTTAGACCTCCGTTTCGCTATAATATTATTCTGCCATGTAAATGCCATTAAAAATCGAAATAATGAAGTGATTGAAGAACAATAACGAAAACAAATCCTTCTAAAAGCTGAACGTAGACCTGCATAGCAGACAATGTCCATCTTTAATTTCTCTCTCTCTCTATTCTGGAGGCTCCCTCGCCTTTAAATAAAACTATTAAAACGAATTTTAAGGGCCTATTAATACACCGAAGCCTAAGCATTTTTGCTTTTCATATCGCAGGATAGTAGGTATTTTCGTCCTTATAAGCAGTAGTTAATTTTAGATTGAACTGTGAAAATACATTGTTGCTTTTCCTTTTAGTTAGGTTGTAGGAACAAAATGCCTCTAAGAATCAGAACAGGCAATTCTCAATATTAACTTTTATTTCACTTAAATCTCCCTGTGGTTACATCAGACAAAACTAACCAAATAGCAATACAACAGTAAAACAGACATCACAGGGAAGACCGGAGGGGAAGAACAAGTCTGCTGGCATTCGCCCGAATTTGGAAGGAAAACCCCTCCGTAAAAAAAACCTCCCAAAGGCAGCCAAAACCACAGAAGTTAATCAGCAAAACATCTCAAATTCAATTATTTACAAACGAATTATTTAACTACAAGCGATTCCGCGGATACTTTTACAATAACAAAAAACCAAGTTTGATTCCATCAAAGCGTAACGTAAATATATTATCTGGCAATGCATGCTGAAAGCTGACAAGATTTCCAAAGTAGGCAAAAATATTTGTACATATATAGAGAACACGTAATAATTAAAGTATGTGATAAAACATTTACATGAATAGAAAACTTGGTAAAATTAAGTTCTTCACTGGATCTGGTAACCTATTGTATTATTCGTCACTCACTTCTGCTGAACTTCGATTAGGTATAGCGCCATAGGCCACAACATTAAATTCACAAAATAGATTAATGGCTCCATGAAAAATTAATAGTACAGGGTTAAAATAACAGTTACAAATGCGATCAGCTCTTTACGAGAAGATGGATTAATAAGCCCTTCGGCACGTTAAGTTAAAGTGTGGCTTCACTGGTGGAAGACGCTTTAGTTCAAGTAAATACTCTGCAAATGTATCTGAACTTGCCACACGTCAAAAGTCAATTAATGAACGCAAGAAATTTGGTGTCCATTACGGGCGCCCCCCTGGAAGATGACCGTGGATGAAATATGCTGCAGCATCACATTTCTGTCTGTAGGATTCCTAATACTGAACCAAAGGGTTGTAATCTGATGAACTCGAAGAAAATCCTCCAGAACCACAGCATATCTGTCGTTCAATTGGCAGCATGAGACCAAGAATCGGGCAGACAAAGGCTATCCTATCTTTGGGCACCTAAAACGGCTCAAACAGCACCTTCTCCACGAAAATTCCACCAGCAAATGAAAATTGTGGCTAAATACGAGGCTGAAATTGAGCAAATTACGCGGAACAGAAAATACACCAAACAGACCTTTCAAAAACAAAAATAGTCATATGCGAAGAATGGAAAGAAAGATTAAATATTTAATGCTAACATTGATATGCGAACACGTACAGAAAGGAAAGGAACGATACACCTTAAAACACAGCCCGTAAAATTTCTAGAAAAATACATCTTATCAGTAATTACAGATAATGATAAATCACGAATTCAAAGAAATTCCTTAAAATGTTGAAGACTTCCTGTAAAAAAGGGAAAATTAACCATATGGATTACCACAGAAAATATTAGAAATTTAATGCAACATATGATACTGAAATTCTCACAATAGGGAAAAAACAAATTATAACACCATGTAACACTTAATGAAAATAAAATCATCAGTAATAGCATAAGAAAAGATGTACTAAAACCCTCAATAACCTTACTGACATCCAATAAGAAAATTGGGTATAGTATCAAAGGGATATAAAAACAATTTATAATCTAGCAGAAAAAGTTGCCTTAAGGATAAGGCGACATGTAATATTAAATGAAGACAAATACAGCAGGATCTTTTGCAGTAAGTTCATGAATAATAACTAAATTCGTAAAAACCAATTGCAAAACAAAAAGGCTAAGTCATATATAGGCGTTATATAGGTAAGTCGACTGCGAACACCGTACGCAAAAAAAACTTTCATAGTATAGTGCGAACATCGGCTACAACCGATGGTGACGGCGACAGTGATCGTAGGCATCACGTCGACACAAGGTGATGATATAGTATGATGGTGCAGTAATTGGGAGAAACGCAGAGATAAAAAAAACTATGTTGAAAAACGCAGTAATCAATCACATTAGGTGGATGCAGCGTTTAAACTTATCAGACGCATCGTGGAGGCTTCGTTTCGTGGGATATGTAGAGACTAAGATTTGCCGCTGAAATTCTGATTCGTGTGTGAAAATCGTCGCAGGCTATCTTCGTTGCCTGGCTTCGAACGCCCATGCACGAATTATACCAGTCCATGAAGCAATTCATGAAAATAAAATCATCAGTTAAAACATACCAAGTAAACACTTATAACATACCAAGTAAACGCTAACAACTTCCTTAAGCTTAACGACTTCATATAAAAACATACTCCATCATAAAAAATAGCCTTAAGGATGAGGCGACACATGTAATACTATACATAGGAAGGACAACGAAATGCAGCAGGATCATTCACTCTAAGTACATGGCTATTAAAAAAGTTCGCAAACAACCAATCGCAACATTTAACAGGCTGAGACACAAAGGCGTTATACACATAGGTAGACTGCAGACGCCGTACGAGGAAACATTGCGTAGTATTGAGACAGCATCGGCTGAAGCAACTGGTGACGTTGACACAGCGCATGACGTCGACGCAAGGTGATGATAATATAAACTGTGTTTTCGAACGCTGCGTTAAAATCTGTCTTCCAAATCGCAGAGTTAAAAAAACGACATGTTCGCTGTGTCATATTCGCAGTGTTCAATCGCATTACGTGAATGCAGTGTTAAAATGGACTATTTAGACGTATTGTGGACGGTTCGTTTAGAGAAATATTTGTAGAGACGAAGTGTTGCCGCTGTATATTCGGATCGGTGTGTGAAGTTCGTCGCAGGCTATCTTCGTTGCTTGGCTTCGCCTGCTTTTTGCAGGCTCTTCTTTGTCTTCCCTCTGCACTGCATTCGGGCTCGACCTGCGGCCACCGCTGCGAGGCTCAACCTGCAGTGGCGTAACTCTCGGCACCTCCTACGGACGACAGACACGCAGGCATTACTTACTGGCACACCTCACGCGTACGACCTCAAGGATCGGCACGAAAGCCTCGCGTGCAGGCCTCGCTCACACAGCTAGGCTCGCAGAATCGTTTCGATGCTTCGGCTCCCTGACCGCTTCATCTGCTCGCAGTATCTTCTCTGCGTTGACGTGAAAGCTCCTTCCTCAGTTTCCTGCACAGCCTCCCTCCGCACCTAATACATTCGACTGCCGTCCCGACACTTTTGAAACGCATCACAAAAACAGAGTTAATCTTGTAAATAACATCTAAACAAAATACCGAAACACTGAAATTACAGATTTGTATTTAAATTCTAGTGTCCAATCTACTTTATTATAAAAGTTAGCAATATTAAAGTCCAATGCATCCAGCCTCCATGAAGTACATCGTGTCTTCTAGCACAACTTTCTGCTTCTAATGGGTGCTGCTTTAGGGATCCGCATTTGCTGCTTGAATTCAGTGTTCCAAGGTTTGTCTCCTTTAATAGCCTTGTCAGTTCCTTTTGGAGGGAATATTCACTTTATCCTCTTTCCAAAGGCGTCATATGCAGGCCACAACCTCAGGTTCTGCAAGCAAATACGATGAATATGTTACAATCTATAATAAACTCAGTAAAAGCAGGTTGAGAGGGTAAATAAAATGAATTTCATAAATGAAGCAAAGTAACAATGCAGTAAAAATAGAAACCGCCATGTATCTTGCAGAAGTTCAGAACAAGTACGTTGTTATCCTTAAATGCGCAAGGAAAATTAATTATATACGCATAATGTGCAGGATCATGAAATCTGAATCTATAAAACTGTTAGTTTACACATTCAAAAAATTCCCAGACAAACTGATATTCTTTTCCCCACCCAAATGTTTTTAAACAAACACTCCGATAACTATGAACTAATACAGATATACTAAAACACCCAAAAACGCCTTATCCTGTATCAGTTTTCATTTTCTCTTTTATTTATGTCTTTGTCATATTAATAACATTCAAAAGGCTTTTGATATATAATTTACCTTAAATGTATTAAAAATACAGGGTATAAGTTTTCCATTCCATTTTCACCGAATCTAATAAAGCATTGTGAGAAAAGTCATGTTACTAAACGACACCTTTTCTAATTAAAAGCTATAACCTTCTTTTGGTGAATACACTTTTTAAACTTGCATAAAGGAAACGATTTAAAAGTATCACAAATAAAAGTTAAGGTACAATATTATTGCTATTTAATTCTACCATGTAAAGCTATGCTCCTATATTATCTAATCAAAATCTTTAAATATATTGTCTTGAAGCTCTATCTTTTTTCTTATAAGCGTTACTTCTGGTGAGAGTGCAATATGAAATGGCTTGAGTTACTGTTCAAGCCAGCAGCACCACTGTCTTAAAGAGCATTGCAAAACTCACTTTAATTCCACTATACAAACTAAAATTATACAATTTAATAAGATGAAAACCATACCCCTTCCGGCCCCCAACTGCTTCCTTTATTCCTTGATCTTTTAACTGCTCAGTATGCTTCCTTGATGTGGGGGAAGAAACTTCTGGAAACACCACTGATTCCCTTGAGTCTTCCAATGACACCCACTCAAGTAATTTTACTGAAAGTGTATAACAGAAGATTTAAAAAGTTCAATTTGTGTTTTGGTCTAAGCTCTAAGCTCTACGTTATCTACAAAGATAATTTTGGAAAGTTTGCTAAATTACTACAACTCTTAAATTAATCATCACAGCATCTGCAGAAGATGTTAAGCATATCCCCTCCAAAAATTTGAATAACTTTTAATCATTATCGATATTTTCCGTTAAAAATATATCTACTGCTTTAAGGGAATCGATTAAAGGTTACATCACGACTGAGGGTACTCAATCATTGTAATTCTCCGAGAAAGTGATTAAATTTAAACTATTTAAATATACGGAAATTACCTTGAAATAACTCCTTAATAGTAGTACCCTGACCAATTGGAAATAGTTATTAAAAGTACTAATTGCGCAAAAAACTAAAGGGGACTTAATATTTAATTAAGTTTTCTTTGAAGTTAAGAAGCACTAATTTAAGACAGCTCCAAATAGCTATGCATGCCGCGCGTTCTACATTTGAGAAAACAGTCACGGGTTCGATTCCGGTGAGAGACCATGTGCAATATGATCTCAGCTGTCGAAGCACATAAACCTAACATACTACCATATTCTAACCTAACAGGTACCGGATGAATTGAAGCTCCGAAAAGGCAAAAAGGAGAGTCAAAATTACAATATAATATGTATAGGAAAATAAAAGCGGTACATAGAAAACAGATCAAATCTAAAAGAAAAATGCAAGTCTACAAACAGATTCAAGATTTCTTAAAGTATGCCTTATTTAACGAATTAGATTATCGACGAAATTGACTGAAATGAATCGAGAAAAATACTCTATACGACCATAAAAACCACCAAATATCCAAATTATATTTGATGATAATTAGCCAATATAAATAACTTAGAAAGTCTGAAAAGTCTGAAAATCACATGCTGTTCAAAGCTGTTCACATGGAAAGAAATAATAAACTTGCACAAACGGGAGAAATGTTCAAAGCTATTCCAGCCGAAGCACATTAAAAATTCATTACACACTGGAATATCTATTTAGATCGATATTTAAAAGCATCTGTCAAAATCTTCCGCGATAAGTAGATTTGAAGCAAAGCAAAGGATGGATTAATTACTGTCTCAGTTTTCTTTAAAAATTCATCAGAAGACCTTAAGTTTGTTCGAATATGCAAACTGGACTTTCATCTTCATCGTTATACCACACCACATACATGAAATGAATAGCCATTAGTAATAATAGTAATTGCTAATACCATAATCCATCACCAAATACACAAAATAGTCACACTCCAGTCACATCACCAGACACTCCATTCTCACTGAGCAGACAAACTTAATACCAAAACCAAATACATGCACTCTCAAAATTAATGAACATGAAAATCCAACTTAAATGAACATATAGAAACAAGTCGTTTTAAGTCGAACAATCTTCGCTTTGCTTCAAGAAAAATATACTATTCACTCACTCTAGAAATTTTACAATATTTGAAAATTTGAATATGACTGAATGAAAGGATTTAGTGATTCATTCCCAAATTCATAGCAACGGATTACTTTCCATTCATGGAATAAAAATGCAAGAAAAACAAAATATAGATTTAAAAAGGGTAACATTTATGATTTACGTCTGGATCGAATCAAGGACAAAATTAAATCTAAGAAGCGCCGAGAGCTTTGAGGCCTTGATATACAAGATTGTAAGTTTCGTACTATTCTCCAAAGTACGTACCCACATAATGTGGGTGATATTAATGGCTTAGTCGGATCAACCAAACTAACATATTTAATACCAGTTGTAAGGTTCAATTTGTTTAAAATCAGAGGTAATTTCGCGCATATGACATACCAAGGAGAATCGAACCCAGGTACGTTATCACCTAAGTATTACACTTTGCTATCCGAGTGTTCGACGCGATAAAGTAACTGAAATCTGATGGGGCATATTGATCTAAGGAGAATATGAGGAGAGACCTACTCGAACTCTCCTATTCTGTGTGATTTCACACATCTCATGCTCGCTAAAGATATCCCTGATCGACTATTCTTCGTGACAATTTAATTTCGGAGGAATGTGGAAAGAAATACTTTAGACTTTCCTAGCATGGAGATATTACGACAATCCTTAAATCCCACTGATACTTCGACGTAGTAGAAGTATTTCTAGGGTTTCTGGCGAGCAAATCTACGAAAGCACACGTTAACCCTGACAAGCATCCCGTCGTAGGTGATTATCGAGTAGAACTGAATTCTCTATCAAATGGATCGACTGAGGGAAATTTTCAACCGAACAGCATACCCGAGAACGTACTTCAGACTGAAGAATCCTTGGAAAAAATTATGAGATTTTACATTCATTGGCAAATTACGGTATAGGAAAATTAATTTACTAAGCACGCCGAAACCTTTGAAAGAGTTCGAATGGCTCAACGTCGGTCCAACCATTTCGTCAAACGCCAACGATTCCGTTCGCAATTTCTAAGGGATGCCTGACATTCGAAAATGTGGTGCGATTCACCATTAAAAAACGGATTTACCGAGGAAAACCTGGATAAATTACTTGGAAATAAGAAGGGATGATACGCTTTAGAATTCATGACTGGAAGAAGTCTGGAAGAAATGTTCGAAATCACTTAATTTGTATGACTTATTGAAGCTACTTCGGAGCAGTCCCTCGGCATGGCAGAGCACATAGTTGGCAGGAGAAGAATTCCGAAGACAAGCCACACATCCAGTACGTTTTCCAATTTAAGAAACGCTTTCCTGAAATTTAGAAGATTGTAAGGTATTTAAACTACTAGAATGTCGTAAATTACGTATTTATGAGCCATGAAGAATCTGAAGATAATAAAGAGGATAGACGCAAAGTAACGTAGGTATCGAAATCTTTACTTTACCTAATATTCTTCACCAGAAGATCTCGCGATGTGAAGACGACTGGCGTTGAAGCGTTGAAGTAGAGAAATGAGAAAGAGGAAGGAATCTATGAAGGTCAGTGGGGGGAGGAACTAAGTAATGGTTTGGGGATACTCTCTACCAATGGCGTGGCACAGAATATGGATGAGTAATATCGGAGAGGATAAAAATGGCTTAAACTTTCCCAAAAAAATTATTCACTAAAAATGTGGAATTTGTACACATAATTTTATAATTTATACAATCGCGTTGAATATTGACGAATCAGTTTTCATGTTATTTTTTCTTTTGAATATTCTTTGCTCTTTATCGAACCCTTACTATAGCCTTCTACATAGTTGTCATTCTGTCTACATTGTTGCTATAATCAACAACTCAATCTTTTCTCATGATCTTGTTTTCTTACATAATGCTATCATTTTCATATGCATTCTTTCTAGTAAGCGATGACGTATTTTATAATAATTTTAAGTCGAAATATAGTATGAAGGGAAGGGGTTGTGGAGGATTATTAGAGGGAAGGAGTGATTTTACGGCATGAGAGGATATTTGGTTTTCTCCTCAAGAGTTTATCCACCATATCTGGGCTGTATCCTTTATTTATAGCAATCTTTTTGATGATTAAAACTTCTTTAGTCTAAAGGGGATTGGCCGGTAAGATCGGGATGTGGGTGGATCATACTGTGGAAAGCGGGTTACTTCTGGGAAAAAGGATGGGAGGAATGAGAGGGGATGGTGAGGTCAGAATAGGTGGGTTTGCTGGAGGGAGTTGAGATAATGTCTGACGGACGAAACTAGTTGCCGATTGTTTTTTTTCTGTGGAATTTACAAAGTGTGTTTTTATCTTTGCATGATGGCACCATTCCACAAAGTTAAGCTGAAAAATGTCAATTTTAAAAATATATCTTGTTTGTATACCAAACTATTATATGTCGATTTCTCATTCTTTTACTCGTAGATATAGATTACTCGTAAATGGCTCTTCTAACGGTGTGACCGAGGGTATAGGACACTGCGGAGTTCTTCCTAATTGCTTAATTTCTGCCTAGCTCTATTCCCGATCATTTTCTAATACCCTCCTTACCATACACGGATTGAATACTTTTCTTTGTGCACCACTGCTCGGATTTTTATTTTTAATTTTCGAAGAATAACCTTTGCAAAATTCCTTTTTAAACATATTACTATGAATATAGTAATATGAGTAATGATAACGAACTTGGTTATTAAATAACTGAAGAGCTCATGGACTCACAGCGATTATAATTGAAGTAGATGTGATAATTTCAATATGTGACCTGCCCGGAAATCATGCAAATTCGCTTTATTAGAGAGTTCTATTACGAAGCGCTTTCATGGTAAAGGATAACGAACAAAGCCCACACGTACGCCGATTGCTTTCGCAGGTTGAAAGGCGAATACAATGTCGAAGCCATAGTGAGTTAAGTGGAAAAGTCACTATTACGGATTTGAAGGTAATTCTTACCCGAATAGAGAACTATCCGTAGCTGCGTTTGTTTCTATCAATTTAATCTGGGAATTTAATCTCGTATCTACGTATCCTTCCGTGGATATCAGAATGAATTTGAGCATAAAGTTCTATGCAGGACGATAAGAATTAGTGGATTAAAATATGTTAATACTGTGATCTCATGAACGTATAGCATGTTCCTTTGATGGCAAAGCTATTCAAACCTAAAGGAATGTATTCCCCTTCTTACATCTTCCTCCGCCAATTGATTTTGCTGGTAGTTTCTCGAATACTGAAAACCCTCTTAAGTCTCCCCTTCCTTCTGTCATTTTTTGTAAAAATATATTTGTGAATTTCGGGATTGAATGTTTGGGCGGCGCCCGATAGTACCGTACCCATTTTCACGAATAGAGCAGTAGATTAAAGATTTCCGAAAGAAAACGAAGGAAATTCTTTCGTTATGAACTAAACGCGAAAGATATTTGGTGAGGATCAATCGTGAAATCTCGATTAATGAAAAATCACGCATAACAAAGACGGGGACAAAAGCATGGCACTCAAAATACATCGATCAAAAATTTACTTAAGGCCTGTGCGCATACGTTGAGAAACCATGCGTCACTCGATAAACAGAATCAAACCAAAATAGTATGAATTAAAAAAATATTCAAGAATTACATGATTTACATTTTTCTTGAGAATGAAAAGCACATGTGTATTCTATGCATGATATTTGAGTTATGCCCTGATCATCATTAATGACAGCTCCAGAATATGCGCATGAGCTTCTTTTCTCTGACTAGGAGAGACTCTCACTTTTGTCCGGGGATTTTGATGAAACTTTCTGCAGTGTTGCAGTAAGTAGAATAATGAAAAAGTGTGACGGCGTTCGTCTGAATAGGCCTTAGTTTCGATGCAATAAATAATTGAAAATTGATAACCTGAGTATAGGCAACCCCGCAATACACGCCCATGCTAGCCGAGTATGCATTTAAGAGCGCGAATTTCTCTGGTATATTTGTCAATAAATTTTTCTTTAAGTTCGTTTAATTCCTTTCCTTGACTTTTTAATAATAATAAATAGTATGCTCAATTTGTATTCCTGTTAAGTAAAGCTCGTAAGCGATATTTTTCCATTGAAGGTAGTTAACGGCTATCCTAAGAACATAAAAGGCGCTTGCATTCAAGTAATTTAGAATTTCGCATTCATAAATAGCGATTGATTTCTAAAATTTTATATAATAAACACCATTGTGTTTTTGCATGTTTTGTTTGTAATATTGCATAAACCTGCAAGTCTTTGGCGATATTCCTTCTCCCGGAGTTTACAACGTACTTTACTCGATTGGCTAGCAGGATGATTAGCATGTTAGCGTGTTCAATCCCTTACCGTCAAATAAGCGTATCGTATGTTAGTCAACATTCGATAAAGCTCTCCCAAAATCGATTCCCCGTAGGTTCTATTGGTGAGAAACGGTCTTACTTGTGAAACAATCGACACCTACGTTTGGTCTAAAGTGCTTTTATAAGCGAAAGAATACCGGTAGTCTAGTGATGGCTTACTTATGTTTGTACCATCATAGTTTTACAAATTCCGTCATCTGACTTACTATCGTTACCTCAAATAAGCATTCTACCCTGTCATTACCTTAGTTTTCCTTTAGGTATTACCTTTAGCAATCCCAGTCACAGGGTGTAGGATATCCTGCTATGAAGAAATTCTCAAGCTCTACCAAAGCGATGTTTATTATTATCCAAAAATCCATGTCTCGCTTTCAGCGATGGCAATTCTTCCAAAAAATTCTTCTAAAAATTCTGTAGCCCGTCGGGCAGCACGGCCTGCCAAACACCCAGAAGGAACCAACTATTCCTTTCTTTTCTTTGATTTCTTTTTCTTTTCTTTTCTGGTTGTGCCAGATACTTCACTGACCAAAACGCGACAACGCCAGCATGGCTCCTGAAAAATCTGGTGGGGGAGGTACATGCGTAATAAAAATATAGTCGTTTCTTTAGGACGCAACTAAATTTCCGCGCAAAGGATCGTTGCGGATGGAGGACATTTGTCTAATTGTTAAACAAATTAGATGTTTTTCCCATAGCTCATCCACAAACTTCTTTTAATAACAGACGGCCGAGAAGGCGGCGTCAGGAGAGACATCTTGCGCACGCTTGTCCATACTGATACCAGTTTTAAATATTCGGCCAAATAGTTGGAATATTGCGCGAGGGTTCCTTCCGAGATTTTTTAACATTTCGTATCACTTCATGAAAAATTGATTTATACTCGGTCGAGATTTGGAAGTGTAACAGAGAGGTCCTGACATGTGGTAATATTGCGCGAGGTTTCCGTCCCAATACATCTTGTTCTCTTGTCGCAAACACACCATAGGTTATTATTCCAATACATGAGACTGCTTCTACGGTGGACATATTAGGGTAAAAGATTTTTGTATATTACATGGACGTAATTCGAGGTACATCTTTCATAATTTTCCTTGAAAAAAGAACGGATTGTCAAATATGTCAAAGGAAGAATGGAGTGCCAACCTTAGAACTACCCGCTTTGGGAATGGTTGATTCCGTTAAAAATTGCAAGCGTCAGCCGATTGAAACATGCGACGTTTACTGAATTACGCTCGGAAGTAGGTAATATTCAAGCATATCCATTAATAATCCTAATCTCTGGTGCCTAACCGAGGGGAGAATGCTAAATCTCTAAACACTTAAATTCCTATAACCAAAGCAAGAGACATTTGTTCGTTGGCGTTCATAATTAACCCTAAAAAACCGCGCAATACAAATAAATACTCAAGGGGTACAAATAATACTAATAATACCCGACAACAATGTACTCAAAACAATTTTCATAAACGCTTTGGCTAAACAGAGTATACTATAAATTCTAATTTTGACTATTTTCTTCATTTTTTATTACTGATAACCTATATGTAGATCTTAATTAACTATTATTATATTACTGACGGCAGCACTCTTACCAATCATTCCAGTAATATTTTGTACATATTACAGCATTTTCCAATATTATTCTGAGTATGCCGACGCAATCCGGCGTGTTTCAATTAAGCCGTCGCAAAATTTTCTTTCCTTACCGCGAACATTCGAGCACTATAATTTCTCCATCGCCAACTGAAGCCCTAAGATAATTTACTCGGTATTTAAGGAATTACTAATACGAAAGGGGACATGAAAGACTGTGTTTAGGGAAGAAGAACATTTACATAATACAACAAATATGCATGTGTAAGCTCTTGACTTCGTCACGTTTACTACACAGTTGAAGTATATTTTTCTGGAACACTTAAGTCCTCCTTTAGGTATTATCGTAATCAATCTCTGTCTGAAGGTTTTCGATATCTCGCGATGAAGTAATTCTCAGCCTCTACCGGAGTAATATATGTTGGTATCAGAAAATCTATCTTCCGCTGCTAGCGGTGGCATTTTAAAATTTAAAAATTCTGTAGCCTGTCGGGCAGCACGACCTGCCAAACACCCAGAAGGAACTAATTATTTCTTTCTTTTCTTTGATTTCACTTTCTTTTCTGGTTGTGCCAGATCCTTCACTGACCAAAACGCGACAACGCCAGTGCGGCTCCTGAAAAATCTGGGGGGAGGTAAATCCGTGATTCAGCAGTAGCCCTTAATTCAGGACGCAACTAAGTTTTCGCGCAAAGGATCGTTGCGGATGGACGGCATTGGCCTAATCGTTTCACGAAACTGTTGTTTTTTCCCATAGCTTCTTCAGAAAATTATGTCAAAATCCAGCGGCCTATCTTGCGGCAAGATGAGCGACATCTTCCGTACACTTGAGCAAACCGGTTCGAATTTGAATTCTTCCGCCAAAATATTGGAATTCTGCGGGAACGTTGAAGTAGCATATAGTGTGCAGTGAGGCGACGCGACGTTTTCAGGAGGGAGGCGAGTAATTTTCGGAAGATAAATACAACATTCGACTTCGAAACGTTAGGAAATTCACAAATCATGAAATTCAAATGAACTCCAAAGTTATCAAAATGAAAGCCGTTTCTGGCAGAGAAGTTATCCTGACATTTAGGATATTTACGAATGGGATAAATATATTCCTGTTATCATGCGCGCACATGTATGTTTTGATCAGTTAGTAAACGACAATACATTTAAGCTATGATTCGATTGTAGATGAGAAAATAAATACAGGTACCTCGATGTTACTTTGAGGAAAGAAATCTTTAGTAGAAGGTAATAACCCCTATGTTCCACTCCATAAGCTTACGAGTGTCACTGGCAGCTCATCGAGTACTCTGCATTGCTCAAGTAAAACTACTGTAGCTCAGCTAATTATTATAATGTGAAATACTACTTCGTCTGAATATTTTTAAGGTTGATTCTTTACATTCATGCAAAGAAACGAATATTTGAATTTTTTCAAGTTGAGAAAGGTATGTAACCCCTTAAATAACTTTCGTAAGCAATTTTACTCCATTTTAAGTATTTCACTACTATCCTTAGAATGAAAAAGGAATTTGCGTTCGAATTACATAGGGTTTTCAGCCATATATAGCGATTGCCTTTCATATTCTTATTTAACAATCACTACGATTTATTTATCTATTTCAGTATATCTGGTACAACATACATGACAAGCAACGACAAAATAAATGTCTATATTCAGTTTCCGTTCTTTTTGTACTAATAAGGATTTCGTAGGACCATTATTCCTGATTTCAGTGTACTAAAGAAAAAGTCTGTAATCGATTAACGATGATGAAAATGGTCTTTTTCTTTTCTTTCTTAACATATATTATAAGGACATTTTCGAGTCATCTGGAATCGAACCAAGGATTTACTGCGCAAAAACTATCGATATTTAATACACAATTATTCATGTATTTCTTGAATTTCTATCTCGTCAGGAAGTAGTGAAATTGATTACCGAGAAATGGCTTACATTCATTTCTTTCGATAAATGCTGAAATCGGATATATAAATTAATTAATATAAAGACAATGGTGTTTATTATATAAAATTTTAGAAAGCAATTGCTATTTATGATTGTGAAATCCTAAATTACTTGAATGCAAGCTTCTTTTACGTTCTTAGGATAGTCGTTAACTACCTTCAATGGAAAATATCGCTTACGAAGGTTACTTAACGGGATTATAAATTGAACATACTATTTATTATTATTAATAAGTCAAGGAAAGAATTTAACGAACGAAAAGAAAAATTTAATGACAAATATACCAGAGAATGTCGCGTTCTTTCATGCATACTCGGCGAGCATGGGCGTGTATTGCGGGGTTGCCTATACTCCGGTTATCAATTTTCAATTATTTATTGCAGCGAAACTAAGGCCCATTCAGACGAACGCCGTCACAATTTTTCATTACTCTACTTACTGCAGCTTACGATAACTGTTTAACAAAGCCATCGTCGATAGCTGTATTCTGTATTGCAGTTGGGAGGTTTTTGGAGGGGTTTCCCTCCCGACTTTGCACGAATGGCAGTTAATTTTAAGTTGAATATTTTATGCAGCGTTGCCACCTGGTCAGAAGGCCAAACTACAACGCAAAGTTTGAATAAATAAATAGATATTGCTTCATTTTCCTAATTTTCTCTCCGTGACTGGGAATGGAGTGGAACATTTACAGAACAGTTAGTATACGGGGACAACCACTTCAAAAACAATTCAGTCCCGCTTGAATACTGTGGTCACCTTACGTATTAGACAGGAAAGGCGTCAAAATAGTTTATTATAGGGTGGCCTCATGATGTAGCGATGCTGCTAGCGAAACCTGGTTCGTGTTCTTCTTGGTTTAGTCGTTTTCCCAATAGGGAAACATGAAGATCCCGCTTGAATCGACTAATTACCTTCCAGAGTAGACAGTAGAAGTCGTCAGAATATTTTATTGGCATTTAGAGGCACGACGCAAACATCTTTCGAATCAATGTAATAAAGCAGTAAGGAACCTTGTAAGACCCGCCCTGGGAATGCGTTTTTCCTCGTAAGGATTTCGTTAAAAGGGGTGCGGCACGCAGAGAGCGGGAAGAGGCAACGAGCGAAATAAACGCTTTCCATGACGCACTCGACGGCCGCTGAAATGTTCGTATCAGCAGACACTTGATATCTGTTGCCACTCACCGGAAGGCCGGCTTAAGCGCCAACGGCTGCGAGTCACGCCCATTTACGTCACCACAATGGATACCCAAAACTTCATCCGTTTCTCGCGGAATCGAGTGCGAATACAGAGGCGATGCATTTGGAAGGGATTGCGGCTGTAAATGGAGAAGGGAGCATATGGATACAAAACCGATTCCGCCGTACAAGGCGGTTCCCATGCGGATAATCCGGGAGGACGAGCGATGGGGGTTTACTGTGAAGCAGACGGTCGTCCCAGATTAGGCCAAAGAGTCCCGGTGATGTTCCCCGCATGGTGATGAGTCCCGAAAAATATTCCGCATTCGAGATGTTTATTTCATAAACGATCCAGGATCAGGTCTTACTTGGTGGTTGTTATTAACGCGGAGAAACTACAAGGGCAAAACGTTTACTAAACCAAGAGAATAGTATAGCACATTACCCCGGTGTCATAGCAGCGCTACGTCATCAAGTGACCTGATGATGTAGTGCTGCTATGAAACTCAGGTCGAGTGCTGTACTGTTCTTGTTTTATTATTTCATTTAATATTCCTCATAAGAAATTAGAAAATTTCAAAAATTAGAAAAATAGTATCGGACCCTCCAAATCGTACCCTCCACCATTTTTAATCATAGATTTTGATTTAAAATACCGTCAGAAAACAATAGCTTTCACAGGATATCGCTGAGGAATTATCAGAGATTACTGATGTCAATGTCTAATCTTATGCTTCCGCTGTTGACAATGTAAGCTATACAAATTATCTGATATATATTCTTATTTATTCGAGATTTATATTTATCTTATTTTGGTAGATACGAAAACGTTGCATGCTACATTCAATTTTCACAGCACTCAGCGGTAATACGATGCAATTGTTTTTCATCATCAATGATATGTTACCGATTTTTCTCTCACACTGAAAGGGAACCGTATTAGGATACACCTATTAAGTCACATAGGTAATAACTACCGAAATCCCAATTACCACAATATTTTGTTTTGATTTAGTAGGAATTTCATATTTTGAATGAATTAAAATTAAAAAGTCTGCTAAAAATAAAGCTTTTCCAAATACTCCTAATCCTCAGGATCTTGAATAATGCACCATATCGCTAAGCGTCCCGCATATCCAGTATCAGCGACGGAGAATTCGCGAAACGTCCCATATAGGCATCCGAAATATCTGGCTACTTTACCATACGGATGAACCGGGCTTGCAAGGGGGGTTTATGGGCACCTAAAACGCATACTACGCTAAAGCCACGTATTTCTGCCTCAATCCGTCTGAGAGATGAATAATCACGGGTGCGGTGGCGAAGAGGGAATCCTGTGTTTCGAAGTGGGAGTGGCTCTCCCGTCGCAAGTCCGCCGTCCTGCGAGCGGATGAAAAGGACTTTTTTATTTCTTCTGGAAAAGGGTGACGCGACGGTACGGCGCAGGGATTAAAAAGCAGCGCCGGGTTCAGAAAAAGGCGGAAATATTTTTCCACCCTAGACTTAGGCGCCGATTATTACAAGGGCAGAGAGCTGGAAACAGTCCATAAAATAGCGTGACCTCATTATGTTTCCTCTGATTTCTGCCGCAGCATCTGCGAGGTCCCTTGCGACTCCCCAGCGGGCAAGAACTTTTCTCTCTCTTCTCTTATGCTTTGTTGGACTCAAATGTAATCGGCGCTTGTAATTAATGGAGTGCTTTCAAAAGTGGAGGGATTTGAGGGCTTAACAGGTACTTTATTACTTCCTCTTGATTCGAAATTTTGGGCGTCGGGGGTGAAATTTTGTTGGTTATTGCTCCTTCGTTGGGGTCAGCACCTGATTCAAAAGAAACATTTGCGATTTAATGATTAAAGGCGTGAGGAATAGAGGAATTCAAAGCGCACTTTGATATTGTTTCTTCAGCTGTGACGAGAGGAGTGACATCAAAAGCTTGGTTGTGATACGGCGTGAGATTATATTTTTACTGCTAAGTATTTGCGACGTGCACATTGAACGTGTACGCGTCGTGCATGTCGAATGTGCATCGTGCACTATTAAACGGAAGAAAGGCATTTGATCAAAGGAGCAAAGATACACACGACTCTAGGTGCACCGAAAGAGACATTTAATTACTTACTGCTCAGCTTATAAAAACTCTTAATTCTACGCAAAATCATATTAAGTATCTGAAATTGAACCTTTCGACGTTCACCTTAGTATTTCTATATGTTCATTAAAAATATTGCGAATACTTAAATGCGACAATAAGTATTTGATTCATTTCACGTATCTAATCTTGATGTGAAGAGTCTCAGCCATACTTCAACATGCTCAAAAATGTATAATAAGTGTATAAAATAATGTAAAAATGATACGGCTAATGAAATTTCACTGAAAGAGCGACAAATTACTTTGATTTCCTCCAAATGATCTTTTCAACGTCTCAGCCTACTCTAAAAATCAAGATGTTAATAATAATTCAGATATATTGCTCCAATAATTTAGGAAATGGAAGATCATAACAACCTAAGTATTAGGTGCACACACCTAAGCACATTTGATATCGGGTTTCAATTCTCAATTACAAGCAAGTATATTTTCCCTTCGAATTATTTAGTTGGTGTCAATAATGGGAACAATCTTACTTTCTTCTATTAGAGGTTTATTTCTATATCGTACTTTATATGCATTAAGAAAGATGTGGGTAAGGATACTATTCAAGTCGCATAAGTAGGATCGAGAGTTGAAATACCTAAGTCTTTATTAACATCTTGAGAGCACAATTTTGTCCCACTCATTCACAGTAGGAAAGTATTTCAATGGATAAATTTTAGAAAAAATTATTTTCTATCGATTACCGGGGAACCTTAAATGTACTGAAAGGTTAGTATATTAAAAGATTTACGCGTCTTCTCTCTCAACATAGTCCCAAATCGGTACTATGTTCAGAGAATATTGTACACGAGTATGATTTGGGAAGGAAACTCCGGAACGTAACGCAGGGAAATACATTAGGGAAGCGTCTTTCAGGGTCCCGAAAAGAGTGAGGGAAAATTTCGAAAATAAGACGTTCTCGTGAAACCCGCTCTCGAGAAACTTGCGTGACATGATGAATATGGATTTACTCTCGTTTAAGGGGCTTTTAACAAAAAAACAAGTTGCGCCCGTTTCAAAAGAGCCCGAGAATAAAGTGCTACACATCGTGGGAAAAACATGGCGCTCCATCTGCGATACAGGTATAGAGATATGGGCTTGTGAGAGAACAGGACCAAAATGGGCGTCTGGAGAAAGGACGTTAAGGTGGAGAGAGAAAAATGGATGACAGGAGAAGGAAGGATAGGTGGAAGAGGCGTGGGAGAAAATGTTTTGGCGGAAAAATGGGGAAAGTGTGCACGCATATGGTATTCTTTATGAGCGGAAGGAAAAGGAACGAGGGAAGCATGAATGCGGAAAAATATGCGTGGGATGGAAGCGAGAGTAGAATGGAGGAAATTGGAGAGAAAGGAGAAACGGGAGGAATGGAAAATGGTACGAATGAAAGGATATGGAGAAAGGGTGTAATGTATCAAGGAAAAAGCGAGTATGGCCGGCGGGAGAAATTGAGCTTGAAAGTAAAGTTACCACGGAATTTTTTGATAAAAGTCGTTCGGAAGAATGTGTGATTCAATTTTCGCTTTCAATTTCCTTAGTGCTCAGTGTTGCAGAGTGTTTGTGAAGGTATAAGAGATGTGATCACTTGGAGGAATGATTTTTTACTGGTAAGAATAGATTCCCTGATTTTTGGAATTTTCTATTCATATTGATTTCAGGAAGTTTTCACTCGTACTTATTTTCAGAAATTTTCATTCATATTGATTTCGGAATTTTTTGTTCATAGTTTTTTCAAAGAATAACTATCTCTTCCGTCGTAAAGGGGCGTAAAATTTTGTATTATTTTATAGATATATCATAGGAAATCTCAGTCAAGCAACGTTAAATTAAGAAAGTTATTTATTTTAAGTTTTTGCTTCTCAATACTTTAGCTTGGAATAATAATCCATACATTTATTGCATTTCCATGGTCAATTATTTCTGTTTATGGTAGCTCATGTCATTATTACTTGTTATACTTTTTAGTTATTGTTACTTTATAACATTCACCGTATGATTCAATCAAGACCAAGCGACAGCTGGTAATATTAATAGCGAGGGATCTTCACTTTATTATTTTTCAATTTTTCCTTCCTGCTGTGTTCAATCAAATGTCAACTCTGTTATTTTCTGCACGCTTTTGAAACGCGCTTTTGGAATAGCGTGATAAAGCAGCATTTTCCTCCTTTCATACTCCCATATCTTTCAGGTTTCAAGTTGATCACACTCATTATAGAAATTAATTCCCATCCACTTTGAATTTTAGACGGATCTCCTCAGCATAGAAAAGATGTAGCAAGTAGATAGATAATTTTCCAGAATTTCTAAGGGAAGCTGAGAGCTGCTGGGGAAAGGAAAAGCACGGGGTACTGATGAATACAGCAGAGGAAAAACGTATCAAGTCCCGGAAAAGAGTAATTACGGAAAGGCGAAGGTTTATGAGAAAAAGTTAAAAGCGGAAGGATGGACGAAGGTTCGGGAAGGAGGATAGAGGTATAAAGATACGGAATAGGCAGGAAGGTCGGCGCCTAGAAGGTTTTTGAATAGAATGGATCTTTGAAAGGGTCGGAGGTTCGGATACGCATGTAAGGAGTACTCAGAAGATAAGATATCCCCTTTGAGGTAATCAATGGCTGCAGTCAAATACGAAAGGTAGCGATAAAGTGGATCCAAATTTAGGATGTGAGTTTGGTACATCGAAAAATCTCGTTCCAGCAAAACTAAAGTTCTTTTCGATTTATTATTTCACTTTGTAATTTCAACTACGCGGAGAGGTTTTTCATACCACTTAGTTTATGAAAAATTGGTTATATTATGTGAAAAGAATCATTATTACTTTCGCAAATAAAAGACAGAAATATATGACGAAACATACGAGTGTGCATCTTTGGAGAATTCATATGTTTTTTTTTTAAATCCGGAGGGAACATAAGCCTCTCTCGTGAAAGATTCCTCTTCCTATAATTTACTCAGTCAAGAGGAAGAGTGCTTGAATTTCCATTACCGAGGGATATAGATAAAATAATTCAATTGTGAATGGGTGAAGTATCAGGTTGATACCAGTCCAATTTTCTAAAACAGACACACGGCTTTTTCCTCAAAATAACATTGATACGGCTTTATTCAAGGGCAAGATTGAAAGCTAATAGTCACATCTTACTTGTATTTTTTTCTATTTAAGGTTTTAAAAAAGAGATTTTGGGAATTATTCAAAAGGAAATGCAACAGATCTACCATTAGAGTTTAAACGATTAATATGCAGAATAAGTTCAAAATATGAACGCTGTAGACATAGGTAGGACAGTTCTAAACTCAATAACTTTGTCTTATAAAACTTAACCTTCAATTCAAATTATAAGTGCTTATTAACATAAGTAATCAGGTCAACGATTAAGGACGTATATTAATTTATAGGTAGCTTTCTTTGACAACCAGATTACTCATACCAATTAATGTATGCGTGTTCATCTTTGCGAAGATGTTAATATATTCAGATCTGAGGGAAGCTTCGTCTATGGGGAGTGGCAGAGAGACTAGAATCATCTTCCCAAAACCTGAATGACCTCAGATCTCTATTGAGCAGCATATCTGAATAGAACTAACATTCTTCAATGAAATATATCCGTATCTGTTTTTCTTGGGTCTATCCTGGTCTTTTCTTGAGTTTATTTCTTAAAAATTCAATTTTCACTTTAAAAAAATTACACCGTTATGCCAAAATTTTTAGATTTTATAATTTTTACTTCTTAAAATAAAAGTTTCCTTTATGAGGACTACATTTCCTGGTGATAAGAGAAATTTCACGTGGGGCATTATGAAATATTCCTAAATACGAGATAAAAATTAATCCTACCTAAAATTAAATATAAGAAACAAATGAGTACTTTAAGTGGAACCACATCTTTTCTAAATTTTGATTCACAGGTCTCAAAAATAGACTACGTGGTAGGAAAAGTCGTTTTTTAACGTTACTTCGAATTTCTCGGAAATTTTTTGCGCCTAAAGGTATGACATTAAAGGTGATCTACCGATAATTTGGAAAAATAGAAAATCTTTCCCTTTGTTCCCAAAAACTTGTTTAATTTCCTATTCGGCAATGTGTATACAAGCAATGAGTGGAAGATCGCGGAAAAAAAATTCGAAAAACATGCGAATGCGAAAGCAATTAAGGATGCTTTGGAGCGGAATAAAGAAAATAAAATTGCCGATTCAAAGTGCGGATTAGCATTAGAATCGGAAACTGGAACAGTGTGCACCGAATCCCGCAAACAGACAGCGGTCCATCAAAGAGACCTAAAGTGAGGAATGAACAGTAACGTGGAGAGGAAGCAGGCGTATAATTAAAAGAGTAAAGGGAGCTGAAATGGAAATTAGCTGGCCACATTGCAAGGAAAATTGCCAAGCATGGATTCCGAGGCATTTAAAGTGGACAAAAAGGAGACCGAAATTCAAAATTATTGCGAACTTCTCGCACACACAAGAGGACGAGAGAATGAGTGTTACAGGATGAGTGCGGTCTATCGTTCAGCATTTCATTTCATGTTCAACATTTCACGAACCATGCGCATGTAAGAGAAAAGTTCTCTTTTAGTTCTGATACTTTAGATTGAATGAACGATGAGTCAAAATCGTAATTCTATAAGAGTGTGGTTTATAAAGGTCTCTACTGAGAGATCGCCATGCAAATTGTCTGTCTCAAGCCCCAGAATTCATGAGCTATTTAAAATAAATTAAAATTTTTATATAGATCCTAAATGCTTGGATTTAAAAGGAATAACCTAATAACTTGCTTTTATTTACATTTTGAATATTTCAAACCTCTTTCAAAGAGCCACCATCGGTCCTTGACCTGGCTTCAGAATAATACCTGTGAAATTATTAGCTTTAACACTTGTCTTATACATAAACGGAAAATATCAATATTAGTGCTTTTTGCAGAAATTTGATATACATACATAAGCTTACAGCAGAGGTAGTACTTATTTAATGTAATCATTATGAAACTTAAATAGTGATATAACATCACTCAGGCTTAAGTATGTAAAATTCGGTTTTTAAATGGAAATTATAATTCTACTTCAACAAAATGTAGTTAAGAAACGTTCTTCATTAAACAAGCAGGTAAATCTTGTAAAATTAAGTAAATATGTAAAATTTCTACTTTCAAATCACTCTTATTTTCTTTTCAGAGAAAAATATATTTTCCCTCTGACCCGATGCCAATTTCCGGTATAATACTAAATCAAGTACCTCCATCGTCTCGAAAGAATTTAAACGAAGCCTATAAATCATTATGCGGACTTGTACAATTTTCTCTGCCCCATATTTATACTAAGTTCTAGATTCTAACTCAGAGTAGATGTAACATTAAACCGAATTCTATATAAGTGAAGGCAGAGGTAGCTTTAAAATGGACGTACTGTTGTATCTTTCTGTTACTATTACAAGAATAATCCTTGTTCAGCAATGCTTAAGCTCTCATCTGGTTGATTCATAATCCCTCCATTCCAATTTAAAGAGTCCCTCTTGTATCCGCCCCTCAAAAGAAAACCTTGAGTAGCAAAATTCCCTACCTTGTGAAAATTAGCGCTCGAATTGGGATTCTTTTCCGGCTGAAAGACTTCTTTCCCAGTCCCTAAAGAGACCCGTCTTTTAACACTGCCTCGAAAGGCATTCCCGAATTCGAGACGAGGAAAAAAAATCATGTGCTTACTGGGGCAAGTCACCTAAGATGATTAGAATCTTCCGCGCCGGCGGACGGGAAGAAATGCGGCGATTCCGCGATTTATTTCTCCCGGACGTTTCGAGGGGCAAAAAGATTATCGTCTCCCCTTAAAATACACCGAGATCTTTTCATGAGGCAGCTATCGCTCAACGCTCAGTCTCTCCCATGCCTCCCATCGCTCTTCGGATTCCAGCATCTTGGAAAGTGAAAGGGGAGACGAAGGAAAGAGTTTGAAAAGAGAAGGGAAATAAGGCGGCGTTGGGGGAGAGAAGGAGTCAGAAAGCGAGATGCAGAAGGGCAATATGAGGAAGAGAGGAAATGAGCGAAGGACGATAGGGAAATGTGAAAGGAGAGGAAGGGACGACCTCTCCCAGAAACCACCTTATCTCCGGAGGCTGGTTTAGTCTGCAGGCGGCAGCGATAAAAATGAGGCCAATGGCCTGTTTCCAGGGGGGGAGAGGAGGACTTTATTTGCACCTCATATTTGGAGACATTATTCATATGCGAAATGAGACGTCTCATCCGCGGATTCGGGGAGGAAATCCGAATTGTGTGCGGAAAAATATACACGTCGTGATCGTTTTGGAAAGGGGAAAGGTTGAAAAAAAATGAGCGTCGCGAGAGGGCCTCCATTACGCGATTTGGAGAAGGTGGACATCAACGGTAATGCGCCACCGCTTTGCGACGTGTGTATTTTCTTTTGTCGGGATGGTGAAAGTTCCTTCCCTTGATGATAGGGTTGCGATGGGCGAAATTTTTCATCAAAGGAGAGCTCGCGATCGATGCGGGTTTCTAAGACCAGAACTCGGCGGGGGAGATGAATTTGGAGGATTGATTAAAAAGCCATTTTCGCGTTTGGTCTTTGAGGAATTCCGGCGGTTAATTACCCTTCATTTCAAGGAGTGTTGGGAACGGGTGGGTTTCTGACGAGTCGTTTTCAGGCCGTCTTTTGGGGAATACGAAGAGGCGGATGTCGCCGTTTAGAATCTTCACTTTTCGAACGGAGAATATATGGCCGTTGGTTAGTACTAAATTACTTGATGAGACGTTTAAAATTTTACAATTTAATAGAACGGTATCTTGGTTCACGAAGATTTCTGGTTTCGGAAACTTTTTCACTTCTAATGAAATTTTCAACGGGGAACGAACGAACTCTAGATTACAAAAAGCCAACAAAAACTATTCTAATTTTTGGCCCTTTTGGCATAATTAGCAGCATCCATATGTTTCGGTACATAATGTTTGGTTACATTTACAGTAAAATTTACTTATTTACCCTGTAAGCCACCAGTAACCCGTGAAAGAGGGTGCATGAACACCAACATTTCTATGTAACTCTAATTCCATTTGAATCTCTGTAAGCCTACTGAAAAAATGCCCATAATGTTTGCATTTATACATAATTTTTATATATAACAGTTATTATGTAGTTTTCTTTTATAAGCTTTTAAGTTTTCTCTTCGAATTCGCAAACTAGTTTACTAGAACAAAAAATCTATCTAGTCTACTAGTTATCTAGTCTTCCTTTCTAAAGCAAATGCCATCAGAGGCACTTTATCATAGCCTAAATACTGCTTTCAAGCCTGAGAGCTTCGCTAACAAACAGAGATGCTACACCTTTTGCCATCTCTGTTTGTTGGCGAAGTTTGTTGGCATCTCTGTTTGTTACCTTGGGCCATCGCTAAATTTGAGAACGATATTCTACTTCACGAGGATTCTATATCACAGAACGATATTCTAGAACAGGCCTATCTCGAAAATAACGTGCAAAATGTTACTCGAGTTCGTATCCTACAGCAGAGTCAGAATAACAGCGAATAAATCTTCTTCAGCAGAGTAATTCATCAGCGTAGATTATCATTAGCTAGAAACCACATTGCAATAAATAGGCAATGCATAATCCCTTCGAATTCAACATTATAACTTGCAACAGAGTGGGATATTTGAAAATCGCTGCGAAATATTCGCAATAACCGAAGGATTCATAATCCGATTTCACGAAAGCAGTGAGTAAATAAAATAAAATCCGTTGGCAGTTATTCAATATCCCTCCGCAAAGGCACCAAACCAGTACCCTTTTAAATTGTAGCGAAAGAACCACGCAATTCAATTAGAAAATGACTATATGGCATATTGAAAGCCAGCATTAATTATTGGAAAGAGTTATTCCGAATCTGCATCGGAAATTGAATTTGGTTTTGACTTTGGACATGGGAAACGTCATTATCACGGGTTAATTTCAATGAGCGAAACACAATTATAAAAGAATTATTGAGTGCGGGATTGCGTTTCAAAAAATGCCCGCCAGTAATTCAAACGGCAGAACTAGCCGAAAGTAAAATAATCAAGCAGAGGGAAATTTTTGTTGCGCCGACATATTTACAGAGTTCTCACTCACTCTGGAGTTATTAATTCGGTGCATTGCCGAAAGCGACGCATTGGGAACGCGAGTTAATCGCATCCACCCTAGAGGTTTGCGATTTCATTTCTCCCGAGGGGTATCACTATTTTGGAGCGTACTTAATCCCCGAATACAGATCAGTGGAAGAGGTGTAACTTATGCTACTAAAAATATGAATGCTTTTCAATGGATTGTGTAAGGAAAACTAAATTGGGTTTTAAAGCGGAAGTTACATCTGATTCGAATGAAATATTACAACACGGTTCATCAAAAACCAGAAAATATGTAGAAACACGAGTAAAAGTTCATTTACGTTAGAAGACGTAACTATTCATGTATACGTATAGATGAAAAGCAGGGTTCGTTTATCTGCGAGTACAGTTTACAACCTAGATGTATACGTCAGTTTGAACGAAATAGCCCATGATGTCAAAAGAGGGAAAGAGATCATAATCCCCATTCTCTGGAGAGATTAGATGAGAAGTAAGGTATTTTGTCCTTATTTGTCTAACAAAGTCAGAATGCTAATATTGCAACACTTAAAAGAAGTTCCTTTATGACACGTGAACATAATTACTCGTAGTATTCAGTATGGATTGACTTAAATGAATGCAATTATTGAGAAGCAATTATCCTTCCATTAATATTCAGTTTTCTCTGTTATTAATTTATTACCCACAATTTATTGACCGTTATCTTTCATTATCTGAGACGAAAGTAAATGAAAGATGCGTCTTCTCTTCTCCTGTACCAAAAAAATAAAGAAATTAATTCTATTCTACAATGTATGGTGCTAGGAACTAGGTCCTCATCATACAAAAGAAACGTGAAAAAATTACTCTATATCCTTCTTATGGTACTCATGTCAGTTGATTAATTTTGGTCTACATGAGCCACACACACCATTTTAATGCGCCATAAACTGAGATAAATGCGCTCTCTAGAATTCAGAGGTAGGTATAATGTATGCAATTATACATTTTTTCGTGCAAACATATTAATTGTGTAACATTTTTTACTTTTAAATTCTCCCAGAGTTCAATGCGCCATTCGTAATCATGAAATGCGTCACTGCTGGCGGATGCGCCGTAGGCTGGCCATCTCTGCTCTAGAACATCAACGAATTCGTAATTTGAGGAAGGAAGGTAAATTGATAGAAAACATGGAATAGAAAAGTGATGAGAGAGAGGAGCGGCAAAGGAAAAGTCGTTTTGAGGAAGGGAGGGGGAGTAAACAAATCATTAGGGAAACAATTGAAGGTTGGAGTCGGTAAACAAGGCATCAGGAAAAATATCGGAAGGGGAGAAGTGAAAGGTTAGGCGTTATCGGGAGATGAAGAAGTCGGCGGAAGGTAGTTAAGGAGAGAGTGGGATGGGGAGGGAAATTGGGAAGGGAAGAAGTTGAGAAAGCGTCAATCTTATGGACGATTTGAGGGTCGGTGAACAAGTACTCATTAACAACTTAATCTAACTTCGTTCTACAACGAAATTTCAAGCGGAAGATTCTTCTTCCGAGCTGAAATGTGCATAAAATATTACGCGATGAATATTTATGTCGATGTTAAAGCTATTGATGAGAAGTGTACGGAATCATAATGGAGTACTCTGATGAAATCGCCCACACTTTGTTGGAAAATTTTCGGAAAATTTTTCGAAAAGATATTGCTCCTACCGGAGGGTAATTAGCAGGCTTTGTTTTACTTAAAGTAGTTCCTAAAATAGTTCTCTAATTTACTTCCTTTTCCCTCCAAAGGTTTTACGTCTGATTAAGTATTGAAGCGTTATCTCATCTCATTCATAGCAAAAGACAAAACAAAAAACTGTGTGCAAACAACGGATTTAAAAATAGGCTTCGCATAAGATTCAATTTAATCCTTTTATCCGTAGAAGTGAAATAATAGGAAAACCGATGAATTGAATTATGATCCATTTTAACCAGAACTATATATTGCGCGACAAATGTTACGTCAGAGAAGGAATAATTTTATATTCACCCAATTTAATACCTAATTGAATTTTCTGATACCTAATCTACACAATTATGCTTTAATGGAGCACTTCTCTCATTTTGTTTTATCCTCTTCGTACTTTAATCTGTTACAATTCACCTAATTTCCAGTCACCGTTGGAATTTTTGTCCGTTTAATGGGAAGTCTTCTTTTATTTCAACTCAGGGAGCTCTCAAGCCACATGAAATTCTACTTACCATCTTCCTGGTTGGTAAGCTTCATTATCCTTTTCCTTCCGAATTTCCGACTAAATCATTAAATTTAATACGCCTTTTATTCAAGTGTTTTTTTCTCGAGTATTCTCAGAAATTTTTCTTGGATATGTCCACTTTCAGAAGACTATTCTCTTATATAATTTTCGTCATAATGACTTTTTCCGTATAAGGAAATATAAACCAGCACGTTCATTTATCACTAGCTTTTAAACATTTTCATTTAGGTTTTTTATTCGTAGTTACAAAATGCAAACAAGTAAATAAACTAATGCTGGGAGAGATCAATATATTTATTGGTAAAAAATAATTGTATTTATACTAAGGAATTACTTAATTTGCCTCTCCCTTGGAACTAATGGAAAAAAAGAAATTTTAAGGCAAAGATTTTCGTCAGATCATAAATGCAGAAATTATTCCTCGAAGCAATTCTTTCGAAATTAGTTTATTCGCTGCGCTTTGTTCCCCCTATAAGTTTACACCGCATAAATAGGTGAACTGAGTATTTCAAGTTGATTAAGTTATTGAGCTACAAATTGAATTTACCATAGAAGATGGGTCGTAGATTACAATCTTGCGTTAGAAAAGAAGCTATAAATTGTTTGCATGATTTCTCCGGTTTCTCCCAATTAAATTTCAGGATACCCAGCGTAATGGAGCTTTGGTGCAAATTTTCTGCTGTAGAATAGACACCGAAAAACTGATATAATAACCCACTAGGAAGATTTCGCAGATTAAACCTTAATGAACCGTTATGGTGCTACGTGTAGCATCGAATTTCATTTTAATGGATACCACTACTGTTTGTGTATTTGTTTTCCGAAATACGCACTAATGATCGATTTTAAAGTTTTCACGGCGAAAGAAAGATCAAAGACCCTTTCTTTTGTGGAAGGAGGTTATTCAAGATAAGGGATCCATGGGAGAATGCACGTGCTTGGATTTGTCAGTAGAAAAGGCTTACGCCATCCTCTCTCCTTGACCTATATATTTTGGTCTTTTCCAGGTAATCCCCCTTCAATTTCTCTTAAGCCATTCCATTGCACGCATTTCTGTCTCCCGCCGTTTTACTTCCCGAATTCTCCCTACAATATCCTCCGATGGGCTTGGATATCGCCATTCTTTTCATCCCCGCCTTTTGATATTTTAACCTCAATCCCGATGCCGCTGGCTAAATTTCTTCTCTCCGAATTCGGTTCTTTTATCTCCTGCCTTTTTTCCACTATAAGTAGAAATCGTTCATCAATGACGATGAATTTTTTATTCCTTCAGGTCGCGAAAATTTTGAAATTTCTAAAATAAGGTTTCTTTTCGCTCCCTATCAAATGGAGTGCCTTCCAATGGTTATCATTATAAAAATTTTAACGTCCGTATTCTTCGCGTTTAAAGGGAGCCGCCTGAATTTTCGTACTTTTAGATATCTGAGTGAATGTAGTGAATTACTTCTATCAAAAAAATTTCTTCCGATTTTCCAAGTATCTTAATGAAGGGTAAACTGCTAAGGTCTCTAGGGTAATATGATGGGGAAAAGATTTCCACTATGTGGAAAAATAAAAAATATATAATAGGTAGAATGAAAAATATAATTGAAATTTATGCTGCAATTATGATGCAATACTTCAAAAAATATAGTTTTCGGCAAAATCGTATTCCATAGCATCAAGCCGAAACAGGTTGTAATTTTCTCATAAAATTAAATCTGGTGGAAATTACGAAATTTACCTTTATTTTGTATTTCCACGAAGTCTGGCCGACGATGAGAGGTACAAAGAAGAAATGTAAGGTTAATTTTGAAGCTTTTGTTCTCATTAAATTTTCAGCACGGCCATTAAAATATTACGGTTCTTAGGATTGAAAAACGCTCATTATCGCAGCACTTTCTAATATAAGATTGTCTGTGTGGGCCTCATTTACTGAACGCATACACAAGTAAAGGCAAGTATAACTAAATAAGTAAATAGTGGGAAGCTCGTGGGCTTTGCAATTGATATCGTTCGATTCCTGAAACCTCCCTGAAAATCACGCTTATTAAATCTACTGTCTCAGGTTGCTTTCCTCAATTCTCTAACACACTCATTTCCTTCCTCCTTTCTCTTTCCTCAAATTACCCCTCGCTTGCCCTTACCTGAAACCTTCCTTTCAGCATCCGACCTTCTCTTAACTCACTCAACTGCTCTCGGTCGGTTGTCAGGCGTGTGCTTCCGCATTCACCGCCATCATCAGCGACCGAAAAAATCCTTTCTCGGAGAAGGACCTCGTCTATCCAGGAGAACCTCTTGGTAAATCGCTTTTGGCTTCTTCTCCTCCTTCCCCCTCGTTTTAGCCGAGAAAAGTGTCGCAGCTGACTTCGGTAACCGTCACCCTTTAGGCACCCTTGAAATATATGGCCTATCCCGTCAATTTTCTTCGCAGGTCCTCTCTCGGTCCAAAGCGATACCGCAGATAGCTCGCGGAAGTTGTGCAGACCACGTCTTTCTTATTTCGATAAGACGTAATGCATGACTTGGGAGCGGCTAGGGTTTTTACGAAATCTAGCTCTTGCAGAGCCTCGGAAAGTCGTAAATCTTCCGAGAAATTCAACGAATTTTTCAAGCGATTATTGGGTTCTCGATTTATTCATGCAATTTTGCCGTAATGTAAGGTAGGATTTTGTTTTAAATTCGCTCTCATTTCTTTCAAATTAGAAAGATATTTAGAATTATTTTACGTAATTTCTACACTGGAGACTATATGTCCCAATATCTATGAAATATCTAGAATGAAATGGTGTCTAGTCGAAGTCTTATTGTGGAATTAATGAATACTAAAAGTAAATTACATATATACCTAAAAGTTTTTCCATAATTTAGGTCTTAAATATTTAAGTACAGTTACATAAAATTCCTATTTTTATTTATTTCCTATATATTTCTATGTATTTCGTTCCTCGTATAAAGCCATATGAGGATACGTATTACAGAAATTCGAAAACGAGGAATATAGGTTCTGCTTAGGAATCTTGCCATGCTTGGGGTGACCGACTCTTCAGTCTCGAACAAAATATCCTCAAAGTGAAAAACTGTGCCTCGAAATCACAAAACAATTTACGAAATTATTATTGGGTACATAAAAATAATAAATAAGAAAATTAAAATGTGAAATAATGTATTATAATGCCGGGACAATGCAAATTAAAAATTGCATAGGAATAATCACTTTATGCAAACAAAAGATCTTAACTCAATTCTAACAATTCTTAAATATTCCACCTCTTTGTTCTCATATTTCATTAATATATTTCCTGAAAATTCCTAAAATTTTTTATCTGATCTGTCTCTAAATTATCGATAAAAATGTAATGGTTATAATCTTATTCAATCTTCCACTGGATTCAAGGAAACGCCTTCATTCACCATCGATGAAAATAGAAATAAGATTGATACTCTATAACCAAAAATACGCAATTCTCGCGAAATATTAACTGATAATTCCTAGAAAGATACGAACGATCCAGTACGTGACTGGTTGTGTCAGATATGACGTTTTAGTCACTTAAGTATCTCCGAATGAATTCTGCATAAATTTGGATATACTCAAGCATCAATTGATTCACTGTCAGGACCTTTCGAGTGATACCATTCATCTTCCGTTGAATACAATAAACCACCAAAAACCCATTTCTGCGATCTATATTTTCACCACTATCCGCAATCATCTGACGTATCTTTATTTTTCGATGAGAGGAGCGCTTTCTCTTTATGATACCAAGATTATTACTTGCGATATTCATATAAATTTCGCATGCATATCTTTCCATCATTCACTCTTCCCATCTCATACTCTGCATCGACGCATGAAGTTATTTGTGTGAGGGTCGTAGATGTCAATTCGATCGGATGAATCGCTGCTGGAATTTAAGTTTAACGGCAGAATGATAAACTTTCTACGGCTCTTTTATCCAAAATTCCTCTCCAACTACAGCGTATAAAGCAAGATCCTGGATGAATGAGATACAATCACTCTTCAAAACTCTTATCCCGTCAGCATTTTTCTCGCTGGAAGCGGGCAGTGACAGGAATAGAATGGGGAAAATACCGTAATAGTGAGGAATGGAAGAGAAGGAAAGATTGATGGTGGGCGGGGACAGTATACGTAGGATGAGGGAACATTTGGAAAGTTTAGATAAAGGCATAAAGGAAAAAAGGAGGTATAAAAAATGATGGCTTAGAAAAAATCACTTCATAACGGTATCAGGGTATCAGAAAGACAAAGAAGGTATACCGGTAGAGAACCGGACGAAACATTTCATAAGTGGAAAGATCGGAGATACATGCTGCAAAAAATTTAGCATCAAATGAGCGAATGTAGTCCACATGGAACATTTTATTATACAATAATGCATTTAAACCATCGATCATAATCTTGGTCGATCGTTAGCAGATGATGATGTTGTTGATAGTTTGGTTGGGAGATTCTGAGGAGATTCTGAGGAGATTCTACTATACATACTCTTTTTATAGGGCTAAGGATGCGAAAAAATTACGTATACGAGTAAGTTTGACCGATAAAAAGAAACAAACTTTTGGGATCTCAGATACCGTAAGAGCCAGTGCTTTGGCCTAATGTGAATTCAATTCCCGGTGGGGACCCATATGTATGAAATGACCTTAGAATTCGAAGCACTTTTGACGATAGTACTACAAAATAAACACTCTATCGTAATACTTAATGATATATTTTTTCATCCATTACGTTACGGAGTACTACGGACTACTAATTACTACCATTCGAATACGGACTACGATTGATGGAAACTTTAACGTCTTGGAAATTTAACGTAATCGATGGAATTGAGAAAAACAAGTGATGTTCTTTTTAAAGTTCCTGACATAAAAATTTCTAAGTTCAGAACGAAGATGACCGCGATGAGTACGTTGAAAGGGATGACTTTTGGAGTTGACGAATTAATAAGATAACACTTGATACATTAAACTGTGATTTAAATGAATACTTGGAGCATTAATTTTACGCAAGAAGCTCTTAAGGTAGTTATGTTTCTAGGCAATCGTTTTATTCCCTAATAACTCCTAACCAAAGCACTATCTACACCTGCTCCCATAATCCAGTCTATGACTTCCTTCTCTAATTTTTTCCTTCACAAAGTTATTCCAATATTATCTTCCTTCTCTTTTGTCCTATGTTTTTCAGACGATTTTCCCTTGATTTAATTGTTGATGGAGTTTTCCTTTAGTTTCTCTCTCTTTTAATTTTACTTTTAATACTATCCAGAACCACACATTAACTGCTGATAATTTCTTTTGAACTGTTTTTAACGTCAGTCACAGCATATTAACAGGAATTCATTTATGAAGAAACGAAATTAAATAACGCTAGATTACATACACTGAATTATATAAAATTAATTTGCATCAAATTTCACAAAAATACATAGCCTATCATTTTTGTGAACCTCTTCTATGGTTTTTATGAACCGAGCTTTAATTACTTATATAGCAGAGTTATACAGAATATATACAGAATTACATAAAAATATATAGCATGTAATTCTTATGACCCGTTTCCTAATATCAAAACTTTTATTACTTGCTGTGGTCAATTATATTTTTCGTTAGAATATCTAATTGCTTGGGTTATTCCACTTATTATTTCTCTCTACCTTCTGCGATCTTCCCACCTAATTAGCGGAACTCTTCCTTAGAATTTATCGAATGCAGCCATCTCGTGCAAAATCGCCCTACCTATTTCCTTATTCTTCGACCTGTTTAAGAGCGTCCATTCCTATTTCTTTTATCTAAAAGCTTTTTCCCAAGCCTCGGCTACAGAGTGCCGATTTGTTTTTCTTTTTATATATTTTGTGCTCATAATCCCTCTTACTCTTTTCCATGAAATGTAGAGTTCTTATTTCCATTCCATGAAATTTCCATGAAATGTAGATCACTCGTTTTCCGTAGAAAATTGATAGTTTCTCCTTAGTTTATTTCTAATGTAAATGTGATATTGATAAATGAATTAATCAAATAATGTAATCAGAAACTAAATCATCGAACAGAATTCTTGAAATAAAATAAATTTTTGAAGGACTGGAATTAAATTTAAGACAAAAATATTGAAATAGGCTTAACTGTTTGGACCTCCATAGCGAGGGATGTAGAAAGATTTCTACACTTAATTTTTAAATATGTGTAAATATGCATATAATGAAAATATATAAGATCTCTAAGGTGCTTTATTTTACGTGGTACATCGTTTTGTTGCGTCTGACTCAATGGTATCTCTACAGAGACCTTCGTGCACTGGAAAATAATTCATATTAATACATTATGACTATTTTTCAACAATACTTTAGTATGATAAATAAAATTCAATGATCAAGTTTGAGTTATCCATATATCTTTAGATTTTAATCGCGTATTTGAAGGTAAAATAAATCTTATCTAATCCCAGTTATTTTTGGAAGGTAAATGACAGGGTCTTCTTTAAAAGCGCCGCGTCAGCGACGTTCAAGTTTTAATTTGACTGCGAACGTTATTTTCATCGTTGCTTTTATCGTTCCCAAGAAAAGAGTCCTCATGAAAAAGCACTAAATCTGAGGTTATGACAGGAAAAGATCGTCAGAGTGTCATGATTCCTGGAATAGCTGGGGTCAACAATCCGCTTAATAATCACATCTCCAGACTAGTATTTATGCCCTTAAGGGAATGACAAGTGACTAGCTAAATCGATCTATAATCGATCCACGGCATTTGAACTAGAGTCTGTGGAAAGCGAGGAGGCAGGATGGACGAATTCCGTCCAACAGGTTTTTGTTTAAATAAATTGGAGGGAGTCCAACTCTATGTCAGCCGCTAAGAATTAGAGTTGGAGCATGAGAGGTCTAAATGTAGGACTCGCCGGAACAACGGGTCCCAGAATTTCGGTGGAACACCCAAACTTTAGCACTGAAAACAGTGATTGGCCTTCCTCATCCATGGTTTTTAGTTGAATAATGCCTGCAGGATTGTAGCAATTATGATTTGATATCTGTTTAGGAATGAAATCACTCAGTTTGTCCTAAAAAAAAGCCGTTAAGTTTCTTGATTCGTGAACTATGTGCTCATCATGATTATCCAAATCAAATAAAAATTTCCATGGTAGGTGGTAGAAGAGAAAAATTTTAATTGCTAGTCCGTAGATCTGGGGTGCCAGTCGATCACGATCTAACATTCATTGTGGATTTTTTTGGTAGAATTTGATTTTTCCTTCTGTAGCGAGAGAGAACCTATTTTCATTAATTCTAGCTAAACAAAATGAAATAATAATATTGGTTTATAATATTCATTCTTGTTCTAACCGCTGAACTGATGCATGTACACATTTACATAAATTTACACTTTTTATGTTTACCCACCTGAATGCAGGTGCTCACATTTCAGTATTTACATATTTTGACCTAGTAAAATTATGCAATTTTATCCGTTTATATACTTCACTTCGTCACAGAATTTACTTCTGTAATTTTTTTGACAGTTACCTTTATATCCTGCAATCATATTCCGGCGCTTAAATTTACTGCCATAGTAACTAAGTGTCTCGCGTCGTTGGGCACCCCAGTAGTAGGCCAAGGTCGATGAAAAGGTGGAATAGCGAAAAATCGTTTACAATCAGTCACGTGGAACACTCCTGCAGCGCACGTTACAGCCACTGCGAGAACATTAACCAGATGCCGAGAATAATCTAATTTCCAATCCTCCCCGAATCATGAGACAACCTCATTTCGTACCACCGATCACGGCACGTTGCACTACTTGATACTGATGCCATCTTCTCGAGAATCTCCAGGAAAACCCAATATCTAACAAACTCACTTCCGAGGGGGAACTAGGTCAGATAGACTTCAACGGCCGACTGGCATTTGCCTTACCTATTTCCACCCTCCTTGTTTAACCCTAACTCACTTATGGTCGTGGAGATTTCGTAGGCGACGGGAGCACACAATGTCACGGAACAGATCTCTGAGAGGAAGATCGTCAGACTTCCTCATCCTATACTCACTCACGGTGGAGAATACCTTCCATTCATCCGGATACCTTGCGTCCTTTGACCGAGATGAGATCTTAAGGGTGCCATCGATCCGTTCTTTGGTCCCGCCGACTTGACGCAGTGGGCTCGGGAGAAGAGTTTGGCGAAACCCATATTTGTAAAGGGAGTCCATCAAAGTGGCAATTCGCTACATAGGTTCCGCGTTCTCGACCCTCAAGAAGAGAGGAGCCCCAGAGCGTAGGGAACCTTACTGAATCCGTTTTATCAGAATTAAACGAATCTTTGAAAGCTTTGACGCAGAGGGTGGAGTTGCTGGTTCCCTGGTTTTGGATAGGGACTGTAGAGTGCTATCAAAGGGGGAGTCGTGAGCAATTAACAGGTTACCTGGCTAAGGGTGCGAACTGATTACATGTAGGCAAGAAAGTTTGACCGCTAAAAAATTTTTTTTCTCGCACCACTAATTTATATATTTGTTCATCATTTACGTTACGGAAATCCTGATGGGAGCCTATGTGCGAAATAACCTCAGCTAGCGAAGCACTTTAAAATTACTAATACTTGTATTACTTTACGTTACGTAATCCTGCCTCAAATGCCTAAAGCAACTGTTAGAAACTTGAACGGTTTGGAATTTAATGTAATCGATGGAATGGAGAAAGGAGATTAGCGAAGGTTATTTAAGAGCCCTTCATATACATAGCCGTAAGTGCAGAATGAAGAGGAACTTGATGAGTACTTTGAAAGTTCAGTGAAATGATTTTGAAGCTAAAAAATTAATAAAATAATACTCCTTTCATTGAACTTGAAATTAACCCTTGGAGCAACATGAGAGAATGATCCACCAAAAACCTTCAAAGGAAACATACTGGCGATATGCATATTTTGCTCCCAATGGAGCATCTTCAAGGCCCGAAGGTCAGCAAAGAAGCGCATACATATTTTGGATTTTCTTTGCCGACCTTTGGTCCTTAAAGAAGTACCTCTTGGGATCAAAACATGCATATCGCCATTAAGTTTCCTTTGGTTTCAGGTGGATTATTCTCTTTTATGTTTCGACCATCGGCGACCTTATCATTCTGATACTTAGAGCAACGATTTTACGCAACAAAAATAGGAATTACTGCCGTTAAAGTTGAGCGCATTGTTCACCGTGTTTGGTATGGAAAATGGAGATTAACAGATGGATTTAGAGAGTCGAATTATGACTATTTTGTTTACAGAACTTCAGTTTATTTCTGAAGGAAACTCTTATGTCATTAGCGGGGACGTCAGCGTTTTCAGGAGCGAAAAGATAATAAAATTTCTCATAGCTATACTATTAGAAAAAGTCTATCGCATCTAAAAATGTTGTAAACTATCAATAAGGAATGTTGTTCATTTATTATCCTAGATATTCAACTTTTTCAACTATCCCTTTTATGCTTCCTAATTTTGAAAATTGTTTTTTATTTTCAGTTGAGATATTTCTCAAGAAATCACAATTCCGCAATTTAGTCAGTCCATCATTTTAAGATCGACAGTGCGAATAAGGTTATTTCGTCTAATTTCCTTTTACGAAGGAAATTACCTTCTATTCCACTCAGATGCGAGAACGAAGAATTAGAGTGCACAAAAGTGATTGCGGAGACACTGAGAAAGAGACACTGACACTGAGCTAACGCCATAAAGTACAAGCGCGTTGATATTCTCTTTTTCTCACTGAGGAGCCCTGCGAGAAATTTGGCACTCAAGGATAATGTCCCTCGATTTTGGCAGGAAAACTCGATTTTGATAGAAGATGAGTTTGGAAAGAGGAGGGTTGTGTGAATTAATATGAAATATAGACGTTACGATTGATTTCAAATTATATACGAAATGAACTATCGTCGAAGATATCGCATGAGTTTTATGACAAAAAAGGAGATGAAATACTTTAAAATTTCTACTCAAGTTTTGCATGCAATGAATTTCAAAGAGTAGGCCGTGTATAAAATGGGAGACTATCGATAACCAGAGGCTAGGATTTCGAAAAACAATCCGATGAAGGATTAGAGTTTTAAAATAATTCAGGAAGGGCAGCCCCACACCTCACGCGGTGACCAGATCAAGGAAACTCATCCAGAAAAATTACCATTTTGACTAGAACACCTAATGAGTATTTAAATGGCTTTAAGTATCTTTAGGTGTTTAGAGAATACTGAGTTTGATAGAATACAGGTTGATATTAATTGGAAAGTCGGTGTTCTTCTCATAAAGAAGATTTTCCAGAGAGACGGATCCTTTGATCTGGTCATCGCGGGAACTATAGTACAGCCCGCAGTGGCTTTTAAATCTCTATTTTAATAGAGCATTTACATAATTCCCTGTCTTGAAATGGAAGGTCAATATCTGTAGGTCAAAGTTAAAGAGCTATCATTCTTTTCCTATCTAATTTATATAGTATTACCCGGGGAATACAATCACATCACTCAGGAGAAGCAATGAACAGCTACAGCTTCCATACCGAAAATTTCAGCGATGCCAAAACATACGAGTCTCGTATTACCTAACGAGATGGAGGATAGACATTAAGAAACACATAAATCCGGTTTCTGGAATGTTCCTTCGCTTATTCCGTTTTTGTCTGCAAAAATGCGATTTAGCCCGTGTTACTTTGGCATTATAAGGAGCCATTTCGGAAGATTTAAGCTTTTGAGGAATATATTGCTTCGGGGACTGCCCAAGCAATACACGTAAATCTCATTGTCTTATTCTTTGGAAAGGGCTTGCACTAGCCAAGACGAATAAACGAGACTCGCCAGGTCCGACAGTCGCTTGAGTTAAAAAAGTGAAGTTGTTAAAAAAGCTTCATTTTCTCATTTACTTTTCTCCTAAATTAATAAAAAAATACCTGCTGTTCATTCAATAAGGATTCAATTACGACATAATTTTAATTTATTATCATAATTTTGAGACGTGACTTCAACATTATTCTTTGATATTGTGTCTAGGTTATCTTTTTTCTAAATAGTTTAATAGTTCAAATTTTTAATCATGGTCATTGTTTCCATTTGCTTCCGCTGATGATGCAGAAAGATCAAATGCAGGATAAGGAGCTTTTCAATCTAAATTCGGCTGAATCCCTAGAGTACAAAACGATGAATGTATGTATTGAATTAGAGAAAAGTCAATAAACTATTTCAGTGCATTTTTAACGATGGTTCTTCATTACTATGTGCAGAAATATTATTATAATCCAAGTAAGGTTTAGGTTGACCCGGCTTTGCATAAACTATCACTGCCAGGCACCGATGCAGCTGATATGTTGCTCTGAAAGTCATTTATGAAGCAATAAGCGCTAAAGCAAAGGTAATAGTAAAAATTCTAACACATTATCTCAGGATTTTTTCCCTATTATAAATTAATCTTTGATGTAGTAGTTCGATTATACATATCAAGGATGGTTGAATTAATCAGTGCATGAATTTATCTATTTAATATCGTAATAACATCGACTGCGGTTATGGAACAGGATGGTGTATGCCTTTTATTCCATACCTATAATGTTGGGGTAATGTAAATATCTTTAATGTATACAGAAAGTTAGAGGAAATCCAAACTGTATATTCAGAAATTACTAAATCACTAAATTACATTTACTAAATAATTTTTGATAAAGCGTCGCTAATCTCCCAATTAACTAGTTTAATTAAGTTTCGACTAATTGCACCACTTTTTGCACGATTCAATTATATATATAAATTGAATTTAACATGAAATCTGCTGCATGATTCCATAGCGAAAGAGGTTTATCACGCTCAGTGTCGATGGATCTATACCGATCGGAAATTCATAATTGGTCTTAAATTACCTGAGGGGGAATCAATCGTACGATGACACAGTTTCAAAATTAAATTCATGTCACGCTAATATGGGAGCGAATAATTGAAAAAGTTGAGTTCTGCATGATAATGGGATCCTAATTTTGAACGATTCTGAATCTGATTAAATAATAATTGCGTGAAACGCGGATTTCGAATTGCGTCACGGGATATGGAACGAGTTAATAACGATTAAATCTATAAAAAAACACAAAGAATGACGATATCCACAGATTATTATATTACCTTAAACAAAACTATTGGTTTCGAGGATATAACCCCATCTTCATGGAATCGTAACATGTAAGATTCAAGACAAAGGAGTTAGGGAGGGTAAAGAGGCTGAGCACTGAAAAGGAGGAAATAGGAGAATTTTTCCTATTTCCTATCCTAAATAGGAAATACATTTAAGGTAGTAGGACAAGAAGGACAAGGAGAGGATACCAGAGAGGTGGTGAGAGCTACAGTAGTCTGAAGGTCAGTAAGGGTTGAAGCGGCAGCAATTTGTAAGATAGGAGGTGGAAGTGATTGATATTATGATCTATTGACTTTGCCGTAACTTTGTAGAATTCCATTACAGGAAAAATATACACTCACTTTGTAAAAAAATATAGTAGAATTTTACAAAGTGAGTGTATATTTTTCCTGATTGATATTAGCTCGTTAAATAAGTCGGGAAACTGCACTGCCGAATAATAAGAGCTATTATAAAGTATACAAATGCACAAACGTGTTGCAAACACTAAGCAGACTAACTAAACTTAGCACATTCGTAACTGTAGATATTTTCAATGACGACCTTAAATCGTTAAAGACATCTCTGATAAAGTGGTTGCAGAAATTTGCGTGAATTTTTTACCTGTATTCTGTTTGTGAACCTGACGGTGATTTTATTTACTTTACTTTGAACTTTCTGTAGTGATTTTACTCTGTTATTTTATTCACTTGATTCTATTTTGACTTTATCTTTCTTTGACGTATGATTCATTATTTACAAATACAGTTGCACAACTTCGTAGATAATAAGAAATTCAAAGGAGCTCCTTTTCGGAAATTCAGGACTTACATTTAAATTCTCTATCAAATTTTACCGCATAAAAACAAAAACGACTCGAAAACGATCAAAAGTACTGATCTAAGCAAGGTAGGAAAATAATCTGCAAAAATATATTCATTTGCAAAGATAATGGAGAACGTAATGTGTCGGTGAATCTGGAGTTGTTCCAGCAGGTTTCTTCCTTTTATGTCCTACGTTGAGAATTACCAGGGTAAAGGAAGCATTATGACTACAGTCATTAAGATGGTTGGTGGAATGGGAATTACACGATGTCTTTAATAAGAAGCCTTGTGCTATAAAATCCTAGAGGAAATAATTTCATACCGTTGGTGTTTTCCGAAAAACACTTTTCCAACATGCTTGTCTGTACGTTAATCAGCCTGGAGGCCGGCTTGAACTTCGAACCCTATGTTATTAGCTTCCGAAAGGTGTGGAGAAGAAATGAATCTTACGTGGATAAATGAGGAGCTGGGTAATTTCCCTTGCTTCTCTCACTGAGTCAGAACGCTCAGAGGGAAATATACAAAAGTATACAAGTACAGCAGAATGATCATATCAATAAAATTTCAATACCATTAAATAAAAACGAGAGACTATAAATGTACGAGGGTGATCTGAAAAGTTTCCGACCCCAAATTTTTCAGAAAATTTTCAGAAATTTTCAGAAAACATGTCGAGAAATGGCGAAATGTCGGAAACTTTTCAGACCACCCATGTATTTGATTATTACGTAAGCTCCACTAATATTTTGGTAACTTTCACATCATCATTCCCATTATGGAGAACCATTTATAATGAGAAAAAGGAAATGGAGCACATATAAATTTATATATCCTTTATCTCAAGGTAAATGAACAGTATTACATTGATAGAAAGACGTGGTAGCAGCAGGAATAACAAACGTACCGTGAGGTATGGTATTTTGAATTAAAATTCGATGAAAATATTTCACTTTTATTTTGAAGAATTTCCCTTGTAAAATACCATTTCATGCTAGATGAATATCACTAGACAAGGAATTTCTAATTAGATAATAACGCAAACCGTAGTTATATACGCAAGCATTAGATTAATTAGAATGCAATTTCGTTGGACTAAATTAGAGTGGCGCAAACAGCATTGGTAATGGGGATACTGCTCAATAAAAGCACAATTGAATAATTAGAATTATTCAGCCAGCGTCACATTAATCTTCAGTCATAATCCATCAAAAGAGGTCGACGTAATATAATATTTATCTTTGTGATATGTTAATACGTCTCTTGAAGAAATTAAAAGCCAGTCATTTAGGCGATTGAATAATTTAGCGAAGGATCTCAAGAAACACTTCCTTTTATGGAATGCGACATTTAATTCTAAAACGAAATAAAAAGTTGCGCATGCGTACTTTGAATAGCGTAAAAACTGATAAGCAGGGAAATAAATCGTGGGGATCCCATTTCACCTGAAGTCTACCTTAAGGCTTAGCACGTTTTACGTCCTCCAAGAGGCTCACAACCTCTGATAAAGGCTTCAAGGCTCTTTGGAGGGAACTTAAGAGGATGAATGACAAGATCCGCAGGTAGAAAAGATCCTCTCTCCCTGCCGAAGAGATTGTGGAAGATCTAAAATATACGTCTAAAATGAAATTTAGCGAAAATATAACCCTTTGGTTTAAAAGGAGTGAAATTTATTCTCCGTGGTATTTAGGCGTAGCAGAATCCAAATAAATTTATTGCCGGTTATTTGTTGGATATAATTAAAAATTTTGGTTATACTATGTGAATCTCAAAGTGGCTCGAATGGAAGAACTTTCTCTTCCATAGGAACCCATATAGATTGAGCAGTGTCAAGGAGCTCATACTTCGAGATCCCTTCCGTTAAGATAGTGCATTTAAAATTTTACATTCAAGTGTTAAGTATAAGTCATTTAAAGAGGTTAAAAGTTAAATAAGTATGGTAACACACTCATACTGCTGTGCATACTGTTAGCCATTCATGCACATACTTTCTAGTATGCAATTACCTCTTCATTCTTACTAGTATGCGATTACTTCTTTTCATGAATTTAGTGCATGGGTTCCAGACCAGGAGTATACCTTGGGGTACGCGTACCTTGTCCAGCGGGTACTGTCAATAGAAGTTATCCCATATAACGGCATATAAAATGAACCTTTTTTTCCGAAATTATGGCTTAAAAACATGACTCCGCGTCTTATATATGAATGTCCAGTTCTTTACCATTTTGCTCGTTTCTGCGATATTGAAGGAGGCGCGATCGAGATGTTGAATGATCTTGATAGATTGGTATATATTATCTTGGAAAGGGTAACTGGAGAAAGGAAACTTAAAAATGAAGTTGAACTATAACTTAAGTTTCAACAGTGCCAAAGTTTTTCTTAAGTTTTTCCTCTTTAAATGAGAGTGCGTCTTTCGTCAAATGCGATAAATAGCTATATATTGTTAATGCAGGTGCATAAATTTCTAAACTATTTAATGTCGGTGCTCTTTAGAAAATTAACCATTTTACCAATTTACTAGTAATTTGAAAAAATAATAAATATTTCTTATATAATAAATACTAGATAACTCTCTTAAAAGTCAATGAGGGTACGGTGGCAGTAAAGGATGGAAATCCCTGCTTTAGGATTATTAAAACGAGGAGAACAGGTAGCCCACATGCCTCCTTTGATTTAGCCTGCTCAATAGTAATCATAGAACCTATACTATCGAGTTGAGCATAACATGTCTGTGTATTTCAAAGGTGATTAATGGAAATTTGTAAATTTGGTCAAAGATAGCTTAGGTAGCCATAAGTAACGAGTACGTATATTATCATTAACGATCATTTTGTGTGATATTTACGAATATGCCGACGACCAGCTTTGTAGACAGTCACGGGTACGCAACGACTGTAATTCGGTTTAGCTGCGCTCCCCAATTGATGTGTCTGAAATTCGGTTACGATCATTAGAATTAAATTACCGCATTTTCAAAAGAAGAACTTTGCAATGAGATTAGAAAAGAAAAACGGCCAACCCAATACGTCATATTACTGAAAATCGGTTCCATATTCTGCGAAATTTCGTTACCTTTTCGCAGCGTCGAGAAGCCAGATTGAATAATTTTGAACGAATGCAACTAAAAGCATATAATTTATTCTAAATATGGTTGCGAAACAGTAACATGGAAAATTCCATCTTATATGTTTGTTTTGTTTTGTTATCGATTATTATATATTTATTCTCGTTGTTTTTCACATTTTTAATTTTATTCATTTCATTTATTGAATTTATTTTATAATTTTGTTTTTAATTTTTGTTTATCGTCAGCTGTAATTGGCATCGTGCTCTACGTTGATGCTACTAATAAATAAATAAATAAAATAAATAAATAAAAATATACCAAATCTCAACGAGAAAAGAGTAAATTCAAATATTATAAATCCATCAACGATGTTTTTTATTTAAAAAAATTGTTAGTGAAATATCAACTACTTGATCAGAAATGGAGACCGATACGAAAACAAGAATTATTAAATATTACCAGGGGTTGAAATATCCGATATGATATGAATCGTCATAATATAACCACCATATATCTTTGAGAATCCACGGATAGGGCACTAAAACTAAAATTTTAAAGTGCATCTCCCTGTCGTAGGACGTTATGTAGACTATTTGAAATACTACAAAGATACAAACTGTTAGTAGAAGGAACTATGAAACTGATTCTGAAGATTGACCTTGTATTATTAGAATTTAGATGTAAATTGTGAATATATGATGTTGCTATAATAGAAAAGTAGTCTTTCTCATGTTACTTTAGGCGTTTAATATTATTTTATTTTATTACCCCACCACAGTCCTATATCCCTTTTCAATTTTCAGAACGAGGTTATATGTAGTCATCAAGCGTAAAGCCGCAAATAACGGTTACAACCTCAATTAGTGGACAAGTTTCTCAACATAAAACTAAAACTCACGGCTTCACGCAATGTCACCTCGTCACTTTGCGAAGTTTCCCTCTTCCTTCTAAAGGAGAAATTTCTTCCTTGGAAACTTCTCTTATGGGCTTCCAAGTGTGAAGAATACTTCCCGACAATCTACAGGAAGCATTCCATGACCCGAAAACCTCCACAGAGCCTTCGCCAACGAAAATGAAAAAAGAAATCCTGATTCGTACAGTGAGGGACTTCGCTACGACTGCCCAGAGAGATACATTGGTCAGACAGGGAGGTCAATAAATTAATTGCTATTGGACGTATACGCGGTCTAAGCATCGGGATTTGAAATAATACTTGCAGTGCAGCTTCGCGCAGAAGGCCACACCAGGGAATCCCTGTAAAGACGAAACTGCTTAACGGGGAATTTAAAGGAAGACTTGGTGGCTCCTTGATAGTCAAGTGGGTAACGCCTTCAACTTTGGTGCAAGCGGTCCTGGGTTTGATTCCCGTTGTGGGATTCAATGTACGAAATTACTTAACTTAAAAAGTACTTTGAAGAATACTACTACCTATGGATGTGTTGCAACAAACTAAAGTCAAAGGAACAAATTCCTTAACCAACGATCACCTATTTCCCAACCTTTCACCATTTGTCTCTTTACACTCCGCATTGTTCCAATAACGAATCCGATTTTTTTCCCTCCACTATCTCCTAGCTTCTGGCGTATTCGAGTATACGTGGCCTGAAGATGTCTAGCTTTGTCCTAGAGGAAACTAGTCCTAGTAAGTGTAAATTCTGGGGAAATAAAGCTTGTCTTCTTCATGGATAAGGCACCCCAATGTTGAGCTTGACCAAATCAGATTCATAAATCATATTTGTTTTCCTTTCACCCATCACCTCCACATGTCTAAACCGTAATCATTCATACGATAATGTACTTCATCAGGAGGAAAATTGAATGTGATCCTGCCACTTGTATTTTGAATGCGCAGTAGGCTGATGCCCGCAAAATCTGAGGACGAGGATGGGGTAAAAGATAGCCGAAGCTCTTTGAAGGGGGTCGAACAAGGTCATTGAATCGGAAAAATTGTATTTGCTCATCCATCCTTTAAGATCAAATTCGGGGTAATGAATTTCTCCATCCGATCGTGCCAATGACCTCAATCATTTCGCGTCCCTTTAAGTTTGGTCATTTGAAAGGACGGCGGACTGTTGGAACCCTCGCGATTACCGGATGTCATTCCAGCGTTTGATTTATTACGAAGCATAGAGACGTTTAATGGCGAATATAAAAGCTTTTATGTCCTGCAATCATATCGTTTCCTTTCATCATTGTCGGCAGATTATACGACGGGATCCGCCGAAGGGTTTCATTTTGTCCAAAGTGTGGCCTTCCCTCCTTCCAGTGATTAAGGAATGGATTCCTAGGAGGATCATCCTTAAATTCTGGACCTTTGATCGGTTACCTAGCAACAGCGTATTTGCGATATTCAGCCTGGACATCAAAGCCGAAGAAGGCGTTAGAAGATGAGTGATTGCACAATAATGACCAACTGAAATGTGAGCTAGACCTACGTAAGTTTAGAAGTTCAGGAAGTGAGGCAATATACCTCTGCTGAATTATCATTTCTTGCTCAATAAAATAAACCGCGATAAGTTGCGTTTCTTAGAGCAATGATATTTTATCCTTTTTAAACTGATGCATTGTTAAAGTGGGTGATTCATGGGTTCCGTATGTATATGATACATTATGTTTCATGATAACGATTACCATTAATTTTGATGCACAATGTATAACATACAACAGCGAAAGCAAACCTCTAGGAAACCTTTATTTTCGGACTCGTGTTCGTATTTGATTAAAAAGATATAAATGATTATTTAATTATCGATGATTTAAATTAATGATTGATTTATTTAAATAATTAATAAATTATAATCGATTATTAAACGAAAACATCGTAGATAAGGATTCTTTCCAAAGTATTTAGAGTTAATTAAACACAAATATTGTATTGTAATGTTGGGTCTTCATTATGATACGTTGACATTTATATCTCTGTGAAACTGTGAAACTCTGAGAAAAATGTGAACTTACTGTATAGAGAGAGGGCGGAGTAGCTGCATATCGTAAGAGAGCATTTCTTACCATAGTATGATTGTGTAAACGTGAGTGGGGTTCTTACTCTCCAATTAGAAAGTTTAACTATGAGTACTATATCTATGTGAGGGCGTTATTAAGTTATATATACAAAGCAACATAATTCTGCATAATTGTATTGAAAATATATGAAAGTATTTTGTGTAAATCAGGCGGAGAAGTAAAATAACTTTTTTACAGGCCTTTAAAAGCATGCGGCGAAGATGGGAACATTCCCTTAAGGCATCGATTCCCAAACTAGAGTCCCCTGAGGTCCGAGAAAGGATTGGAAGGGGTCCGTGAGATTAATGTTTGTCTCAATTAATGCAGGGCTCAACCTCACTATTTTCTGTGAGTTTGTTGTATTTGCCTGTTTATTTCAGTACAAATATTTTCATAATTAATTTGATATACTTAGTAGTTCTTTAAATCTTAATAAAAATCTGAACGTGTTTATAAAAGTACGAAATTTTGGGGTTCCGTGAAACAAAAAAAATAGTAAAAGTGGATGCTCAGCCAACCAAAGTTTAAGAACTGCTGCGTTAGAGGAAAAAGCAAGGGGAAGGCGATATGCATAAGCACATCCCCTGTATTGGCTCATCGGACACCAAAACCCCTTTCTAAAGCAGTCCTTGAATGAGTAGTCCACATCAATTCTGCATCGTAAGCTTTCAGCAGGAATATACTTGGATGCGCAAAATATTGATTGAATTAAACTGTAAATAATGATGAACTACGTAATTGCAAGAAATTATAAGAATAAATATAAAAGTGTGATTCTTATATAACGTAGCCACAGATCAATTGGTTTAACCCTTTCGTTATCAAAGTCATTGCGCAAATTATTTTAAAAACTGAGTTTAGATGATATCGTTTAAGAATTACATATCCATATATAGCTTTCCTAAACATCCGTTTTTTGGTGCTCAGCTCTTTCTCCTTTCACACTCCATCTCCAAAAATATAAAAACACACCATTTTAAAGAGAAAGTTTGCCGCTTCATGCTAAAACTAGATCAATAAATGAAAATGCATTTAGACCAAATGTATTTGGTCAACAAACGAGTTAAAGTGTTAATTTTTGCATACAGTTTCGTTACTGGATATGTAGGTATCGAAATGTATTGATAAAAACGAAGTATATCGAAACGAACACTGATGCTCTATTTCCCCATCCAAATACATTTCAACAAACACTCGTCACTACAAACGAATGCACAAAAACATTCTTAAAAACATTTTTAAAGTGAGTCGTGCAACATTTTCACAGGGGGCAGCTAGTTTTTACGAAATTTTTTTTTCAAATCTTCCGTTTTTTGTTGCGAGAATCATGCTTCCCACTGACCACCAAAGCGTTAAAACGCCGACCACATATCGAACGTTTTGTAGTTCGAGAAAAGATATATAGAGACCACTCGGAATTTCGAAATATCTCTTCTTGAAAAACACTGCAATGCGAGGCGACCAGCCCATCTCCCTATTTGAATTACGTTCGAAGCGACAGATAACCTAAGGACAAACAAGTAAGAAAGAGTGCACCGCGCAGGCCGAACGTATTTGTGCAGCGAAGGAAAACATCGCGTCTTTCGCTCGAGGATATTTTCCGAATCCCATCGCAGATCGCGGAATAAAGCGTTCGTGCGCGGATCGTTAAAGTCGAGAAAAGGAAACGATTCTTCGGACTAATGAATCAGCTCCATCAGTCGGCTGATTGAGAGATAAAAGCGGAAGAAGAGCGTTTTTGATGGGCAGTTTTGGATTGTTTCTCGAGTCATGCGCCCACCGTTTCATCTGGCAAAGAGTGGGTTTACTCGAGCTCTAAAAACAAATTTACGGGTGGGGCGATATAAAAGTCGAATGAGTAAAGCGCTCCCCTACGCGGAATTCCTTTGTCGCTCTCATTGGCATGGGTTCTTGAGGGCCCTCGTTCAACGCTAATCTTATTAGGCGTTCACTCGGTGGAGGCACCATTTACTTTTATCTTCCAATTAGGAGGTCCCGCGTATTAGCTGATGGGGGCGCAAAGTTATCCTCTTTGGATGAAACGTGGGTAAACAAGTTAACTCAAATCCAGCATATATTATCCCGCTAATGGAGAATCGTGAGAATGTGGCGTTGGTACGTGCGATAAGTGCGGAAATGGCCGTTGGTTACGAACGGCCAGCATAATCGTGCTGCGGGCAAAGAAATATATTCGGATGATTTTAGCGATTTGTTAGCGTGGATGAACATAACCATACGGAATGGTTTATTTTACCTTAGCTCCGCCAATAAATCTTTCGATAAGAGTCTTATTGATTGCCGTATAAATTATGAGAACGAATGGCACGAAAATAATCGGGCGGGATTATTTAAATTGAACGATTTAGATTATTCGCGGAAGGTAAACCGCATCGTTTTACTGAAGCCATTTCGGCGAGTCGTAATTCATTGTGGAGAGCGCATTAACGACTATCTGTAACTGCGACGATTGTCATGGAGAGGTTCTAAGCTGACGGTAAAGTTGAACGTAAATTTCAAGCTATAGGGAGGCATGTTCCAATGTAGCTGGGAATAAAGTTTTCGAATATGTACCCGTTTGAAAATTTCTGCAGTCGAACTAGTGAAAAACTAACCGTATATTTTCCTAGTAATATTACACGGTAAAATTTTCAGCCTGAAGGTATCACTAAAAAGGGCGCAACGAATTCTGTTTCTTTATAAACTTATTAATCTTACCTTCCCCGACGTCCTTTTTCGGTTCATCTACTTTACTTACATTCCCGACTTCACATAATTTACTAAAAAAAAATTACGTAGGTTCACCGAAGCGATTTGTTTACAATTTTAAGTTACCAATCAAAAATAATAGGAATTGAGAGAGATTGCGATAGCACGAAATTGCTCCTACACTCTTTATTTTAGGATCACTGAAAACCAAGCAAATTCCTTCTCACTAAAAATTTACGGTGTGATGATGAATATTTGTAAGAGATATGTAGTGCGAGGGGAATCTTCGTCAGAAATTTTACTTCGCGATATAAGTCAGTTGGACTTTGACTTCTCATCTCTCACGATTTTCTGGGTCACTATGCCATATACTATGTTGTATGATAATAATGCATTACAACAGAGGTTACTTCAATATGCCGGAAATAGGAAAGAATTTAAGGTCCGGAAGTCCGAACTCGGTCATTAAGAAAGATTTATAATAATCTTGCAATTATGTACACCAACATTGTGAAATTTTTCAGTCATGATGCATACTGTTCAGGAAAGTAAATTAACACAGAATTTATGGCATTGCTTGTTGAATTTATGAATACCCATTTTTGGTAAAGTGCCTCATTAAGGGTGACAAACGGCAGTAGAAAAGATGTTTCGCATATAATGCGCCGGGAATATTGTCATCTGTTTTATTTACTGTTATGGTAGGGTTCCAGAATATATTGACTTTAAAATGGTACCTTTAAAGTGAGTTCTGGGTCGGATTTGGATTCCGAGGAACGCTTAATGTAAACTTCACTCAGATCAGAGTACGAGTGGTGACAGTATTGCTATGTTATTGATTTTCGCTTTTAGAAGTACTAGTTTACGTGGCTAGATTTTTTATTTACCTAACTATGAATGATTGTTATTGAACCAATTTAAGTTCCATAATTGTGTGCTACGCCACGATTGCTTTCTAAATATTTCTCATGAACAAATAATCTGTCGACCAACTCTGTGGTATTACAGACCAAATACACGCCCAAACAATTCAGCATAGTTATAAATTATTATATTTTTAACTAAATATTTACCAGCTGATTTTTAATTTCCTATTTGATTTATCTTTTCCTTACTAGAATCGACGATTCTTAACAATTACCATTAGAGTAATCGCTGCTATTGCAGATATATTCATCCACAAAAGAATCTAATCTACAAAGAATTAAAGGAGATATCTCATCGCATTTGCATCCCAAAAAAAATTCACATTGTTTCCCGCAACGAGAGGAAATAGATGCACGAAATCCGAGATCCAGCCGTAATATTTATCGCTCTTTCGCGTGTCCGAAAACATTCCCGAAAATAAAAACGGGATTCACTTGTTTTTCATCCTCTCCCTCGTTAATTCATCCCCGGCATAATTGCTCCGGCTATAAATACTCCACCGACATCTCCCAAATATAATCCCCTTCATACAGGACCCCGGTAATTAGAGCGGGCGCCGCGGGGACGTGTAAATATTCACGCGCCCACACCGCGTTGCGGGTCCCCCCCCTTTGAGGGCTCACCTGTTCCCCCGGCGGAGTTGATCGAATCGGGGCGGTCATCCTTGGTCTTGCGAACACAGCGCGTCTGTTTGATTTAGATGGGGGAGGAAAGATCGAGATGGCATTTGCGTCGCTGGAGAGAACACGAGTCGGGGGCCATTCGGGGTCATCACCAGGCACTTGTCCAGAATCGATATCCACTTGGGGGAGTGTGAAAAGGGGAGGTGCGTGATGGTGTTCCGCCGCGGTAATGGGCCGAGCGGTTTGGTTTGGCCCTCCCATTGGCGATATGGAGGGAAGTCATTCCCTTGTTTATATTTTGCCGGAATGGGGTCGCGCGGGAAGGAGAGGGTTTTTCCGAGGGGAACTTTCTCCGCGTCCTGCCTCTTTTTTTTTCGTGGGAGGGAATTTACTTTCCGCGATGATTAAAGGAACTGTGGATCGCCTTTCGCGTCATTAGGAGTTGCTGATGAAGGGAAGTTTGGGCAAAAAGTGTCCGAATCGAACGGACAGTAGAGAGAAGGAGTTTTTGGATTGCGAGAGCATTACGACAGCTCCTTTTTTTGTGGGGGTAATAACAATTGGAAGAATTGCGACTTCTGAAAACGGTTTTACGATCTGCGAGGTCATTTTCTGGTCATGCGGCTCACTCTTTTAAAGCTTTTATTCCGGGAGCAGTCGTCCTCATGATACACCATCCGATTTTTACGGGCGCGAAATAAATGTGGAGCGCTTCAAGTTAGTTATGGCCGAATATATATAGGGCCTTCTCTCAAAGTTTTCTAGCTGGGAAATCTGTTTTTCCTCGTTTACGAAGGGCGATTCAAGCAGACGTCTCCAAATTCACGATGGAGATGCGGCTGCGCTAGGCGGAATTGATTGATTTCGAATCGGGATGATTAAAAGAAGTCTTAGAATTATAACCGGAACTGATATATTACTGAATCGGAATGATTAAAGGAATTTCAAGAATTATAAGCGGAGCTGAGTTATTTCTGGACCGAGATGATTAAAAGAGATACCAGAATTAAATTCTCTCACTGCATCATTTAGTAAAGATTCTCCCCGGCCATGATTAAATGAAAAGGTCACTCAAGCTTACCTCCTCATTGGATCTTCACTCCCACACAACATCAAATCAAGTTAACAGAAAAACTCCCACGTTTGTTATTGGCAGGTCTCAATTTTGTTGGCAAATGATAAAAGTAATATTGAACATAAGAGAGTATCATCTTAAATCCGTTCAATCTTAAAAATTTTATTGAAAGATAACTTTCACCCGATCACGAACGGATAATAAATGATTCTAAATGAGTAAACTTCGACATGGAGATCAAGAAGATGTAAAAAGGTTAATCTGCTATTAGATGCTGACCTCATTGCCAAATTAAGATTTATAAGAATTTTATCATTTTTTCGCAAGAGAAATACGCATTTTCCTCTTTGATTTAAATTATTTATTTTTAATTTCTTCTCATTATTTGTTCTTAATTTCGAGAATATTATTACAGATCTTATCATATAACCTATTCATAAAATAAGAAGTACTTATGTGCTTTGTATATTTGATTTGGAGATACTGTAAGAAGCAGATAATATTTACGTGATCACTTCCGAAAAGTTAATCTTTTACAAATCATTTAATTTACATAAATATGATAAATATAATAAACAAACAGTTACAATTATTCCTTTACTTCACCTTTGCACAATAGATCCATTTCATTCTACATGAATCAAGGAAATAGATCTTGGTGGTAGATTTCTGACTCTGAACGTAGAGTGCAAGCTTAAAGAATGAGGATAGTAACTGTTTCTGCAATTGTCGCCATGGGTACGTTATTTATAATTCGGATTTCCGTAATTTATGCTCGGCATGAGATGATAAACAGTCAAAATGGCCGACGGGTAAATATATGAGGAAAAGGAGTGGGATTACTTCCAAATCTCATGGACAGAGGCTGCGGAGGAGGAGGAAAGTCAACGAAACACACGGAGACAGAGAAAGTTTTAAAAGGACGAATCAAGGAAATAGCTAAATAAGTGCCCAAACAGTAACCTAGTTCTTGGCAAGGAAGTTGATGCTCGCCTTTAAGCATAAAAGATCTCGAATCCTTTAACTGGGAAGTTGCGCATTTAAAGTGCACTCAGGGGGATTATCATAGTCCATGAAACGTTATTATCATGGAGAATTTAGATCTGTCTGTATAGTAAGAAGCTGGGGTACTGAAAAATGGAATGTATACGAAAAAACTTTATTATAATCGTATATCAAAATCAATCTCTATAGCAAGGAGCCGGGGATTAGGAAAAAATGAAAAATATACAAAAAATGTCTAATTTAATTTCGTAGATGTGCAAATGAAATGAGATCCTGTGTTATATTGACGACGAAGTAAAACGTTCCTTTTGTTTTGAAAATCAAAAGATTGCTTAATCTTTATGGCTAATGAAAATCATCCACAGAGCTGAAGGATTTTAGGATGGAGTTTATATGCATAACGACTAAAAATAGGTAGCAGGCCACGGGATTTTATTGTTGACGAGGACATAAAATGTGATAATCCTGGCCGTAGTCAGGAGGGAAACCCCTCTATAATCCTTCAAAGGAAAGTGTGTCATAGATTCCATTGACTCAATTTACAAAGTTACTCCTTTCGCAAACTATTACGCAATCAGTTATTAACACGTGGAGATCATCGTGTTAACTTCATCCTTCCAAAGTTTCACTGACGGGCAAATGAGAGCGGTGGAGGAAAAGTAAATGCTTGGCCGCGAAACTTGAATAACTTCTTTCTGCTTACATACTTTGGTGACCTACTGGCCTTAAACATAAACTTCCCTTCCATGCGGCGCTTCCTTCTCTCCCACAGAACTTTCCCAGCCACTTCCACAGCTAAACAGCAAGCAACCATCCCTCTGGTATTGCGAGAACTCGAATTTTTTCGTCCCCGAGCGCCACTATTTCCCAGTCCAAGTCCTCCGCCAGAAGCGAAAAGAAATGCGAGTCGTTTGTAAACATAAGAGCAACCAAAACTCCCCTTCTAACGACCCCTATAGGAAAATTCCCATTTTCTCAAACGCGCCATTCTCCGTCGACTTCTTTCGTCGGCCCTAATTGTAGCGCACCCATTCCTCGAGTTTCTTTCGCAAATGAGATCGGCTCACCGCCGAACGAACTCGATTCTCACCGCCGAAGGATTTCCGCCACTCAAAAGGAAAACAGTTTTCCTTTTTCTACGCCCAATCCTGTCGGGGATTCGAAAAGAAAATGCCCAATTGTGGTCTTCTCTTTTTTTTCTTTTCTTCTCCTAAGGATGCCTCCACTTACCGCCCATTTCCCTTGTTCTCCATCGCCCTTCTCTCCTTACATCCCCGTTTCTTTTCTCCCCACTTCATTTCCATTCCTTCCTCGTTTTTCTCTCCTTTATCTCTCCGAAAATGTTCTCCCCACGTTCCTCTTCGGGAATATATATGCATTTTTTTATCGGTCGTCATCGTATCTCAGAAATATCTATGCTTTTTCCGTTCTTTAAGCACATATATATGATCTTTTCTCTTGGATACCGAGTTTACGAAGTTCATTGGACGTTGTTGGTTGAATTCTTTAAACAAGAATACATCATCGGTATCAGTATGCTGGTAGATTACTCAACGTGAGGTTACATATCTATTCTATTTTGTATTTCAATACTCATTATCTATGATTATTCCTTGAACATCGTGCTGTGGTTGCAACTAATAAGTGCTCCTAATTTCCTTAAGTACTTCATTAGATCGAATATAAAAATTCTGCGGGAAACAATTCATATTATTGCACGGAATAAATCTGAATGGGGTCTATCACTCAAAAAAGACGTGATTGTATATAAAAGTTAGAAAAGAATTGGGGATACGTAAATATTTTACTTACTCAAGCATGTGCCTTGCAATCCAAGGATAAAATAGGTTAAAAATATCTATGTAAGTGAACCCAAAACTTCGACTATCCGAACAGGTGTTAGTATAACTAAGCATACCCGTGTGGTATAGTTATGCTTTATAGTTATTATAGTTAGTTCTTAGTTATAAGAACTTATTGAATAAGAAAGATCAGCACGAGAAACGAAAAACCTGGGTTTGAATCCCAGTTACGATGATGTTTTTCACTTCTGTTGTTCCATGGGTTAATAATTATAATTTTACCATTTATGTTTTGATATAATATTCAAATGTAAATTATCTGATTAAGTTTCCGGGGATATTCACTCCTTATTTAACGGAGTCCTCGAAAACGTTTTATATACCATTGCAACGGACGAAAGAAGCATGATTAGGCAATTCATTTCGGCGGAATAGAGTTCAAACAATCACTAATAGCTGAAGCTGGCCCAGTAGAGTATAAAGCAACCGGTGGGCGAGAAGAATTCTTAATTGGATGATCCTGAAGCGATCCATGACCCACTTCTCGTTCAAGATAATGTTCGAATTATAAAAGTGCCATAAAATTTGTAATGAGCACCATTCTTGGAGCTCCGGCATAAAATTTTCAAATGAACCGTGCTTCCATTTACCGACGAGAATGGTTAGTGCGTGTTCTTTTACTGGAGAACTCTCGAACTGATGGAATATCAGATAAAAACGTAATGCGCCTTGCCCTTGAGAAGTAGCGTCCTACTTGAATGCGCGCCGGGGACTAACTTTGAGACCGAACACGGAGGAGTTAAATTGAACTTCGTATGTTACATTTCCAAGTTACTTATGTGCCAAGCACGTGGCTTTTCGACCTATCTCTGTTTGTGTAATGGGTGGAGTGAAATATAAGTTAGGATGCGTTATAGACCTCTATTTGTATAACGGTCAGTGACATAAAAATCAGAATAAATTGAATCTAAAGCGAGGGCAGAACCAATACTTCCGAATTCTAGGCACATCTCGATCTGTTTCCATAGTGGATGGAATAATGTTAATTACAATACCCTTAATTCTTACAACGAAGTAAGTACAAATAGAGTAAGATACAGACTAGAATACAATGTAACATAAATGTAGATTACACCCAAAAAATGTCATTATCTTTTATATTATTTCTAAACATCCGTTTTCGGCGACTAACGCTTTTTTTTCTTCAAACCTCATAGAAACATATTGATGGCACACCATTTTAAAGATAAAGATTCTCGCTTCCTGCTAAAGTACACTAACAAATGAAAAATGCACCGTATGGTCAAAAACTCGAGTTAAAATTTGAATTTTATCATAGAGTTTTGATACACGATGAGTAGATTTCGATGTCTATCGATACAAACGAGGTATATCGGAACGGACACTGATACTGAATATGAAGATGTGGGTGTTTTAGGTATGTTTTACAGTTTGCGTATTCGTTTGTAGTCATTGGAGTGCTCGTTGAAATGCGTTTGGGTAGGGAAATAGAGTATCAGTGTCCGTCCGCGAAATTTTCGCACAGGGCAACTAGTAAATATCATTATTACTATATCATTATTTTAAATATATTATATCGGAAAATCACCTGAGCATTGCTTTTAGCAAGGTAAAATCTCTCATCTAATTGTAAAATGGATCAAGTTAAATATAAGTTAGAATACGTTTGACCTCTATCAGTAAATAGATCATCGTATAAAGTAACACCCAGAAAGAACACGAGAAGCAATACTTCTTGCCGCTGGGCACATTCTACATCTTTCCTCCGCCGTTAGATGAAAATCTTCTCCATCGACGTCTAGCCTTTGATATCGGATCCTTTTCTATCATCCGTATCAGATTCTGTATATGCAACCGCATACTTTCCACACATATTTTCATATTCTTCCACGCATGGGAGATATCGTCGCTTTATCACGTCCTTTCCACCCCATCTGCCACACCCAAAATCTCTCTTTTTCTCTCTGCCGACGTATTCACCCCAATTCTTCCAATCTCTCTCTCCATTTATCTTTTCATCTATGTCATCCTTCGCACGCTTCCTTACTTCCTTAAGTTCCCTTCCGACTTTTTTCCCTTTATATCTCATTCCTCTCGTTTTCCTATGTTTTCCCCGAATCTCTTTCTGCGCCTCAGAATTTTTCTTATCCTCTCCCAATCTCGTTTCCTTTACTTCTTTTTCCCTTCTTTATTTTGTCCATTAGCCTCTGTGTTTTCTTTTATTTCTATTTTTCCCTAATTTCCTCCATCCGCTGTTTGATCATCTTTTCAGTTGGCTAATCATTATCGCTTCCTTTCCCTTTGTTTTCCTTTATTTCTTCTCTTTCATCCCGAGATTTTTATCAGTCATGCTCTTGTCCTATCTCTTTTTAGATCCATTTTCACATTTCTCTGACCTTTCTGCCGCTTCGTTTGTGTGGAACATCCTCCTTTCCTTCCTTTTCCGTTTGAAGTTGATACCGATGGGGTTCTTAGGCACAGAAAATGCCTTCCACGGCAAAGAAAATGTTTCCGTTAAAGTCCGACTTTCTCGAACTTCATACTTGTAGCAATTTGAATGCAGGGCATGTTCTGCAGAGGGAACAATCATCCTGTAATTACGTTTACTTTTATTTCCTTTTCGTTCCTGCTTCGACGAACTCTGAGTCTATCTGGGACGAAGAGGAAAAGAAATCAGTTTCGGAAGGTTAAAGAGGAGAATTTTCTTCGGAGATTTACGTAGCTTCCGTATTTATCGGGTGACCTCAGAAGTTATCGAGTTTCGCCAGAAATTCGGTTGTATATCACGACTCCGTGCTGAACGTGCACGCAGGAAGTTCGCGTTCTCCATGGAAATAGCTGTGAAAAAGTATGCGGACGAAGAAGTTACGTACGTTCTTATGGGAGATTGAAATGTAAAAATGAAAGAAAATATTACTGTTTTATTATCCCGATTGTTTGAAATCTAAACACAAGGAAAAAGTTGAGCACTAGGCTGAATGACGGTAACATTCTCTCTTTTGACTCTCTTCAATCTTTCTTTGATTATATTTATTTCTACCAATCTCGATCATTGTCATCCGTTTCTTTACTCTTGCTATTGAATTCATCCAAAATTCGATATTCAAATCTCATTCGAAATGTTTGCACGCTACATAACTGAGGCATGATTTTGTTACATTGGCCGTTTTTTCGCATATAAATTCCACTTCTGCGCAATTTGTTGATTTTTCATCTCTCGGCTTTTTCTGCTTCATTTCGTTTTTCCCCCACGTCCCGAGTCTTCAAAAGATCCAAAATTTACCATTCAATTTAGGTTTTTATTCTCATTGCTATCAAGAGATCTTATTTGCATATTTTCTTCGTTATATATCTTAAAAATATAGAGATATTTACCAGTCGCTACAAATTGGGGTCCTGCGTTTTGCTATGGGTGCGGCAGGGGATAATATATTTCATTTAAGAATATTCATGGAGATAAGATAAGGACGAAATATATAGAAGATCTTTCCATTAGGTATTCAAAGTATTAGGGAGTAGTAATAAAAAGAGAGTAACCTTCTATCTTCATAATATGTTTTAGAAATATCTCTTTGTATTTACCATATTATCCTTCCGGATTCTTCCACACATGTCAAGGGAGTATAACATTTTAGTAATTCGTAGGCTATATACCCCGAGCAATTTTTCATTGTTCTCCTGTCACGCATTCATCGTTATAATTCCTTAAATATTTATTATATTTCCTAGGTCATTTCTGGCATACTTTTCCCCTTTTTTATGCGAGCATACTTGGGTAACTTGAGTTATTTCTTCAATCATTCGCTTCAATCGCCAGATTATTTGCATCATCAAACATCAATTGAGAAATTTTACCCTCTATTATCTTCCTATGGTTACCATCAAATTCCTCTTTCTGAAATAGTTGCAATGTTGAAGTATATAAAGATGGGCATAAGAGATTAGGATTAAAAGAAGCTAGTAAAAGCAAAGGGTCTATTCATTATTTGTTGGTAGTTTCAGCGCATTATTTTTATGGATAATCGCTGGGTGTCGAGTATCACGAGTAAGAGGCTCAGTGAGATTTGTAAAGCACTGGTACACTTTAATCTATGCTAAATAATGTCTCCTTCTTCTCTACTTCACCACTGAAAATTCTGCACCGCTGCGTGAGTAACCACCCATCGCGAATCGTTATTTTCTCTCTTCTTTCCTTCCCAAAATTTAATTTCCTTTTCCACATGGTCTTTCCAGTTGTTTTCCTCAACGCATTCCCGTTCACATGTCCTCTATCCTCCCTTTATTCTTTCATTTCCTTTCCCTTTTGATTTTAACTTCCGCGTCTCCGTCCTTCCCGAGTTCCCCTTATCTTCCTGCAGACTTCCATTCTCCCAATTTCATTTTCCTTTTCGTGTACTCCTCTCCTTTGGTATCCGAGCGAAGAGATAACTGACCCCCGAGTTTCCGTGGAATGTGCCTCTGCCCGCATCGCCTTTAATCGCTCGGACTAGCATTTGCATGCTCGTGACAGCCAATGCAATTTCTTCCCGTCGCCCTTCCACAACCCGCATTACGAAATAAAGTGGAGCGAAAAAAAAAACGGAGGCCAAATATTTATTTCGGCTTTCATGGAAATCGTGCATTGCTCGTTCTTTTAATGCGCTCGGGATCTCGATCCCTAGGGGAATCCCGGAGAAAGGGTTGCAGCAAAAAAAAGAGGAGTTGAGGAGAAGACAGCGGAAGGCAAAGAGACGGTTGCTAGTCTCGCGAGGTCTCAGCGGAATTTACCAGTATGTGCTGCGGTCGTGCATGGGACAGTTCCACAGTTTGACAGAATGAATTCAAAGATATATCGGGGCGGATGACGTCGAGCCCGATGTCCGCAGATACGAGGATTTTGTGGTCCGGGAAAGAATAAATGGTGTACCCATAACTTAGGGGTTTTTTTATTTAGAGAAGTGCTTGGACTGCTGTACATTAGAAATGAGTCAGCGTTTTTATTGTGATTCGTATTTAAAATGTCTCTTTGTTTGGTTGACATGCTACATTATTAGGGTCAAATATAAGTACTTAGTCATCTCAACATCTCAGTCGCCAGCCCAAAAGCGCGTTTTCTGCCTGTGCATATATTATTCCGATAACTGGTTATATTACCCCGCAAAATGAGCTACAAAAGTATTTTAGAGGAAATGAGATTTACAAAGAAAGATGAAGAATGAGGTCCTTTGTCCTTGTTTCCTCACTAATTCAGAATGCTATGAGAAGAATAACGAACCGCATAAAACTTTGTTTTGATTTTATCATTTTTACTATAATGTTGAACCTTTTTATATTTTTTTCATTTAATATAATAATATATATAATAAAATAATTTTAATAATTATTTAAATATTTTAATTATTTTAATTTTAGTATTTTTAGTTTCTTAAATGTTTCATCGGTATTTGTATTGAAACATTTCCATTGAATATTTCAGTCTTTATTTTTTAAACTATTTTAATTTTCGGAACTTTAGTGAGTTCAAATGGTAATTTCTTTGTGAATTCGATTGTTTTCTAGTTCTGAGTGCATTATTGCCTCTAATTAATGATTTCATTTTATGTAATTTTTGTGATAGGAACGTTCTTGTGATTTCCATGTCATACACCATTTCCATGTTAGTTTTTCTTTCACACATCTTTTAGCTTGGACTATCAGTAGGTTTGCTGAGATTTTTCACACCCCCCTCTTTATGGCAGTTTTCTTGCTGTGATATTTTTTCTTATGATATTACCTTAGGCTTTTCACATCCAAAATTCCTTCTGAAGTTCTCCTCTGTATATCTATCCACATATACATTATTTATGTTTTATTACTATAAATGAAAATGAATGGAATATATGACGTAAATAGGTGAAATAAGAGTATTTTCAGCCTCGATTTTGCCTTAATAAGGACCTTAAAATTAAAAGTAACATAAAGCTGTGACATTTACTGGAATATTTCTTTTCGTAGAATTCAATTAGTGTAGGCTAGAAATGTTATTGATGAGCCTCATACATACTCATTAGCTTATATCACCAAAGCCATCAAAAAGACTGAAACAGTTGTAAACGAAATGTGTGCTTACCTTTATCTTGTACCAAAGGCAACTAAAAGTATTTTATTCATGAAGACAAATTTGCAAGGAGAAATTACTATTGTATGAAATCTTAAAACAGGGAAACTTACAGGAATGTGAGAGAGATTCTTTGAGTAAAGTTTAAGGAGTATTTGAATATTTTGACGGAAGTAAGGAGTTCATTTTGAGATACGCTAGACTGATAAATATGGAATTCTACAGTTTCGAAGGTAATGCTAGAAAGAACCGTGAGAAGCCATAAAAAGTTCCGTCTTTCTTTGAATCTTTCAATATGAATCGGAAAGGAATAACAACATGTAGACAAGGTTATCCGATTTTTTATCTCAAGATTCTCTCTCTTTGATACCTTACTTCTGTGCCCTTTACTAAGGCGATTTTCAGTAATTAATTAGTCATAATTCGGGTGCATTTGCTGTATACCAAAAGCAACGGTGAATTTCCATACGTAGGTATCACCTCTTATCTTGAGACAAACGCCAAATTTTTGATTGAATTAATCCGTTTGAATTAAAGGATGGAAATAAACTTTCTTATCTGAATAGCGCGCAAGAACTTCTTCGTCGACGAGGAATGTCTAATGACAATGCGGCGGTACAAAAAGTGACCGTATAGAAGAGTGGGGTTTGGCGAATATGTATGAAGGTCGATTTCCATAAGCCGCGGAGAAATTTCCATGTACTATACACTACTTTAATGGTCGAACGCCCAGGGCGGCATGGATGGCAGGGCGGCGTGGTTGGAAGCCGGAAAGGGGCGGTGGTGCGTGCGACCAATTCGATGACCACTCGACCGGAAGTTACGGCAGAGGAGATGCAGAGGGAAGGGACTTGCAGAAGAAGTCATGATAAGTTTACAACGTTAAAGGGGTCCCCGAGATGGGAGAAGGAAATTCCAGGGTGACCGGACCTATTTTCTCAAGTTGCCTTAATGAGGGCTAATGCGTTTTGCAGGACTCTCCCATATTGCGAAGCGTCCGTTCTATTTCGGCCCTTCCGGTTTAATTGTCCGATCAACCCCGAGAGAAATTCCGTTCGCATGCAAAACTGATGATTTTGTTGAGTATACGGAAATATTATAAACGAAGCGGAATGAACGAATATATGCCCTATTGCATGACCTTGTCGTCAAAAAATCATTGTGTGGAGAAAAGTTTTAGGTTAAATTATATTATAAATTAAGGCAAATTTATCCATTAAGAGGATTAGTCTTGCGGCTGAACTTGCTTTCTGAGGCAAATATTCGTGATATCTTCGACAATTCTTCTTATTACTATATTAGAATTAATCGAGACACTTCGTAATGAAGAGGTACAAGTACAGCCAATGATTTGACAATATCGATAGGGATGGAATTTCATCATTATTCACTATACGACAGAAAACTATGAAAATAGCTAGTAGTAAACGAAATTTATTTTTCAAATATATAAAGTTTTATACTGAATTACATTAATAACTTTTAAGCGACGTACTAATGATGAGAATTCATATCCGATCGATTATAAAAGAAAATAATGGAAAGCTATATTACCAGGCATAAACAGGTGGGGAGAATAAGAAAAAATTCAATTGTTTCAATACAATATTACATCCTTAGTTAATATCGTTTGAATTTCTTTTAAAAACAGTTCTATGACTTCTCTGCTATCAGGATTTAATAAGAGCTAAATCGAGCCATCACATGGAATTCGTAGTAGCTTTAAATTGCTTATCTTGCACTCATGTAGGCGGCAGGGATATTAATAAGCCTCTTCGTTCAAGGAAGGTCCAATGAGGGACGGATAGGCACTCGAAGAAGGTTTTTTTTATTAGTAGTAGGGGTATTTTTATTGAGAAGTTCTAATCGGCTAGGCATCCTTGACAATAACCACTACACCAAGGGTTTGGTATGCAAGGTGAGGAATCTCTCGAGGCCAAACAAAAGTGAGGAATCTCCAACATGGGATTTGCCTCAGCCTTTTAGATCAGAGATAAGCGTTGCTAACTTTAGGGTTGACGTCATCATGACGTGGGTGAAAATTTTCAAGCATGCCACTTAGTTGCTCCTTGCTGGCATAGAGTGTATTTCATAGGTGCGTAAAAAGACTCAAGCCGGCCGACAAGTGGGAGACCTGGGTTCGAGTCCCAGCCAAGTCACAAATTTTCACTTCTTGTACAACCTTTTTGTTTTGCTGTTACATACACGGCTATTTACTTGCGCTAGCACGATATCCACACCGGTACATCGAACGGCTAATTCGGACACGGTCAACTATACAGTCTAAACCTTCGGCATCAAAATCTAGATTCCACCTGAGAACCTCTCCTTGTTGGTTGGTGTTACTATGCTTCAACCCACTCCACGAAAAAGAAGCATGGTCGTGGGCTTCTTAGAATGTGAGCTGCCATGTAGGGAAATTGCGCTGCGGCTTCTATGAAGACACAATGCTAAGTGGAAGGCGAAACACACGATGGAGAGAAGGGTTTGTCCATGGAGACCAAACCCACAACAGTCCATCAAGATGAGAGACAGCTAAAATTCGTTAGGGAAAATCCTTTGTGGTTCCTGTACTTAGGAAGGGTTGGCAATAATATTCGAGCGACCAGAAGGACAGCCCGCCGTGGAATACATGCAGTATGTTTGCATTCGCGGCGGGCTGCCATTAAAAAAATAAAAGGTCTATCGTATTCGTATCGAATTCGCTCAAAATTATTCGAGAAAGGGGAAAATTTATGGAAGGAGATGTTTTTTCTGATGAGAAATGATTTTCATTCAGCTCTTTTGGGCCAGTTCTCCTGTATCGATCTCCGACTTCATAATTTGATTCAAAACGAATTTACGAACGTCCGAAAAGATTTTCTGTGAACGCCTAGGCATTAATAAGCTACAACGGTCCAGGAGTGTGTTTGCGGATTAGCGGAAGCTTAAGTTGGGAGCAGTATGTAAAGATATTAATTTATTCAAGAAAGATGTCTCTGTTGTCGATAGGTTCCCCATACGAGGAAGATTTCATTGGGAAGCAATTACGTAATTTTAAAGTAGTATCAAATGTATGTTTAACCTTTATTGCTAATATGTGCAGAATTTCGTTTATCATAGAAATAATTATGTCGTTCAGTTACTTTTATTTTCCATAGATTAGTACGATTAATTAATATGACGATAGATTTTTATCTCGCTTAGCTTAACTTCATTTGGTAAACAAATGTTTCATCTTCAGAAAATGTGCGGCAAATGTAAACGATTAATGGTTAATGGATAGTTTTATCCGATAATTCAAGAATGTATACCTGCCGGTTGGAAGGAAGTGGTTTGAGGACCATATAGTAAATCAAATTCAGTGGTCTGCAGGAATTCGACAGAAAATTTGTGGGGTGCAGTTGCCAAGGAAATGCAGAAATGTGATTTATGATCGAGAAATTCAGATGAATTGCGGGAATGTGTCGAGAATGAGTGCGGATTGTTGAGCTCAGAGATATGCAAGAAAATGATAAAGTCGATGCTTAGAAGGCTTCAGTATATATCTGTTAATCACTTGTTTTCTTACTAGGTTAATGTAATGGACAAATTATTAAATGGAATTCTTTTTCTTTCTAATTAATTCGTCTGAGAATGAATGTAAGAGGAATAAATACCATTATTATGAGTATTAATGATTCTCATATATGGGTTGTATAAGTAATTTAAAATACTACATACATATATTAGGAGTAAGTGATCAATTTAAGGTTTTTTTTTCTTAAGTCAAAAAATTTTGAGCAGGGAAACTTCAGCATCTTTCTCTAATTGAGTAGCGAAAATTTCAAGAACTTCGAAAAGAAATGTTCAAAGAATTTTTCGCGGAACTTTACGGAGGCAAAAGAAATTTTTCAAGTCAAAGCTTATTTGATAAACAAAAATACGTTTAATAATCACAATGCTATGTGTATGTTATTGATTATTGCTCACTAATTTTATCTGAAGAGGATACTTAAAATAACGTGAACTTTAGGGGAACGATAACTATAAAGTCTATACATAACTATAGTTATTCAACGAGGATGCTTTTTCCTAACTTGATGCTATCTCCTAAAGTGAAAATTTCCTTCTATATAAAGATATTCTAATTCGCTAACGGTATTTTTCAATTTATTTTCAGGATTCCGCCGTACTCAACAGTCCACTTATGGAGAGCTTTCAGGATTAGGGAGCAACTGGGAATGCAGCTGGAAAGGATGAGCAAACTTTCCATTTCATTCCTACTTCTAATCTTGCGAATATAAAGCATAGATGGATGGCAGCAAGTATATGGTTTAAGAATACAATCCTAGGAGGTCGCCAAATAAACGTTATACTTTCAGTATAATCAAAGGCTGCACGCGATGTTGTTTAACTGCTCAAATAAAAGTTACGATTGCAGTAGATGCTTAGGGTGATTATAAATTTAAGATGAAATTAAAGATAGGAAATGGAATAGGTGGTGGATTGATAAATATGCACGCTGAGCATTCATGGGCATTTCAGTATAACTTTCAGTGATTTTAACAATACAACTCCGAGCCGCCCCTTGTATATGGCAATATCTGTGTGCAACATTAGTCTATTTCGATTATTTTTTGCTGTCGTGTATTGTCCGCGTAAAAAGAAAAACCAACTAACTGGCTGATTTTAGCATCTGTTTTCTTCTTTCTCTTAGAATATTCGATCAGAATACGTAATAGAGTGGAAGAGTAATATCTACTATCCCTTCCAATAACGTAGAATGTTCTTTCTTACTCGTAGAGCAAGTTCCAAGAATTAGTTAAGTACTTAAGCGCGACATCCTTTTGAGGGATAAGACCCAATCATGCGGTGTTCTCCGTAGGTGACAAGTGGACTTATCATCAATAAGATCATCTCCTACTCATCGACTCCTCTGCCGCCGTATTCAGCTTTTCTAGCTTAAGTAATCGCTAAAATTTAATCTCCTTTCTTCTAACGATTTCAATTCAATGTCAACGAGCATCTTTTCAGGGCTTATCGATGTGCCGTAGTAATTCTTAACAAAACCTACGCACGTTCGCTCCAATTAAACGGTTGTGAGCTGGGTTCCGTATGCATAATCTAGATGTGAGTCTTAGTAGCTCTAAGTACCTTCGCTCACAAACATTTTCACTGCTCTTGCCGACTAATTTCCTCGGGGTTTCTTATAAGCCCATAAGCAGATGTTACGGTTCGCTCTCATGCAAGATACGCTGATACAATGTCATTGCCGTAATTATCAATTAACTCTGTATACACGATATGCCTTCGGTGTACATTAAAACAATTCCCAATCATTCTGCATGTGAGAGAGTATTTGATATTGAATATTGAAAAACGTAGCCGCAAACAGCGGAATTGGATATTATAGCATATCAACATAGCGTTGATATTTAAAAAATAGATATGACACGAGGAAATCGTTAGTATAGATTTAAAAATACTCTTTCCCTGAATCTCATTTCCTTGATTACATTTGCATAATATTTCAAGTCTTTGGAACTCTTTAAGGATATTAACTAAATAAAAACAATAAAATACGAATATCCATAATATGCGAAAAAATATATATCTTTTTTCAATTTTTCCCTTTTTGTATCCTGTTGTCGGGGCAGAATCAACAACGCAGTAGTATGAAGTAGAATTTTATTACTGTGCATGGCTTTTTTATGGCTGTAATTCAAGATTATCATATCCCCATAGTTAAGGAAAACAATCTCATTGAAAATTATGCCGTACACTGATAATAATGCATTCGTTCTCAACTGAGGTTTCAGCTGCAATCCTATTTTTAAAAAGAGATTTGAGTTTTTCGTTGTATGTGGTGATTATGATAGTCGATTTTGAGAACGCTGCACTGCTGAGGTAGAAGTTTTGCTTGGAATTAGAAATTTACTCTTTCATGTATATGTTACACAACGGAAAATTCTCGTTTCGTATAAATATCATGACGGCTGAACCCTCAGTTGAAAACGAATACATCACTCAAATTAGTGCATTCCATATGTTATTTCATTGTCGGCTTACCGAGCTTTAAATTTTTCGGAATTCACCTCTCCAAAGGTAATAAGCATGAAATATTTTCGTTAAATACGATGTCGATTGAGTATTTAACCACATTGAAAACTGTTTTACTATTCCTCTAGAATACCGTAAATGATTGCGCATACCCCAGCAAGTACTTCTATAATCTCCCAAAACATATTTTTGTCTGGTCAATTCTCGCATTTATTTTCATCTGACATAATTTTTTGATTCGATATACGTACGTGCGAAGTGTATTTTTCTAAGTATCGAGAGAAATTCCAAGCGGGATTAGTTTGAATGACCATTGAGGTTCTAATAGAGGAGTTAATCAGATTTAAAAGTTTTGGTAGCGACCCGAATTCCTCGCGCATAGAGAGATTTCCTCTATCCAAACCTCCACATCGCTGTTTATCACTGGGAAAGTCATCAAATTACTACTTGCTGTTCAATTTCTCGTGAGAATACTACATTCCGCGGCAGAATTTGCACGCCAACTACACGATGAATACGGAATCTATGGTCTAACAAGGTAAGTTTAACTAGTTAGTTTCCATTACCTTGTGAAATTCGCACGAGGAAATAAGTTAATGGATATTCAGGAGGATTTAGCTCTATAAAGAAATAATTAATCCGGCTGAACTTATTTTAACAACTTTGAAAAACACAACTAACCATGGTGAGCGTTCGTTTTTATTAAATAATTTATAATTGCCATAATATACCCTCAGATCTTTTAATTAATCTTAAAACTCCTAAGTTAAATTATTTAATATCCCATATGAAGTTTCAAAATGAAGATATGAGCCATTTAATAAAATTCAAGAGAAATTTGTATTCTTCAAATCATAATACACATTTTTTCGATGCATTACTCAAATTATTACTTTCATCTTTTGATATTTACCTTTCTCTTGTAGAAAAACGTGTTTCAGTAATAGTAAGACAGTATCGAAACGTTGATCTCAAAAGTAGCTAGGTTCCACAAAATATCATTTTCATGATGAATGCGTATATTCAATCAGTTTCTGTTGTATTTATTCTCCAATCTTAAATTATGATGCTATGCGTCTCAAATACTTTGGAATAATTTTCACTTTATCATATCGTGAATAATTATACGTATCGTTTCAATTCCATTTCGACTTATGAAACGGTATTTTATGGGGCGAATTTCTGTCCTTTGATAATGGTTCGCTGTATTATAAATATAAATTTTCTGTTTGTTTGTGTGCATTGATTTAATATTCTGAATGTAAGCATATTTCTCCTCAACTGTTTGTGATATTATACTCCGAACTTTGTATATTTTAGCTTCAGGGGCTAACCCTATCGTAAGAGTGTAATGATAACAGTTCACGCAAAGGAAGTTAATTCTGATCCTACATTCAAGTCAGATTAATTCGAGTAAGTTCTCCTTTCTAACAGAAGTCGGATAACTTAGACGCTCTTAGGCTACTGCCAGAGGATATGAAAGGATAATGTTGCCAAATTACTTCCTCAGGGTTTATATTTCCCTTCAGTTTATTCGTATGGAATGAAGATGGTAAAATAAGAATTAAATGTCCCTACATATACCTCACGATGTGATATCGGTATAACTTGGAAGTTACGGTGTTTTATGTCAGGCGTGAATAATGTTTGAGCTGTTTAAACTCAATATGTATTCCATTTGCTTCCTAACTTTGAGGTCACTGGTCAGCCAACCCCATTCCCGCTATCCTATCATTCGAAACCTCCCATTTGTTCTACGAATTTCCTTGGCCTCTCCGTCCACATTAAACCCACAAATAGGTTGCCCCATAGGTCTTCCCAGCAGACCGTAATACCCTTCATATTCTGTTTTGCATCAAATGTTTGCCACAACGGCAGATAACCCCATTTATTGAGTCACCAATTTATTTCGTGAAAATATACACATTTCTCATGGATGCGAAAGGGTTTTTCTAGTAATCGCTGCAACAAGATACATTCATATTATTTCATGAATATATGAAAAATTTTAGCATGTATTAAGATAAATAATTAAGAGTGAAAAGAGTTTTAATTTTAATTTAGGCTCTACGTTACATTCTTTTTAGATTTAATGGAGGATAATTTTAGGGTTACAATTTTACTACCCAACATACAATTCTAAAGGACAGAAAGCTACATCTCTTGTTATTACGTGGTGGAAAAATGATAGCTGTTATCGTATTGTTGCACTAGCCATTAAGGTTAAGAATAATTTAGCGATAAATTTTAAAAAGAAAGATTATTAGCTATAATGCCAAGTTCTTATTTATAATATGCCATAATTACATTCTTAATAAATAATATTTTTATTTGTCAATTACGAATCACGGAAATATCACCCACACTCAATTTCATCTTTGTTTGATTAATTTTACGAAACGTATTGAAACAGTGTACGAATTTAGGTGGAAGAGAGGTCAACTCGCGCTTGACCTCGTCGAATAAAGGGTCAATAGAATCTAATTAATTTAGAAGCCGAAAGCCATGGGAATCCTAAGAGCGTAAAGGCTGACAGAACGAATAGGGAAAAATAACAGAATCCAGCGATGCTCAGTCAGTTTTCGGTTATGATGTACGTAATAAACAGGGAATAATCGAGGAAAGGAATGATGTAGGATGGAGGTATCAATCGGGGAGATGCTAGGAGCATCCGTTGTACAAGATTGCTAAGAGACCGTTGCGCGTTACTTCGGGATCGCGTAAACCTACAGAAGGATCGCTTGAGGAAATTTCCGGCAAAGGGTTGCTTGAGATTGAGTGAGGGGCGAAAAACGCATGGGAAGGAAGCACTAATTCGGAGTAGCGGAGGATGAAAAGCCATTTCTCGAGATGAGCGAAATCTTGGCGCGGAAGGATGGATGTCTGGTGGGATTCCAGGCTTAAACGAATCGATTCCTATGTACAAAGGAAGACCAACAAATGGAGATTTATCGGAGTTTTACTGCGAGGCAAAAACGTCGGTTTCCCAAAGTGAACGCTGAGGCGAATGGAAGATTTTGCGGTTTGTACCCGACGGGAGGGTTCGTGAGCATTTATGCTGCTTCCCTATGAGAGTTATCGATGGCAGATTTATATATTTCTTTGACATGTAACGTATGCTAGTCGCATTGGAAAAATTTTCGAGACATTTTAAGAATATCGCGTACTTTCATAGATGGAATATGAATCCAATACTTGATGTATATGAAAAGTTAATCATAAATTCTTGAGGAATAACCTTATTTTCTAGAAATTTTAGGAGATACATCCTCTTTTCCTATTTCCGATAGTATATTATAGATATCCCTATTGTGATAAAAGATTGAATTTTCTCAAAGGAATGGATATTTTTCCTCTAGTCATCATGTCAATGTGTCAGAAAAATCAAGCATATTAATATGAGTCACCATTAATCAACTATGAAGTCATCGAGAAATCCATCTCTCATTTTGGAGCCTTCACAAATTATATGACTGTAGTAATCAAGAGGTATAAAAAATATCACGAAGAAGTACATATATTTCATTTAATGATTTCACAATGAAATAATATAACAATAAGAATATTTATTTTCATTTAAATTTTAACTGAAAAGTCGAGTAAAAACCCTTGTGACAGGTCCTAGTATATAATTACTTAATAAAGTTTCATTACCAAGGCAACTAAATGATCACAAATTCATCATTGGAATTAATTACCAAAGCAACTAGATGATCATTTATCATCACGACTAGAAGGCTTGCTCAAAATTTTACATCAATTTATTGAAGAAACATTAAAGATAAACTTCGCGCAAGTATAATCTGTTCTATGAGAGTAAACAGGCCGAATTAGTGTAAACTATACTGATTAATATACTGATATAATTAGTTTAAACTATACTGATTAAAGTAAGGCTTCTTGATTTTCATATTTCTTTAAGATGAAGAAATTTTCGGCTCCTCAAAGAAATTTTTAGACTTTTGCAGATTCTATTTTACCCAAACAAAATAAAGAATCATTCAGAAATTTTTCGCCCGACTCGCAGATAATCATCATGAAAAATGGAATCCAGCAGAAACATTTCGGCATGTTCGATCGAGGGTAACACGCTTTGGACAAGCTCCTTCAAATAAGTCATGTCTACATAACGGCTCGTACTTGTAAATGAAAAGGGCAGGTTATCTGCGACATGAGAAAAATCCTTACGGGTAATCAAGGTTTGATATCCTAGATGGCTTTGGGTGAACGAGGCAAGGAAAGAAGAGGAGCAAATTCGTGGAAATATTGCCCTTATCGATCAGTGGAGAGCGTGTTCTAGCTTCCCTTACTATGGCCTCCACCACTTTCATTTGTTTCGGCGCAGGGCTCTTTACCGCCCGCCATCCACGTAATGCCTTTCCCTCGCCGCTATTCTCTCTCTCTCCTTCCGGACCCCATTTCACTCTTCCGACTCGCCAACTATGGCCCACGTACTCATCGTCCGGCAACACCAAATGAGCCGTCAAATGCCGTTTGCGTTACGAGATATTTTCGTAAGACTTTCAAGGATCCAATTAGTTTCGAATGCTGGAGAATGTTAGCGGAAAGGGCCAAGTATGATTTTAGCAAGCACAGAATGAGTATGAGTACTTTGACCAGATACCTCTCTTAAAAGATGCTTATTTCTGTGGTCATTTATGTAGCTGGATTATGATTATGACGGAGGTTCGATGGTTATGGAAATGATTACATTTGCTTCACTTTTCCTAATCGCTCTTTAATTAGTTTTTCAGTGAAATATTAAGAGAAACTCGGTTTATGTTGGCTATATTGCTTTCAGCCTACTTTAGTATGGAGTCAAACTTTTGAATACACTATCACAACGCAACCCAATAAACCTCTCAAAATCCTTTCCCTAATTTAGCTCTATCAACCTGTGTTGTAATTTTAATTCTATTTTTTCCTGCACAAACAGGGTTTCTGTATTCTTTAACCTTTAGTTAAAAAGATATTTACCGTAAAGCCCAATCCTTGTGTTTTTTTGCATTTTTTTATTTCTAATAATTAAATTTAACGTACAAGTATGTATTAACAACTAATGGGAGATGGAAGAGAGGCCAGCTTGTTCTTACCATTACTTTAATAAAGGATTTATTCATTCACGTTAAGCAGATATAAAAAGATAAGCATTTGAAGTGCTTCCGAAATAGCTTCCGAAATGAAAATATAATTAATATAATTAAAAGCATACGCGTTCATTCCTTTGGCAGTATTTAGGTAAATTATAATAGAGAGAGGTGCATTGAAAGAAACTAAAATTAATGATTACTTTAAATATGTATATCAGCGTCCTATTTTGGAAAGAAGCAATATATTTCGAAGCCAATAAAATGAAATTCATTAATATGGAATCCTTCGACGAAGAAATTTTAAATCTTGTAATAATGGATACTTATGTGCTAAAATGAATAGAATTGGGAAAAATAGGGTAAATTTAAAGTAACGGCCCAAAAAGATCGAGAAGGAGCTTTACGGTTGGGTCGGTTACGAGACGTTAAAGGAAAGCTGTAGAGAAATTTCCAAGAATAAATTTTAAAGGCGCCAACATATAAAGCTACATAATGAATAATCTTAGGAAAGTTTCATTTACAATATCTATTGAATACATAGTATGAATGATCTTATTCAAAGCTAAAACTGATGATTTTTAAAATAGATTTAAGCTGCATAAAAGATATTGCGTTATATATATTCATGTAGAAGTGGAGTGAAGGATTTTATGGAAGCTAAAATGTTGAAGATTTTGTTTTATCAACAATTTTCATCATCCTACCTTAACACGGAAAATATTTCAAGTTTCAACCAAGGTCGAAGTCTTCTTCAGCGTTTTCCGTCTTCTTTATTAAAGATATAATGCAGTTCGTGATTTCCGAGTGTATCCCTAAACTCTATTCACAAGAAAATGTAGCGCAAATTTCTATTAGCGATCCTACGGGAGCAATCTTCGCCGTTATTGATGGATCCCTTTGTGATCGATCGAATGCCGATATTTTCCTCAAAAATTTCCTCTCCGGAAAGTATTCTTTCGAGTCCTTTTTACATCAAAAATTCCCTTTGCAGCCTCACTTTCTCCAATTGCCTCGACACCAAGCTCACTTCTACCTTTTCCTTTCCTCACCCTTTCTAAAATCCATATCGTTTCATTGTGAACCCTCTCTTTCTGTTCGTCCAATCATTCATATTTCTCCGCCCATCCTGTATCCATCCAACTCAGCATTCCTTCAGCCTTTAGTTCAATAACGAATGGAAGGATGTTCATTTCGTCACCCTTCGTGCTGTTCTCCCAAGAAAGGTCAGAGATAACAAAGGCAGGGGATGTACCCATCATCTTCTTGCTTTAAAATATTTTTTGAAGGAAAAACAGGACAGATCTACCAATGCGTTGAATATGTTCAGCATCTTCGAATGATTGATAATTTCATAGGCAAGTCGTGAAAATGTAATCAAAAAAAATTACTGAGTATACTCGTATATTGATCGGGGATGAAGAACCTTTTTTTTTTCATTGGAAGGTGAATTACCATTCGGTGAAATGAGATCTGATACATCAGGCCGCTATTGCGTTGCGGGTTGCCTACACCAAATAGTTAAAAATCGAAAGCTTTATGAGGTTGTGAATTCATTCCCTGAGTCAACTAAAAGGGATATCTTTTATTTATACTTTCATCTGGCAGCATTAGCAAGATTGCAAAAATATTTAAATACTGGTAATATTTCGGATTGTGGCTAAAAGGCTGCAGTGAACGACCGAAAATGCCAGGTTCCCCACCTCTGTTATGGATGATTTTTACCATAACTTTATGTATGCAGTCGGCATTCTGACCATACGTCGAGTGAGAACTTATAACAGAGTCTTCACTAAAACTGGTGGAAAAATGTTAGACGGCACTAAAATATGAAATATAGAGAATTGAAGAAACTAAATATGAATCATAATTATTATTTAACCTTTTTTCTCAAGGAGATCAAAGAAAACTGCATGGAACTGAATGAAGAAAAATATAGAAACTACTCAGAAATCCTTCGTAATCTAAGAATTGGAGAAATCGAGTTTAAGGAAACAACTATTTTCATTCAAAAATATGTCAAATCTTTTGTTTTAAATTTTATATTCGGCCACAGAAGGCAAGTGCATCCCTAATAGCTAATCCGCATTACCAGTAAGTGATGCCCTTTAATGCAATGAATCCCTCATGACAGTAAAGCCAGATACTATTTAGGGGCATATTAGTCTTCGATTTTCTTTCCCTTCGCTAGCATAAGTTCGACTGTTTAGTAGAGAAGTGAGAATATTAGAACCCTCCGAACACACCCGCGAATATTGGAAAAAGAGAAGAAAATCGGACGAAAAAAAGGAGGTCGGTGACTCTGACAAGCTAATATTTGAAATCGATCATTTAACGACCTACATTACTGGATAAAATTTAGGAGAAACGGGGCAGGCCTCGGGCAAACGGTATTTCAGCGTGCTTAAAACGAAGCAAAAAATCCAGCCGAAGGTCGAACCGGGAACATGATCGCACCAGGACCTCCACCACATCTCGCAAAGGATTTGCCATGTTCGAAAAGAACATTGCGTGGTCCATCATCAGACACGAGGGCAAGTTCCTCATCCGAGCATTCGATTACATTTCCAAAGAAGTCCTACTTCAAATAATCCCGCGGGAATGTTTAAAATCGGCGCTTTGTGACCGTCAAAGACGCCATCATGGCCCGGAAGGACGGGGGATGTTTGCGCAAAGAGTTGGTTAACCGGCAAAGGAGGAGGGGTAGAAAGGGATTCGTTAATCCGGTCGCGTAATGCGAGAATTATTGCGGAGGGCGTTTCCGAATGGGCCAAAGGAGAATCGGCGGAAATGAATCTTTTAATCAGGGCCCCTCGAAATAATACGCTCTCAGAGATAGAGAGAGAGGAAAGAATGGCCGGGATGAAAGTCTCTCCTCAAATATTTAACATCACTCGGGCCACATGCAAAGATAACATTTGTCGAAAGCGGCCGAAATAGAATTTAACGCAGACGATCAAAAGATATGAAACCCGCCCGTAGGGGGAGACGGAATAAAAATATCTGCGACTCGCCAGAATTCTTCAGTCGGGTGGGATACGGAGGAAAAAATAAACACTCGAAAAGATGGACAAAACTGCAAACGATTTCGTCTGAAAGATAGGAAAGGAGGCGATACGGGTGAGAGAGAGGAGGAGTGACGAAGGCCGAGAGAAAAATGCGGACGCCGGCGGAAAAATGGATATGAAAAGTCGGAGATGGATGCATGACGGATGAGGACTCGGAAAATTTGATGGGGTATCAAGATAAAGGGATCCGTGGATGAAAGTTGGGAGGTGGAACCGTTGGTGGTTTGGAGGTTGAAAAGTACACGAAAAGGATAGTTGCGGAAGACCACAGAGGAGAGTGAGAAGGGAGAGATGAGAATTGGAACAGAAACGGAGAAGACTTTCGCTTCCACTGCGTATCCAACTTGAGATACACTCTCAGAATGGAGGCTGAAGTGGGTTGGAAAAGAAAGGAAATTGAGGTAGAACAGAGGGAATGACTGAGGACAAACGAGGAGTGGTTTAGGGTAAATAAGAAGAGAGGAGGTATAAAAGGAAGAGGAATCTGACTGGCTAGAACTGATTGGGGGAGAAGAATTTCATTTGAAGTGTTAGATACATATTAAAAATATACCTAAAACATCAACTTAAACCTGAGCAGAGGAATGCGGTGAAGTGTATCGTCATTCAGATATTAAAGCCATGTTAAGTGATGAGAGCACAGTTCAAAGAATTTAGCCAGAATAATACCGTAGGGTTATTCCAAATCAGGGAATAGATCAATATGTCAATTCCAGTGACCTTGATAGAAGACTATTGGCTAGAGTGAATATATATTTCACTACTTATTAAAAAGATGCAATGAATTCTATCAAAAATACTTCAATGAAGACTTGGACGATAATAGATGGTCTCCCAAACTGAATAAACTAAGCTTCAACATTATTACATAGATAAAAGAAGATATATACCTTCAACATAAATCTGAGTCATACTTGCAATTATGTACCTTCTTAATAGTCATTACGTTAACTGACTGGCTCAGTTCAGATACGAGCCAGAGGCGGATGTACGAGCTAGCCAGGTTTGGGGGTAATTTAAGACAATTTTCATACGAACTCTTCTTCTTCAATATACATTTAAATGCTTTAACATATAACTTTTGGGATAAATGTATTTGATGTAAGGTGATGGTGGAAAACCTTCGTAATTCTATTTTAATTCAAAGTTTATATCCAGATCCTATGCAAACTGCAAGTACTATAAAGAGACAAAGGACGGGGCGATCACCTCTTCATACGCGCCAATTCGCCAATGCACCTATCATCCGACTCATAATCAATCATTGGCAATGGCTCTTTTGAAAACCACTGATGGTTATTACAAAAGTCGAGGATTAGAGCTTTGTATACGCCATAAAAGTAAAAATTCTGACTGATTCCAACGCTAAAATATTCTTTACGTTCATTATTGCTTTACATATAAGTAGGAGAGGTTATTTCACGTAATGGCAGTTGAATCTCAAATATTGATGGGACATGACTTCAGCTCGTACAAAACAATCTAATATACATCATTGAACAAAGCGATATCTCCTCGGTAGTGTTCTGTAGCAAACGGGACGCTGTGATATATTCCGCTGGAACGCTTCCTCTCAGTGGTCTTTTGTTAGTGCTTAGAGGAACAGAATGCCTTTGGCTCTCCGCTTGGCCGCCTCTTTACTATAGCATAAGAAATCACATTATCTAAACCGTAGGCCATTCATTCCGTATTCGCCGTTAAATGTTTAATCGATTCAGCTTGGGTGCCAAAAGATTTGGTCATGGGTCGAAATGTAGGAAATTTTATTAATAGAAGTTGTAAAAACGAATAGGAACGGTGCAAGATGAGCATTTTAGTAGGTATGCGACCTTTAAAATCTAAGGATGAATAGAAGTGAGAAATAGCGGCATGACTGGGACTCCATTTCAGGTCTCTAACACTTTCAGGTTTGGTGTTTACACAGCTTATGATTATTTTCCAAGAATTTCACAATTTTTTAGACTTCCTGACGCTTCCTGATGAAGAATAAGCTTCTTAAGATTTCCTTTATAACTTCACTGTAGTATGTGCCTAGTTCATCACACTTGCTTCAACCTAATGTAAAATCAATTCGATCGAAGATGGGTTTTCGAAGCATGCGAACAAAATATTGAAATGGAAAAAATAATAAATAAATTATCTTGATGGTAGTTATGCAAATAAATATGAATAATTTAATTTAAGAATAATATCCTGGTTCGATTGATGAATTTCAGCTTTAATATTAGTTTCCAAACGGTCACATTTCAGATCAGAGGATTAAAAGATTATTGATGCTGTTCTCTTTAGTGGTATTTCGAACGAGACATTTTTAGTATGAGGTAAAACTTTGATTCAATATTGGTTGAAGAACGTGGATAATTTTAATTACTAAACTTCAAACGATGCAATTCAATTCGGACGGTCCATATTTGTTTTATTAAGGTAAATATTTGTAAAATTGGTTTCTATTGAGAGCTTTATAGTTTTCATCGGTTGAATGATTGGCGAATCGGAATGACCGTTTCCTTTCGAAGTTATTGATTATCCTAATTTCGCTGATGTTTCACTTCCGAGTGCACGAGAAAGCGGTCGTCCTTTGCGGCCTGTAAAATATTCAGCCCGAATGCCGATTTTAACCTCAACTCCTCATTTATTAGCTGCTTTAAGTCCTGGAGAAGGAATGAGGGTTACTGTAGGCGCTTCAAGGTCATCGGCAGGTAAAAGAGAGGAGAGAACTACTGACCCGAATTCAGGCTTCTTCATAAATACCACTATTAATTTGGAATGGCAAACATTGCATATAATATTGTTTCCTATTTGATTTAAAAATACTAGTTGCCCCGATATTTTTGCAGACGAACATTGTTACTCTTATTTTCCCACCGAATTACATTTCAAAAAACGCTCCATTCATTACAAACGAATACACAAGCACTAAAAATAACTAAAAAACACGTCCTCTAACTCTGTATCAGTGTCTGTTTAGATATAACTCATTTTTATCGATAGATATCCATATCTACATATCCATTAACGAAATTCTATGGGCAAATTCAAATTTTAACTCGATTGTTTGAACGAATGATGCATTTTTATTAGGAAGCGGAAAACTTTATCTTTAAAATGGTGTGTCACTTATATGTTTTGATAAAGTGTGAATGAAGAAAAGCGCTCGTCACCGAATGATTGTTTGGAAATAATATATAAGGCTTACATTATCATTAGTTTTTGCATAAAATTGTCCTTTGGTTGTATTCAAAATTATAAAATGTAGATATTTCTGGGGCAGAGTGGAGTATTCAGGGATGTAGGAAGAGACTAGTGGGGTTAGGCCATGTATCTCCAAAGCGCGCATAATTTTGACTATATGCAGGATGGGAAGTGCTGAAGTTTACTCCTGTTTTTATTCAGGAGATGAGAAGTACTAAATCCATCGCAATCGAAACGAAATATCACTCAATCACGTTCATAAAAAAAGACAAAAATTTCACTGCTATGAAATATTTCGATCGTGCATCTGAGTGAATATTTCGAACCAACGCTAGATGCCTACCTCCGGAATTAATCAAATCGCCGTAATATAAAACGTAGATAATCTGGAATTGACGCATTCGAGCCCCCGCATTCCAACGGTAGCTTTTTAGTTCGACGCCCCATTGTGTGGGGGCGACAAAAAATGGGACGGAGGCGTATTTCAGAGGAATGAAAAGAGAGGAAGAGATTGGATTGAGGATAATGAAGAGTTAGAGAGAGAGAGAGAGCGATGATACAGAGGGTTGGACAAAGAGGAGAGAGAAGGATACGTAGCGTAGCGCCATAAAGACGCAGAGTCCGCTTTCATCTCCAGGACACAAACAGTCCAGGCGTAAATTAAATGATATTTTTTGGTCCTTACGGAACGGCTCTCATAGCGAGCGAACTCATACAGACAGATTCCATAACTGAATCGTGGTTTATGGAATTATCACGCGCCGTTCCCCCTTTCAGTCTCCCCATCGACAGAGGTCTTTTTTCCCGGCAAATGGATGGCCTCTTGAGTCCTTTAACTACCCACTTCCGCCACGATCCCTATCCTTTAGTGCCGAGTGTTTATGCTCCATTCGCACCCCTTCTTTTTCAAGGCTGCCGGAGATGGTTCGAAATTTTGACAGTAGCTACTCAGCCGAATAGTCTGACTTGGAATAATAAAGAAGGTCGGTTGCTGTTAAGGGAAGCAGATGTTAATGCCGTTCCGGTTGTCTGCGATCATATTTCTCAAGGACTCCAACGCTGTCTTTCGAATTTTTGCATGCTGTAATAAGTTTATCGATTCTAAAATTTCGTTCGCTGATTCAACGATCGTTCTTGTCACCTTGATCGATGAATATTCTTCATTAGTCTTTCGGTGAAAGACTTCTTTCATTTTCTCTATCTCAGTTCATTCATAGCAGAATTATCGGAAAGTTACTGAGTTATGAGTGACGCAGAGCTTATCTTAGTCATTCGCTATTAATTATTATGAAAATTATTTTTCATAAATGCTACGCCTACGCGAAGGTTTTCCAGTCATAGCCTTCTGGCTTGGTAAAGCTAGAGCGGATCACGTCATTTCTCATTCAGACTGGTAAGACTCATCCCTTCTCCAGAGCTATTGTTAGCTGATGGGGAAGAGATTGAGGCTCTAACCAGCCTTTGGGCTGAATATTTTAAATATAATCTTACAGGATTTTTAAGTTTGATATCTTATTTCAGTATACACACTTCAACATGAACCCTTGTTAAATGCCGCTAATTGTAAGTAATAGCTAAAAAGTCTTCCGTGACAGAGTCTATGTCATATTAACAAATAGAATATACCGCATCACAAAATTCATTACGTTCTCCATAATATATATCTCAATATTAGAGGAATAACAGGTCAACTTTAATTCAATAACAAAAACCTTATTAATTTACCAGGTTTCGACGTCGAATGTGAATAAATTTTTTACTATTGAATAAAATTCTGCATTCATTCCTCTACTCTTAAATCAGCTTTATTTAGAGCTTGTATATAAAAATAAATGCAAAGTATGTTGACTCTAATCCAATCATTAAAAAATCAAGGTTATTAAGTTTATCATAACATAAAGTATAATTTTACAATTTCAACAATGGTATTTTCGACATGTATTTTTGTGATATACATTGATTCTAAACACAAATTCTTCACTAAAATAAAACTCAATCTTGCGTATTCAAAAAACTCAAGTAAGTATTATGGGTAAAATATAAGCTAATTTCAGAAATCCGTTGATGTTACATTCATCAAGTATTTGAAAAGTAAAATTTTGTCAAAGTTATGAAACTTTCGCAAAACAACTTTGTTCTTCCATCATAAAAAAATCGCTTAGGGTTGAATTATGAGAGAATACGAATTCTTTCCAATTAAGATTCAAAGAGAATATTGATCAGCGGCAATCCTATACGTATCCATGCATCATCGGCGAATTCGTCAACTCTTTTGACGCAGACGCCAAAACGGCAATCCTATTTATCCCTTACCTATTGCCTCTTCCCCATTCAATCCACACATAAACCGCCCCTTTTCTTTTGAAAGTCCGCAAAAAAAAACTTCCGCCGCTACCCAAGTGTCCTTTTTTTATCCCCGATTGCTCTGACGTCCCCGCCACGGCCTCAATCGATCTTAAATGTTTTATCGGCTGCTGTGAAACCAAGCAGAATGTGTTTCGAACCCATCGGAAGGAAAAAGGAGAGAAAAACTGGTCTATGCTCGTTTTTACGGAAGGCGGGGGGTGGGAAGAATCATTTTTCATTCAGGGATGATTTTTCTCGTTTTTTCGGAGACTTATACCCGCTTATTATATCTCCTGCGGGAAAAACGGGTGATTTATTAAGGAAGAGGTCCTTGTCGTGCTTCGACGTGGTTTCGAGTGTCACCGTAATTAAGGACCGAGTATCTTTCCAACAGGGGCACAATGGTCCGGATGGAATCTAAGATCTCTGATCGAGGGGATTCTATTTACGCGACGACCAATAAAAACGCACTTGGATCGACTCGAGAAAGTTTGGAACGCGATATTTTATGGGATTGATCCACTTAGATGTCGGGCAATTTATGGGGCTTAGGAGAGCATCGATTTATTCATCAATTCTGCCGTCATGAGCGATTTATGGGGAAATCCAGGCTCGTGAAGGGGCGAAGTTAGTTGTCACGATTTGTTCTCGGGCAAAATGGAGTGAATGCGTGATATAGTACGGCAAATCCGCGAGAGAGATGTTTGAGAGTGTGTTGGAGATATGCGATCGAGATTAGAAAAGTTTCCAAAGACGTTTCGCTTTAACTGACTATAGTTAATTCATTCGTTTAAAAAGAAACATGAAATAATAGTTGTCTCTGTGTTAGTAAGTTAGTGTGAATAAATAAAATCCGAAACGTATCTTACTTCTCTAAATAAATTGTTGTATTCGCGAGATAGAAAAGATACAACGAAAGGCAATACGCTTTGTAAAAAATTGCTATGATAAATCGGTAAGTGTTACTCAGATGCTTCAGGAGACAGGATGGGAATCTTTAGAAGAAAGAAGGCTCAATCAGAGATTTAAATTACTAGATAAATTCAGACAGAGCACGTTCATAGAAGATGTAGTCTATATTATGCGCCCTCCTTGCTATATAGGCCGTTCTGATAACGCGAGAAAGATCAGAGAAATAGAGGCTAGAACAAGTCGATTCAAGAATTCATTTTTTTCGAGAACAATACGCGAAACTAATCGACTAGGAAAATACAGTCATGGTGCTTGCACCCCCTGCCACACGCCGAAAGGCGGCGTGCAGGGTACATATGTAGATGTAGATGTAGAAATATTATTATTTAAAAACTTTCAAACATGTGATATTTATTTTTGAAACATGTGATAGAATTGACAAATGAGAATAGAAGGAAGAGACAACACTTGAGTCACCATAAACGTAAGTTCACAAATATTCAATTCATATTTCATATTGAATTCAATCATCCTCATCATGTGCAGTTTCCAACCATTGTCCGAGCATACCGTATACACATGCTTCTCCATTTTCTCCTAACTTTCCATCAAATCTCAGTTATCACTCTGCTCCAATAATCTTCTTTTTCTAGAGGCTCTCCTCACGCCTTTTATCTATCTCTTGGTTTTCCTCTCGATCTTTTACACTCTGCCGCCTTTTCCTGGATCATCTAAGCTTTCTTCTTTGTCGAATTGTATCCTTTTAACACGGCCAGACCATTTGACTCTTGCCATCTCCACCCACCACGGTAGCGGGTCCTCTTGTACAATCTTTCTAACTTTCTCATTTCTTATTTTATCTATTCTAGTTTTTCCAATTCCGCTATACTCTACCGTCTCATGTAGTCCAACCCGCTTTCCACGTATGAGAAGATGAGCAGCAGACAAAAGTAGGTAACTGCCTCTAGGGATGAAGTGCAGTAGGGGTTCTCTACGGAATCGCTACCGTTACTTTGAATGCCCTACAGGTACTCTGAAAGGTAGCGTCCAACGATGAATATGTGACAGGCCTTGCAATCCGTCGTTGAGTATCGCTTATAAAGATAATGCAAGACATCGAAGATATGAACTTAAAAGAGACGGACCAGAGAGTATAGAAGCAGAATAAGAATTGGCAATTTGCATGGGTGGTCTGAAAAGTTTCCTGTATTTCGCCATTTCTCGACAAGTTTTTGCACATGAAGATTTCTGAAAAATCTGGGGTCGGAAACTTTTCAGACCACCCTCGTATATATGCGAACGACAATATCGAAATATAGAGAAGTTTTATAACATTTTGTCTGCTTGTATTGCAATATCACTTATCATAATGAGGCTTTGGATAGTTCTCCATGAAATGATAGTCATGCACACATGTCTGTGATGCAATTATGAATGTAATAACTGTAGTTTATTAGAGCCAATTATGGAAATAATACATTATGCACATAAATAACAACTATGAATTACACCGAATTCTCGATAGTGAGATTTTTAAGATTTATTGTGATTAAGAAGTACGGATTTAATAAAAATGAAAAAATGCTCCTGACTATATATTTATATGGGTAAACTTGTGTTGTTCCAAAATGATGAGATTTGAAATTAGACATCGGATTAATTTAGGATGAAATCATCACCAAGGACACCCAAAATAATATTTGTATCGTTAAAATTGGTAGAAGCTATTAAATTACAGGCAATTTATATTTTCTTCGATGTTTCATGCAAAAAGGTTGGTTACATTTTAACCATTCTGAATTATAACGGAATTAATTAAATTAATATAATTAGACAGTACTCAATACAAGCACCATCACGTAAAGGATTACCAACGCTATTAGCATACATACATAGGATAGTTTTTGTACGGTTCGTTTGCGAAAAAGGGATACAAAAACAGGCAAGGGATATTTTTCGAAAAGAATATTCCACAAGAACTAAAATTTACGGAATTGATTTTGTATTTTCGCAAAAAAGCATGTAAACGTGATCTGCGTAATGGACAAAATCATGCAAAATGAAAGTGAAATATGACACGTATACAGCGGCAATATTTGACGTTGGCGTCATCGAAAAATAATGGATTGCATTTTTGGGAGCCTCCATCACGTTGATGTGCGTCATTTATGAAAAAAGAAACCTAGGGAAATTGGAAGAAAATATAATTTAAAACTACGTAAATTACCGCATACATAACTCAAACATTCCTTATGAAAGGATTCCACCAAAGTGGGCTTTTTACGTATTCCTTTTCAAATTTACGCAGTAAATAACACATATTTACGCAGAAAAAAGCAAGAATGTTGGGAATTATTTCTATACGCGATCACTTGAATTACAGAATGTATGGGAAATTATGCAGACTATGAAAAATATATATACCTATGTAAAAGAAGAGAGCGATCTAAATAGCCGTAGATAAAGTACCATGAATTTATCATGTAGAATATTAAGAATGGCTGAAAGAGGTTATAAAGTATCCATATACTGAATTTTCATAATCCTACTCTTTTTTGAATTTGACACAAAGTGAAGAATTTCTTATTCCAATGACCTTAGATGACACATTTTCCTCGAAGTTCCACAAAAATAGAAAAATACACAAGAGAATGTTCCAAAAATTCATAACTATTGAGTGAATTTATTTTTCACCAACGGAATTTCCGGAGACTATTGGTTTTCGTGAATTATGGTCAGTATATACATCTTTTTGGTCATCAAAGATGATTCCTGAAAGAGATTCAGGTATAGTATATAGTTGAAAGGAAAAATAATTAATAAGATAATCTATCGCCTTACGCAAGTATTTTACTAAAATGATTTGTTGAAGTATTAGACTTCATCAGGCGAGAAAACGTCTTGTGTAGCGTTTGTCCGCGTAACACCATAGGATGAAAATAATTGCCAAATCCATTCGTATGGATCAGTAATGCTCCGGATTCATTACGAAATAAATTCATTTCACTTATATGAGTTCTTTATTGTAAGTAAGAGTAAATCTAGAAACTAGGACAAAGAAATCCGAAAAGAGAGAAATGGACGCGAATCCCCGAAAATACGTTTAATCTGCTTTGAACTTGTCAAACTTCCTTTTTTTCACGCCCCGAAGTTATGGCCTTGAGCGATTTGGAAGTGTCCTAAGAATGTCCATTCTGCAACACCTTGGAAGTCCTTCCATTCCCTTCACGGGGTCGAAGAGAATGGCAACTTTTCAGAACACGTGTCCCTTGGGGGCTCCTTTGGACCTTCTCTCCAACTTGTCGTCCCTTAAACAAATCCCTTCTCTCATCTCCTCCCTTCAAAGACCCTTCCTCTCCTTCGTTATCGATAACTGAATTCCTAACTCATGTTCTCCTTTGTACGCTTAGTTCGATAGGCGACATTTTTATCGAGGGGCTCATTCTCATTATGCTGACACCGTAATACTCTCTACGTGAGTATTAAGAGCAATCAATCGAGATCCGCTTTCAGCATGCATGTATGGGTGCATAAGGAACGAACTAATATCTTGGTTTCGGAAAGAGGAAACGAAAACACGTAAAGAGTCATCACGTTCTTCTTCATGCCTACAACTTTATTTTATTAAATATTGTAGTATTTTTTAAAAGTGCTTTGACAATAAGGGTCATTATGGGGTAATTTCCAATATAACTGAAAATATATATTCAATCGATGAAAATACGGGGATAATAATTCATAAGTTAATCATTTTACCTTGAATATTATTTTTTATATTTTAAATGGCATTTCTAACACTCCTAACACATCAGATCGTTATTAAGTGATTGAGAAGATAAGAAATTACTCATACTTAAAGCAAACTGATTTGGGAAAGAAAGTGACGACAGTTAAAATATACTGAGCATTTTTTAAATTACGAATCAAAATATCAAAAATTTGTGTTCAAGAACTTTCTCTATTCACTGCCATTATATATATGTATGAGCCAGTATGAAAGAAGTTCAAATAAGAAGAGAAAGAGAAGAGAAAGAAGATAAATAATTTTCAAGCAGATAATAGCTTTTATAAACAATTTTCTATATAATTCAAAGTTTCACAATCAGTTAACTACATAGTTTTACAAATTATTCAAATCTATCATTGTATTTTTGCAAACACACCTCACTATATTTGAAAAACTGCTGACATAAAGTGTTTGCGACTACTATCTCCTTTAATATATTATGTCTACATTTCAGAGCAAATAAAACAAACCGTGTCAAAAAGGAAGATTTTATTTTTCGCGAAATGTTTATATGAAAGAAATTTGAATATGAAAGAAATTAAATCTATGTTTTAATATACGTTTGAAGTAATAAAATGTTAGTTTCGCTCTGATCTAGACCATCTTGAATGTCCTCTCAGTTTTATATATTTAATAAAATATTTGCTATGCCCAACAGAGAGTGGGGCAATTATATGAATGAATTGATAACGTTAAAACGTTTCCCAGGATAAAGGGAAAGTTGAATGTTACAGTTTCTCGAAAGTTTTTGGGTGCTTCTTTTTGGGATATACATTAATTACTTAATCCAAACTAACCCATTAATTATTTTGCAATTTCCTATAGGTTTATTGCTAACAGAAAGGCCACGCAAGTGTGTTTACGGGGTAATGGTTGAAAAATGCCCTCCAGCGATATGAGCAGCCTTGTGTACGAGAAACTTGCCGGAGAAGTGTTGGCATAGTTTTAAGCAGGGGAAACTCAGCTACCCATCGCGCATGAATATCGAGCTCCATCTAGCCAGCGTAAAGTTGTCAGTTCAGTACCTAAGGAAGGAAGTGTTTGAGTAATGGAATTATGTATTCTCCTTAATAAAGATAGGTTCAGAAATCTTCCAAGTTGGCTGAGACTGGGAGTTGAAAATTGATGAGATTCTGTCAAGCTCCTTATCGTGGTGTAATATTTCCTTCCTCATCAGAGATGCGTGAATAAGGCCACAGAGAGATATGCATCACCGATGATATTTTTCACCAAAAACTATGAAAACACACATTGCGAAACCTATTAAATGGTATCATCTTCAATGGTGTGTAATAGATAATCGACTGATAAAAGATATAAAACTCTACCACAAAACTCAATTGTCGTAGTTTCTTTAGAAAAACATTAGCAAGTTCACAAGATGATTTTATATGATTAAAACAATGTACTCAGATTAAATCCGTATTTTTTGGTTAGACGAAAAAATAAGTATATGATGAAAAAGAATATTACACAAAAGAAGAACTTTTGGAGTTATAATAATTCTCTGCTGCGAAAATAAGCGGATAATTACTGTAAATTAATTTTATTCACAGTTTTTTTTCTCCTCACAACTATGACAATAAGAGAATGAGAAAATAATATGAGAGAATAATACCGAAACCTCTCTGAATAATTGGAATATTAACTGGAAAGTGTTTCTGGAAACGTCTAAATTCTTAGTTAACAATCAACACGGTTTTTGTAAGTCACGATCTTGCGAGTCACAGCTGGCGTTATTAGTTCACGATATTTTTGCCGAAAATTGGCTATCACATAGCAATTTTATTAGGGTAGTTGGGGGAAGATACCAAATGGGGGAAGACGCTCGATTCGTTATAATTTGCGTTAATGACTTTTGAGGGTAATTCTGTACAGTCATTCTTCATTATGAGGACGATTTCTTTCTGGGTGAAAAGTATTCCATGTGCTCTTAGGGATAAATACTAATTTACAAGAGAATATATCCGTAAAAACTCCAATTTTTTCTATAAAATTTTTTTCAGTGTTATATTAGTTTACCTTATAATCTAGTTCTAGTGGAAAAGCAACAGTAACATATGTTTTAGATGTTAATTTGGTATCTCTTCGTTGCCTGTATATCGATATCAATATGAACATATATTGCGAAAGGAAAGTTATTCACTGTTTCCAAAATATATCCTCGGTTCACAAATAAGAAGCGGTTATGAAACTAAAAACATGCAAGGAAAAGTGATGCATTGCAGTTAGAAAAATTAAAAGAGAATGAAATCAACATGGATACATTGCCAAAATTTTTCGGATCAAAGGAATTCTTGAAATTTAAAAATTTATCTCTAGAAGATAATACGAGCGATTACTGAATACTCCGGGGAAATTATACTGAACTTTATCTTTCCTCGTTCTCATAAGCCTAAAAGAAGAACTGCGCCAAACTTTCGCAAACTTTCTTTGAATGGAAGAAGATATATCAGCCTTCCGCCAAGCCATGGAATTTAATTTTAGCCTTTCTGGAAATCGCCAGCATAAATTAATATGAGGGAATTAAAATGTTTAAGCTTCTGAGGAACTTGAGAGGCAGATGTATGTTTACAAGAATTTAATTACGTTTGATTTCCTCAAAATCTGAGAAATTCACAATTCTAAAAGAATTTAGAAAGTTGACCTTTGATGATGGCAAGCAATGTTATCCCTTGAAGTATCGAAGGGTTTCCTTGTTATTATTTCCATACAATTTTCCTGTCCAATGTACAAAATCCAAAGTGTTTTGGCAGAGATTAAACTGAGTAGAGATATGGATATCTAATAATGGTTAGGTTAATTATAAAATGCGTTGATTTAATATATCCATCAACATGCACATCGTTCTGAGGTCAATTTAAATTATTGAATGGGAAGTACCTTAAATTTATGTACCAGTAAATTGAAGAGTTTCATAAATAGATTCGTTACGAGCATACTGATACACAGTGGTAAATATTGAAAAAGCTCTCAAGAGGTTTGTCCGAAATGGTGATACGTTTGATTCGAAATAATTATTTATGAATACAAAATCAGATATAAATCAATTTTGAATCTTTTGATGATCCAATTAATCCTTCAGAAGACCTAGTTAAGGTGGATCTTAAGAGAATGGAGCAACAGAAATATATTAATTTGTAATAACCCTATCCAGTACGCAAGAAATAAAAGTATAACGCTATTTATTGTTATATTAAAATTTAAAAAATGTATATTAGTGTATGTCTATTAATAATAACTGAAAAAAAATTTATTTCTAATGATGACCTCCTATCAGTAAATCAAGGTATTATTTATCGTATTAATATTTGATATTAAAAAGACTTATGAGAAGAACTTGAGGACAATCAAAACGTGCGCATAAGAATTCGCATCAAAATAGTAGTCTTCATAGCAATTGCGTTCTATCCAATGATATGCTTATACGGCTTCATAGGATGGACAAGCAGTCCATTTCTTTTTATGGACGGAAATAACATTTTTAGAACTGCGGATGCCTCTCCTACGGAAATGAATACAAGGTTTTCACGGAATAGCTAACATTATACTTCATGATGTATTACGAAACCTCCGGATTCTAAAAGTACTATGAAATTCATAAAAATATTTACTCCTTACTTCAAAGATATGAGAATGTGAATTCATCCATTGCGCATTGTTTAGTAACATGAAAATTACTATATTTTAATCTTCCGCCGATAATTTAATTCTCTTTTACATATTTTTATTTCTATTTTTAATCAGTCCTAATTCTGATCGTAACCTTTTGAGGAATAGTATTTTTATATTCTGCGTCCATTAATATAATAAAATAGAAATTAGGAGGTATAAAAAGATTTAAAAATATTTTTCATTTTTCCTATTCCTATACCGTATACTTCCTATAGGATGTAACCAAATCATCAGTACTGAATTATCAATTTCCCAATATAACACATGCAGCATCTTGCACCATAACATTGTTATCTTGCTCTAAAAAAATCAGCCCTTGACAACCTATCTACTCAAGTATCAAAACCATATGATCATAGTTACGTGTGCTCAAACTTGGGTTTCCGTGTACGATAACAGAACAGCAGTTAGTGCTTAATATTCTGCTCCGCCTGCGAGAATATTACAAGCCTTTCGCTACTTTAATAATGTATCTGTGCTCCTTGCGTCCGGAGACAACGAAGTCAAGAGCATAGATGATGTCTTCCAGTAAAATTCCATTTACTTCACGTCGGATGTTCATGCAAGTCAGCATCTTCTTGAAATCGCGCCGCTTAGATAGATATGTCAGCCACAGAATCTGTTGTCGCAGTTAACGGAATTATTTTCGTACTCCGTTGATACCAAATATGGACGAAATTGTTGAAAATTCTTTAAAATCGGAAGACAGCGCTATTATCTTGCTGGGTTTCTTAATGAGCCAAAGCCAACTTGACTTCTTAATTTCGAGGAAAACATGCAAAATTAGATTTTTATATGCAGCATTATTAAAAATATTTGGACAAAGCAATATCACAGCTTTTTTAAACAAGTTTTTTGAATTAAAATTTCATAGTTTCAATTCGCAAGACATACCTTCATACTCATAATAATTTATTTATAGGAAATTTATCTAGTACTCATCAAAGCCTCCAGCGAATGATTCATCTACATCTACATCTACATATGTACCCTGCAAGCCGCCTTTCGGCGTGTGGCAGGGGGTGCAAGCACCAGGACTCTATTTGCCCAGTCGATTATTTTCGCGTATTCTTCTGGGAAAAAAAGAATTCTTGAATCGACTGGTTTTAGCATCTATTTCTCTGATCTTTCTCGCTGGATCAGAACGGCCTATATAGCAAGGAGGGCGCATAATCTCGGCTACATCTTCTATGAACGTGCTCTGTCTGAATTTATCAAGTAATTTAAATCTCTGATTGAGCCTTCTTTCTTCTAAAGATTCCCATCCTGCCTCCTGAAGCATCCGAGTAACACTTACCGATTTATCATAGCAATTTTTTACGAAGCGTATTGCCTTTCTTTGTACCTTTTCTATCTCGCGAATACAACACTTTTCAGCAGGGTCCCATACACTGCATGCGTACTCGAGGTGAGGCCTAACTAGCGCAAAGTAACATCGCTCGCGGACTTTTTCTTCGCTTTTACCGACTATTCTTTTGACGAAGCCTAGTTTCTTAAGAGCTCGCCCACATATGTTATGGATGTGGGTACCCCAAGTTAAGTTATTCGTGAGGGTTATTCCGAGATATTTTACCGAATCGACAGTTGATAATGTTTTCCCTCGAAGGCTATATGAATTATGATTGGCAAAGGATTTTCTTTCGAAAAAATTAACTACTGAACATTTATCTACGTTGAGCTCCAATTGCCAGTCGTCGCACCATTTTACTATTTTATCTAAGTCATTCGACAGGCTTAATCTATCGTCATTACTTTTTATTTCTCTGTAAATAACCGTGTCGTCCGCAAATATTCTAACGTTACTGTCGATGTGTTCATTAAGATCGTTAATGTATATTAAGAATAATAATGGCCCGATTACGCTTCCTTGTGGGACGCCTGAGGTCACCTTGACTAGGTTGGAACTAATACCATCTAATACTACTCGTTGTTCTCTATCGGACAGGAAATCTTTTATCCAACTTATTACTTGTTCGTTGATGCCCGCAAGTTTTAATTTGTACAACAATTTACGATGTGGGACTTTATCGAACGCTTTCCGAAAATCCAAAAATATTGCATCGCCTTGTCTTTTACTTTCGGCCGATTTCAAGATATCGTGAATTAATAACGCTAACTGTGACTCGCAGGAACGTGTCTTACGAAAACCATGTTGATTCTTAACAATGAATTTAGAGGTTTCGAGAAAACCCATTAAGGAACTAGTAATTATATGTTCCATTATTTTACCACTCAATGAAGTTAACGAAATGGGCCTATAATTCGATGGATCATCTTTTACGCCGCTTTTAAAAATTGGGGTGACATTTGCAATTTTCCAATCTTTTGGGACCTTACCTTCGCTTATAGATTTTTCAAATATTACTTTAAGAAAGGGGCCTATGCTCTCTGCTAATTCTTTAAATACTCGAGCTGGTATATCCTCAGGACCAGGAGCTTTATTTGGCTTAATCTGCCGTAAAAGTTTAATAATTCCGTCTTCCCTGAATGTGATATTCGACATTGTATCTGCTTTATTAACTACTGGTAGGGCGCCTAATGTAATATCGGACGTAAATACGCTATGGAAATATTCATTTAAGATGTTCGCTTTTTCCTTAGAATCGTTAATTACATTGCCGCTGTTATCTTTTAACGAACTTACGGTTTGAACTTTACCTTGGACCTCACGCACGTACGACCAAAAAGCTTTTGGGTCCTCGTCTAAGTATTCGTATATAACTTTCCTTTTAAATTGACGGAGGGCATCACGCATTATTCGTTTTGTTTCTGATTTTACTCGTTTATATTCGGCCTTTACCTGATCCGTTATTATGTTGTTAGGAAGCCTCATAACGGTTTTTAATTTCAAATGCAATCGTCTTTGTTTCTTTAACGCTTTCCTAGTATCTCTATTATACCATCTAGGCTCATTATTTTGGTTAGAGTATTTGGAGGGAACATATTTATCCATATTATTACGCATTATCTGTACAAAAAGGTTCCAAGTTTCTTCGGTATTTAAACGCATCGCGCGCGTTTCGTAAAACGTAAAATCGGAATTGAGTTTATTACGAAATCCTCCAAAATCGGCTTTAGAGTAGAGATAAATTTTGCGCTTGGGTTTTTGGTGCCTTGTCAAGTTAATATCGATATCTATAATCACAGCTCTATGGTCGGATAACCCATCGCATACTGATGCGCACCTTACACGCTCGGGGCTGTTAGTTAAAAAAAGATCTAATATACTTAATTCCCTAGTTGGCTCCTTAACGATTTGATGTAACGAATTTTTTTGCATAACACTGAACAAACTCCTACAAGAATCGCTATCCCGAGCTCGTTTCTTAATTACGTGATTCGGCCAATCGATATCCGGGAGATTAAAGTCCCCTCCAACAAAAGTAATGCTGTTATTATTTTTACGAGAATAAAAGTTAATTTCTTCATTCAGGCAATGTAAGACTTGACGTGGAGAGTTGGGTGGTCGATAAAAAGCACACACATTTAAACTCGGCTTATTGATTTGAATAATTTTGCACCAAACGCTTTCGATGCTGCTATTTGAAAAAGTGTGTAAACTACTCTGAAGGAAACTTTTAACCGCTATAAATACGCCACCGCCCGTTCTGTCCTGACGATCCTTACGATATATTTTAAAATCTTTCGGGAATACTTCATAGTCGCAAATATCTTCTGTGAGCCAACTTTCGGTGCCTATAATAATATCTGAATCGTTACTCCGAATGAAATGTTCTAAATCGGTTACTTTATTTTTGACGCTTCTACAATTTATAATCGCGATTGATAAATTATTAGCGCTGGGAGAAGCCCGAGAGTCGCATTGTGAATCATTATTATTTATATTTAACGTATTTGCTACTTTTTCCGGATTAATGACTATTTCTGATTCACTTTTACTCGCATTATCTTTACTGGATAAACCCTTTAACCTAAAAAAAACCTGCAGCGCTCAAAAATCCTATGAGCCACCCCTCTCGCAGCCGCAGCAGTGTAGTGAACACCAGAGCTGTTCAAGGCGAGGGGGTACGATTGGAGGGTCGGCCGAAGGTCAACGAAGTCAACTCCCAAGTCCCGACAAAACTTCCACAGCCTCGCATTCAGACCAGAAATTTTCCTCCGAACGCGATGGTCGCAGTCGGTTCGCGGGACAATACTGCAGATGGACAGCCGCACATCGTTGCCAAGCGACTTCCGCACGCGCACAACCTCGGAATTCAGGTCCTCAAAAGAACGCAGAATATCCTCGGGAGCACGGTGGCAGACGTCGTTGACCCCAACATGGGCCACCACCCGCAGCTGAGAGCAACCCGTTCCCTTGGCCGCCGCACCTACCGCACCCGTGACATGGGCCACACGCCCTGAGGGAATACACCAAGATGTAACCCTCAAGTCACCTCCCTCCCTCTCCGCCCTTGAACCGACTTCCGACTCCGACTTCCCTTAGGCTTGACCACTTTAGAGGGCAGAGCCGCGGGCTTGGCAAGACCAGGGGTGGCCTTCCGAACGGGCTCATCAGCACTTTGCAGCGCTGAGAACCTATTGCGGACAGGGATGGGGTTCGGCGTCACCTCCCCAGAGCCCCTGCCAGACCGCGCAGCTCCTCCACTCCTTGTAGCCAACCTCCACTCAGGCTCTAGGAACGGGACCGACCTCGAATGATTGGGAGTTGACCGTACCCCCTCCGAGACAGTCCAACCAGCGTTGACCCTAGGACTAGGCCTAGTCATCTTCGCGTCGCGGACAGGCCCAGAGTTGGAGGGTCTCCTCCCCCCCATCGAGGTAATCCCACTCCTTCGAACCAACGAGCGAAGCTGTCTAAGGGCTCTCTCAAGGTAGCGTACTCGTGCCCGCAGGGGGCCCTCATCCACACACCTTTCAAAAGCACCATAAGCAGACCTGTAGGAAGCCATCCTATCACTAATGAGTTTAGCAAGAAACGAAAAACGCCGAAGAACTAAAATGAAAAGAGTTAGTAGGAAATAAGTGTAATTTACCACCCGCTGCGCTTCACCAGAAAGACCAAAGAATGGAACTAAGTTTCAACTGAAGAAAAAGAGAAAGCTTGCTAGCGATTTATGCACTAACGGACGAAGGAAGATTTTCAACGAGAACTTACTAACGTTATTTATGCCAGAATTTAAATCTAAATGTAATACAGCAGAAAAGGAAGGCTGGCACTAATCAGAAGTGAATACTTTTTCAAATGAAATACCCTAAATACACTGGTAATGAAAATACGTAAATTTAAAAGGCAAAGAAAAAAAAGAAAAGTTCGCGGCTATAAGATTAGGTATAACCGCTTATGAAAGACACTACATACACACCGAAGGAAAACGATGAGCAATAAACCTGGAATATGGAGGAAGTAGAAAAGAAAGATTAGAAAAAAAACAAAGGTAGATGGTACTTAACGCTCGCGGGTCGGGATAATGATTCCTCATAAATGTCATAAGAAATATTATAAATATCATATAAAATCATATAAATAAGAAATTATATAAAAGTGATTAATAAGAAATATATTAGTTTCATGGGCCTACAATGAACGCATTCTGGCTTAGAAAGACCGGATACTTACAACGATAGATATACATTTTGAAATAACTTAATTTAAAGTCATTTTTGATGGGAAAGTTTAGTAGTGATATAATAAAAGCAAATTAATTGAGATTAATCTTAAAATGTGAGAGTACATTAACATTCAGAATGAAATGATAAAAAATACTGGATGATCTTCCTTTAATGGAGCAATTAGAAAGATATAGAAGATGTGTACGTAGAAAGTATTCATTGCAGGTATGTAGATAGCGTGGCACGAGATACTATTAAGCCAATTATATAACCCTAGGGAAGCAAGAGAGAGAGAGAGATCTAGGTAATAGATGAGACCGGAAGTAGAGATAATACCTAATTGTAGAAGGAAGAAGATCATCATCTACCTCGACGGAACAAAAACTTAATCACCCTCACTTTTTTGTAACTTCGCCTTTACCCCGTTGATATTCTTGGATCGTAACTCCAGCTTTTGTCCTATGAGCATTTTATCATTAGTCTCGAGACTTATACTAAGCCTTGGTTTTTTCCTTATCATAAATTATATTTAATTGTGCAAGAATATAACTTCATCGTAGCACTGTACATTCATTGAATTAGAATTTAAACCTCTAATTATCGCTCAGAATTTTTTGGTTTGTACATCGTAATATAATAGTTGTTGCAAGAATGATCACAAAAGTGCGAATTACGTGGAAAACTTACTAAAAATTAAAATCAACTACATCAATGTCAAATACTTATATTTCTCGTAAAAAAAGAAAGGGATACGAAAGGTGAAGCTCTTTTACGAAACGTATTAGGCTATTTGCTTTACCATTCGAATTAAAAAGTCTTTCGATTAAATGAAAGAAATGCAGTAAGTATAACTTAGAGGAATCATTTGAGAATATCTCCATTATACTATATTCTATGTTTAAGTCTGTTTATTTTATTTAACTGAGTTAGGAGTAAGATTTTGCCAAAAATCTACGTTCTTCATTGATTAACTCTTGGGTACTTCATTTTTTGAAAAGGCAAGGAATAACAATTGAAGTACCTTTTCTTTAATAACATTACGAGCTAATAATCCAATATAGAACAGAAACTAGGTAATTGTATATTGCTTATTGATTTTCTGAATAGTTTCAAAATTATTTCCAATATATTCCAGAGATCTATGAAAGTAGTAGCAAATAGTGCTCTACCATCTTGAGAAGTTTCAACTTGTCTTGACTGAAATAAAAAATTAAATGAACTAAGCAAACTAGAACGGAGAACAAAATTCATCCACATTATACCATGCAAACCTTCAATCATTTATTTTTCACAATACATTCCCGCAAGCTATTAATTTGAAGTCATTAAAGATACTATTTCTTGATTTGGAAGGCACAATTAATTTTGAATGTCATTAGTTTTACGATTATAACGGAATTTTAATGAAGCACTGTACCGATTTCACATTTCAGCCTCCGTGCGTTGCGGTTTGCTCACATAAATTGTATTTTCCGATGAAAAGCGTGAATTTGCCCCAAATACCGTAATTTGAATAAATACCTTGACCTACTCCTAGTTTTACCATTACGGAGAGGAACGGCAGTTTAATAGGCTCGCGATGCCGAAAAGTTATCGAACAGATGCGGAGTTGAGACAAAATGAACGTAGGGAAAAGTTCTCTCAACAGTTACACACATTTTCCCAGCGAGTTTCGGCGGAGGCGGAGGATCCCTTGTCATTCCTCGTGAATAAAAATACCTCCTCAAAAGCGGACGGGCATACATTAAGGGCATTCGAAAAGGTGAGAGAGTTCGATGGAGGTGGAAAGAGAATCTTCTTTCGTCCGAAGGATCTCTTCCCATTTCTAATCACTAGTTCAACTCGTTCTTCATAGCAATCACTCGAGATCATTCTTCCAAATTCCCCCATCAATTTAATTCCGCCCACTTCGCTTCAATTAAATACCGTTTAATCCGTGACCTGGAAAGGCTAAATGAGCCAGTCTTCTAATGCGCGCATTTGAGAGATAAGAGATACCTTTGCTGCTCTTTCTGTTCTCCTCCTCTTTCCGCTATCTTCTCTCTCTCAATATCCGATCCGCTCCTTATCGATGTGTCACCCATCTTCTTCTTATACCTCAATCCATCTTCTTCTTCTCTTTCTTTTCCCCGATGAAAATGCGATCAATCTGTCGATGAATGTCTGCGTTTCCTTCTTCTGTAATCACTTTTCTATCTCGTTCCTCTCCATCCAAGGAGGAGTAATTAATTTCGTTGGTAAAAATCGCAGAAATCACCGTTTTTGCTAGGGAGAAATGTTTGCTTGGAGTAAAGTGGAGTAGTTTAATGGAGTATTTATAATAAGCGATTTCTTCCGAGGAATAATATGAGGAATAATATACGCATAATCGTATTCTGTCTCTATGAAAACTGCTTCCATGTCATAAGCAACAATTATGGATTCATTGATAATCGTTAAAAAATGTAGGTGAGGCATATAGTGGCAAAGAATAACTGAAATATCGAAGAATTACGCAACACACATGGATTAAAACCCTGTTACTTCTGGCTGTGTTTCAATACCTTTCTCACAACAATTATTCAGGTTTAACACTTAACGTTTTCTCTGAAAGCATTTCAGCGTTTCATCCGTTGTGCTTAAACGAGTAAATGGATTCCTCTCTATGCGCACTCCGAACTCTATCAAAAGATCATTCCTTTCCCTCAATCTTCAATTCTACAAGGTATCATCTGGGTTATATTCCTCATTTTCGTGTTACTTAAATTGTTTTTATCTGAGTAAGTAAAAACGGTAAGAAGTGTAGGAAACGAAAGACAAGAAAGAAAGAAAACGCTTTCATGGTGAAAAAGAAACGATTTGGAGAAAGGAATATTATCATTTCGCAAGAAAAATAAAATTTATTGTGTTTGTAAATAGTAATTAATCGCTGTAAATTTACACTGGTAACATGAGATTTTTCATTTCATGAGCTTTTTAATTAAAATTGTCTATGGTTAGAGTTTAAAAAACCTGTGGAAGTTTTAATAATAGAACGTAAAAATGTTTGCTTACTTAGTAAAAAATTGAAAAACAAAATCATAAATCAAAGCTCTGTAAGTCGTTATTAAGAAAATCTTATTTCTATGTATAATAAATATAGAATACTTTAAGCATACGAACATTAAAAATCATTCGTTTATCTGCTTCTGGGATTGAAGATTTCATTTCAAAATTCATAAATTCATCAAATGGCGATGTGAAATTGATTGTGAATGTTGCCTTCTGTTTACCGTATTTTAAAAAATTAAGGTGGTACGATCTTAACGCTAACTGTCCCCACATTTTGAATAGGGATTTATAAAACACAAATATGGACAAAACATGCGGTAAAGTATAGTATAGAAATAGTATAGTTATAGAAAACAAAGACATGAAAGTCACAAAAAAGTATTACGAGGAGAAAATAAAACGAACGCTTAAACATTGCGATTATATGAAAATAAAATTCTTCTGGAATTTCAAGGTTTTATTCATTTTACTATTTTTTAAACATATATTTATCCAAAATTACTTATTTAAGAAAAAATTAAATAGCACTCATTAGATTTCCACTTCCCATAATTGATGTCGCGTTGTTAATCCTAATTTGAAAATAAATTTTTTAACCGGGAAAGAACATTTCTGAACCATTCAAATACAAAGTACTCACAATAGAACGAGCGAAAAAAACGTCCGATGGACGATTCACATAAAGATCTCGATGGTTCCTTTTCTACTGCATCTCATTATCGCGAATGTTCCGCGATACCTCTTACACGCAATTTCGGTCGTAGTTATCTTCAGAGTGCGACGACATAAAGACGCCCCTTGAAGAAAAAAAAACCTTTTCGAATCCCTTCGAGCCTCGTAACGCCTACTTATTATTTCTCCATCAAGGTCCTGTTATTAACATTTCGCGCCCCAAAAAACTCGGCTCCTGGACGGATTTAAAGGAAAATAAAAGAACTTTGGAAGAGAAAGAAAGAGAGCTCTCCCTTTTTCCAGCACTCTGAACGTTTGAATGAATTTCAATAAGGAGAGCGGGGGCTTTTTTTTCTTTGCGGAAACTCGACCTCCTCCTTCCTCGTGCGTTCCCTTTCATCTCATTCTTTACCTTCTTTCCTCTCACTACATACATTCTCTCCCACGCAGTCCCCTTTTGATTTTCCGCCTTTTTCCTTCACTTCACCGCCACTTCTTCACCGTAAACTCGCCGCCTTTCCCTTCTGCACTTCATTAAGGCACCTGCATCCAATTTCACGCCGGATAATGTTAATTCCGGTGGGAGCGGTTGAACGAGGGTTTAAAAAATACTCGAGGAAGTCCCCGTTTCCTTCGCCGTTATTATTTCCGTCTCTTTTTTCTCTCGAGATCCCCTCTTGTCCCGTAATATTCGAAGGTTGTTTGTTCCTCGGGAAAGGAAAAGAACTCTCTCCGCATGCCGAATGATTGTATTCACGATAAACGTAATATGGGGGGCGTATTGCGAAAAATTTGGCCCCGAAATTTCCTCGTGTTTTACGCTCCCCGGGACTCCTTTGCGTCGTAATTCGCGAGAATCAATGCCATTCCTTGGAAAACCCTCTTATTTATTTAGGGGATATATTTACCGAGATGATTTGGTCGTTTTGAATGGAATCGTGTTATCATGGATTCAATAAAAGGCGCCTCATGCAGCATATTCCTCGGTTTGGTTTTTCTGGCAATATCCATTCCGTCCTTATTGGATTCTTTTTATATCTCATCCTCTCCTTCTGTCTTCCTTTCAATCGCATTCTACCCTTGAAATTTGACATTCCGAATAACGGGAAGGATTCTTCCATCTGACACCGACATATCTCCCATCGATTTATCCTTAATTCGTTTCGCACGACGTCAAATCACGGCTAATCGACAATTTGACCTACTTTTATCCCTCGATAAAGAGGCGACATGCATCCCTCACTTGTCGGTTCTATCAGGTCATGGATTGTGTGGGATATTTCAATTTAAATTGTGATATTAATCGTAGTGGCTTATGATACTAAGGCTAACGAAGAAACAGGACTATGAATTATTCGACTAGCAAAAATTGCTGTTTTTCGGATTCTGCTAACAAATTTTTCAGTATTGCCCGTATAGGTGGGAACAACCGTGTGAAAAGTATCGAATAATTCGAATTAACGTATCGATTTTTCACTATATTAAGCGCGCCAAAACACCAAGTGATTCTGTTAGGTTTTTCTCTCTCTGCACCCCATCGTGTGGATTATTTAATGTATTCGATGTTTCACTCTTACACCTAATGCAAAGAGATAATTTATTACAGAATATATTATATTATTACAAATGCGTATGAATTAAACCATTCAAATATCAGGAAACCAAAATTAAGAGGGCGGTTTTAATTAATGTAAATGAAAGACGATCCTAAATAAATTCTTTTGAAATTTTCCAAAACGGATAGTATTTATTTTGTTGCTAGAACCATATCGTGGTGTTTATGTAATTAAATCTTATAAATCATTTCTTGGGCAAAATTGTTCATATTTTTAAGAACACAACAGAAATTTTTTGAAATGGAATTCACAAGGCCAATTTTAAACCATTTAGAGTATATCTGGTCACTTTTTTTGTAGAAATATATTGACGAATTTCGATTTTCAAAGCTTACTTATTCTTTTCCTTCCATGAAATGTCAGCTCTCCTTCTCCATGCGTTTGAAAAGGGTCTATCTTTTCTGTGTATTCTTATCAGAGTCGAGTTGAAAATACCGTATTCGTCAGGGAGACTACTGTTTAATACCACAAAACTATAAAAATGCGTTATTTGTTCCTAAATAATGTAGAGCTCAAAGCGATGTCGCACGACTAAAATAAGAATTTTTAGTCATTATCCTTTGTTTTCTCGACTTCGTGGGACAATTTTCCTAATTTAATTCTGCAAAAAGAAAGTCTGCAACGGATTCGGGACAATTAATAGATTTTTCCGTAACAATTAACGGAAAATTGCAGCATATATAATGACAGCTTTACTTAGCGAAGGTAACTCCAAAATTGATTGATATTATCCCAGTTGTTTATAATTTAAAGGAATTACGTTGTTTGACAATAACGAAATTTTCCTCTTTATAGACGGTTTTGTATCCTTCATCAACTTTAATTATTGCTAGGCGAATTTAGTGTGAAATGGAGTGTGCCATGAAGATAGATTTGATAGGTTTTTTGCTGCGACTTGAGAAAGAATTTTAACGCCGTGTATGTATGTGACCCACATGACATTTGTGTATCTCTAGCAATATAAGCATCAGGATACTTTTCAGGACTTTAATGAAGACGCTCTAGTATAATTCTAAATATTTTGTGATGTTTTGAGTCGAAGCAACGATACGTTTACTAAAAAATACCGAATAAACCATACCATAAAGTTCGTCGGTGTAAAAATAAATTCCCAAATTTCATATTTCTACCTTGTCGGGAAATACGTGAAATTAATTTCAAAACGTTGCTTCTGCGTATTTCTTACGGGAGATGCTGACATCGTTTAAATTAATACATAAATAATAAATAAAAACGATGATTATAATAGAAGATAATTAATATAGGTTAATAATTTCAGCATTTTAGACAGATGTGTAAAACAGAAAAATTGAGGATAAATTTACTGTATAATTTGTCAAACATAATAATATAGTCAACCGAAAGCAGAAATATTCGTCACGAATTTACAGAGATAATAGCTTGAAAGTAATTTTCTCCGTAGATTACTATTATGAACAGGAAATTCGCTTTTGTAGACAGTTGCCAACTAAGAGATAAAGGTTCCCTCAGTTCGAAATTAATAGCGAGGGAGGCAAACATAGAGCAACAAATAAACATATACGTCTGTTTCAAACGTCGGGAAGTTAGCTGGAAAGCGAGACGTATCCAACGTTTCCGACGGATATCAACGTCAAAGTAAAATAAACGTTTCTCTCTCGCGATTTTTTCCGCCCATTTTTCACAATCCGCAAGGAGGAGTGGCTTTGGAAATAACGCATCCGAGGCCCACGGCGAGAGATGACAAAGTGCGTGGGGCGAAGACCCGCCGAGGAAACACGACATTTGAATTATGCTCACTGAGCGAATAACACGGGAATGCAATGAAGACTTCATTGCATCTCGGATAAAGGAAGCCATGGGAGGGAATTTAGACGAGCTAGAATTACGCGCGCTCCCTCCTAATTTTGCGCTGTTTACATTGGAAGTAATGCGGAATATATTCGCTGGTCATGCTAAAAAGGCTTTCGAGTGATGCCATTTTCCATTCCTTCGCAGTCATTCCTATTCTTCGGTGAAGCAGTCTCAGTGTCCTTCCATTCACTATCCCTCACTATGCATTCCTCCCAATATTCTTGTTTCAATAATCCGTTTCTTCAGATATTCTTCCATCTAATCAATGAAACTAAGTTCCATATTTTTAAACGGTTTCTGCTATCACGTAATATCACTTCCATGTTAAGAAGTACTTTCCAGTACGATATTTCTGTTTTTTCTTAGATTAAATTTATATCTTCAAGATGCAGCAGCTACAGTAAAGTGAAAAATACGCAACATTTTTTCAAGTTTGTTGAGTGAAATTTTTTTGTGGAGAATAGAGATACAAAAATTGTTGTTAGTGATCTCATTTTATTATTTCATCGACGGAGATGAATAAAATACATCGTCAAAGTTGTAACCTGTAAATAAGGAAGCATGCAAAGAAAAATCGCAGTAAAATTTTAGTAATTTTTAAAATGCACGAGGGTGGTCTGAAAAGTTTCCGACCCCAGATTTTTCAGAAATCTTCACAGAATTTTCAGAAAACATGTCGAGAAATGGCGAAATGTCGGAAACTTTTCAGACTACCTATGTATTAATAGTATGAATTGGTGGTTAGATCAACTAATTGATCATCAAGCTACTAATATCGAACATAGCAACTTCCTAATCTGATAGTAATATTGCGGTTCCAATCGTATTGAATTTTTCATGGGGGGCATTTTCAACCGTAATTTCTTACTCGCTTCCCAAAGACAATTTTAGAGGTTTTCATAGCTGGAATATAAAATATAACTCACATCGGAATATATAACTTCAAATTTAAGTTTAAATATAACTTGCGATTGAAATGAAAGCGGAATTCGTATGAAATTTTGCCAAATTTGATTAGAAAATCAACCGAATACAATCAAATTAAAACCAAATAAATTCCCAGAAAGGAGTTAGTTAATGGAATGGATCCTTTTTAATTATTCATTCTACCAATCCATTAAAATCTTTCAATAATTGGTATGGGAGCGAGAATTTGCTTATTAACCATTATAAATGTGGTCGCATTATTATGTAAGTTACAATAAACCCAAAATTAGAGCGCATAATCACCAGTGGCGTGCAAAGTTAAATTTTGTAGCTTTCCAAGCAAATTATCTCCAAGCCCAGACCGTTAAAGGTTTTCCACTAATGTGCTTTGCAGGAATTCTAGTTCGCAAATGTGAACCCGTTGAAATTAATTTAATTTTGGTTTCGCTGGCAGAGAATGAGTTATATTTCAAAGAATTGCTTGTTTTTGGATTCAACGTTAATATTTCTCACTGCGGCTGTACGTTATCATCGATTACATCGGAATTGGGATAAAATTAATTTATTCTCGGTTGGATTAAGGGGAAATAATTATTTCTGGGAATATTAATATGAACGTAAAAGTTACTTCATTCATTTCATTTTTTGTATGAAATTCTACGTTTTTATCGAATATTTACTTACTTCTTTCACTTCCAATTAAACTATAATTTATCTCTATATTGTAGATGACTTATATAATAGAAACTACTGACAATAATACGTAACAGTTGGTAGAGAACGAAATTTCCGAAATCATTCGCCTAATCCCTCAAAATAATTAAAATCACTTTAGCCTATCTAAATGCTAAGCAATGTTCTGAAGATTTTCACCAGTAAGACTTTCATAATTATAAGTATACGATTCATTAGAAATAAATGAAGATAATTATCGGTTCACTACGAATCTTAACCGGCCCTAAACTTTTTGTGCAACTGTGATAGTAATTGTGCACTAGAGGGTATTAATTTTAGCCAAAGCACCAGTTTGCTGACTGTTATTGGGAACTGAAAGTCTACTTAGATTCAGGCAAAACCGGTAACTATTTCATAGCAAGATAGAAACTCATATTTGTAACAAAGAAGGCTATATCGTGAGAGCTTCAAGGAATATTTTTATAATTAAACTGCGTATTCTCAAAATTGATACATAGATATTTTATGCATACTTAACAGTCTTTTGTTGCTAGGCGGAATATTTATTTACAATCAATGTTATTGATTGAAAGGCAGATATATCAAAAACATGAGTGACGGTCTCTTTTTAGCAGAGATTCGTGCGCCTTTACGCTTCATCTCATCCACAATTCTTAGAATTTCTCATAAAAGGAAACCTTTCTGAGAGGAGAAAGGAAAAAAAATTACTTAATCTTCGAGTGGTAAGGTACTGCAGGATTTATCTTTCCATCATTGGCTAGTAACACCCATTTCTTTCCTTAATGTAATGTAGTCATCAATTAATCTTAATTTACCACTTTCCTTGTGATAATAATTTTCTTTCTATCCGTTGTATAGTATTTTTTCTTTGGAAATTTATCCGCGTGTTATTTTCCTTCTTTTTGTGTAGACGTTCTTTGAAGGCAACTCAATTTTTCTTTCCTTACCTTCCCTGATTCCCATTCTATATATGTTTCTCCTCCCAAATTATTTTCTCCACGTTGCTCTCATTTATCCTGCCACATCCTATTCGATTTCAATTTTCCCTTTCTCTCCCTTCGTTTCCATCATGTGCAATTTCATTTCTCTTCCCTTTGCGTCTTCTACTCCACTCCACGGACTCCCTCTCACCTTTCCCCTTTTCCCTCTCTTAATATTTTTATCGTTCCCAAAGTGCTCCTTGCATTCGTCGAGAGGGTTATATTTCATAGAAAGCAGCGCGGTTTCTCCTTGTTAACATTCCTTCATTATTTACAAATGCCATCCTAATTTCCCTTTCTTCTCCCTTTCACACTTTTACTCTTTTACCACGGCCTTCACTCACCGGCTCAATTTCTGGAGGGAATGAAAAAATCTCGCTGCGTGACACTTTTCCATTAATAAACTCCCTCTTTCCAACGCTCTGAGCACATACATTTTCCCACCCACGAGTTTAATCTACTTTCGCTCGCTTTTATTTCAAGGACGCTTCCACATTCCTAGATAATAGATTTCCTGCTCGACTTTCCTTGTAAGAGGATAGCTGTTCTTCCTCTATATATTACTCTGTTTTCAGTGGTAGAAGTTAATCTTTTTTCTGTCTTTACGTTCTCCATCATCCGGTCCCTTGAGTGTGTGGCAGATACTAATGTGTGGAGTGTTTTTCTAAAATATGAGCTGATATTGCGTCAGGAAGTGATATATTCCAAGATTCTTTGCGGTTTCAATATGAGGGATAAGCTAATCAGAAAACCCGATTTTACTCATATAATTACATATGTATACGAAGTTTTAAAAATATACTAAATCTCTAACGAAACAGGAACAGATTAAATCTACCTAAAAATCCATCCCCATTCTTTGTATATTCGAAAGAAAACATACATGTTTATGGAAAAGCCTTAAATTTTAATAGAAGATGGTGAAAGTAAATAATTGTTTATTGTATTAAAAGTTCTATGTACTATCATATGCTGTTTAAGCATGGAAAGTTAACAAAGAATTATCGCTACAGCTGATTAAGATCTTTTCAATTTAACAACATCACACGGTTGAATTAAATCCAATACAGCTTGGAATTTTGGCAGGAATCGCTTTGAGGGAAGAGATCAATTTATTAGATTATTTTATATTTTAGATGATTCACTGGAAATATTACAGGGATACTAATGACGCTTTCGAAGAGATATGCATATAGAGCCTATAATAAGCCTTAATTTAAGATTCATTATAAAGCTGAGAGTGAGAGATAGAATCTGTGAGAGAAGGAATCTGTGGAAATGTGAGAGACTTTGATAATTTAAGGAGAGCAGAAAATTACAAGAGATATGTTAATGACCAGCGTACTACAAAAGGACAGTGGTACTATTTCATATGTAATAATACGAGTACTACTGAATATGCCTAAGTTTTCGTAATTCATATATAGAAATATTATTGTCACAATTAGAGTTGGAAAAAATTATAATTTAAGTCATTTTTCGACCATTTCCACAGTTTCCACGTTGAATTTACGACAGGTTATTACGTCTAAATTATGAAGACATCCGCTAAGAGTCCCATTAGAATCGGACGTAGGCTGTTCTATATTTCCTCACAGAAAAGCACGAGTTATATATCAGCTAAAGAACATCATCGAAACTTCTTAGAAATGAATACAGCTCCTTTGTTTAGATACTGTAATTAAAGCTCAAGTTTATTCCAAACTCAAAATGCTTCTAGTTAACATTCCGATGTAACTTAAGTCATTCCAGCACCTCCAGGATGCCTTAAACACGGAATACGTAAACCTGCCAACTGCAAGTCATGATTAAAAATTTCATGTCGACATCGTGCGAACAAAGGAAAAAAATACTCATTTTTCCTCCCGAGATTAATGTCTCCGAAAACATGCAGAGAAACGGTGTGCAGCTTCCTCCAGGATACTTTGAAGACGAAATTACTTTGAATAACGTTTTAGCAAACAAGAATGCCTAGGAAACGTCCTATTCTCCTTTCTTTGATCCCCCGGAGACAAAGGAGACGCCTTTTATTACGGAATATTGCACTGTCACGGAAAGGATAAAATTTCGCCTCCAGTGCCAAAGGAACCGGATGCAGCATCTTTCTTTCCATCTACACCAGCATGCTTCTCCATCGGTAAGATCTTTCCCTTCATTCCGTTGCGGAAGATTAACGAGAGATGCGAGTAAACGCTTCGACGAAAGATGCATGGCGTTTCACGCAGCATATCCCCTCTGTAAACTCTAAAAAAAAGCGGAAGAATGATGTCGTATTCCTTTGATATTCGCGGCGAATTGAGTCGTGAAGGTTTTCGAGAGAATGGGCATTCGTTAAAGACGTTGCTGAAGGGGACTCGAATCCCATCTTAAGTAATTTCATCTCTCATGCATATTGGATGAATCGGAGTGAAAGTGAAAAACACTTGAGAATCGCGGCGGGCAAACAACGTGGAGCATACATTCTTCCCCATCAACAGGCTCTGCGCTCCACCTTCTCCAAATTAACTCTGGCTCATTAGGATCCCAAACCGCGCAGCTGTATTCGAGGAGACTAGCAAATCCTACTCTATTTCCCTCACTTTCGACGGACATCCTCTCTGAATGCAGCTCGTTAAGTACAAGTTGGATTCTATCCAAATGCACAACGACCGAAGGCAAACTGCGCGTCGCTCCTAAACATGTAATCTTGAGCCCGAAATTCCTCGATGGCCCCAACGTTTGGGTACTTTTAAGGAATAAATTACCTTCACGTGAGAAAGCCTATGTGTAAAAATTTTTAGCGGATTCTGTATGATTGGAATTATCCTTGTGATACCCATAACCAAATAAGGTAAGCAAACTATATGAGATAGAGGTAAAAAGGATAGTCTGGAGGTTTGAATTCGTTGTGAGGATGGTTTTCTTCTTAAATCAAAATATCAGGTATAAAGTTCTTATGAAATGTATCTCTAGTATGCAGAAATTGATTTGTTCCAAGACTTTTAGAAAAATTTGTTTCTTACAAACATATCGAAGATTCTATGAAAATACACAGTAAGACAATTTAATGTTGGATTTTAAAAAATAAAAAATTACAAGTTCTATTATTTGTAGAATTTCATCGATAAATTATTCAAAAGATAGGTTATACATCAACTTTACTTTCAAATATCATTTTGTATCTGCGGAAATTAACGAATCCTCTCAAAAAATACTCTCCTAAAAATTTAATTAAGAAAATACAACAGTTTATATTTAAAAATTAAGGGAAATCCATATTGATACCTTGTAGAGAAAAAATAAATCAAAAAATAAATCAGAGTACAAACAAAGTGAGTAAATTCTTCCGATCGTAAGATGTTGATAAATATTACAAAATTAGTTACTGGGAGTGATCAAAAATTTTAGATAAATATATGACTTAGTAAATGAAACTTTATTCTCCCTTCCCTTAGGCCTAATAAAGGATAATACAATAAAAATTGAAATTTTAAGCATTACTAAGCATCATATTAATCAATGTAGGGAAACGGTTCTCGGAAATTAGATTTTATAAATTATAAAAAATAGTTGACATTTTCCATATTTGGGTGATTTGACTTCGATTTCAGTTGCTTGACAATGGCCCATATTCATAACATCACAGTAACAGCATTCGCCTTGAAGTGCACGTTACAGTATATATAGAAACAACAAGCTTTAATTTGGTTTCTGCAGGTGGTGAATATGTGAACCACATGGTGCTTGGAAATCAATGCCATAGCAAGGCTTCGCTCACACTCGCACCATTAACATGTGGTGTTGGTGTTAATGGAGCATGTCTTGAGATCCTTGATATCTCTAGACAATGGAGAGACAAGATTTCCTTAATGTACGTTTACAAGAAGCCAAATCTTTGAACGAGGAAGAACGAAAGCGACTGTAGGATATGGTCAGCAACGTTCGTAACAGATATGCGCAATTGCAATTATAAAGAAGAGATAATGTCGAATTATGAGGAAGGCAGAACATATCTCTTTCCTCTACTCTTCAAGCTAATTTTAATTGTATTACATAATTGATAAATTAATACTATGTGTCTATTCACCCCGCCCACAAAAAAGATTTACAGAAACAGGTCTTCGAAATTTTTTCTCTCTATATCATGTAAGAAATACTTAGCGAATGAAATATTATAGCTATATTGTAAACTTATTTATCCTTGGAATACAATCTACATCAAACTTTTTGGCAGTACATTGGGAAGAAATAAAAAATAATAGAATAACTAGATATGAGGGAATCAAAAACCTTTAGAATCAAGACTGATAGCCATTAATGATGAGATTTTAATTTTCCAGTTTTTCTCGAAATTCATGGTGATAATAGAATGAAAAATCAAATGAATTTAGGAAATTCTAGCAGTAAAAATTAATGGTCATCAATGACTTAAGATGAAATATTAATAGTTAAACAGAAAGTCTACAAAAATGGAGATTTAAAGAAAACTTACTGAATAAGATATTTTCTCGCAAGGCAAGGGCGAAATAAAATATCCAATTTAATTAGATTTATTTCAAATATATAACACTGCCAAGGGTTATGAGAAAATATCTTGATCAAGTATACTTCATTAGTATCTTATAGAAAATGTCTTCAGAAGCTCCCTGTGAAACTACTGCATTAAAATGTCATAATAATTGAACTATGTCGGAGATACAAAGGGGGCTCAGTGGCTCAAAAATTATCAATGTTATCCCTCCATTTAAATACGATATATGTAATTTTATGTAAAGGTTAACCAGTTAAATTAAAATTTTTCTACTTTCATCATAAATCTTCAGCAAACTGTTTCATAAAATCAACGAAAATGAGGAATAAATAAAAGTATGCTTGAAGATAAAACACGATTTTCAGACTTAGTTCTCCAATATTACCCGGAAAACTTCTCAAGCCATCGAGTAGCGGCTTTTCAAAAGTAAAAATATGCAAGAGAAACATATTTTTGGAAAGCAGATTGGTACTTCCATTCACTGAGAACGCTCATATACGCACAAGAGAATGTGAAACCGCATTGCAGACTATACGCAGTAATTGTAAGGCCAAGGAATCCTCAATTGCTGCATTTCTAACTCAGAAAAAAACCGATTTTACAATAAGTCAACAACTTAGGATATAATAGGATGAAATAGAAATATTAGGATGAATTTAGTGCTGAATGTAAAATGAAGGTAAAATTTTCTAAAAGAAAAAGCAGATAAAGGATATAATCTCATATAACTCAACAGTAATGATATCTTTAGATTAATATCTTTACTCATAGATGCTGAAGTCATTCTCAGTTTGTCACTTTCCGTGCTTGGCTTTGAAGAGCCAAATCAGGTTTTCTATCCCCGTTGGACGTTAGATAAAAAGAGCAAAAAAGCAGTACTTTACACGTGGCAATACAATGTTGAGAAAGACTGATTTCTCATGGAGCCATAAGGAAGATAATGATCGCATTCGAGTTTGCAGAGAAGTCACTTTCATCTACTCGTCCTTGATTGGCCTTTCCACGTGCCCTGAAAGACGTTTTTCTTGCTCCTACTCAGCCATGAAGATAAATTTAACGATCTCTAGTACCATAGAAGAGACAATTACGTCTTCTAAGTGTATTGCTGTTTTGGTATACTGAAAAAGTACGATATTGTGTCCGTTCCAATATTTAGTAATTGTAAAATCTATGAAAAAGATTAGGATGAATCCTAACCCATTCATGGGTGATAATGAGCGCAACTATACCTCTAAGTACCAAGTTGAACTTGGTATGAAAATTCCGATAGTCCAGCGAAAGAATAAATAATATTATATTCACAGATTTAACATTGTCAAAGGCACTGTCTATCGAATGAAAATTTTAAATCAGAATAAAATTGACAGGCTAGTTTATTAAATGATATCCTTAAAGAGTCCCCATTATATTTTGGAACGCAATTCAATCTATGATACAATAGATATTGCATTAAATTACCTCTCAAATTTCTGTCATTAATTCTGTCAGACCAGAGTGAAAAGGAATCCGTCTTTAGTAATACGTTTCCGTTCTCATGCGGATGCTTATCTTAACTCCCAAACTGTTGAAATGAAATACGTGATCTTCCCCTGGTTCTCCAAGCGCTAGCTTCGGCCCTGTCACTGCGAAGCATTGCCCTTTGAGATATTGGTTTGCCGAAATTCGCTCGAAAGGCTTTTTACCCCTTTGATCAGAAATGCGAAAACCCTTTCCTTTCGATTATTCAAGGCAATGGCTCCACCAGAGTGGCCGCACCCAAGACGAGATGGCAATAGTGCCTTGGCCATAGCAAAGTCCTCACATATAAGTAAGAGCCAGAACACCCGAACTTACTCGGGCGTAAAATCGAGCCTATCTTCCAGAAAATTATTTCGAGGTCACATAATGCTTCCCCAAAATTTAAAATATACAATAAAGAAATAAATACGCTTAAAAAAACTTAAACATTGAACTTACAAATAAATTACTAAACACAGGAAGAGAAATTAAACTGAACTCAAAAAGAAAGATAAGAAAGTATTTAAACACTGATATGATTAAAGTGCATATCTTCGATAAAGTATGCCTAGGTGTCTTTTAATGCCAAAGAACATTATTTTACGTATTTTTTTGGATTAAGATGAAACATAAGTTAAATATATGTATATTCTGCTTATATATCAAAAGTAAAAATAGTCTACGAAAATTAAGAAATTAATTACAGAAATTTCGTCTACGAGAAATTCATGGAAGCATATATTATTTCCAATCAATTCAAAATGGTCAATCGTTACCTTGTGGAATGCTATCCGAATGAAAGTAGAGAATACAACGTTTCTTAATTTTCATTCACGCTATCAATATTGTTGAATTTAAGTTTAATAGTACAGCAGTACCTTATCATATTATTACGGTTAATATGAAATTTATTACCTGGAAAACATTTTCATTTTGAGTTGAATTTTACTAACTCCATATCAACTATGGTACTCTAAGCGACGCGTCAAGACCCAAGCCAAAAAAGGTTATTGGAAAGAAAGACGTTTGTTGTATTATTCTTCGTGATGGAGGCCAGTAAAGCCAGGATCTAATTATTAAATTCTACTAAAGCAAATTAAAATTGCTTCAGATATTCCATGATTTCTTAGATTAAATTTCAGAGGTACTAAAACTCGAAAGTTAATTAACTTTTTTCTTTTACATCCAATCACTGTTTAAGTTTGCTCACACTTACATCTAGGTATTTTCGGTAAAATCTGAAGACATTCTTGTTGAACCTAACCTGTTAGATATAAATCCTAAAACTGACCTGGAGTTTAACTTATTTAAAAATTTAGAAATTTATAACTGAATTTTTCTATAAGAACGCTTACGCATAAAAAATAATTTATTGATAATAATGACTATAATCACGAATTGTATATATTCAGGAAAATTTTCTTTCTTTATATACATTTTCAATGTAATTTCCACAGACGACGGAGATAAGAAGGTGGTGAAGAAAATGAGAGCTTCAGTTAGGGAATACTACGGCAAAAAATATGCAAAACGAGCATCGTGTATCGGTTCGAATCGAATTGAATATTTAACCAGTACGATTCTATGTTTGAATAATAAAGCAATTCGATTTGAATTCGATTGGAAGGGAGAATTTGCGTTTCTTACATCGCTATCTTTGGTATTATCATAACGGAATGTAAAATCATGTAAACAAGATTATGCATCAAAAATTCCAAAATCTTTATACACGTACAGACACTCCCAGCTATTCAAGATAAGCATGTTATTTTATTCATATTTTTGATCGTTCATTCTTTCGTTCATGTTCATATTTTAGATTGGATAATTTTCCAGTTGTCCCTATTTCCCTGCACGTTTATAAATATAAGGTCTAAGTTACCAAATGATTTATAAAATGGATCTCAGCCGGGTGTATCAGCTATATCTTTTCATTCGTCATTTACTTCAGTGTATTTTTGTTCTACTTAAAGCAATTTGGACTGGTATTGAAATTAAAGTGTCTGGAGTTATACGGTTTCTAAAGGTAAGTTGCACGTTTTCACTCATTGAAAATTTATTTAAATAACCACAGTTTAAATTAAAAATACCCGTGTTTCATTTCCAAGATAATCCATTTATCATATAATTATCATAGTAATAATACTGTTAAAAGTGCTTCGAGAGCTATGGTCATTTCGCACGTAGCTTCCCACTCCACACGACTATCTGGGAGCCCACTTATCACAATGTTTTTGAAGATGAAAAAGACGTTATAGATAATCCGTATTTCTTGTTTATTAAATGAAAAATGAGTTTATTTCTGACTTCCAGCGTCGTATGCTTGGGATGCGCGGATATTAGGCCGGCATAAGGGTCTGTTGGAACAGCGTTTCGCGGATTCACGGAAATTCAACAGAAAATCTCGATGTGAAAAGCGATACACCAAGGGTTGCAAATCCGGTACCCCCATCCGAGCGAGCCCACCATTGAGACAGAAGAACTTGAGCGTGGAGTAGATACACTTGCGGGTAAGCGTGCGAGAAGGAATGCAACGTTCAATCTCCTTTGAAAGAGTCATACTGGCATCAAATTTGAAGGCGGATGCGGGAAAGATTTGCTTCGTCTTTCGAATAAATTTAGATCGGAAGAGCACACAGCAGGCGTTTACGGAAAAATTGCAACGTCGGATAACATTGGTAGAATGCATGATTCAGGAAAAAATACGGAGTGTGTAGAAACGTGTGAGGTGTGATATGGCCATACTTTAAAAGGACGGATACCTTACATTTCATAAAACAACTTACTTACTTCTAAGTCTGAATCCCATTACTGCAGTGAAAGGTTAAATGAGGAGCTGTACATGTTTCTTTACAGAAGTTACGGCTGTTTATGAGTAAGAGAATAAGTAATACCGTACCAAAGAATAAAATTGGGATATTTCTAACCTATTTTATAGATTCAGGGGCACTGAAGATCGCATTCAGTTTATAAATTCTCGTTTCACATTAATTTAAATGCTAAAACATCACACAATCATCAATAACTTTGCGCTTTTGATATTTGATTTTTTTTATAAAAGAAGTTATATTCACAAATGATTTAACGTACTTTCTCGTCGAGAATCACACAAATAAGAATATTATGTTTTCAAAAAATTTCAAAAATATTCTTTTCTAACTATACCTTGCTGCGCCTTATGAAGTTAGTTCATATTTTTAAAACTGATCCTTTTACATGCTGGACATCTCTGACGGCAAGCGATGAAAAATATATCGATATAGATGAGATAAGAGCCAAGAGTTGCCGTCAGCCAACGGATGAGCGCCAAAGAAATCGGGAAGAAAAGAAGCAGCTTAATGGACAAAGACGCTGCTATGATATATTGCCAGATACCCTTTAATCCAGATTATGGCATCATATCTTCCCCGTATTTCCTTCCCTTTCATCGTTCCGCGAACTATACGGGGCTCTTTGTGCCTAACGTCTTCCACGAATCTACGGTCAGTGATGGCACGAGAGAGATCTTTCCTTTGACCTACAGCAAAGGTCGCAGAACTTGACTCAGACTTTGTAAATCAGCTTATGCGACTGTATGCACTACTCACTCAGGAAGGAGGTTTGTAAAAGAAATTCGCGAGCAAATATGAAGCATCTCCAATAGTCAAAGTTACTTTTATCTCATATCTTTCCTTTTGATATTTTAAGATACCATAAGATTGATGACAAAACACAAAATTAATTTATAAAGCTTTTTTGGAATGCTTTTCAGTTTCGAGAAACCATTCATTTATACTACGTAAGAGCTTTCCCGTGTCGATAAAATAAGCAAATTTAAATTCAATGTAAGTTCACTTAATTACTTAGTTCATTTAATTTCAGCTAATTTAAATCGACTAGAAATATAAATAATAATGTCGGTATAGTTAAGGTTTCTTACATTGGTGAGTGTGTAAATAGAAGTAATTAAGTTTTTGTAGTTTCTTCATTTTATCTTAGGCTAACGCCAGAACGGGACCACTGAGCTCATTTGGGAACAATTTTAATGGGCAACATCATATGTTGTGAAATTTCTATCTATTTCTAGATATTCTATTATTCAAATTCTATAAATATGAATTCACATTTACTTCTATCTTCAAAACCGTGAAATGAGAAGATTATTATACATGCGTGATGAGAGTTAATATTTCGGGGGTCATGAATATCCTTTTCTATAATTTATATCGACTTGAAATTTAATACATATATTACAGCTAGTTTTTCAGTTATCGAAAGGGTTTTATTTACGATTTAGTCCAAAAAATCTTGATAAATTTCACATTATGTATGCAGTAAGGGAATAAATGGCTGTGAATTTGAGAAAATTTAAGACATGAAAGTGAAGATATCAAATTTGGCATATATTTGGTCCAAAAAACGCTCCTACTTAATAATGATTTATCTGAAAAATTTTGGAAAGCGTAAAATCAATTCAGTGCTTTGTAAAGTTCCTACAGTTAATCGGGCTCTTGCAGAGATGAAAACTTCGCAACTGAGATATGTAATTCAGACATAATTAAAATGATTATATTAAGAGTAAAGATAAAGGGAACTGATAAAGGTTTCTGTGAATTACGTGAAATATGTTTTCCTTAAGGAGGAAGTATAAAGAAGCTATGGAACTAACCCACTCAGAACACGATAGATTCCAGATGTGGACCTGGAAGAAAATAACTTAATGCCCCCTAAAACTAGAATTACCCAGGGATATGCTAAGGTTAAACCGAGGCTATCCAATAAGGAATGATAATTGGATTTTCGCAACATCTGAGAGTAGAATATATAACAAAAGGTATGTAAAAAGTTGCACCGTAGGAAACTAATTCGTAGAGATATATTTTTTAACATACGAGCTTAAAAAGAATAACAGAACCAAATGAGCGCTTAAGAGAAAGAACACTCGCTGTAATGTATAGACACGGGCTCAAAAAAAGATAGTTACGGATGATAGCTTATCGAAATCCTTATCGAAACTTCCTCGTGGTTAACGACTGATTATTGAGTCAATGACCTAATTTAGAAAAATTATATCTAATATATGAGGATAACGAGTAAATTAACATTTTCCTATACTCATGTATAAGCTAATACATGAATCACGTAGAATATTTAAAAAATTAACTGTTTATGATAAATAAAAAGAAGTGGTCAGTCAACCAGAGGAAACGTACAATGGAAATATCATTCTTGTGGGAGAAAAATCGCTGACTCGGAAGATATCTTGGGAAATCCTGTATGGTTTACAATTTATTTACCGTATATAGTTAGTTTAAGTAAGATCACTATTTTTACTATCATTTTATTATAAATTATTGTATTAACGATTGTATTAATTGTTATATCAATTATTTCTCTTCTGTGAGGTTAACACCGGACAGTTGTCCAGTTGTTCCGTAATAAATATATATCAAGCAGTACGTTACTAAGAGATTTATTTTACTTAAAAAATGATTCACATAAACTAAGAAGAAGTAGCAAAGTCGGCGAGGTAAATTATGTTTTACACCCTCCACCACCTGGATGTTCTGTATCGAGATATGACATGAAAATAAAATGGAAAAAGAAAGAATACCGTCAAAACGCGGGTAATTGTATTTACGTCGCGAAGAATGAATGAGCCAGTTTCAGTAAGTAATGAAACCAGCTTAATGACATTGTACCGGTAATATTTGTTAAAAATTACTTTCTTTATAGTTTTCAATGAATTAAAATGGATAAATCAGGATTAGAAAACTTTTAGTCTAAAGAGTGTTATATTTATTAAAAAAATTATTTTAGTGCCAATAACGAGTCAAAAGATTGCATGGGATGCGAACATTATTTACGTTATTACGTCGAAGATGGGTTTGAAAAGTTGTTAACGACGTAAAGATAATATTTATCGACGAATTCGCAATTATTCACTATGAAACATTTTCAAGTAAAGATAACGCCACTTAGAGCACGCGTAGCATAGGCTAGTCTTCTACGTGAGCCGTAATTTTGCAGTTGAGCCTTGCAGAAGACATTAGCGCACGAAGGCGATGCATTTCCGCTAATGAGTTGAGAAATTTACCGTATGTTTGATATACACAGGTATCTTGGTTAACGGCGGCCTTAGTTAACGACGTAATTGGTTAACGAACAGTGACTACAATCAAAATACGTCTTGTGTAACGACCCAGGCTTTGGTTTACAACGCCAGCGGATTTCAATAAAACTTTCAGCAAGACATTAAATGAGTTTTATCTGAATATATATGACATATGCTATGGTTGTGGGAAGGATCCAAAAGAAATAAATCGATTATGATATTTATGGGAAATACGCGCCTTGAATGACGACGATTCTGGTTAACAACGGTAATCCTGGAACAGATTACCGTCTCTAAACAAGGCACAATTTAAGTTATCTTTCTGAATCAGAAAACATTTTTTATTAATTATCACATAATTTTAGGCACTTTGACTTATTGTTATAATTATTGTTGTAATTATTGTTTCTTGAATTTAATATTTTAACTCAAATTCCAATTCCTTCCACAAACTCTGGCCCGTAACCCTGATCGTTCCGATTCTTAACGTTAACATTTTATTTCTTACTTTTTTAAGCTGATACATGCATAATACATGTTTGATAACCAGGAATTGAAAAACTTAATATCTATAGTATGAAACCTACACGTAATAATTCTAAAAATACTGGCTCAATCTGCATGTGTCGCATAAATTCCTTTTTTCCTAATACTTCACCAATGTATCCAGAGCAATCAGGGACGCAAATATAATTTACCCTAAAACTTCCATGTGATTCAATATATAATCGAAACGGATGAGGTAAGATTGAATTTTTATAAATACCGATGAAATAATACGGATATTGGCGTAAATTATTAGTATAACTAGGGAGCAAAGGTTAATTTAAACGAAACTGACATTGAATTTACGTGAATTAAAACGTGATCAATGAAATTCGACCATTAAAATTCCGCAAAGGATCTTAAAATATCCCAAATTAATTTTTTAATACTGTGATTTTTTATATGTGAATTTTTTAACACAAAGAATTCTATTTTTCGAGTGGTCCTGACATGATAATTTAGTTATTATAATACCCTCCTGATGTGTGAGAGATCTAAGTTCGAGTCACAATTATTTCGACATTATTCACTTCTCTTGCTGCTTCGGTTCGTCCGTGTTTCTTTTTAAAACATTCCCTCAAAAAAGCTTTTTCCTTTTTTTATTTCCCAAGAGCCATTAAGAAAGAAGACAAAATTGGATCCGAGGAGTTTAACAAAGATTACCGAAATACCAAAATATACCTTTTTTATAGACAAGTCCATTCGAGCTCCTTCAGGGACAAAACATGAGCGAACTTTGCAAATCACGACTCCGTAGGGAGTGAATGAGCAAACAAAGGGGGGTAATTAATCACCGAATTTGTCTTCGTTTCGCAATCCGGTGCAGCGGGTAATGGGAAATTTATCACGGCCTTCGCCGGACGCCTCGAAGACTTTGCGAACGTCAGAAAAAAATTCTCCGGCTAACCTGTCGAGGCCCTCTTAAGTCGTTTCCGTTCTGATGTTCCCCAAGGGGATTCGCTATTATTCCGAGATAATCCCGCCCTTTCACTTTGTCTTTGCCTCGATCTCTTCCCACCTTTGCTTTCCGCGGGCGCCTCCGACACACAATGTGAACACGCAAAAACACGCCTTGCCTCGGGGAAAAAATAGGAGTTGGGTGGAGTGGAATGCGTCGGAGGAGTAGAAAAAAAAAACGGTTGTTCTTCTTAAAGGGGGCGCTGGGGGTATCCTCAGGCATCGATCCAGTTGCCATGGCTACAAGCACGTGTGTGACGGAGATGTGTTCCTCAGAGTGTGTGTTGGGAGGGCCTTGTCTTTTCGGTCAAAGGGATGTGCTATAGGAAATGAGACCCTATTGCATTCTCCCGTTGTTCCTCAAATTAGAGGTATGCATTCCCTTTCTTGTTACATTACGATTGCAGATGAGGGAGTGGGGGATGGAGGGCTTTCGGAGTGGTGGGTTAATGCTCGAAATGATATATACGGTATCAAAATAATTCGATGATATGATGATAAAAAATATAAATATAAATAAAAATTATCGAACATGAATGCTTGCTATATGTGATTATGCTATCTCTCAGTTTAATTATTTTTCTTAAACCTTTATTTAAATGGAAAGGGAAGAATCTGTATTATTTTGGATCATAAAGGAAAAATGTAGTGTTTTCGTACCTAGAATGATCGAATGTAGTGTTTCGTTCCTAGATCTTCACTTTGCCGCAAAGTTATCTGACAAATATTCTGAATTCAGTAACATTTTATAGTATATTTGAATGGGCACATTTTGATTGAAAATGGAAAAGGCGCTAAAATAATGAAAAATATTTTCTTATTTTAATTTTATTTTAATTATAATTTACGGAAACTCGTACTTATTAATCAAACGTGATTTCAAGCAGGAATGAATAATTTCTAACTTCATGTACTGGCTTAATTTTTTCAGCGATAACTAGGACGATAAAACGAATAAAATAAGCCTGATAGTGTATGTTTTTTTCAAATCTCCATCAGAATGGGAATCTAATTTCTATGCTCTATCTCGGTCATAGTTTTCATAATAACGGTAAAATTAAAATGAAGCTTCGTCATTTCTTAACCAAAATAAGGTTTAAGTTAGTGACACGCAGAATTTTGGCAGGAATCAGAGCTTGTCAAAATCTTTCATCTTGATTCCATTAAATTTATTTCAAATATTCCGCGTACATAACGTTCGCAGTTATTTGAAATAATTTCGCTGACTTCCTTTTCGTAATTTTTCAAAGTTGACAATCACGGAAATGAAAACATTGTCACAGATCACAAAACATTATCACTATATCACAGATATAGCGCCGTTAAAGGAAGCAAAAGTTGAACTTTCCTTTCGATCTAAATACGATGAAAACTAATGAAAAAGCTAAAATCACTGTTCTTCTCCTTGTTCCAATCTCATTCCATTTCAATGACTTGTTTCTGTTCAAAATGATCAATCTTTTGAGCGTAGAAATCGTTACCCTTTACATGAGTTCTAAAAAATCTTTCTAGCAGCAGTAATTATTCTGTTTTATCGGTCGAGATAATTTCTTTCTATGTTAAAAAATGTTTCGAAGAAACGAAAGGACAACAACGCCCTTTTAATCATCCGTGAACTTGAAGATTTGCTATTTCTTTTAAATGATTTTCAAGGTCTATGCCGACATATTTTTCGACAAAGTTAGTAGCGAGTAGCAGTAATCGAAGATCATTGAAGCATTAAATTGGAAAAAGGGAATAAAGTGAAAAGTTCTCAGAATCCGAGAATGAACTTTTCCTCATATTAGTCCTTAGAGGAAGAACGATTTTCAAATAGAAATGTACGTAATAACGGGATTTTCGAATATTTAATGAAAATCTTGTATGTATCCACTGGAAAAGGCTTGACAATAGTCTACAAAACATTGAATAATTTAAAATCGTATTTTTCTAACTTGATGACAATGTATATTTCATCAAAGCACAACAGTTAGTTTGTATTCATTATCTCAAAGACATTTAATACTCAATCTTTACTATCCTTAATATTAATGTAGTAGCATCATCATCTAATATTTAAAATATCGGAAGGAGACTTAGGGCTGTATTTGCAATACAGAACGAAGTTTTTCCTGATGAAACAATCAAGAAAACCTGTAACACTGGGTACAGATATTGGTTACATATACCTTACCTATATTTTTTCTTCATAAATTTTCAATTAAACACTTCTCGCTGTTGAGCAGTAACTATAACTAAAGTAACCATACTTCTGTAGCGGTACTTCTTTCTAAAACGAGCAAATTGTTCTCTTTTGCTAAGCTTTATATGAATGTAATATGCTAAGATTGACATAATATGCTAAAGATTAGGAGGAGAAGCGGTATACCCTCACGAGACTTCTATGAAAGCCAGCAACTGAAGTGTGAAAAACATAATAAAAACTAAGGTTTAATTGTAAATCTTAATTTTTTTGATGAAAAAGAAATAAGAAAAGGATTTCGTGGTAAAAACACTCAAGACGAAAAGACAGGCCACAAATTCTAAAAAGTAATTACATGTAGAAAATAAGTGGGAATATGTAAATCACTGTTAAAAAGTGCTAAGTTATCAAAAGGCTATGAATGGATAGTGAGGCTGAGGAGGGAAAGAACACACAAGATTTTTCCTGTGGCATGCGGATTTTAAAAAAGGGCTACAAGCCAAGCACGTAGGAATAGAAAATAAGGAAGATCGGATCCCGGCGCAAAAGGGACAAGTAATGGATGGAAGGAATGTTTCTTTGAGTTGCTGAACAGCGAGGCAAGATGTAAAGCCTTAAGAGTACCAAAGCGCTGAACCACTTGTTGGGAAGCCACAAAGGATGAAGTAAAAAAGGCAATGAAACTATTCAAGAAAAATAAATCAAGTGGAAAAGGTGGGACGGATCTGAACTGCTACAAAAGGGGATGCATTGTGATTGAAAAACTCAGCAGGTGAATTTTAAGGATGTGGAAAGAAGGTAGAATCCCAGGACAGTAGCAAAGAGTAGTCATAATCCATTCTTAAAAAATGGAGATTAAGAATTATGTGGCAACTACAGAGGCGTGTCTCTCTTGCTGCTGGTAATGGACACAAAGTAATATCAAAGGCAGCGCAGTATACCACTTACGTTGCAGAAGGTCATGGCTTTGTTTAACGGCAATTTAATATTGATCAGATATTTACCCTGATGAACCCCATCAGAGACATTGTAGGATAAAATGAAAAATTTCTTAGACTTTTATTACGCCCACTATTGCATAAAGTAGTGAATAACAAACCTTTTCAAGTCACCCTTCCTTCGTTGGATACATGATTTTATTCCCGACGCTCCCAAACCGTAATTTATAAGAATAATAATCAGAATGACATACGACAGGACTTAAGCACGAAGATTATAATAGAATTAAGAAAGAAATACAAATGTCACATTTACCTAAATCTCTGAAATATTTTGTTTAACCCATTTTGAAGAAAGAAAAGAAAAGATTGTTAATGACCTTCACTATGACCACGGTCTGCTCAGGGCCCGGTGGACCCAGCTACTTTTCGCTCCCTAGTCCAACTGAAAGGGTCTAGGGAGAAAGGGTCGGTAACGCCCACTTTAGAAACCACTGATGTAAAAAGGAGAAAAATATGCGAAAAACAGAGAAATCCGGAGTAAAAAGAATGTGGTAGAAGTGGCGGAATCTATAGTTTGTGAATGAAAATACAATATCAAAGTACATGGAATTTTTTCAGAGGTCATTGAAGATTTTATGGGAAGGAAATAAAGTTGTAGGTATTTACAAGGAAAATTTCTAGAGTTAAGATGATACGTGAGAGAACGACACAGATGATGTAAAAAAATCTGGTCTATCGAATGAGGTGAACGGGTGGTTATAGTGAGTTGCAATGCACCTGGGAAATATCCACGTCTTAAGCGAGGAGCATAACGTTCTAAGCTGTATTATTTATCATTTGTTTCCCCTGAAAGGAATTGGGACAGGGAGAAAACCGCGTATTAAATGGGAGAGCGTCTTAAGCGGGAGCGTCTTAAACGCATAGCTTAGATATAGGAGAAATGAATACCAACAAAATACGCAATTAATTATGATTAAAATCAGAATCACTCTAGCTAATAGAAATATTGCTGCATGCAGTAAGATTTCGACGAGGATATTATCATATTGAGGAAAATTGAGGTTCGACTGTAAGCTGCTGCTTGCATGCCTGCGCTTACAGATGATCCGTCCAATTTCATTATATAGTACAAAATCAAAATATTGAACAAAGACACTGAAAGGAAACTTTTCGTATTTGAGAAACTGATTTTAAGAAAAATCATTGTGAGGATGGAGGGTGAAACGCAACAGAGAGCCAAGATATTCAGCCTTGATACAGGGAATCGGACGTAGGGCTAATAAAGGAAGTAGAAGAATAACATGGAGATATATAGAAAAAATAAAGAAAGAATTCCGAAAGAAAGAGGGGCCTTGAAGACTGCAGGAATGGGTGGACTATCGGGGGGACCCAAGCGCAGATGATGGGTCCAATTGAGGTCAAATCTGGCTAACTTCGGAAGGAACAACGCAGGAAGAGGGTTACGAACCATAAGAGATGGCATGGGTAGAGCTCATGCTGGTTGGCCATATTCCAACTTGGACATGAAGAATGAAGAGGAGGTTATACATAGAAAAACGTAAGCATACAAAAAACTAGCATCGGTAAAAGACTTGCCGCTGCCGACTCTAGCGTATTTCTGAATCATAAAGTACGAATAAATACTTATCCAAGTATATGGAAAACTTTGTAGCGAAGTCAAAACGAAGAAAACATAGATTTAAAAAATATTAATATAACGAGTGAATCATATGAATAGAAACCTATTAGATAGAAAATGGTGTTCTTTGATGTATGTGTTAAGTGGGCTAGACACCGACGATGATCGGCTATATTTTCAGCTGTTTTAAAATAAATTAAAGAAGATATTCAACCTCAGATATTAATATAACACTTTCGATGCTACATTTATCGGAATGGAAAATATGCACTAACAAAGCGATTATTGACTCTATTTAATTATAAAATTCTTGAGTTTTGAGAGATGTTTGCTTGATATAGCGGAATTACCTATCCTTCTTCTCTTTGGTAATATAACCATTAACTTTCACAGAAAAATGCACAAGAAGAGGTGGATGAAAAATCTACTTTAAAAAATCTAAATTCAAATATAAAAGTAAATATTTTACTCGAGGATAGTAATAAAAACACTTATAAGTAAAAGTAAGAAAAATACAGCTTATTACGGTGAAAATCCTTCCGTCATGCGCCATGTAGCGGTTAGCAGAGTATTAACGTAAATGTTTATTAATATTTTGGTATTATCTCCAAAAACACACTCCGAAACACTGATGATTTAAACAAGTAAATAAATACATAAAATACAACGAACACTCCAGTGTAGGTATGTGAAATGGGAACATTCTAGTAACAGAGGCAAAAATGATTAACCCATAAAGTTCTTAAGAGGTATTTGACGGTTATTTTCAATTAAATCCGCAAGATTTTATCCTCGGGGATCCTTCCGGGAAAACTTGGGACATTTCCCTTGCACCAAAACTTTATGGCGTCCACCATTTAGGGTCATGAGCATCTTTGGGAAATAAAGAATGCGGAGAAAAATCACTTTCTTGGAAAGTTCGAGCGCTAAGTTGGCACATTCCCCGAATTTCTCTCATGGCTTGACTTTGTTTCCCCCGTTGGAAAAAATTAAAGTGAGAGAGGGGGATTCGATGTTTGTTGTTTGTTTACGTCGGTCTCTCTGATTGCAAACACGCTCGGAATGTTTGTCCACTCCTTCTGTGTCATAATAGTTCCCCTTTCTATGCCACCCATAATTCACGACAAGGATTATCTAATATAAACGTCTAAAGCATGGATACATTTGTAAACAAGAGGGTACTGAAAACTGAAACCCTACTGAGCAGTTTGGATTTAAGAAACAAATAAAAAAACATCACATTTCACAGCCTAATGTCAGTTATGATAGTCAAAAGAACTTTTCTGTGCGCGACTTAAATTTGCTATTATGTTTGAAATATAACTAGGAAGATTTGGAACAACTACATACAATAAAAGAAAGAAACACAAGTTTCATGCATGAACCCAGAGTGCCGTCATATAAGATAAAAAATTCTGGAATACAGCAGCGTCGAGAAGATCATAAAACTGGTTTAACGGAAATATTTAAGTGGATAAATTTGTGCCCCTAGTTTTTATAAAGAGCCTAAAAAATAGGACATGATGTGCGAAAACAAATATATTCTAGTCAAAACATGTAGTCTAAAGGAAATGGATCTGAATAGATTTCAAAACGAAAGTAATATGTCTTTAAAAATAAAATAGGAAGTTCTTCAGCTGCAGATCATGTTTTGAAAAATCTGGAAGGATGAAAGACATTATAAGAAAGAAATAATTTGTCAATCATGATTTCTTACATATTTAACAAAAATACCCCACATGAGATATCGTGAAATTTACAAACCTTTTAGTATAAGTCTGAGGAAAAAGGAATAGTCCTTTAGCGTACGAAAACCACTATCACGAGAAATTAACTTCAGAAACCGCACAACGAATAATCCTGAATTTTAAAGACAGAAGCGATGACAAAATATAATCAGAAGTGGAGAAAACTCCTTTTTAGGACCCTAAAATGGGTATGTAAATCTCGACACCTAAGAAAATGCGATTTATATATGATAATAGAGCGAACATCGATAAAAACATACTCAGGGAAAATAAGGTGAACGAAAAACTCAAAATATTCAGTAACAACAGCTGGCAGAAATTTAAGAAATGTATGTTTGTTTCCTCTGCGGATCAAATTTTACGAGCAATGCTTTACTTTCGCCGACAGAGAATCTCTTTGCCCTTTTGCGAAAACCGCCTTCCTACCGACGGGGGAACAAATACGAATTCCTATCGTTTTAAACGATTGAGGAAACCTCAATCATCCGCCAAATCGATCTTCGCTGTGCGAACAGAAAGGTTACGAATTCTGAGAGGTATCTTTCGCGCCAAAGAGACACAGGATTCCGCCCTCTCTTTTCTTACAGCACACCATGCCCAATGTTTTTCTATGTGCACTCATCCCGCTTTCTTTCTTCACTTTTTTTTAGCTCTGGAGACAATCCATTAAGGGCAGACATTCTGAAACTTTTGTCATCGTCCAGGATATATCTTAAAGCATTTCAGGGGTCTCCGCCCCCCAACGTCTCTCTCCTTCTTTCCCTTAACACTCCTCAGCAGTACCCTTAAGACGCTTCCTTAAGTCAACAAGAAGCATAAAAGGGGGAGAAAAAGAAATGTCCCGGCCCTCGAGGAAATGACTTTTAAACGTTGTTTAATGGAGATTATCGTTGAACTATACATTGCTCGTTTGGAGAGAGCATACCGTATAAACACTTTTTCCCTTTTTACATCCATACAGAGGGGAAGAACGCCCACGAAGTCACGGAAGGTCGAATTCAATTCTTCCGCTCCCCCGCTGAAGACAAAAAAGCGGAAAATGCTCGTTTGGACACTAAGATAAGATAAAAGCGTATTTCCTTCCTTCAGCCGAGGAAATGGTAAGGTTTCCCGCAGAGTGCGATGTGGGACGGAATTAAATATTGGAAGTTTTTCAATTTTGGCCACATGAGGTCTAGTATATTACTGTAACGTAGGGATGGGATCTTAAATTTTCGGTGTTTCACTTCCTGTAAAAATTAGCCGTATTCCGAATTACTTACCAATGTCATAAACAAAAACTTGTCAAGTAAAATAATCAGCTCTAAAGGCCTCTGTAATTATCTTATTGGAAGGATAGAACTTCGGTAGATATTCATCCAAGTATGAAGATGAATAGAGATAAGATAAAAAGTTCTTTCTAATATACAATCCTCCGAGAAGTAAAATTTTCAAAATATTTCAATTGATTTTAAAAGTTCCGGAAAAGAAATCAATTTGAATCTAAAGTGTTTGAACTACGTGATTCATTAAAAATCCAACGATGGAAGCAGTCATGGAAAAGTTTTCTTTCTGTTCTTTATTAAATATCAATCCTAATGATATCAAAGACCTCATACTCTGAAAATATTCAATTGAGAGATCCTTTTCAAGAACAAATTTAAAAGCAAATCAATGGCCATTTGAGTGAATGCAATTCATCGAGACGTAAACTAACTTAGCTTTTTATTTTTACTCTCCGGGTTACAAAAGGTATGATTTTCATTTTTGTACTATTTGATTAAATTTATTCCCTATGAACTTTACCTTGCGTTCGAGTGAATATTAATTTGCACAAATTCTTCCATTATGTGTACTTTTTACGGTTCATAAATTCCAAGTCAACTTTTTAGACACTCCAGTAATATCTTTTAAAGGGAAATCGATCAATGCAAAACGTCTTGACAATCCAATTTCAGCCAAGTTGAAAAACATACAGATCCATGACAAACAGAAATCATTGAAATTCTTGCAGCGAAGTTATATTGGAGCGAGATATGGTGTCCAAAAAAAAAGCTTGAAAAACTTCGAAGTTCTTCAAAGCCTGCATGGACCGAAAGAAGTTGGTGGGTCTGATGGTTTTCCAATAAGGCTCGCTAGCCAAGACTTAAAATTGAAACCGGGAAAACTAATGTTCTGAATTCTTTAAGGGAATGTAATGCTTTATAAAGCAATAAAAGAGCGGAGTTTGCTACAGAGAGACGGACGGAGAAGAAAAGATTCTATTGGAATGTTCTCATTTTCTCCTTAATCCGCGAGATTTCCGCAGGTGCCCCTCAATTTTTCATTTAACAAGAAAAAGCAGCAGTTTGTTTTGCCTTAGTACAAGTTAACCTACTTAATCTACAAATCTAACCCTTGGTTTTAGAAATTTACCATAATACTCTCTGAAAACACCCATAGATTTGGCCAATATTGATACTATACGATGCTTCCACGCGTTAAGAAGTAAACAGATGAAATTTGTTACTACGTTAGGTGATAATCTCTCTCTTACTTTCCATCGAAATTGCCGTATAAATTGGCACCGGGTGTTCACAGAGCTATGACGATCGGATTTAATTTTTTAATTATAGTTTTCAAAGAGTAGTGGAAAGAAAGGTGGACTATGAAAATAACTAAATTTGATTGTGTAAATGTAATATATGTCCCAAAATTTAGTAGACCACTTCAGCACTTTAGATTCGTTATTTCGAAAACATGAGCCACATTTAAGTTAATTTCTTCGTAAACATGCTTATATATTCATATTGATACACTGAGGATTTTGATAAACTTAATGTTTCTTGGAAGTCAAATCTTTGCTATTTTTCTGTCACAAACTATGACTAGTTATTAGCAGTAAAATGTAATATGGATATAATGTAAGAGAAGGATACTTGTGGATAAACTTTGACATACGTTAATTGAAAGATTTTCGGTGCATTTTGAGAATCGTTACAATAACTTTAACTAGAAGAGGAACTAAGAACTAAATTATTTTTGGCACAAAATTTTTTAACAAAGTAAATTAAAACTGAGGTAAAAAATTCTAACTAAACTAAAAAAGAATACGATTTCATAAGAAGAAGCAAGTGTGCTTCTCACACTACTATACACAATTTAAGGGTTACAACGAAACGTGTAAAAATATAAGCACACAGCCATAAATAAATACATAATTGGTGGATAATTGAAGATTCCTGTATCTGCAGTCTCTTTTATCCCTAACTGCTAGTTTTCGAAATCCCTTGAGAGCATTATTCCCTCATTCAACCCGTCACAATCAACCGAGTTTAACTTTCAATTCGCCGCCATCCAACTTTCATAAACGAAATTCAGCTCACATGGGAAAAGGCATATTGGGCGCGTTCTATTCATAAAATGCGTTAGCTACATTCACTTTAGAATTTCGGAAACCACAAGGGAGTTAATGGAATAAATAAAGCCACATCTGAGAGAACCTCCCTCGCTTCCGCACCCCAAATTCATGTCCAATATTCTTCTCACGAATCTCTTCCGAAATTCCGAAGAAACTCGGGAGCTTGATTTTCATATAAATACGTCTCCGACCGGAGTATCGTTTCATTTTCAGATCCCGAGATTCCACTCGGCAGATACGATTGAGTGATCCCGTTGGAGTGAGCGTGGCCACGTACCGAAAGACGTCTGGATGTTATCGCGGTGGGGGTCTTACCTATCGATTGGATTCCGCCGAGAGGATTTGACGGTTACGCCGAAAGATATCTCGCGGAAAGAGGTATCGCATCCGCAAGGAGTGATCTTCCGGAAAGGGGAATTTGTGGAGGTGAAGAGAGAAGAGAAGTAGCTCCCGAGCTCTCACGAGTGATCTGAAAGCAGCGATGGTGACCCCGCACTTCCCGCAATCGAATGATTCAAAACAAGAAAGAGGCGATTCTGAAGCAATCGCAAAAGTCGGTGGGTGGACTAGGAGAGGTGGTCTTACCAAGTTCGGCTGCTATTGAAGAGTTCGTTACTCTTTTACATTCTTAGAAAGGTTCACAATTCTGTTTCCATAAAGCAGAGCTCATTTGTATACTTTTTATACTTTAGGGATTACAATAATGATAATCTATGCAATGATCCTTATATTTTTATTTTTAAACATCCGTTTTCGGTTAAAAACGCTTTTCTCCCTTCACACTCCATCAGAACATATAAACGACACACCAAATTATAATATATTATAAATAATTTTTTTAATGAGACAGCAGTTTAAAGAGAAAGTTTTCCATTTCCCGATAAAAAAGGACAGACAAACGAAAAATGTAACATTCGATGAAAAAATCGAGTCAGAATTTGAATTTGCTTAGAGTGTTTCGTTACTGTGTGAGTGCATATCGATATCTATCGATTCAAACGAGGAATATCGGATACAGAATATTGATACAGAATACTGATACAGAATGCTGATACAGAATACTGATACATAATACCGATACAGAATATTGATACAGAATACTGATACAGAATACTGATACAGAATACTGATACAGAATACTGATACAGAATACTGATACAGAATACTGATACAGAATACTGATACAGAATACTGATACAGAATACTGATACAGAATACTGATACAAAATACTGATACAGAATAAAGGTGCAGAACACGTAGAAGTGTTTCTTAAGGTATGTTTTATTGTTTGTATATTCGTTATTAGTGATTGGAGTGTTTGTTGAAATGATTTGTATGAGGAAATAGAGTATCAGCGTACTTCCGTGAAATTTTCGCATGGTGCAACTAGTCTCTAGTCTTAGCTTTCAATAACAAATATAATAGTATTGTAATGATTTATATTTAAACGATATAAATACATTATATATGTTGCATTATTTAATATAAAACAAAATTTTACTCTCTCGCTATAAGGAGAAACTTAGAAATGAATTTTATAAAATTGCGTTTCAAAGTCATTCAAAATGCGAAATTCCCGGAAGAAAATTAAAACCTCATCTGAGTGGCTGACCTCCACTTATGTCTAAATTAAATATAAAAGATGGAACGATATCTTCAAAAATTCACATTTGCCTCACTTAAAAACACTTCAAACGCCGTGGAAGATTAATATACATCCTTGAAAAAGTGCTACGGAACTTTGCGTGTCGCGCCGACAGAGTTTAATTACGAATCAGAGGTGTTCCTTTTGTCTTTGTGATAATGGAAATTCTTTTACATCCCTCTCCTACACCGCCTTTACTCCCTCAATCTGTTTTATTACCTTTTAACTCGGCGCCTCTTAAAATTAATTAGAAACTTGAAGGTGAATCGAAATTTCTGATTCTGTCTCCGGAGAAGCATATTCTTTAATACAAGGCTTTATGGCTATAATTAATTAACAATTTTCGTCGCTGAAAGGGTGAGAAATAACGAAAATGTCTTTATAAAGTGGAATATTCTTGTTATTTTTTGTTATGCCTTGGTTATAGTTATTATAAAGACAAATCTTCAAAGAGGTTTATATGGTTAATCGTTAGAAACCTAATAGAATAAATTTTTCAACAAATTACTGGAGAAAAAGTCAACTGTAAGTTTCAGATAATATTTCTGCTTTTTAAGCAGCTTATGCTAATATAAAATCATATCGCCACATTTTAAGAATATTTGCTTTATTTTACTCTTAAATTCTACTTTTCTAACTCCTCTCTAAAAATTATTAATTGCTTTATTACATTCTCGTCACATATATATTAAAAAATCTTTAAGATAAGAAATAGTTCTTTCGGAACTTGCGTATTTGATTATCAATCCTTAGAAAATCCCTCAGCTGCCCATTTGAATCTTAGTATTTCTTGCTTTTAATCATTTTATGTAATCCTTAATAATAATGACGTTGAGATTTAAATATAAATTTAGATATCGTAAAATAATTTGAGCTGAGAAATAGAAGGAAAACAACAAATTGTAATTACGATAATTTAGACTAAAAATCGGCAAAGAACTATTTTCCAATCCTGAAGCTTTCTAAGACCTTTATTTTTGAAGGAGATTCAAACACTTTAAATATTTTACTCAAAAACAGAATAAAAATTAAATAAGTTCAGCATAATGATGAATGAAGATATAAACGCTTGGGAAAACATGAGGTCCATCAGATTATATTGCAAACAGACAGAGGTGGTAAACTTCTTAGATACATAACTTTTCAATTATGGAATAACAGAGCTCAGTTTACACGTGTTAGGGGGTAGAATGACCTTATTTATTGATTTGGAGAAGGACGCAGAGGGGGAGAAATTACGAGATTGTATTTACATTTTCCTTGGAAAGCCTGGAACTGAAAACTGAAAATTTCGTTGTAAGAAACTTCCAAGTTCATTCGCAAAATTTACGAAACGCATCACGGCTCGGAAGGAAAAGTTCCGAGCAGAAGTTAAACTCAAAACTGAACGAGAAAACAAACTGTCAGAATATATTTGATATGCAAAGAGTCTGAACTCACGAAACGGAATGAATATCCCGGAGAGGTTAAGCTCTTTTGGTTGGAAAGGGCTCGCTCTCGAGCGAATACTTCCTGTTTCGGTTTTATATCAGTCGTTATGACGCGACAAAAAAGGAAAAAGGCCAGATGTCTGCGGTAGACATCCAGCAACGGCAAAGTGGTCGGATGATTTAGAAACACGTTCCCCGGCAATTATCAATAGCTTCTTCCAGCGAAGCGGAAGATTCGCAGGAGGATCTCGTGGTCATATATCATCACAGAGACTACCGGGTTACGTAACAAACGGTGAAATAAATTGCAGCATGTTAAAGCAGAGTCATCCCACTACGTTTAGTTAATAATGAAATTCTAAATCGAGAATGAAGAACCCTCTTTTCTAACTAATTTTTGATTTCTAAAATTGAAGATTATTTGTCTGATTTAAGATTTTTCTGATCTTTTAACATCCCAATTCTCTCATTGGAAACTTGATACAGAAATGTTTTTGAAAGAAATTCAAAGCTTGCAATTACCTGTTATTGAAGTTGCCTACAGCTCCAGAAGTCACTCATCTATGATTGGGATGCAGTGGCTAGCAGATTATTTGCAGGTATTTTTCATACTTCAAAGCGGGAGACCTTTTAGTTCCACTGAAAATGAGCAGAACAATGATGAATAATTTAAATAATGATTTCCTATAATTCTGGCCATCTTTTCATTTTTTTATGATTTGAAATAATGGCGATTACTTTGTAACGGAGTTTGAATAATGTATCTCATGATTAATACGTAATGTGCATGCATAATAAATGAAACAAACAAAGATTAAACATTAGGGCGTACCGAAAAACAAAAATTTTTAGTAGCGGGAACGTAATAGGTTGGAAAAGTTGCCTTTTAGGCTCAATAAGAAATGTGCAAAAGATGGGCTCAAACAAAGATCGTCTTGGGTCTGACCAAAGAGCTCAAAAATTCGAAATTTTAGTGAAAATTGCGTTTTTTTAGGTAAGTTAAATTTTTGACGGAGCATACATACATTTGATTAAATGGCTGTTTTAATTCGTTTTGATCGAGGAACAATTAAATTAAGCCATTAAAACCGAATATGACGTTGAATGTTTAATAAACATACCATATTTTTAAGTCGATTACTTCTTAAGCTTCATCACCGAACTATTTGAATACTCCGAAACCGAAACTCTATTTAACTCCTTTTATTCAGGCAGATAAAATTGATTTTTTAGCACTTTATATATGTGTATATATAGACTCAGTAATTTTTAGAAGAGCTAAATTATTTTTTAAGAATTCTAACTTAGATTGTATACTACTTACAACACCACTACCAATTACAAATTCCGAAGTACGACAAAAATCTGAATACGGATAAATTAAATTAGATTTAAAAATTCGTTGCAACTCGCGGAGCTCTTGACAGTTTGTTTTCTCTCTAAATTTGGAGTTCAGCTCTTCTGCTCGGGACATTTCCCTCCGAACCGTTATGCGTCTCGAAAATTTTGCGAATGAACTTCAAAGTTTTCTTATAGTGAAATGTTCCGTTTTTGGTTCCGGAAAAGGCATTCTAGAGCTCAATGGCCAAAACTGATGGTGATACTAAAGAAAATTGGGTTGGATTGGAAAGATAGGCGTTTAGTGCAAAATTTGTATTTAAAATTTAAATCAGACCGCGTGAGTAAGAGTTGCGAATGGGGAATCGGCATGGGAAGAGTTAGGGAGGGGAGTATGACAAGGCTGTCCTTTATCACCATCTCTTTTTAACATATATGCAGATGAAATGATCAGAGAAGCTTGGGATGAAATAAATAAGGGAATAAAGGTTGGTAGGGAAGTAGTAAAGTCAGTAAGATATGTAGAGGATAAAGCTATTGTGTGCGATTCTGAAAGGGGTTTGCAAATACTAGTAAATGCACTAAACGATAAAGCAAAGGAGTTTGGGATGAAAATCAATGTCAGAAAGACTAAAATTATGAGGTTTTCAAAGGGAAAGAAAGCTAAGTTAACGATAAGGGTGGATGGGGAAAAACTAGAGCAAGTAGATCAGTTTTCATACTTGGGTAGCCTTCTTACTAAGGATGGCAGATGTTCGACAGAAATTAGAAAAAGGGTAGCATTAGCGAAAGAAGCATTCATGAAGCGAAGGGAACTGATGACAAAGGGACTTGATAAAGGAATCAGGAAGAGATTGGTAAAATCCTTGGTGTGGAGTGTAATGTGTACGGATGTGAAACGTGGAAGTTAAGTAAAGAGGATGTCAAAAGATTGGAGGCTTTTGAGATGTGGGTATGGCGTAGAATGAAGAAAGTTAGTTGGGTCGATAGAAAAACGAACGAGGAGGTTCTAGAGATGGTTGGGGAGAAAAGAGTAATGTTTAAAGTAATTAAAAATAGACAAAAGAAATGGGTAGGTCAAATATTGAGAGGAGAGGGATTGTTGAAAAAAGCGATCGAGGGAAGAATGCTAGGGAAAGGACACAGGGGAAGACACAGAAGTTGTTAGACGAATTAACGGGTGGGATAAGTTACCGGGATTTGAAGGAGAGGGAATTAAATAGAGAATGTGGGGGCACATGAACCTACCGAAAGGTAGAAAAATTTATAAAGAGTTATTCTTCTTATCATTAGTGAATTGAAAACAGTTTTCATCGAAACACTTTATTAATGAAACAAAACTACACCTAATTTTACACAAGATTGAATAGAAAGTAAGAAATTTAGATAGGAAGCAAATCACAAAATAAACTAAACTAAATTAATCTCTTGACGATGGACCAGGAATGTCTAAGCCTGCAGAAAAATAATAAACAATAGATGAGTACATAATCATACAAAGAATGGAATTGTAAACAATAAATGGAAGTCTATGTTGGACCAACCTCTGCTTGAGTAAGTTCGATGTGTTATGGTGGCAGAGCATTGGCTGCAGCGAGAGGAAGTGCTGCTGGGAACTCTACTGGGGACTGCGAGGATAGAAATTATAAATTCTATTGATTCACACATAGTTCGAATAAATAGACGTAGGACTCATATATTGAGGGAAATCTTACATGGTGTGTATCCCTCTAGGCGTAAAGATATTCTGTTATCCTCTGCGAATAGTTGCAATAGTTCTCTGCTTCCACTGAGAGAGGACAGCTCTGCGTGGGTGATACCTCCGTGGAATGGGGACTAAGAAACATATGACATTGAGATTATAAACGAGCCCTTTTGAATATTATCATCTGCTACAATTCATATTGATAATATCCCGGAGGATAACCAGTCTAATTTTTATTACAATTATTGCAAATATTTGATCGTGAATATGCATTTACATTTAAAATTACTTCAAAATCAAAGCTTAAGAGTCGACTATTTTATGCGAGTCATAAAATGAGGAACAGAGGTTTTGTATATTTATGTTTTATCCGATTAGCTTCATAGTCTTTCCCAATAAGTCGGAGGAAATTTTGGAATCGCAATACTTTAAAGCATAATTATTTTGGGGAGAAAGAATATATATTGACTGATTAAAATTAGGTATACAAAGAGCACATTATACCGGGTATGTCCCGTAGATTCTCCCGCTGCGTGTTCTGCGGGTAATCATTCCATCAGATACGTCGCATTCGCAAAACGTAGGTTCCGAACTCGAGCGACGAAGAGTTCTACAGAGATGGATTGTGAGGTTACGGCGACAGTTGTAGAATATTTTGCGATAAATGTCAGACCATTTAATAGAATACCTTACCTCAATCTACGTTCGATTCTCTCTCCTGACGGAATGCACACGCCGAGCACCGGTTCGGAGACCGTTTTACGAGCACATCTAAATTGAGGCGAAATATCAGTTGCAGATTATTACTTGCATTAAAGCACGGATATATTCTGGAATTGGTGTTTTCTTACCTCATACGGCGATTGCAGACATCAGCCAGCTGCGGAGGTGGTTGATCATAGGATATTTCCGCAGCATCTCCTCGGGGAAATCTATGTCTAAATGTATGTGAGTAGGTTATACAAAGAATGAAATGCTGTGAATACCGTATTTGAACACTTTTCGGCATATCTATGCTTATGCATAATTATGAAGGGGATAATGATACGAATTCATGCGGCGGTCGAGGTGTCACATTCGATGACATGAAGATTTATTAGCAAATTTGCTGAATTTTTTTCTCACTTACCTAGGAATAATTCGTCTCCGCCGAACTCCCATGAAAAGGAGTCGAAAAAAATAGCAGATGAATAGGAAAATGCAAATGATCAGCATACTGAACATATGATAGCGTCAGTTAGCTTTTGTGTCTCTAATTAGACTGAATCCGTTGCTAGGGTCGAGCATTGGTGCCGTAACTAAGGTCTAAATATGATCATGGCAACGAGACCACGTGACCTTACCCACTATGTTCTCATCAATATCTATATACAATCTATGTTATGACCCATGAATCACGATCCAAAGGCCTCATAAAAGGCCGAAACCGAATATTAGCACACTGTAAGCTGAAAAATCAAAATGGTTTTCCTTAATGTTTCCATTGGTATATTTCTTCTCAATGCATTACGTTAATCTTGGCGTATTTTTAGCAGAAATAGATGTCATCGTCTAGGAATGCATCATATTGTCTTCTTTTTATCTGGAAACATTTCCCCATCATTTAGTCGGTGAAAGTGTGCCGCTATTGAAAGACAGTGGAAGGTGAAGTATTACGTTATTGAGCGTTCGTATGTAAAATTTATTGGAATTGCATTAAAATGAGAATGGGTGGATAGTAGAAGCTCTACCAATCTGCAAAAATTTTGTTACCTGTTTGAGTGTTAATAAACATCATAAAAACCAAGATTTTTTAAAGCATTTTACACTTAAGTATTTATTTTATTCTGCGGAGGTACTCAAGTTTACACACATTTGTTTTTTATTCCCCGATTTCTTTTTTGAGATTTTTCAGTTGAGTTTATTTTAAGATTCTCATTTATAGGCATTCAGGAGAAAATTAAATAACAATTAGTAAAATATTTCTTTTATGAAAAAGTAATTTGAATTCATTTTGTCCACGGAATTGTTTTGACTCGATGAAACCCTTTATATAAATGTGATGTATCCCATCAAAAAATGTTTTCAGGTATCAGGGCGTATCCATATGATCTACTCGCTCGATTTTTTTTCTAGATGATTGATAATCGTGACACGTATAGCTTCGGAAAATTTAAAAACTAAACCGCCATCGTTTGAAGAGAGAAATAAAGCGATCCTCATGTTTATTTATCAAGAATTTGTGTAAGCGTTTTATCATGAATGCAATAAGTTAAATGTGCGAACTACTATATGTGCGAATCAATAGAATTTATTATTTCTATCCTCGCAGTCCCCAGTAGAGTTCCCAGCAACACTTCCTCTCTCTGCAGCCAATGCTCTGCATTCATAACACATCGAACTTACTCAAGCAGAGGTTGGTCCAACATAGACTTCCATTTATTGTTTACAATTCCATTCTTTGTATGATTATGTACTCATCTATTGTTTATTATTTTTCTGCAGGCTCAGATATTCCTGGTCCATCGTCAAGAGATTAATTTAGTTTAATTTATTTTGTGATTTGCTTCCTATCTAAATTTCTTACTTTCTATTCAATCTTGTGTAAAATTAGGTGTAGTTTTGTTTCATTAATAAAGTATTTGGATGAAAAGACAGTGGAAGGTGAAGTATTACATTATTGAGCGTTCGTATGTAAAACTTATTTGGATTGCATTAAAATAAGAATGAGTGAATAGTAAAAGCTCTACCAATCTGCAAAAATTTTGTTACCCGTTTGAGTGATAAAAAAGGCATTCCAACACAAGCGGAAATACTTCTCTGCTTTTCCTTCACAATTTTCAAATCAATGATTCGAGGTTAACATAAATTCACACGTGTGGGCTGGCTTTGCTCTTTTATCGAATGAAAAAAGAATGTCGGCATCTAATAGGTAATTTAAATAGGAATTTTTACAGTAAAATCTGGTAATCCTCAGGTCTCCAGCCAATTATTTCACTTCCTTACTATCCCTAGCCTTAACACTAATTATAACCTCTATTTTATAATCTGGTCTCCCTGAATGATTCGTGCTCTCTAGTACTCTCTTCTGCAGTTTTAAAATAAAACCAAGATTCCCTCGTATCTTGCATAGGTTTTTAATAGACTATCAGTTCCGGCCAGAGGACAGTCATCATACATAGATAGTATAGCAGTACGTAATGAAAATGGTCTCTGGAATTTGGTGATGTATTATATTGATTCTTTTTATAATTTACCTGTCTTCTCAATCTAGAAATAAAGCAAAACCTTTGTCGCCGGCTTTAAGAATTTTATACGGTTGCGCAAATTACTTATGATATTACACAAGTTAAATGAGACTCAGACATAAATGATCAACTTTTATCCAAAGATTCATTATTAAAATATTATAATCAAAAGTATTAAAGCTTAAGTTGAAGTATTCTGAGTTTTCATTCCATTTCAAACTTTGGAAAATGCACTAGCGGCTCATGATAATTTAAATATCTCCTTAAGGAACAAAAAGATTTTTCATGTATGTGATACAATGTTTTATTTTAAGCTTTGATCCATTGATTTTGAAACATTAATAAGACCTACAAAATAATATTTCTGAGAACCTTCTTCATTTTCAAGTAAGAGAAACGTGGCGCTTGAGGAATTATGAATATTTATCTTTTTAAATATAGTAGTTGCCCCGTGCGAAACTTTCACAGACGACGTTGATACTCAATTTCCCACCCAAATACACTTCAACAAACACTAATCGTTACAAATAAATACACAAAAACTAAAACATACCTAAAAATACACACCTTCATATTCTTTATCAGCGTCTGTTTCGATATTCCTCGTTTTTAGCGATAGATATCGCTATCTACACATCCAGTAACGATACTGAATGGCCAAATAAAAAGTCTTGCGTTTTCTAACGCATAACCACATGAACCCAAACAAAATCCCAATTATATTAGAGGACGTGAGAGTATAAATATTATCGAATGTTTTAAAAAATTTCTTATAGTAGTATAATCACGAATAGTGCACGTCATCACTATAACGATATATGTATCTTATCCTATACCGAATATCTCAATTCACTCAATGCATTTATGACTAAATGAATTATGGTAAAGATACAAAATATCACTACCAGCTTTACCTAAACTCTGTCGTTATAAATACCACTTCCTTTCATACCGGCAATGATGTGTCAATTAAATAAGAAAGATAAAACAACGAAACGTACCTTCTGCATCCATGTTATTTATTTATTTTCTATGCTCCTCTTTTCATACATGAAATATAAAAATAACTACTACTCGTCTGCAGTGATCTGATCTGGGAGAGGAGAGCTAGAGGGGAAGCTTAAAATATCACACTTTCATACGAACATACATTGTGTTACATTGTCAAAGCGCATATCATTGTCCCCGCATTGAAAGTCTCTAACATCGTTAATGTGGCAAAATAATACATTTTTGTGCTTCGGAGATAGCGATTAGGAATAAAAGCTTGGGCTTTCGTTAAGCTTGCACTCCATGCTGGTGAGTTTTCTGAAATCGCAGGACATCCTTTTCTTTACTCAGAAATATGATTAAATGTTGAATATTATCTATTCAGTGAGTGAAATATAAACACTGAGAATCATTTGGTATCCGGTTTAGATATATAGAAAATTTGCAACATACGAATGTTTCACCAAAATAAATTTGAATACTCGGAAAACAACTTAAGGACCTGATTATTTTGATCGCATGACTCGCAATTAATTTCTCTAATTTTTCTATGAATACTCTAAAATCTAATCAAAATACCCTAAATTGAATTTTAAATATTGTCGATCTTAAATTAAAACTACCGGGAACTTATATGATGCAAAATTATTCAAACATACCACACGATAAAACCGTAACGCAAACTTTCATATTCGGCAATGTTCATGTTTCTTTGGCTGTCGTTCTGCTCCCGCAATATGCAATGTGGCTTGCTTATTAAACTGTTGTGGTTGCGTATGACGTCGAAGTTTTCATTCATGGAGACTTTAATATTAATTGCGAATCATTTAATGACCGAGAATAGGTGGTTTATCCGATTTTAAAACTTGTTTACACTCGTCGCTAAGTAAACAAATTTAATCTGTATATAGCAACCCGGGCATTTTTTCGTCCAGGACGCAACGCGGTGATTAAAATATTATTTCAATTTGTCTAACAAATGGTAGATTTTTCATTTTTCTGACTGACTATTTTTGGCAGGAATCCGAAAACTTGTTCCTTTCAAATGGTCATTCATTTATATGTATTGGCGGAGTAGTATGGGAGAAAAGTCCCGATCACCAAAAATGCATGTTTTAAAGTAATATATCGAGGATAATCATTAACAGTTATTTTATAGTAATAATATCATATTATTATTTAAATTAGTCTTTGTTACTGAGGAACTGAGTCGCTGCGACAATTTGTTATAGTTGTGTAATTAAGTTAATAAAATTTGTAAAATCCAAAATTTTTAGAGTAATATATAGTCATGCTAAAATCTTGTGATTTATGTATTAAAGATATTAGACATTAACCTACATTATTTTATTTTTAGGCTTTTCGTTATGACTTGAATTTTTCACTTTAACCGTTCCAAGTCATATCTTTTATGAGCCAAGTGGAAAAACCACTATGTCATTCACTGAGGGATGTTTAAACTATTGAAGGTACAGAAAATCGGAATCCATAATCTAAAAATATTCTTCGTCACCATATCCGCTCCTTATCACATAATCTGAGCAACAATTCAACTTAAAAATTAGTTCGGGAGAAAATAGAGGGACTGAGATTAAAAGTCGAAATCTTTCTAAACCGCCGAGAGTCATGCAGCGACTTTCAAAATCACATCAGATAAAAAGTCGATTGATAACTTTATGTGGGTTGTGTAAATTAATGAGAAAGTCGGGGAAGCGAAAGCTTTCTTCGCACGTCAATTTTTCGGATCGGTAGAGCGAAGAAAATACCAAAAACGAACACGACCTTTCAGCTCAGCTCTCTTTCAGTTACTCAGCCATTTTGGTGCACGAGTATTAATTTTTTCGCGTAAGCATTGTGACAGTTTTTTCTCCGCATCCTGCAAACGTGCTTTTTTGCAATGAAGTTGCAACAATGACTTTGCCATCGACTCCATGGCGTCCGCATTGAGTGAGGATTCATTCACCTCTCAATCCTTTGTGTCTTCCGTTGGCTCGCCTCGAAGAGAAATATACATTTTTTAAACCCCGAGAACGCATACCTTTATCAAATATCTCCACGATGGAAAAGAGTCTATAAAGAAGGAACTTGCTGCACTAACTTTTCGCTTGGGAGTATTTTGATAGAAGCAGAGCTACCAACGCCAAGATTGGCTGACTCAGTCAAGAGCGGTTTTACTATACTAGACTCAATTATGCAGGCATCAATGGGGGCATGTGGAATTAAGAAGTTTATAAAATTAGAAAGGGGTATACAGAAATAGAGTTAGAAGATGTATCTTTTAAAAATTTAACTGAGGTAAAACATAAGAAAGGACAATGAAATGTTGAAATTATTTAGGAGGAGGAGGACTTTTTTTAGATGACTAAGAAAAAAAGTATAAAAAGTAGTATATATAAAATCTCCTTGAATTAAGTTAAATAGCTTGATAATAGGTAGATATGGGTTACAGAAAAGCAAGTACGCAAATTTATAAGGTAAACTTTGGGAAAGATGCGGATTAAAATAAAATGTAAGTTGTGAAAGAAAACGAACAAATGAGTTTTTTTGATAACATTATCTCTAAGCCGCGGGCTATCTTGAATATCAAAGACAAGAATGTGTGAAAGAAGAGCAATGCTGAACGAATATTTTCCATGTTAGAGAAAATATCATGTATTTTTAAAAACAAAATCGAAAGAGGAATCTGAGTAGGATCGAAGAATAATCGTATGAGTAGAAGAAAAATACAAACTTTAAAAAACCTGATAAATCAACTTCATCAATCGAGGTTTAATTGAATAGAATGAAACCCTAGTTGTGTTTAACGAATATAAGAAATATATCAGTAACTAAAGATAAATTAAGGCATAAACACTGTTATTGTATTAAAGAATAAAACTTAATTTTAGGAGTTAGTATTGGAAATTCAATATAAAATCCATGGACGAAGCCTTAACCTTAACTTGGTGGAACTCCATACAAGGTGAGTATGCAACATAACTATGAAGAAAGTTCCACAGTTTTTTGTAGTAGTAGTTTCTTGTCTTGTTTCTTGTGTTTCTTTCATAGTTATTTTCATACACACCTATTGGAAATTCGTTTAAATTGAAAATAATCTACTCATTTAAGCCAAATATGCAATCCAATATTTTTCGAAAATGAATCAGTTCCATTCTTAGCAGTTTCAACTAGTAAAACACACAAAACGCTTTGCTCCAAAACCTACGTGTGCATCCCAAAAACTGCAGATCTCCTTCCGAAAGAAAAGAAATCCCTTTGAGGACGGCACAAAGGAACGAAATTGCGCACCACATGAGGAATTCCGAGAGAGGAAGGACGTTCTTGGTGGAGAAAAGGAAAAGGAAGGTGTGTAGGAAACAGAATTGAATAAACACAAGTTTTGGGGCGAAAGAGGAGTCGTCTTGGGGGAGGGAACGTACGCGCCAGTGCCCTTGAGTCGCGATTCCTTCAAAGACTTGCTAAGCGCGCCGTCTGTAATGAGATGGAAAGAGTTTGACGCTTCTAAGGCCTCTTTTTTTGCGAAGTGACATAACGCGGGTGATAGAGACTCCGTTTACGCAGTGCGTGAAGGATTCAGGAGAAAAAAAACTCTGGGAGTTTGGTGTGAAAAGGCTTCGAGCGACGAAAACTATCTCCCTTCGAAGCGTGGACGCATGAGACGGAGTTGAATATTCCAGCAGAGATATAATTCATCGGATGAGGAGAAAAATTTATCAGGTGCTGTGTGAAGCCGTAGCGTTAAACCTTTTTCGCTGCGAAAGAAAAAGGGCTCCCGCTCCTTTCGCGGCACTCCCAGATCTCATTACTATGGATGTTTTATGTCGAGAAGCCGCCTTGCCGAGGTTATACTTTCGCGGAGATAAGAAAGTTTAAACTAGGGGGCGTTTCCCCACCCGATCTCTTTAAGGGTCTTCATATACGTAAGGAATCCGTCTCAATCCACTTTCCAGGTCTTTGCGGATTGAAGCATCGAGGGAACTCGGCGTAAATACGATAATCATACGTACGCTGTTATCCACGATTTTTGAACTTTTACCGGCGTTTAGCAGGTAAGGATTCAATGGCATGAAGCACGGGCAAAGTTTTAATGAATGCGAGCTGGAAATATGCAAGCCGTTTCATAGAGATTAAATTGATGAAAAAATAACGTGAAAAATCCCAAAGTAGGATTCGCTGGAGGATGAAGAGCTATATTACCGACAGAAGATTTATGATCAATTTGTCAGTACAGAACTGCTCAGCGAGGAAGTCGATTGTGTCATTCCAGCGAGCAACGTTCGCTAAATCTGAGAGAAAACGAAAAGGCGTTGCAAAGAAATGATCGCCAGGACAGATAGTTATTTCTCGTCGAATTATTTCATGGATTGTTAGAGAAGTTGAAAAACCAAACCATTCAGGGTTAATCAGTAAGTGAAATTTTATTAATATTTTCCTAAAATCCAATTACCAGATTTTGGAGTATTATTCCGTAAATAAAGCAACAAAAGCATTTGAGTAATTACTCTTCACAATTGGATTTGAGAATTAATTTAATGAAAAATTTGAATTCATAATTGATAGAAGCATTTTCAATATAAGGATTTGACGCTTGGTTAATCCGGAAATATTAGCGAACGTTGATTAATATAATATTCGTGCGATTACGTAATTAAGCGAAATAATATTGAATTATCTTTTTGTCCCTTTCATAATCAAACCGAATTTTGCATCGAATCGCCGTATTTAAAAAGATTATAATTCGGAAATAAATTTCGATATTGGAATATATCACATTTAAAAGTGAAGAATCAAAAAAAAAAATTAGTTTCTAATTTTTAGAGGCAAATTCGAAGAGATTACTGAGGTTTGGCATCATAAGAGTAACAAATCTGAGGAGTTTGTGTCAACTTTCTGAGTGAGATGTAGAGTTGGCTATGGCGCTAAGCCAAAAAAACAAGTGGAAAAACCAAATTATAAACCGTTGTCGTCATCAGCACACCCCATCAATTTATTTGGAAAGAAAAATAGAAGAAAAATAAACTGCTGTATAATATGGGGAGAAATCACTCAATATTTTCTGAAGGGTATCTGTAATTATTAAAAATTGTAAAGTCTCTTTTATGTAGAGAATTATAGATACAAATGCATATTATATCCTATTCGTACCTATTCATTGTTAATATTACAAAAATAATTCATTACTGTTAGTGTTTGAGCAATAAACTTTCATTCCTAGCAATGATATAATTCTCGACTTCATAAAAAAGGAGTATAACGCAATTTCTGCCAAAAATAACTATAAACTAAAGTTCAAAGATGAAATTTGGAGCATAATTTAAATTCTTTTCGTGATTTACGAGCATGTAATATATATTCGTAATTTACAGAATTTGTTTCAATATCTTAATTTTAAGTTATTTCCAGTGATACAAACACTGAGACTTGTGAATGTCTAACTTTCACATTTAAAAGATGTGATTCCTTTTCATAAAATAAAAAAAGCAATATATGTAAAGCAGAAAGCTGCGATGCCTTAGACGCATAGCTTCTTTTTCCGTATAAATCATTCAGAAATAAAGCGCCAAACGTAAATTAATCTTCCTCAACGAAATGGGGAACGTGTACATGAATATATAACGAAAGCCATCGATGTTATCTTCAGCGCGCTGTTTGTAGTAAATTGATAATAACGACTGGAAGTGGAAAAGAGAGACAGAATAAGCTTGTTAAGAGAGGCTCGATCGTCATGTCTGAGAGAGGTAAACATTGGAATCTTTCTTCTTTTCAAAACAGGAGAGAAATAGCTCGTTGGGATCCATTCAATTTTCCACGCATTGGTTTAGCAAGCCGGCAGAAATACTTGAAAAAGAGATGCATGGATTTCGAACACCGTTCGCATCCTGTTTTCCACCTCTCTGATATCAAGGCTTACAGTTTTCCTTCTTTCCGAATGTTTCAAATTAATTCCGACCGTGTATCTTTTTCCTCTCACCTTTATGTTACGTTTTGAATTATTCATCTGGTTTACGTCATCTTTTGCTTTCCTTTGAAAACTCCATCTCCTTGCCCGATCGACGTCTTTTACCTCATTACCTAATTGTTCTCATTTCTTTCCTTAAATGCACGTCTTAAATAGTTCTCCACCAAAATTAAAATTCCGCTCCTCTTTTATTGTTCCATTTCCAAATTTTATCTCACTTTTACAGACTATTTTGCATTCAAGTTATCCACTGGTAATTTACTTCTAAGCGCTTCTATCAGAATCTGTATTTGTGTTTCTTATGAATTTCTCGCTATAGACACGATTCATAATAACGTCCGCCGTGAAAAGATTCCGCAAACAACTTATTAAGTTCCGTCTTTTCATACCGTCGGTTTTAATAACCATATATATGACTTTTCAATTATATCACCCTATTACTTCATCTGAGTAGATTAAATATCGATTGACTGAGGTTCTTAATACACCAAAATGGTCTCCTTTATAAAATCTAAATCCTAAAATTAGTTGAAACGCCAAGACTCAAAGCTTTGAACTAATTGGTAACAGAAGATGAGAACCAACTCGTTAAAGAGAGAATCTCATTATGGGTAAAATCATCTTATATATTCAGTGCTTCGAATATTTTCCTTTTTTTCAGATCGTAGGTTCAAATTTTTTGAAATCTCAATTTCAGTTAATCTGAAGAAATCATCGAAATAAAATTTTTCTTAACGAAATATAGTACTTTTCAGTCTTCCCACTGAAACAAATACCACGCTTAAACAGAACGACACAACAAGAAGTTTTTATTTTTGTGAAATTGGACACTTATAAAAACTCGTATCTATTATGGTTATCATGTTTAAATAGGCTATAAGTGTATCAATTTCAATTTTTGTGGGCAGTATTAAAATATTTTCCCTTATTTATCACTCTATCTCATCACTCCTTAATATGCGGAAAAACAGACTTTTTTCTATAACCAGCATCTGAGAAGTAAAATGGAATGAGGAAAAATTTCATGACAGATTTAACAAACCGGGATCAACGGAAAAAGCGATTCGTGAACATGTAAATAAATTTATAAAGTGGACCCGTACATAAATAGATGAGAGGATGACCAAGCGCAGACCCTAAATATAGCATAACCAATGACTTCGGTTAGAGAGACCAATTTGAGACTTTAAATGTCCAATAGAACAATTCACTGAATTTTCCGTTCAAAATGAATGAAAAAGTCAATCTGGGACTTCGCTGGACTTCGTGAAACGCCATTCTGAACAAGTACATGCGAAGTCTTGCTTTCTTTACTTGTTCTAAAGGAAAAAGCCTTATTAGATCCAATAACACTATTCATTTCATGAAGATTAACTTATCACTTTTAGCAAATTTTAAAAACATTAAATATTTATAAAATCGAGTTTTTCAGTCTCCGATTTCATAAAAATAGGTATTTACTTGTGGAATCCTCTACCATATGGAGAAAGTAGTGAGCTACGACGAAACAATCGAATTGCTCTTGGGAATTTACATATGCGGGTTCTGACCCTCATTGGTCCATGAGAAAGTGAAATGCTTCCGATTTAAAAGGAAATAAAGGAAAATAAAGAATTGCAGAATGGGGAATACGGGTCAGCGAATGGTTAGAAGAAAAAAATCGTGGTAATCGTGGTGGTTCATTCGTGGTATTGTTTTTGACGTGGCAGAGTAAGACTATGGAAGAAAACTGCTTAGAAGAACTAGGAAAAGAGTCTACCAATATAAATCCCGAAGCTATTCACTAGAGAACAATGATGGGGCTTTCAACTCACTTTGGCGCTCGGTTGCTCTCACTAGCGCATAACTCCTCCGTTCAAGCGAACAGACAAATTTGAACAGGGAAACTTTTCGCTTTTCGTTTTGCGTCATAGTTTTCTGAGCTGTTCCGAAAATTTTCTTGGCTCAAACTTGGCTTCTTCGAAATCGCGTGATACCCTCCGAGGAATAAGAGCGCCTATGTCACATAGAGAGCTTACATTGTCACGACACGAGAGAAAGTTCGTCACACGCCACGAATTGACCCCAGCGGAAGCTTCATCAAGTATTGAGATCCGTGGTTTCGCAGCTTTCCTCCTAGGAGACACTTTATCCCTCGTAAAAATCGCATGAGGTATTTATCCAACGAATTTTCAGCCTCTTTTAAACCCATGGGACACCGTGTCCCCAGAGACCTCCACGGATTCCTAAACCCTCTCAAGACTGGAGAGGAGGAATGTATTTTAATTTTCTTCCATTCTAAAATTAACCCTCCAAGTCAAAAAATATAAACTAAACTCCTTAAGAAAATGAATATCCAAGGTTTTTATCTAAAGGATGAAAATAAGAAAATGCCGAGATACGAATTAAATAAGGAAACTTTGAATAAAAGCTTTTTCGCTAAGGGATGGAGAGTAGGGTTTTTATTTGAATAAGTGAAACTTAAGCGACTCGAAGGGACTGAAAACTTAATCTTGACGAGGTCAGTCAGAGGTAAACGTGTAGTTATGAAGAAAATTTGTAAGGGTATGGAGATGGGGAAATCTTTTCTACTTAAACGTCTTTAAGTCTTTCATAATTTATGTTTAAGAGGTATCGGGCCATTTGAACATAAATCTGGAGTGAGTGTCATGGACTTGTGCACCACCAGCGTGGGTAGCAATTATATCCCAAGATAATTTAAACAAAATGCATATAAATGATGATTGTCAATCAGTCTTCATCGTTGGCCTTTCTCTTGAAATTTTACTAAAATAATGCTTCACCAAAGAAAAGGAAATTTAGGTTATACTTGAAAGCATATATCTCAAATTTAAAGATATTTCCCAAAAGGAATAGATTTCTCACTTATAAAAATAAGTTGTCTTGCATATGAACAGACGTGAAGTTTTTAAATGCTGCCGTAATAAATACTATTGAACGGAAAACGTAATTCATTTTCATGAGAAGCAAAGACGTTTTTCCAAATCCGAAAATCTTTAAAATTAGAAAATATAACGATAAAACAATGAACGTATTACATTCGAAGTTGAACGTGAGGAATAATCAAGAAATTTTAATTCTAGTAAAATTACAGGGAAAAGATTAAGACATTGGTAATTACTTTTGGAAACGCATGAAAAATGCAATCCCAGTAAGAGAACCTACTTCAGTTTCATCCGTAAAGCTGATGCTAGGTTGCCTTGTCAGAAAATCCAATGAATATACTAACTCTATAGAGGTACCTGAAGAAGGTGTTGAGAAAAACTGTCTGTTCCTAAATCTCCTACGCTAATACAAGACGAGACGTTTAATAAAAAAGGGATACAGGTTCAATGCTAGAGCTGAACACTTACTGAAAATTCCTGTGACACAGCATGCGCTGTAGACTTCCTCCAACCATGTGAGCAGAATGGAGAGGAGCGGAGTGTGCACTTTCAACATCCGGATACTCCGTGACTGAAATGAGGGCAACATAGAGTTACCGGAAGCTAACTATCCTTGCTCCGTGGTAACGATAATATTGAAGCAATGATTTTTCGTTGAATTCCTTCAAAATATTGAAAGCTTCTACTTATGTAATTGCATTTAGATTTGAAAAATGATCTAAACGTACAAAAATCACTTACAAGAATATTTATTGGCTTTAGTTTGTAATTTTTCAGTATATACTACATTAACTATGAATTGATGATTAATAATGAATTAACTTTTAAACAGTTACAATGAAGGCGTAAAGACTGATTATCTGAGTGAAAGTAAAATAAAAATATTCCCATTCCTTGAATTAAAAATGCTTATATTCAATGCTTCTTAAAAACATACCCACCAGTCAATGTTGTTTAACTGTCAATATCTACCTATTCTTTGCATAAATATTATACTCTTTGCCAATGTATATTATTGTAACGAACGTTAAATTATGATGACTTCATTCAGTAAATGGAAGACAATAAAGAATTAATACTTTAGTGTCGAAAAGATTTATAAATATAGTTGGTGAAAGGAAATGAAAATGGTGGTAAGTTATAAAAAATGAGATAAAATAAATATTTACTCATAAGTAAAGGAAAAATGTTTCAAATGCAAAGGAATTAATCAAACATTCCAAGCAAACCATTAGGGAAAATTTAAAGAGTTGCCGAATGTATGACTTGATATTTAACAGAAAAATATAAAATAAGAAATGAACGTGTATGCATAGCTATATGGTGATACGACGTGTTACCGAGAGTCAATCACCTGCAATTGTGCTCTTATGAGAAGGAATAAAGAGGAGAAACAGTTTCTTCTATTAGAGCGACGACTTTTTGTAAACGGCTACTATCGAAAATATTAAGTATGTGTATTGAGTAGTGATTTAAATCCTGCATCATTTTGCTATTATTAATCAATGCACGCTATCAATGCAATGTTTTCCTTCCAAGATACTTAAGTTTAATGATAGCAATAATTAGAAATAATAATATACTAAATAAGATTTGCCAAACTTTATCATCATTGTGATTTACTAATAATCGGTTTTAAAAATATTACTTTACAAATCCTTCACATTTGTTTTATGAAAATGATAAAGCCTTGACGGGATTGATTTTTCTTTAAAAAAATCTAAAGGATTTTTCTATGGGATATTAAAGGAACAAGATTTTCCATTCGTTGATTCTCCGCGTAAGCTTCAAATTTTTTATTTTTCGATTCATGTAAAGCCTTGCCGAGTATAGATCCGAACATTCGGCTCCGCTGCACCCCTCTTCTACAATAAATTGTCATCGCTACAGTGTCAGCTTCCACCGACGAAAAAGAAAAAAAAATTCTGGGGATTTGTTTATTGGCAGTCGTAATTTCAGTTCACACCCTTTTCCCATTGAAATAGTGTTTTGTTTCATGCAACTCAAGTTCCCAGTGAACATTTTTTGGGGAATGTTTCCGTCGCTTGTTTTCTTCAAAAACATCGCATAGTAATAAGAATATTCAAGGCGGAGAAGTTCTCAAAATCCATGCGAAGAAGAACCATTTCAGCCATTTTTATTCAAGGAATTTTTGTGAAAGTAAAGTTGATACATATGTTTCCATTGCTGGAAAACTATTATTTATTCTATTCGAATTGTAGAAGATTGAACAAGAAAGTATTATCCCACTGCAATAGAATAAAACGTAAGATAAAAAATAATGAAATCGCTCTATACTACTGCTACTAGGACTACATTCTAAAGCAAGTCGAATTTAATATCAGCGTATCAAGGTATGTATAAAATGGTACGGAGCTTTGTAATGTTCAACTTTAACTCACTCGTGTTATTGCCAGAGATTTAGTTTGCATTCAAATATGTAAGCCACGTTGAGTTATAGTTTCGAAATTCTTCCATTACGGTTACAAATAGTTTGTATTTTCTAAATAATTTCAAACCTTTGCGGAATATTTGGGACGGCAGTCATTCTCAGAGATGAATATACCGAGAGAGGTGAAAATTAAATTAAATCTAAGGAAAAATATATAAAGTTTAGAGTAGGAATAGAGAAGGAATCTTTACTGCTTGATTATTTGTCAGACATTCCTAAGCGGTGTTACCGGGGGACGACATGAATGCTGTTCGTACAAATTCTCCGTTCAGCCGCTGTCATAGTTTCCATAATTATATTTTTTCATTCTTTTCCTCTGTCATGAATTGTAGAATTAGTATGGAATTCGTATATCTTGTTACCTGTTTTGGACGAAATACTACCGCCCGCAATATTATCAAAATTTCATTAACATAGTTTGAACATTCCAAAATGATTAGATACTATTCTAGCTAATTTTCTGTATGAATAATTCCCGGAATATCCACCAGGCCAAGTGTATATTTCATGTTCTCCTGAAGCATTCCTTACGGCGAACGATGAAACAGGGAAAATCTCTCACAAAGAAACCCGCAGGGCACAATTTTCTGCGAAAATATAATAACATCCGTAACCTGTCGAACGACACGTTCCAGTAATAGCAATCTTCAAAGCTCCTTTCATAGGTCATTTTGTTTCGAATTATCTTTCAACGCCTTAGACTTTCCTACACTTCGCTGCTGATGAATTTTCGCGCCTCCATCCGGATCCTTCTCCTCCTCAGTTACTTTTTCACTCGTCGTGGATTCTCTGTCGCCGACAGGGGGAGAGAGGGAATAAGGAAAGGGAGACAAACTCCCACATACATCTACGGAAGCTGTCTCTCCACCGCCGTGACATAGGAATCGAATAGTTTCTCGGGACATAGGAAAGGGCGAAGAAACACACGGTTACTAGAAGGGAAACGGAACGAAAGTGAGGTAAAAATTCGACGGGGAAATGAAATTGACTCGGGTCGGACAGGAAAAAAGGGGAGTCCTTTATTCCACTCGGAGGAAATATAGAGGACGTTCTAGGGTGGCCTCGCAGAGATAAACCTTGCGAATAGATGTGGACAAATGGGATTCCGGTGAAGGTGGAAAATTTCCGACATTAGATAAGTACGCGTTTTTATGTGACTTCTACGATTGCACAGATATCGGAGAAAAATACTGTAACTCACAAAGAAAATTTTAACTCATAAAAGGTGTCAAGTGAGGATTTCAAGTAAAGATGTTACCTCGTTGAGAAAGTTAGTCAAATAAAATCTGGAAGTTACGAAGTGTTTTTCCTTGAGATGAGTGCTTTGTGATATTTCCACAAAGCTAGGCTTGGGAGCATTGCTATATGAATAAAAGTTATTGATCAATCGAATACTTACTGAAACTATGGAACCGATTTTGGATTGAATTCTACCTTTTTAAAACGTAATATGCAGAATGAGCCCTATACATTGAATTTGGTCAGGTTTGACTTAATGGAGAGCCATAACTATTTGAATAATAAAAACCTTGCAGGCACCCGGGGATTAGATTTAAACGGTCAGGTTCTCCAACGTGATTGCATCCTGAAGCGAATGATTCAACCGTAATAGAAGAATCAACGAATAAAATCCATGGATGGCTACAAAGTTGCATAGGCACTAACATAAATCAACATGGATTTTCAATAATGCCGTTACAGCATCAAAACTGGAATATAAAAGCGTTTTTTTCTTCAAGAAACTTTATTTAAGAACTTTACAGTAATTTCCACCTCCAGAGAAATTTCAACATGAATCCTTTCCATCCAATCACAACTTTTTCCAGTACAGAACATTAACGCAGGGTATAAAACCTTTCAATTTTATATTCTCACTTCCCTTCAAGAGATTTTGGCAAGAGATTCGCACATTCCGGGACTCCGAAGCCCAGGTAAAACGACCCGCTTAGCTCCCTTCTCTTGTGAGGGTGGAGATATATGAGAAGAATTTGAAGGAACGAAATGGAAAAAGGAGGAACTGAAGAGTTGGAGGGAAGGTGAAAATGGGTTAATCGATCGCGACTTGAAATAGGAGAAAGTAGTAAGGTCAACGGTATAGAATCGGAGAGGTATTTCGCAGGATTGGAAAACGATAGAAAGTTCGTTGCGCTCGAGGGAAACAATCGCATGGGGGTGAGAGGGTCGTTAGAAAAGAAGACGAAGAGTACGGTCAAAGGGTTAGGGAAAGAAAAAGAATTCGGAGGACGTTGATGACGTTTAAACGGTTGGAATGCGGGCACGCAATAAAACGCGTCGGGAGAGTGGGGTTGAAAGGTTATCGATGAGGAAATGTGATTTAGTGTGCCATTGTCTATTTTGGACGGATTAACTCTGAAAGGGTGGAGCTCCGGGTAGTTTTGGGGAGAAAGCGTCAGCTGCTGTCGCATCAAGAAGAGCGCCAGTCGGATTTGGAAATCCCCTAAAACAATATTTTTGCCGTAAGATGGAAGGCCATAGATTATCTTTGTTTGAGGTAAACCTGATTTTTTTGGAAATTTTAAAATACGAAGGTGACACGTTAATGATAAGAGATAGAGGAAAGAAAGACTAGTAATTCTGGCGAGTTAAAATCTTCCAATGGAATAGTGTACGCAATGCAGACGATCCTAACGGTGGCATTTACCTTTCCGACGATTCAGAAAAGCGGACCATGACATATTGTTTTTGGTAAAATTTCGATTCTTTCTTTTAGGTTTACTTCAGCACCGTTACTGAGTATTTTATATATTTATATTCCCTACGGTTGGTGTCATGGTAAATTTTAGCTTCAAATAGTGCATATTTTTTAATTTATAATTTTCTTCAAAATTTCAAGTAGGAGCTTTTGTGTTTGAGCAGTTTTACTGTTATTTAGATTCAATCATTATGACGGATGAAATCTTAATTGTGACAGGTAAATGCATTCTTCGTAATTCCTATTGAAAGAATGAAAGGGATTGAGATTTCATATATCATGTTCAAAATTAGATTTCTACAAATAGGAGCATACCTATCAAGAAAGATTTTTTTATCGGTTATGGTGATATCCCCTCTTATGATACAAATAAACACCCCCTAGAAATTTTTTCCTGATATTTCAAACATTGAAATCCATGTGGAATTTATGTGGAAGGAGAACCGACATTTCATGGTAAGTATCAGTAAACTTTAAAAATGGCAAGTCACCAGTAAATTTATACAAATAATGTAACCTTTAATACTGTGGATGGTTTAAAATTGCACGTTGTGAATTAAATTTCAAATAATAAATGCATCCGTACTCAATATTGTGGATAATGTTCGTTGAAATGATTCCGAAGGTAACAATCTAAATAAAAGGTGATATTGTTATAGCAACAAAATAAACAAATACTTTCAAAATCTATATTTTATGTGGAAGCTATTTATGGGGGGGTCTCTATGGGGTTTAAATAGAACACCTCGGAAGAAAAACATTTGAATCCTTTTTCATTTACAATGTAAAACCACTGCCTTGGTGAAGAGCGATTAATTTTTCTATAAATTAAATTTATTTACGTCATTATTGACAAGGTAATTTACTCGTCGTTTTATAATAATGTAGGAGCACGTTTGTTATGTGAACTTCTACCAAGAACCAACAACAACGATTAAATACTGTTGAGAATAACATCATTATAAGAATAATGGAAATAGTGCAATAATTTTTTTCGCAAATTTGGTGGCCAACAATAAAAATTCGTCTTTTTATGGCTGAGAGTACGAAGTTTCTCATCTAAATTGTTCGATATATAACGATAGCCTCCTGATATAAGTTAGCCTGATTTGACTTTTTTCTCAGTCTACGGCTTTCACGTTACTTATTGGTTTGCAATAATTTTCTTTGACGTTCTATCGGATTTGAAGGCTGGAAAACAGTGATTTGACTACGTTAGTGCTATGGTGTTATAGTTATGATGGTTCGAGGAGCAAAATGAATTTTTTCAGCCTGTGAATGTATTCTGCTCATAATAGCACGTTAGTGTTGAAATTAACTAAAATACAAACCTCAATTCTTGCTCGTCTTAAACAAACAATCTAACTGTTATTAATTATATACGAGAAAATTACGGGAGGAATGGCCATAATGGGATTGAGCCACTCTTGTATTTCTCCGAACGATTCTTCGATGTAAAGTGGGCCACTTGTTGGCAAAACAATTTCATCTCCTTACGACAAATAGCAAGATTAATTACACGGCCGAAGGAACACGAAAACTGAAGAAGGTTAACTTCTTAGAGACTTCTATGAAGCGCTAAGTTCCAGTGTTCTTTGACATTCCTTCCCTCGGTTGCTCTAACGAACTGTGAAGTAAAAACAAAACGGTTTCCTCCAAACTCTTGAGTCTTTCCTTCGCCTTTCATCTCAAGAAGAAACTCCACAGTCCATGTCTTCGAAATTTCACGTAAACTTTGTCTCTGACAGTGACACTGCTCCGTCCCCTATTCCCCCGTTTCATCAACTCACGCTTTTCAGATCTCCTAGGAATACACAATTCATCACCGGAGATGAATGTTAAAGGTTAAAGTGGGGTAAAAGTTACTTTGAAAATATTAAGTATACCCTAATCCTACAGTATACGAGTATATGAGGATTGATGAAGTGGGAGATCTGGAGAGCCATCTCTAAATGGTCGGCATTGACCATCGGATATCAAGTGCGGTCGAGCGTATTAATAAGCGGTCTCCAATATAGCTGGAGAGTATTAATATTAATTCAACGCTTCCCATTTGCATATCTCATTTCTCGGTAGTTTGAAGCATAGCCATATTCGAGATTGAAGCATAGGCACTACTGAGCTCATATGGAAATATACAGAGAAAAGGTCTTGGGACTCTTTTTTTGCATTTAAGACCAGACTACAAATGATTGATATTATTCAAAAAATAATAAAGAGCTTTTGCTCTCCAGTATGAAGCAATAGTCTTGATATGGAATGGGGAAATGGTCCTTTCCTAGTAAGAGCGGGTCAAGTGGTAATTAAGTTCTTCCCTCGACGTTTTTTAAGTCAAAGAAGCCACACTCAGTGTATTGTGAACGTATGCTTACTCAAAAACATGTGGGTAAGTTGTCTTCTATTTTTGCTCGGTTATAGGAAAAATCATCAAATAATTGATATAAGAAAATGAAAATTTACTTTTCCACATCAAAAAACAGTGCATTAATTATATACAAAATGCAAATAAGCAACTATTTTATGCCTTTCTTTCTTTTAAAATTCCTTGAATCTATAAACTATGAGAGTTCTTTAACCTAAAAGTGGATTATATAATCGTAGATTATAGAGTCTAAATCTATTACATCCGTATTAACTTTTCGGTAGATGAGAGATAAATAGAAGAATGTGACGATGAGATTTAAATAATAATTTTAATTCCTTTAATTATTTCGACGACCTGTTTTCTGATTTTCATCTCAATCCCATTAATATAATGTATTTTAAATAAGCCGCAAAACCTTAATCATGGATGTAAAGTTACCGATTCTTCTATATTTTAATAATGACTAAAACTAATAATGAGTTTATTTAATCTAGCTTATACGCACTGGGTTATTCAATAAAATATGACTTTATTAACTTAACTCATTACCCTAGTTACCAAATTGAGTCTCCAGCTCTCTAATTTTTATCAAGTTGATTAGCACATCTTGAAAAATCAATTATCTATTTTATAACAAAAAACCTATACTCAATATTTAAAGATTTAAATTCCAAACGTATGGTCTCTTCATTACATCTTTTAATGATTCAGATAAAAACAAGCATAATAAATATGATTAATTAGCTACAAAGAAATTCAATTATAGGATGACTATTTGAAATAGCATTTTCCATTCATATGTGAGTACAAACTGGGATTATGGAACCTCAGCGCTATCAAGTTTATCCAACGACGATATTGCTTAATTAGAATCGTTTCAATCAGTCGAAATTAAAAAAAAAAACTGCTTAAATCACAGAAAGGCTTCATGCGGCCTTATGTGAGACAACACGATGAGAAATGTCTGTGTCCACGATGATTGAAAATGTGTATAGAAGCGTAGAAATATAACAGTACTTTTAAAATTCTTGTGTTTTAGTAAACCTAGAATCTATAACGAGAGAAAGCATTGCTTGTTAAAACAAATTGTTTTCGTATTCAATATTTAATCGTGTGAATTATTCTGAACTTGGTAAAGCAAAAAAACTATGGAAAGCACACTGTGATACCATTGAAACAACTGTGTGATATATTTATCTTATATGTCTGTCTCGGTTTTCGTAACGAATGCTCATATTTCTTCAAATATTGAACCAGAATAATTTTCAACGGCGAAAACATAACAAGCAGTAATCCATATCCAAACTAAATTAACATATTTACATTTTAACGGATACTCCAAAAGGATAGCGGATTCAATGGCTTCATATTCATGTAAATTTTTCTCCCTTCTCGGAGATTACCTGTTGAGATTCTATGAGGGTTGTATGTACCGATAAATCATATGGCGATACCAATATCTTGTTAACTTCCTCTGCGTCCTTCATTATTGACAGTTTTTTTACTACCTCAATATTTTCACGGTTCTTTCCCCTTCTTGCGATGACGTTTTCCCGTATAATGGGTTTTTTCTGTAAATTTTGAATCGAATTTTTCACAGAACTCAAATATCTTTTTGCTCATTTGTGTTTATGTGTAGTGCTAATTTTTGTGTTTGCTTGTATTTATTGATTTATTTTTCTAGTTTTAGGCTAATTATATCTTTTTGATGCATTGCTTGAAAATTATCATATTATAACTTCAGCGCTTAGTTGAGAGAAAGGCCATTTCGCCGTAGGAATATAACGACAATAAACCACACCAATCAAAAAATTTTTACATCTCGTTGCTGTAGATTATCATCTAGAGATCAAAATGATTTTAAATTGATTTGTTCGATATTGGTGTTATCAAAAACTTATATTCTGGGGAACATGTACGGAACAGAAGACCACAGGGCAATCACAGCATGCAATCCAGATTGGAATATACTATTTTCTGTATACTTATACATGACTAAGGAAAACGGTTCACATAAGTTTGCACATAAAGAGTACACTCATGAAAAATCTCAAGGAAGAACTTAGGATTATATCTTACATAACCAATCGAGTATTTTGCATTTACTATTTTCTAAGAGTCGACGAAAAATTCATATCTGAAACAATGCTATTTGAAACAGTTTTTGCTTTAACTGATATGATGTTCGTGAAAATTGAGTTACTTTAGGGTACTTTCAATTTTGTATTTTGTATTACAAATTTTCTTATTCCTTTCTTCATAACTTTTTTGTTTAATTGATATCCTTTCGTCCTTAGAGGTTCATAGAGAGTTTTGCTTTCAGCTCAGTTCCCTCTGCCATAAACCCACTAGGATGATTGCATAGCAATTGAAATGTACATGGATTTAACATTCTTTAAAGGTCGGCAATTTTGGACTTCTTTTTGGCTATCGAAGCCTTTAATAATGCAATGCTTTTCCAAACCTTTAATAATGTAAGAAGCAGTATACCGAATTCGTGCACAGCTACCTTTTATTTTTTTTCACCCACTCCGTTACACAAAAGAGCAATAAAACATTGTGAAATAAAACAATTAAGTAACGTGTATGCTGAAATAGTTACCTTTATATCGACGTATTCCTTGGAGCTATCGAAAAAGTTTTTCATAACTCAGCCGGTATATATATTGCCTATAAGATCGCTGACGTGTGAGATAGTGCGGCTTCTTTTATGAGACTGCAAATCCGCAAGTTTGATCTCATCTTATTTTTCCGCTTCCAATGATGCAGCTGAAAACTTTTGAAATTTCAATTAAAAATTTTACACCACGTTTCCAACGACTGACGTTTACTCAGATCTTAAAGCCCACCCGACATTTTCACCCTAAAAAAATTCATCTAAACTGTTTCCCTAAACTAATGAACCTAAAAATCTCCTCGGGTTTCTCAGAAACGAAAATTTCCTCGGGAAATTTTCCCCGAATCCGCGCTACGGATGAACTGTGCCACGGCTGCCAAATCATCCTCATGATGGCTCGATACGCCTCGATGCATGAAGAATACCTCGCGACGGATAAAATCTAATACTGGGAAAACAAAGATAAAAATATTTAACGGGCGCAGATTCTTAAGCCTCTTCGCGACTCGTACTTCGTTTGTTTCCTTTAATTTTTTATTCTCCGCAGCTTTGCCGGGAATTAACGAGCGGCCTCATCGTACGAGCGCATCGTTCCTTGGTGCTACATATCGCGCCTTCCAATATTGGAAGGAGGCCTTCAACCGCCGAAATACAGCCACCGTTGGACTCCTTTTTTTCTCCGCTAATTCTATTTATTTTTTTTACGGGGCCGTGGTATTTCGGGACAGCCTCACGAAAGAGGTTTTAAAGTGTCCTCGTAAAACTTGATCGTTTGATCCCTAAATCCCCGCCTCAACCCCGGGGGAAGTTTATAAATTATCCGGATGCCGAAAGAGGTGAATTACTTGGTTTTTTAAGCCGAAACGCTTTAGTTGCCGGGAAATTTTTTAATCTGAAGACTAAACTTGGTGTTCGAAATTGGTGCGGTGACCTCGATTTGAATTTCGGATTAGTGATATGTTCTATATTCTGTGGAGTGAATTCCTTTCAATATATATACATTTTGCATTATTAAGTTACATTTTTCTTTCTTTCTCTCTATCACGCTCTCTCTGAAATTGAGTTAATAACGAAATTCTAATCAAACAGAAAGAGAGTTAAAATGTACATTTATCTGAATAAAAGTAAAAATAATGTACATGTACATCCATAAAAGTCCATTAAGTTTTTAATTTTTTTGATTCGACTGGAGTATATTAAATTTCACAGTTGAAGTTGCTCGAAAATAAAACGGATGACAATAACTATAAGAGATAAACTTTGTGTTTAAGATCAGTTTCATTTTTGCCTGGGTATGATACTGTAAGACTTGCAATCGCTATAACGTTGATTTTTCTTTAAAAAAATGAAAATATAAATGGTTAAAATCAAAATATGTATAACTTAGAAATTTAAAATTTCCGTTCTGAAATCTAGCAATGATTAAATGTAACTGAATGTAGTGGTGATGTAATAAATAGTTAAATTACATTATAAAACCTTTACTATTTCTAGAAAAATGAAGTATGAATCAGAGACGGGATATTTCATTTTGAATATTCATAATCATGGCTCAGGAATACAATTATTAAGTAAACAAAGTATCAAAATGTAATTAAAAATTAAGACTTACAAAATGACTAAATATATTTCCTCCAAAAGTTACACGATATGGAAAAATGAGACATTTCTCTATAAATAAAATGAATATACGATTGGATAGGTTATCCCAAAAATTCTAAAAGGCGAAAGAAATTTGAAAGAACCCGAAGAACAATACACTGTATTAGTTTCGAAATGCGTGTCAGTCGAATACGACCAAAAAATGTTTATAACAGCTGCAACCTGGTCATAAGACGTCATTAGAATTTGATAACGAGCCAAATTAAGGTAAAGAAAGATTAAGCGCAGTAAAACCGTTCGTTAACTTACGAGATAAACATTTTCAAAGAAAACATTATCCAATCCAAAGCTAAATATGAGTAAAATTAATCCCATATGCTCAATGAATTCAAAATTGGAAATGGAGAAAACTTTCCAAAGTACACCTTTGACAGTTCACATCACGAGACGGAATATTGAGAATTAAGTGAAAAGGAATAAAGGCCCTCTGCTGCCAGTCGTAACGGAGAAGTTTAGCGACGTAATAAGCTATATGCCTCACCCATTAAAGGATGATAGCGAATATTTTATGGACCAAAACTAGTCCAGCAGTTAAGGTAAATGGCTCGGAATGGGCGACAAAAATGCGCGTCCACTAAAAATTACATAAATCAGTATAGGGGCTATCTATTTCAATGTGGATGTGTTATTTCCATGAAGGTCATAAAAATGAATGACGTCCTTATGCACGAACTGTGTGACGCCTGGCGCCTCACTCGGTAATTTTTGAAGGCTTGGATTATTGCCAAAATGAAAAGTCATATCGTGTGGGAAAATGTGATCCATGCACTTCACATTAGACGAGATATTCTATGAAATGGAAGTTTTTATAATGTGCGGGAATTTCGGCCGAAATGGGTGTATGAAAATCGTCTCCATAACACGTGGAATAACATTTCTGAAACCCGAAATTTTCGAATTTCAATAATATATTTTTATTCATTTGATGCAGCCACATTACCGATTCAAGCGGCATAATCTGGAAATCAGAACGTCGAATCGGAATCCTATTATTACCTCAGGTTACTTCAAGGGATTTAGTCAAAACATACAAAAGTAAACCGTTTAAAATTACTAATAATCCAACTTAAACAGAGAAATGTATAAAAACTATAGTTTAGTTTGATATGGAGCTTCGAAAAGTGACAGTAACACGCATCAACACTCGAATTATTGAGTTCAAAGTTAGATGCCATCCTATTTACTCTTTTTATTTCTCGTTTTTTAAAACTCAAGTGACAAAAAAAGTTTCTGAATAAAATTTAGACAGCTGAAGAGCTCTTGAAAGCATTTACTTTTCTTCTCTCAGATATTTTTATGAACTACGGGATGTCAAAAATATCCATTTACGCCTCACTAGACGAGATATCTCGACAACAGGCATGAAAATATTTTAAAATATTCCCAACACGAAATTTACAAATATATCATATACGCATGTCAGGTACTATCAGGTACATGAATAATTTTTACTTTTCTACAGGAAAATCGAGTTGCATTAGTGATACGTACAAATGACGTCTCGTACATCGCAAATATTAGAATCATTGTTTCAACTAAAATTTTAAACGACAAAGGTATTTTAATAATGTTGGAAAAGGAAGATGTAGAAATGAAATAGAATTGTAGAAGTTTCAAATATAAATACTTTTAAAAGACTGAAACCACCCAATTAGGTTTAGATAACATATAATAATATAATAATAATAATTGTAATACCGATAAATATACAGATACTTATAAATAAAACTGAGGCTTACTATCATCAATTACATTTAAAATTCAAAATAAGAGCATATATTTCAGTCCAATTGATAATAAACTCATGTATTATAAAATTAGAAGTGTGTGAATCGGTTTCGAGAATTAAATGAAACTCTGCTCAGTAAACAGATTACCTTTTCAAAATGATAGGTGATTATTTTCGGTAATATTGGAAAGGATTATACGAAAAAGGTGTTATCGCGACAATTCTGATAGCTGAAAGTTAATATATGGACGTTTCTCTTAGAACAAAGGTAGTGCTATTTAAGCGATTCAGAGTTATAGTTTAGAGAGCTATAATTAAGAATAATATTCAAGGAATAGGTTACAGTAGTATATTTATTCAGACATCTTAACATTAAATTCAAAAAAACTTTCATTGGGGGGTTACCAAATAAAAAGGATCTTTTTCAGGTTTATAGAGCCGTATACTCTCGACGAGAACACCAAGGAAATAGGATAGTAAAATGAAAGAATGTGCATAGCGCTTGTAAGGACGATGCTTGAATATGAGGTATATGTTTTGCTATTCTCACTTTATAAGGAAATGTCATCGTGGCCCCAAGAATAGAGGAAAACGGATAGTAGTATTAACGGATAACTTCAATAAGGGAAATATGTAATTTGAATATTGTTACAGACGTTCCGTTGGAATTCTCTCGGGAAGATAAGAAAGATATTGGTATTAGGTTCCGTTTGCAATGCGTATACCGGAAAGTCAGGAGGAGATGATATAAGATTTCGCTTGAACTACTCTGAGATAAGGAATAGAGAGGGAATAGGAATTCCACGTATTAACTTGAGCTTCTGCAGCACAGAATCCGAGATATTCTTTGTGAAATAAGAGAATATCGCAACGTTTGCTCTTTGATGTCTACATAAGCCACGAGACTTTAAAGGTTAGGCAAACATTTTAAGGAAAAAGATGCAATTTGTTATTACACCTGGCGTATTGATTTTTTATATTATTAACCCAAATGATTAGTTTTAATGGTATATCTCGTGAAAATAGTGGAAAATTACTACGTTATATCATGATAATAGTAGTGAATTAAGCTCTCTTTTTAATTTTGTGCTACTGTTGAAGCTGTTTAATATTATTCTTGTATATAATTTTATGCAAATCTCATTAATGAAAACATGTAAATTTGTAGGAATGACCTTGAAAATGACTTTATGCACTGTAAAAGTAATATTTAGTATTTTTTCTTAATCTGTAGAAAAGGACTGTTTTATTGCTACCGAAACTTTGAATGAGATTCCTCCTAAAACAAATTCATTTCTGACTCGTTCCAAGGCAGAATAAAATATTCTTTAAGAATTTACCTTAATCTCAGTATTCATAGTTTTCCATGAAGTTACAGACATTGAAGGCATTTTATTATAAGAAGTTATATTTTGATCGCGAGAGCCTACTCGAAGTATAAAGTAATCAATAAATAAATTCATAATTTCCCTGAAGATAGTAGACTTTTTACCGAAATGTGTATTGAGTGATTTTTAGGTCACTAATCCATGGCTTATTTTTATCATTCAATTCTGAAGTGAGCCGACTATTCTCTTACATACTCAGCTAATGGAGAGTTTCTAGAAACCACATTTATTTAATGTCTAATTGGAACTCATTATTTAGAAAAATTAGTGAAATAAAGGTATTGCTGTATTAAAATGATGCGTTAAAACTCGCTCATATAATTAAATCGATCAGTATAACAGAGTATTATATATTTTTATAACCCTGATGCAAGCATATAGCGTAAGCAACTGGAGTATCCTTGAGCATAGGCAACTTGCATACAGACGTGTTAAGTGTGTTGCTTTCACGGAAAAACACGGCGCTAAGAGTAGACACCTCTTGATAATAATGTTAACACCGTCCAAACCACGCCAAAAACATATAATAATAATTCTAATAAACACTGAAGTTACTTACTATATGTATTGTTAATATTTGTATTGACTTAATTAAACTTTTAAATCTATGGTCCATAATTTCTCAAAACAATCACGGCTATAATTATAAATAAAACGATATGAATTAATATGAATTTGCAGCAAACGTAATACGATTATAAATGTAATTAAGTAATACATAATTATCTATCATTCATTAGTATGTTTGAAATTATAGTAACTGTTAGTTAGCTTCTGATCATGTAGGAAATATAACGGAGATGTGTCTTCTAGTAGAAATCGTGAATATTCTCCGGGACTAATGATTTCAAAATTTCTTCCAGAAAAAACTGCCGTAAGGGCATGCTCAAAGGTTATATAAATAAAGTTATAAAAGTTTCATTTGCCCTCAAAAATATCAAAACTTTTTCAAATATTCCAGTAATACGTAATACGTAATCATGTTTTAAAATTGGATGATCCTTAAAACAGATTTCAGAAGTAAAAATTATTTTTAGTTTAAGATATGTGTAAAGGGCTACGGAGAGTAATTCTATGATAGTAATGAAGGGCGTGATTGAAATTTTATAATGATTCTGTGAAAATTTAGAATTACTGCATATAATCCACTAAAAATTAAAATAGCACGGCAATATGAGTAAATGAAAATGAATATTTTCATCGTGGAATTCATTTGTGGCTCAACATTTTGTAATATAAAACCTCCATTTACCATTCTAATTAGTATTATTTGTCAACTAATTATTAGCTATTTGGACTAAAATAATGATATCGTAAACATGAAACAGTTAATCCGCTTTCAATAAATTCTCTCTATCGAAAGCAAATCAACTGTGAACAGTTTTATTCCACATTGAAAATATTTCAATGGGAAAATATTATATTTGGCAGTATATTTTTGCACGGTGTATACTCTAGCAATGGTGGATAATTTAGATAAAGATCGTTCAAATAATAGATGTTATCAAACGCTTATACGCAGGTGGAAAGATAATGAGAAAAGGACTGAGAAAAGAACATATTTTGGAAACGAGACCCACAGAAGAAGAATAAAAATAAACTCAGGAATCAAATTATCAGTAGCCAAATATAGCTGCTATTATATTATAAACATATGAGATGATGACTCAGAGATCCGTTTGTAGTTTTTGCTGTAATTTATTACATGAAGTATGGCGTTTCACCAAACTTACCTATATAAGATACATTATGATTCTTTTAATTTGTAAATAATCTCACAGTGAGAATATTGAGGTATTGTCAATCATTAAGACGTACAAAAGGACAGTCTTAATAAATCGTAAAAAATGATTTTCTAAGTCGGGCCTCTATCTGATTGTGCAATCAACATATGCAGCACGGGAGCATTGAAAAAAAAAATTAATTTTTCATTGAGTATGTTGCTCAACAAATACATCTTCCATTATAAAAATAGGAGAGTACATTCTGAGAAAATTTCGAAAAATCGCGATATATTTCTTCATAATTCTTCCAACTCCTCTTAGTTCACCTTAAACTTAATGTTAATATTATATAATAATTTTATCATCATAATATATTGATGTGTTAATAAATCCTTTAACCAGAAGGAAGGAAACGTTCCTCGGTTCTTCGAGAAAGTTACCAAACTCCTCACTTGAACTTCGTAAACTCCGCATGCGGAATAATCACAATACGACGATCCGTCACTTCTTCCGCCGAAAGATAAATCTCCACGAACATTAAGGCGTTAATCGAGCTATTTGAAACATTTTTCCCCGCCGCTTCCTTTCCCTCGGGTGCTGAGGTCTTTTGAGTTCTCTCGCGCCAGAAGCTTATCCTTAAGAGTTTTCAAATCGCCCGAACAATGGAGGAAACGCCCACTATTGTTTGAGCTATAGAGCTTACCTGGGTATGCACCTCGTCGATTCTTTGTCGTAAACTGTCTATTGTCTTAATTTTCCGCAGCAAGCTGTATTAAGAAGGCGCAACATTGGCTCAATGGAGACAAAGGACCGAGGCAAGAGAGGATAGTGTGTTGGTGGGGATGGGGAAGTCTCGGAAAGATTTCGGATAAAGAATTTAGGCTCTTTCTGCTACGTGAAAAGGCCGCTTTGCTTTGAAAGAGAGGGCCTAAAGCGATTACTTCCAGGCTAGAAAATGCGGAGGCTTTGAAGTTTTCGTACAATTCGAGAAATAAGCCTGTTATACAGGGATGTAACTAAGGTAACCCCTAGGGAGATAAAGTTTGGCCTCTCACGCTTGGATGATTAAAAAAGCATGCCAATTTGCTTAGTTTACTGTTTCTGGAATTAAATTTTTTTCTTAATACTGCCATGCCCTCTTTAACCAAAACTTTACCCAGAAGTGGGGTAATTTTTTGAAAAGAAACTTTTTATTCGCTCGCATATAAAAGGATTTTCATGCGTTTTTTTCTCAGTATTTTTCCATTGCGATAGTCTATTCTTCTGAGAGGTGAAAATGCTTGGGTTCACGAATCTTTTTATCGAATCGAAAGAATCACATGGTCATTTATTAATATTTACGAGTATTTCCAAAAACAACGACTATATAAGTTTACAACTAAAATTACGCGTTGTAAGTTTCACGAGAATACTGATATTTTATATGATAATGCAAACGAAAAAGCAGTTTATATTATGTATAAGCAGGCTCATAGAAATAGGAAAATGCAACGCATATGATGAAGGGTATATTAATTTAACTGTAAATTTAAATACACTTTGGAAGCTAAGACTGATATTATCAATTTATAAAGTAAAAATGTAATCTGAACTATAATAAATGTATTTATTGTAATTGTAATGAAAATATTGCTAATTTAGCATTTTTGTGATTGTTGAATAATGATTGCAAAATTTATCGACTGTTGTAATAAGATGTATGATTTTTAGTGAATTAAAGTATCAGTTTATAGGTAGTTCTAATTAGCAGCAATTCAATAAATGAAAATGATCTATCCTATACATGCTTTGTATTGCCTTGGATTAACCATTTTATTACAAATATCGTTATAAATGCCAAATCATTTCGACATTTCAATCTATCCAATCCGACCATCCAAATATAAATAAAACTAGTGACATTGAATGAAAAACGGAACTCTTAGGAGTTTCTTAATTATTTCTTAAAGGATTTTCCTAATATGGTAAGTAAAGCACCTTGAGAGGAATAGCGGTTTTTCAAAAAAATATTGGTTTGGAATAATAAAAAACGTTTACATATCCATTTGTTTAATGAAACGCATAAAGATATCTTCATTTTTTCCAATTGCATAATATATTACGATGATGTATTCTATACTAAAGTATTCCCATCCCTTCGATACCAAAGTCTTAAATTGGCTTACTTCTACATGGTGCAAGTATTTGATTTATACCTGGTAAATTCTTAATCTTAACTGATCGTTTATTCACACTTCAGATACAAAAGTAATTTCATTGGCTTTACCATTTAATTTTTCAAGTACCATGCAAACGTGCTCACATCGGCATTTCATGTTTCATCCACTAAGGGTTGGGCGATTACATGGATAAGGAATGTTCGAGAGCAAGCAAAGAAAACGTTTCCTTTTCTATTTGCAGTCTTTTTCTTTGTGGATGCGATTTCTTTCTTTCTTATGAGAGGCCGCCCTTTGTTCAGAGATGACGTCTCCGTTCGTCATTTCACCTTTCAGTTTTTCTTTGGAGAAAACAAATAGTTCCCTCCAGAAAGAGGTAAAACGTCGGAAAATAAGGGATGCGAAGAAAAACGTACGGTAGTACAGAAGAAGGAACCTTTTGCTATCTTTAAATGCCTAATGAAATTTTTCTGTATTGGAATGGTTCTGTAATACGGAATGGCTGAATTAGCGGTTTAAAATCGTAAGAATTAAGATGTTTTACGTTTAACGGTAATCATACTACTAACACAGCAAAAGCGAAAAGATGTCCTTTCCATACTTATTTAGGCACTAGTACATTTCGAGTTATTTGATTAAATGGGAATTTTTATTTACAATCCTGAGGCACCTTCATTACAATACACACCCTCTTCTTTGTGGGTGATTTTCTGCTGTGGATCTTTTTTCCTATGATAATACCTTAGGTTTCTTTTACAACCACTCCAGTTATTCCATTCTATTTTTTACGCATTTATTTCATTTATGTTTTTTAAAATAATGTTGACGACAGTTTAGATGGAAAAAGGGACTTTTTAGCCTCAATGCCGCTTGATTAAATACCTTTAAAACGCATGCTTAAAAGTTTTAGCATAAGAATACGTTGCTATGGATGATTCAAACTCATGATGGGTTTAAGATGTATATATTCTAATCGTTACTTCGCAATAGGATTATTATAAAAATTGTTCACAAATAATAAGTATGCTAATGCCTGTCAACTCAAGACTTTTTCCGCAAAGGATACGTAAAAGAAATCAATTAGGAGAGTAGAGTCATGCATACCTTGCCACACACCGAAAGACGGCTTGCGGGATATCTATGTAGATGAAACCTACAAGGCCAATTTCTGATTTTTGCCAGCATCAGGCATGAAACAAGGAAATAAATTACTAAGTTGCACTAAAATGACAACGGAAATGTGGATCTGGTGGTGGTATTAAATTGACAAAATGGTTGAGTAATTTCTTATTGTTTGGTGTAGTAGTTTGTGTAGTGGGAAATTTTGTAATGCATATCTCACACACATCTTTCTTTGAAACGAATACCTCAGAGTTACCTGATACCTTGTCTTTGTGCTGAATTCTGGCTGGAAAAAAACGCATGTTTCAGTGACAGACAGATAACTTAACAAGACGAATCAATATTTGGATCTTATTTTTTATATAAGATAATAGCAAGCATACATATGAAATTTGACAAATAGATACAGACAACTAAAAAAAGTGAATAAAATACTTCCTTATTAGCTAGGTTAAAATATTACCTCCAAAAATCATCTACGTTACCTTATCTGTCAGTAAGGTCACGATGATCAACGGTTGCCGACAAGCTAAACAAACCTATTTTATCCTAGTTTGATCTTTTGGTATACTTGTAAAACGCAACGTGACATTTCGAAAGTCGAACCGCTCTCTTCCCAGCTGTCACGGCCATATAAACGCAAAGGCTCATATAAAATTGGTCTTAAGGAGCGCTACGTATCAGTGACAAATGCTTCCGATACAAGAACATACTTGTTATCTACGACCGCAGCACTGTTTTCTCCGCGGCATTTGTGCCATACATCCTCCGTGAAACGTTGTTGTGAAGGACTAGAAGCTCTTTAGAGACGGAGTCATACTTGGAGACGTAGGCCTCGAAGATTTGTGGCCCCGAGAGAAACGTAGACACGTAGGTACGTGGGCGTGCTCTGTTTCAGAATTTGCTGAATACGTTCCCCGAAATATTCCCTCCCCCCTTTGAATGCTCTCCTCCGTCGGTTTAAAGTGCGTGGCGAAGATCACGCAGGGCAAATGTGTCTCTGTCTCCACCGAGCGACTTCCTGCCTTGGGAGTTCAAAATTTCTACTCTTGGTTTGCCGTGGAAACTCCTCGCTTTCCAATTTATTTGGGACAACTTTTAATGATGACGTTTTTGCGTGATGCATGGCATACGTGACTGCCATTCGCTGGAAAACGCGTAATTTGTTTCGCCTCGGATCCAGAGTTTCGTTCCCATGAGGCGTCTCTTTTGTCCTTGATCGAAGAATGAACGGATCGCTGATAGAGTTGCTTTAACGGTGATTATGGACGGAGGGTGATAATTAAATCTAGCTTTTGAAGGATGAAACAATTTGGGAAAACTTAAAAGCTTGCAGGTTTATTTTATTCGAGGCATGCCTAATCTATCTGCGACGATTTTCATTGAAATATTACTCACGTACTCATTATGGGTCGAAGTTTAAAGTCGCGCGAGACCAGACGGAGTTTAATTAGCCATTAACTATGCGAATATTTGAGGGTTTAGGTTTTTCATGCTTATTTGGAATTATGACTGACAGAATGCAAATTATCGTTAACGAGTGTTAATGGTTTTGTCATTGTATCGATTGGTTTTACAAGATGCCTCTGATGCATCAATTACAAAAATTGAGATGACTCAAGGTAACCATATTGAAAGGAAATCTTCACCTGAAGATGTCAATTTGTTGGAGAAACATGTCGAATTAAAAATCTACTGAGTGTTTTCCTTCAGGATGGCTGCTGCGAAATTCTACGATGTTAAGAGTGACCATAATAATTTTATGGGACAAAGTGTTACAGGATTAGTTTTTTCGAAATGATTAGCCAAATACTTTGTCATTTAACAACAATTAAAACAGAATAATATATGCACTTCATTATATAAATTGATACATGTTGATATGCGAGAGGTTTTACAATTTTCTTTTACTGCCATAACAGCTTTTATATTCTTTTCGGAAATAATTCATATTGTTGTGTCATTTAACCTTTCCATAGTTACTCAAGCTATATGAGCTGTAAAGTTATATTTTTACACTGACTAGGACTCGATATTTAATTAAATGAACATATACCATGATTAATCTAATTTAATTTTGACACTATCGAAGGGGATTAACCGAAGGGCAATAAATTTCGCATCTAATGGCGAGCGGTCCAAAAATTAGAATAAACACAAGTGAAAGATATCGACATAACTTCTTAGATTCCCAGGACACATGGAAGACCTTGGTTCGCGTCCCAGTCATTCGAAATTTTTCACATATGTTTATCCTTCAACTATCGGACGATTAAGGATTGATGATTCCCGTGAGTGCTATTTTGCAGTTAAATAAATTCTATTGTATATTCTGATAACCAATGAAAGAAGAATGTTGGAATATTTCATGCGAAAGAATTTCCCAAAGTTAGTTTTTCTATGGATCCACTCTTATGATATAGATAAAAATGACTTTAGGTAACATCAAAAGAGGGAGAAATTTTTGGTTCTCTTTAATTTTTCTTTCCATTTTGACTAAAAATAAGCAAGTTGATTTCATCAATAGATTGATACAATGGATTTTAAATGATAAAGGATACCGATACAGCCTCCTAGGAAGCTTCCTCCAAGGGAATATACATTACCGCTGTCCTTAAAGTATGTATAGAATTGAGTACCGATCAGTTAGTAGTTTAAAGGACACAATAAACCGCATGAGTAAGCCCACCTCGCAAAAGGTACAATTTTTATCGCGCCAACCCCTTGTTAATGCCAAACGGCTCCATTGAAGCGTGTATTATGAAAGAGCCACTGTAACTTTTATACCTGTGGGACAGAGATGTTTGTAAATATAGCCTGTATACTTAACGAGCCATTCGTCCTTCTATGTAGGGCACTTTGAGCGTTGAATATGCGCTGAAGGGAGCAGAAAAACAAATATACATACGGTGAAACATGGAATGAACAAATTCATTAATGATGCAAAGAATTACCGGGTCCGGCACGCTAAAACGCTCCCTTATGCGGGCTAATTAGATATGAATTTTGGATTAACAGCGGCGTAAAGGTGTTAATTTAAAATCGTTGTTTCCTCTACGCGTTGTTTCATTTAGAATTCATGTAAAAGTGTTCGTTCGTGCGGATGAAAATTAGAGCTGTCGAATTTCCAATTTTAGCGGCTTAGCCAGACGCCAAAGAAAGTTATCGACCCAAAGTCGAAAAGAGTGGTTTTTGTCTAAAAGAATTAACTACTTCTTAATTAGGTCAAACACCGTCTGGACGCCACAGGGTACCGAACCCGGAATTGCGAAAGCTAATAAAGTGAGAGGAATTGAAAGTAAGTTAATCACAAGCTTTTAAAGTCTTATGTATAAATTGACCCTTTGAAAACGTTTATAGCAAGGGAGAGAGTATCAATCAAGGAGTCATCAAGCCGCATTCCACTCTTTCATCTTCAAAATTTTACCAACGAAAATAAATACCTTAGTAAGATCACAACAGTCCATTATTATCATCACTAAGGCATCGCAAACTCACAAAGGCCTTTTATTTTTATTCAATCATTTCTCTATCTATAAAAATAATTCATACTCTTCAACGAAGCCAATTTTAAATAGTGCCTGCGAATAAATTTCTTTTGTGCGTTTTTGTCACTTGAATTTCAGACGTTTTAAAGTGGTATCGATATTAGTCGACTTTTTTATATGCTGGGATAAATCATTCGAATACATAAATCAGGGAACGAAAATTTATTTTGACGCTTTAAATTAATCTGATGCTAGTTGACGTTCGTGAAATATTTCTCATTTCGATAGATTTTCCGATGAAATCTCTTAAAGGGAGTCAGGATAAAAAGTGATAAATTATTATCACTTACAATTCTTAAATCATCAGGCGTTGCCTTGAAATATGCATGCGATGTTTTACGCGATATTATTTTAGTTTTTACATATTGCTCATAAACTTCTAACAGCTACATACTTGCATATTCATTGGATGTAAATTCCTAATGTTAAAATAATTTCCAAATATTATGTTAGCATTCCTTTTGTACAATTCATGAGCAATAGGGATGAAAATCATAAAAAATACCAAAAATGTATATTTCCCATGCTCAGTGGAATCCTAGTTTCGCCTCAGAATTCAAACAACATTGAATTTTAAATTTTAAACTGGGAATTTGGAGTGAAAACGAGAATTCTGTCATTGGCAATGAAAGATGAGTCTGGTAATGAAACAGTAAACCTTAACAAGTGCATACATAAATCGAGCCGATTGAAAATTCGATGTGGAGACAGCAGATCCCTGTAGTAGCTGTCGACTCATCGTTAGTGCTCTCTCAAACCAAATAACCAACTCCATCTTCATTTGACAATTCCAGCTGTCACGAAGCTCTTTATGTCCCTCCCACGCCATTCGAATACATACGAGAGTTCAAATAGGTAATCGGAAATTGCTCGCAGAACCAATTTGTTACCAAACCACTCTGAGTTTGTGTGAATTCACGCTGTGGCAACCCGGGCAGGGGAAAGGGGTTTACATAGGGGAAACCATGTTCCCACGCAGTTGCCACAACACCTACTCTATGGCGAAAGGCGGGAGAACGCAGATTGTGTATATTTCCGCTTGTCTAGCACTGCTGAGAAGAATGGCTGATAGATATTGTTAATTTTGGAATGTATCCTTTGCTTAACTTGCAACTAAGCGAAAAGATAAGATTTTATCCTTTTGATAATAACTGAATCATCAAAAGTATCGGATATCTTCAGTTTAATAAAGTACTGTAACCACCTCTAATGAAAAGTGTATTTGTCGAAATTAAAGTAAAAAAAAACCTATCATCTCATGATTCATTACATAAATACGAGCAAATATTAAAGCCCTTGTCTTTGCGGAGAAAAAATTACAACATGTTTGAAACTCTACTCAATACTAATCCATCTTTTATAAATGAATAACGCCTTCACACATCGAATTCATCTTTTATAAGTTTTCTTCCTTTCAATATAATTTTTTATTCAAATATTGCCCTTATTTCTATTCCATGATTTTTATCAACCCTGAGATTTCCGATCATCTTGCTCACATAGACTATTACTTCAGACCATTTAAAATCAATTACAAACCCCGTCGATGCGATACGTGTACCTTATACAATGCTGTACATCTATAAGCAGAGCACTTTTCTTTAGTCTATTAATTTATTTAATTTACAAAAATTCTTAATCATCGCTCTCAGCTGCAATATTTGGAATTTATTGCATCCAACGTTTCCTAATTCTACTGACAGAAGCAGTTGTAAAACCATTGTATCCCTCAGAATTAAATACGATAATCTTATATGAATACTTTCAGCCATAATCATTCGAAAAGAATTAGTAGATTACCTGTAAAGATAGCTAAAGTTTAGTTAAGAACACAAGATAGGAGAATAAAAATATTGGGAAGAGAAATCCTGCTAAGATTTCGGGCGTCTCTTCCTCATTTGATTGGACAGATCAGTGATGATTTCAATGATGAATTTCAACAATTCTTCATTTCTTCTTCATGTTATTTGGGGGGATGGTGGAAAGAAGAAATTATGGAGGAAGACCTGAGTTATACTACGAAAGACAGATAAATGTAACTGCGGAGGATAAAGGAATTCCAATGTTTAGTAAGAGAATTAGCTACGTACAAGGTAGCTTGAAGAGAAGCAATAAACTAACCCACGGCTGTTTAACTCATGATTACAGTTTGCTTCATCGAATTCTTAACTATTAGTGTACAAATTACAACTTACTAAATATCTTTAATATATTATATATACCATATACTATAATTAATTCATCTAAAAACTCCATCAAATAATGTAATTTCATAATTAATTCGTATTTCGGTACTATCGTAAATACGCTATCTAAAATATACCTTACCACCTTCAAGAAATTTCCCTTACTGGGCGTAGGCATCGCTCACTTTTAATCACACTAATTCACAGACGACAAAAATTCCTCAGCATGATAATGCAACTTCTTTTCTCTGTCACATTCCAGCATTTCCTCGTCTTTTCTCCCAGGCATACAATCATAGACATTCTTTTATTAAAAAACTTGGGATAGCTCAAGAAAAAGTCTCGACATCTGTAGTACGAATCCCACTCTCTAGGCGAAAGTACTCATTTCTTCCTCGCCTCTCATTTCCTCCACCAAATATTTACTTATGATTTCCATAATTGAAAACTTCGCGAATTAGAAACTGAGTAATTTACAACTTTTCTGTAGGCGGATTTTTCGCTACCTCGCGAATGAATTCCGTAGAGCAAATTAGCACGAGTAAATTAAGTACAGAGAGAGCACGGCCTTTCCGCTTAATTTGGAGGATTTCCTCTACTTTTCCTCGGCTAATTTTAATTCAATTTGAATTTTAATCAATCAAACCCACAAGATGTTATCCCGCTACGTTTTTAATTGTTTTCTCTCCAAAGGGCTTTTTTAGCGCCCTGTTTTCTTTCTCTTATTCTCTTTTTCCGCGCTTTTGTCCTCCAATTCTTCTTATGCATAGGAAAAGGGTTTAAGGAAATATTGCACGTTAAGGTGCGCCTTGGAAAATTCCCAAGGAAAAACAAAATAAAACGGACATAAGGAAAAGTTGAAAGGAACGAGACTCGAACCCCGATCTCACACTTTTCCGGTATATGTATTGAATTTAGCTATCGAGCCAGCACAGTCAACATGGCGTTCTAGGAGTGATTTGGCTTAAATAAAGATTCCGGCCGGAAGATCCGGGTTCGACTCCCGGTCCTATTACATGTCTGTCTTTCCTTGGGAATCTTCTTATAAATACTAACCTTTCGTATGCTTTATCAAATTAATCTATCTCGCCAGCACAGGCGTTTCGGGAGACTTTGTTTAGATAAATAATTCTTCCGGAAATGAAAGATCCGGTTTCGAGTCCCGGTACTTTTATAGGTCTGTTTTCCTTGGGAATCTTCTTATACTTATTTACCTTTCCTATAATTTATCCAATTAAGAATCCAGCCAGCACAGTCGTTGGGAGACAGCATGCCGTTTTGGGAGACTTTGTTTAGATAAATAATTCTTCCTGATAGTAAAAGATATTTAACAACTTATTTTATTATTGACTTGTTTTTACTATGTCTTTGTGTTGTTATCAAGATATTGTAAAGTTTGATGTTTCTATACATCAGGTTTTGGAATACAGAATTTGATATTAATAACTGATAATAGTACTAATCAATGAGATAATTACCAAAGCTGGGTTATAGACTGGTGCTAAGTTATGAATTTTTGGGTTCAAGTTGGGTAAATGGAAATTTTGAATTATTTCCTCGGCCTTTAAGGTTTTTAAACATTAATTTCAACTTTAAAGGTAAATCAGATTTTCAGCATTTAGCAGTTAATGAATAAAAATTAAGATGATTCTACTTTGAATGTTAGTCATATAGTCACCTAGTAATCTTAGGCAACCTTATCAGAAATTGAGATTTTTTATGATATTTCACTCACTATTTCACTATATCTTTTTACGTGTCCGATTTTCCTTGGAAATCTTAAACACATTTACCTTTCCTATGCTTTACCCAATCCATCCAGCCAGCACAATCAACATGCCGATTTGAGAGACCGTTTGTATAAAGAAATCTGCCCGGAAAACGGAAGATCCGGGTTCGAGTCTCGGTTTCGTCACCCTATTACATGTCCGTGCTACCTTGGGAATCTTCTTGCACATATTTACCTTTCCTTTCCATCCTTGGCGGTTACGTACTCTTCCCACCCATTCATCTCTTTTCTCCGTGCCTAATTCCCCTCTCTCCTCATCTGTCTCTCCCCACTAAATCCCAAACTTTAGCGCCACCACCCTTGGCTCTTACCCCGCAGCGACTGTAAGCGATCCTCCCTCTCCCATCTGTGAACCTTAGTCCTACCACAATCCACTCTCGTCTCTCCCGTTTGCCCTCCGGGGTCACCCCTATAAGATGAGAGGATACTGCGATGCCCAATTCCCAAGGCATGTCTTTCCAAAGTATCTCTCTCTCGGAGCTCATCCGTTCCTTCAGGGAACCGACGGAATTAGAGCCATCCTCTCGACATTAACTTGTATTTTTTTGTTGTCGTCGGAGTAGTCTAGAAAGTTTGCATCGCTCCTCAACACTGATGCTATTACCAAGCCTCCAGATAACTCATCTTTGTTTTAATTCAATTATCCTTTTCGTGTCCCGGTTCTTGCTTTCCCAGACTTTGGCGGCCATATAAAAGGGAACTCCATCTGCGGGAACGAGTCTGAGACCAGAATACCATATCTCTCATTGAATTTATCCCGGATGGATTTCCTTCGAGGATACTTCGAACACAGATGAGGTGGAGGAACATGGTTTTCCTTTCCTATTACTTATGATGATACACACACATTTCCTACTCGGAAGAATAAAACCTGATTCATTGTCAGCGGTGTTCTATCGCAATTACCATCATCATGGTTAAGGATTCGTATTTTATGGAAGAAAAAGAAGATATAGGAATTGTGCATCATTATATTATGTACGCATTATCGAATATTACGAAAGAAATCAGATAACTCTTAGCCGATGGAAAATTCATTTACCATATGAGATTAATGAAACAACCTTAGGCAAATGATAATATATTATCAATGCAGCCCGTGGTGAATTTTTTAAAAGTATAATAATAGGTTTTAATATGATAAAATAATTTTTATGTATAATAATTTAACATAATCTAGGGATTATTATATTAAACTCAAGCAAAATTCAAGAAAAGTTTTGTAATGTAAAGGTAAAAACACGTCACCTTAATCAGCAACAACTTTTTATAGAGTAGAAGCAGCGAAATCACTATTGTACAATGAAAATTATAGCATTCTAGAATGGGAGATGGAGTAAATTCATTAAGGCTATATAGACTAAATACTGCCTTGTTAACGACGGAGACCAGACAGTATAATTACTGCATTGTTTCCTATAACAATGCAGTCGATTTCAGCGATTTACCTCGCATACGAAGTTGAACCCGTATTTCTATGAGGAATCTAGCGTTTCAGCATTAAAACAAGCCTTATCAGTCGATTAAAAAATAGTCGAGTGAAATACTTCAACCTCTTCGCCTTTTATTTAGTGCCCTATTTCACTTAAAAGTTGGAAATGGGGTAATTACCATGCAGATAAAATTCGCTAGGAAATACGAGGAGAGCAACTTTACGAAGAAGGAAAAGGTGTACTTCTTAGTATCCAGAAGTTTCATTCTTTAACATCTTTAACTTTTACGTCCACACATTAAAAGTTCTTCGCTAACAGATATCGACCAGATGAAAGAAAAATAATGGCTGGGTCGACGAATTAAACTTCAGACATTACAGCGGTTGATCTAAGATTGAGATTACTAACGAAAAATCAGCGAAGTGATAATTAACTTCATCCGTTCAAGGAAAATTCTGATTAATAAAATTTCGATTTTGAGGCTAGCGTACGGGCGTAAGGTAAAAGTGAATTTCATTTTGAACCCCTGAATATGATTTTTGACTAATGCTGTGGATTGAAGATGAAGTTAGTTTTCTTCTAGATTAAATAAGCTAGTTACTATCGTTTTCAATCCCACTATAATTTAGTCATATTAACAGACCTGCTGTACATGAAAATAAATTCACTTTAATAATGCTATGTAGCAGAAGTTTGAATCTTATACATTTTAACGAATTGTTTATTGAATTATATTTTAGTTGATTAAAAAACTAATGATAAAAAGCTTAATGAGTTTATCTAACACTTGCGAATACGTTGAAACGCAAACCGTAAATTTTGTCCGCATTAAAATTTAACGATAAGCCACATGTAGATTGTGTTTTCTCAAATTCATTCGAGAGAGTGCTTTTACCACTTTCAGTACAAACACATTAGTCCACATTAGCTTTCAATGTTTCGCCGTACACCTTAATGAAGACTTTCCAAATAATCCATGCATAATTTCCAACGGGAAGAGTAACTACTCAGTATAATCGACGTTTGAACAAATCTAAGAGACAACTTTTCTTCTTCCATTTCTCTCACAAATCACTTTAAAACGATAGTTTTATCGGAGCTCAGATCCTCTCGACTCGACGGAAATCAATACAATGAATGTGAAATTCTACTTCGGAAAGTTTGCTCTTAAATTTTCAAGATTGCCTCCAAGAATTGGTGCAATGCAATCAATTTGCAGCTGCAGGATTTCACGCATCACTTCCAAGGAGCTACTCGAGCGATTCTCATTGTAATCGCTTTTTCCGTTTTATTTCCAAGACAGTGAATGTGCAAATGATCGCATAGAAACGTCATTCCACAAAATGTGCAGTCTGGAACTCCTCGAAAAATATAATTAGAACACGAGCTGAATGCAAAACCCTGTTCGTTGCATAGAGAAAATTTACGTACCCACTTTTGGATAGAACAAAAAGAATTTTCCAAGGAAAATTCCTCGACAGATATTTAAAATTCTAAGCTTCGAAGCTTCCTCAGTCTAGATGTTGAGTTAATGTTTTCTAAACCTCATGCTAAAAATCACCATAATGATAATTATTATATTTTTGAAAAATGCTCCTAGAAATAACACGGATACGGAAGAAAATTATTTATCTTTCCATTTTTTTCTGAATTTTTATACTTATATCTAAGTATATCTATCATTTAATTATATCAATATTAATTTTTCAATTTTCGCAGATCATATAAGGTCTTGAAGGTCTTTATTTAGGCGATGTTTAATCTTAACTGTCTCTTCTTACATCTAAAAAATCTTCGATGATTTTAATAAAAACATAAATTTATAGATTATAACATACATTTGAATAGAGAGAAAATATTTAGGAGTATACGTAAAAATCCGAATGTATCATCTTAGAAGAAAAGATCCATAGCAGGAAAACGCTCACAAAAAAGAAAGATATGTGAAACCTGCGTAAACCTATATATGATTAGAACTAAGATATTTAAGATGTAACCGTCCATAAGAAAGGGCTAGAATTTAATCTATAAAAGTTACAAGTATATACATGCAAGAAGCCGAATTCATTACTTTAAACAGAAGGAATACGCTTAGCAAGTGTATCTACAGTCAAGTACAAAGAGATTATAAATACAACTAGAAGACAAATCTTCCTTCTTATTTTTGAAATAGAACTCCTCTGACAAATCTCCCATCTTCTTTCAGGAATAGAATTCCTCTGAGGTTTTTAAAAAGTACTTCATACACTCGTATAATTTCCATGGCTTAAAGACGCCGTAGAGAATGCATAAATAAATTTGCATAGAACTCCGTTCATCTGGCGTCCCGTTCTGCTATGCCTGGAAGCGAAAAGTCATTATTCATGTTCGATAGGAGTGGCGGAAACTTCCACCGCAACCAAACCATGGTTCATCACTCCTTATCTTACCTTCCGATCCACCACAACGTATCCACGTTTAAAATAATATAAGAACGATATCTTTGTGAATAATTTAATGGTAAATATCGGATATACGTTGGATGTTTTAATTTTGATTTTAACCTTAATGATGTTGGAAGTACATGTAACATTTCCGGATGATTTTCTGGAAAGCACCATTACATAAAAACCTATATGTGAAGTGTTTTTTTGAATATGGACTATGAAATCTGTATCTACCACTGGATTCACCCTTTAAATGGTTCTATGCTGAAATTTAATGTTAATTAGATTTTGAACTCGAAAAAGATTTTACTAGTTAAGAAGTCAACTTTAGTTTGGAATATCACCAGCAATTAAAGTAGCAAATGACAAATTAGATATAGAGCATTCTATCAGAAAAAAACATGTTTGTATTATTTCTGGCGCAAATTATGCTAATCTGGATATTAGGATACTGTTCATAAAAATCTATGCGTGGGGGAGTTCATTTGCTAGTGAAACATGAATTGTTACGTAAGTGTAGAAGAGAATATGTAAAGAAATGGAGATGTGAAAATATAGTAGTATGAAAATACACAGAGTAGCTAATAAAGGAGAATTTCCAGAAAACGAAAAGAGAAGTCAATGCAGGCGTAAGGAAGGATAAATAGATCGGTCTACAATAGAAAGTATTGGATATAATGTTAGAATGGTGGAATTACATTGAAAGATTTAGGTTGTGTTATTCAAGAAGCAAGTCAATGTTGAGGAATCTCTTCTGCTAATTTTAAGACATGGTTATCGTTGAGATTTGGAATTAAGTGGGAAGGAAACTATTACAAAGCTTGAGAACAGGACGGATTGGAAAGTTTTGAATTGCCAGTCCTCAGTTTCTCAGTTCACGATGATCATATGGTAGCAACTGAGCTTAAATATCTCAGTACATAAATTTGAGAACTGTTCTAAGATCTTATAAGGATTGAGAGATACCATTAATTCCGTGTGAGTACTACGCTCATAGACTCTCCTCAAACTCTGATGGGTAAACATCTAAGTTCTAAAATCATTTAAGTACGAACTAACTTAAACTTCCATTACTTTCAAATCATTCGATAAAATATCCAACTCGAAAAAAAACACGTTAATCCAAACATATTTCTTCTACTGAATTTTCGAACTAACCCACAAATTATTTTTCCTCTCTTTTCCCCGCGGTAGGGTAAAAAAGATAAGGGAGTTATTAGTCCCAAGTTGAAAATCGCATTACAAAAATCAGGGCAGAAACTTTAAGGAGACATACCAACATATGCTTCCCCTTAAAGATTCGCGTGACTTGCTCGCTACTCCCACGAGTTTCTCAATTTTCTAGACTTCTTCTCTCCACCTCGTTTGCCCTTTCCTTCCGCACCATCCCTTAGCTTCTCTCCATCCTGTTATTTTCCAAACGGGGATATAACTCCCTCAGCTCTCCGAGGAGATTCGCATTTAAATTTTTCCCTAACGACCTCTTTTAAGAATTTTCATTGTTCCCGTCCCCGCGTGACGTTTCCTAGAGCAATCCATTTCGAAGGCATCCATTTTTTTCATCCCCTTTCATCCGCTTGATTTAAAGTTGAGCGATCCATTAGGAGAAGTAAGTAATGCCAAAATTAAAAACGAAGAGTCCGCATAAATTCTCTCTCTTTTCGGCGCGGAAAAGTTTTTCGGGTTTTGCGGTTAATCGGTGAAATTTTCACAAATTATAGCTTTTTATCAGATGGTGTGGGGTGAATTGGTGGAATCAGTACGAAAATGGAACGAAATTATATAACGTTCCCTGTTTATTGATACTCAAACACCTTAATATGAAACTGCTGTTCAAAAATGGCCATATAAAAACAGAAAAAAGTTTAGAAACTTCATATTTTTTCATTTTATCAACTTAGTATCTATTGATTATTGTTTCTTTATCCAGTGCGGAGCCTTTATTAAAATGGATACCTGAATTGATCACGGATTTTAACGGAATTCATTACATTTCTTTTTTCGATTAAGAGGTATATTAGTTTTCGCTGTTCCTTTCCCTTAACTTAGGAGGAAAACAAAATACTTTGGGTATGACGTAAATACTTGGGGGCCGAGAAAATCATTACTTAGTCTTTTCAAAATTAGTTGAAAGTATGTATTCTTATGAAATTTAATCTCACGCGCATATCCCGTTGTAATAAGTCAAACAAATGCAATAACTACACATCCGAACGAAAAGGGGAGATTTGTGATTTAGGATGATTTCGTAAGATTGATAATGAAAAATGCATAAAATGTTAGTTCGAAATATTCCTCTCAATCCAAATCGCTGAGACGTTTTACTTTATAGGTAAAAATTTTTAGAGGACTTTGAACCGAGTTTTGTTTTACCACTGATTCCAACGGGATGTAAATCTAATGAGATTATTTAAAAACTTTTCTCTTTGACGTAGGAGAGGAGAGAAAAGAAAATTTAGAGGATATATAAATTTTCAGGTATTGACTGATCATAAATGAGACATCTTTGACAAGTAGTAGAAGTTCAAAGAGTTTCGTAACATATTTTTACCAATGTTAAGCGAGAGAGTCCTTTGTGACGAGGGACCTATACAATCGACAGTGTATTTCCACATGTAGCAAACTTAAACGATTTAATTTTATTAACTCCATAGATGCAATAATATTGCGCCTACATTTAAGGGATAGTTGTTTTGGAACCTTTAATAGGAATTTCCACGATCACGCCTCTTAATTATCAATAATTCATGCACTGTATATTCCCGAGAATACGAAAACATTGGAAACTGCAGTAACCATTTATAGCTCACAAACTATGAACTTATGAAGGGCGTGGGAGAAAAGAAGAGGTAGAAGACATAACAGTGGCCATCTAATGAAAGAAAAATTTAAAAATCCATCCCGAATCTTAAAAAAGAACCAAAAAATCACGCTAATGCTTTACCCTTCTCGGTCCCTCCAGCATCTCACACGGCGCCCCTTAAATCTTCCCCACGTAATTTCATCCGTTATTGTCACTCGCCGAGAAAAGACGGCAGGAAATGCGAAAACTTCTTAATGTTCGCCGTAATTAGTTTCGAGGCCTTCTCTCGCGTCATTTTCGAACGGATTAAGGTTGACGCCGAAAACTTGGGCGAAAAAGCGCGGGTCCTCTTTCCATCGCAAACAATCGCATCTCACATTTTAAGCGAGCCTCTTCTTCCATTCCGCGCGGAAACTTCGCATGCGCTCGCGAAGAGCCGCTCTCAGATAATGACTTTATTTGCCCGTAATCTTCATCTCTACGCCTCATCTGCTGTCGTTACCCCGAGAAGTTTAATATCCTATCTCTCCACCGTTCCCTTTAAGAATCGGGAGCGACCGGCTGACTCTCCCCACTTCCGCATTGTTTCGATCACACACCTGGTGAGTTCCGCATGGGGATAGAATGAATCCGCGGCTCTTTCCTACGCTAATTTGACGGCGTTGCGTGCAGATTAGCGCAGTTCTCGCGGGTTCAAACGCCGCACTTAGCCGAACAACAAGTGGGGTTAAGGAAGGAGATCGATTTTTAAAGGAATCATCAGCTGTGGTAGTATCTGCGGGGAATCCGATATTTCAAAGCAGGTCATCGAAACGCAATTCTTTACCTTCCCGCTTTCCCTCCTTCTCGATTGGTGCTAATAACCTTAGCTTTTGACGCATCCATCAACTACTACTTCTCCTCGATTTAAACGACAAATCTCGAATCAATCGCACTCATCAACCACTACTACTCGGAAATTACAAATTTGTATAATTTATTATGGCTTTCCACAAAGTTACGCCAGAACATATTGATTTCACTACTACTCGATTTAAACGACGAAGCTCGATTCAATTTCGGTTACGCCCCCACAGTCTTGATCGTACCGGTTTTTTGCCAACGAACGAGAGAAGTGGTGTTTCTGAATGTCTTTTACTCCTGAATTAATTTTTTAATGTTAGAATGTAACATTTTATTTCAATTTAATTTTATATCAAAAGTCTTGATATTAAAGAAGGGATGAATGAAATAACCTTACGCAGTAAATATTGCTGAGTATAATCGACTTCGCTCGTTCACTGTATTTAAAGAAGAGTTGAATGTAAGATGGTACTGTTTCATCCCAATTTTGTCCAATTATAAAGACGTTTTTGTATTGCATTTAAGATTAACTGAAAAGTCGTGGAATAAATATGTGAGTTATATAATTAAATCTTTGTATGTAATTTTTATGGAATGGAATATGTTCGAACTTTTACTGATTTAGAAGAGTTAACTAATATAATATAAGTACATCGTTGCACGTCACACGTAATTACTTAAAGTAACTGCTGTTGCGCCTCCTGCTAAAAGAAAACTGTCATAGAGACATACAATTTTTCGTTCCGGGTAGAATATTCACTCCAGCAAAATGAATAACAAAATAAATAAATTGATAAAATTAAATTAACAGTATTTTCGGTTTTAGGTATGGCTGGTTCGATCTAAAGATGATAGCCTCGAATATTTTATTCAAAAGAGAAAAACATTATTCCAGCTTCTTTTAACTCGTTAAATCGAGGAGTATATCCTATATTTGAGGCACTTGGTTAATCTCAATTTTGCTTTCGATCCTGGAGGAGATTCTTAAATAATGCGAACTAAGTCTTCAATTGATGTTATCCTTTCGACTACTACAAATTTATATCAAAGGCCTGTTTGTAAGCATTTCCGGAGTTGAGGTTATACATTATAGCATAAAGTGTTCAAGAGGAACTTAATGAAGAGCTGTCACTTGTAAACAGAGGCGTGAAAAAAATGCCTGAGTTAGACATATCCTTACAGCACTATATGTGACGTTTTTACCTTTATATCTGCTCTATAAAAGCAGCGGACATGCGTTAAACCACTGCTTTGCTGCAAGAAAACTTCCTAAGAGATCGCAAAATACATGGCCTACTTTTCTTGCTCGAATGGAGCTTACGTTGCACTGTTGCATTTATGGAATTACAAAATAGTCTCCAAATCTCGATCTGTTTTTGTAAGCAAATTCCTTGAATAATTTATCTAGGTGAAGGTTAAGGAATTTATGATTGGCTATTTTGAAATTCTTTCCTATATTTTCGGTGATATGGAACTTTCATTGTAAAGGAAAAATAAATTTATTTAATGCAATATTTATGCAATATTTATTTAACGAAATAAAAGCCATAGGAGTAGAAGGGTACGTGAACTATCTCAATGAAAAAATTTTATTCCCACGTTAAAATATAAATCATAAAAAAATTGCTTTGGAAACCCTGTTAACGTGACAAAGAGCTAACTTAATTGCCACTAAGATATTGACCAACGCAAATATACTTCATTGAATCCAAATTTTACGTTTCCTCATTTCGGGCTATCCTTTTACCTCATATTAAAAGAGCAATAATTTACTTTTCTTACTCCGTGCATTTTCTTCAGATCCGTTTCTTCTATTTCTTTGCTATTAATCCTCACTAGATGATTTTTCATTTTTCGAGTTATCTATATTTCGTTTATCTTCAAAATCCTTTCTCTGGTACCATAAATTTTCATTTTTTGTTTCTATACAATTTACTTTCCACGAACTCCGTCACCCTAAAATCTCAGGAGCTTCAAATCATTATTTCGAGTATGATTTCTTTTAAAATTTGATAGATTTCCCAGAGGAGAATTTTATCACTCTTCTGGCGATTCCTTCAGGAGAATCCGACCGAAAGGGTTACTTTCTTTTGTTTATTTTGTAAACACCACACCAAGAAATTACTGCACCGTATTTCGGAGGTAAATTTCTTCAAATTTTTTGTCAGCGTCGATTTCCTTGATAGTAATATTTCAGGGAATGACGGATATTATCAATAAATATTACGAATAATCATCGATCTGCTTCATCACTGTATTAATAGATTCACCAACGGCGGTTGAGAATATTTTACATAGGGAAATGAATATGGTAATTGCTTCAATAAAGAAAAGTTAATTTGTCATAGTTTCTTATTTATCCGATTTCTCTCCTTTATTTCTTCGATAGTTCATCGAAAATTATCCTGCATACGTTAAACTGAAGGACATATCTGCATTTGATGCGCCGGATATTTTATATATTTAGGGTAGGCCATCACTGTAATGAAAATCAACGTTCTCCTTTTACTTATTTTATATTGTAAATAAGATAATGGCCTTGTAAAAATACTCCATAAGCAATGGAAAAAGTATATAAAATAAAAAAATCATTCAGAAGGGAATCTTTCATTGAAACAGGAAGGAGAGTAAAAATTTACTGTTCGACGTTTTTTGAATCCATGCATTTTGGAAAAAGGATTACTACCGGAAAGGCACTGCAATTCGCGAAAACCACACTCCTAATAATGACCATTTCCCTTTCTCTAATCCTTATCTCCGCTTTCGAAATGAAGCATGAAAGGAGGATATGGTCTTTAGCCCGACGTCACTCTCACGAAAAAATGACCCGAAATGTCTTACAGTTCGAAAGATAAGACTTCTCTCCTGGGAATCGATAAACCATCCAACTTTTTGTCCCCACAGCTTCCTAAGGCCGTCCAAGAGATTAAGAAGGACACTCCGCATCGTTAATCTTACTTTTTCCCTCTGATTCTAAGTTTCGTGAAAATAGGAGAACCAATTCGCCTCTTCGCCTCTTTGAGATTATGCAGACTTTTTCGATGTGAGGGAATCTAAAAGTGTTGCTTCTATAAACGCAATCTTAACCATTAGATACAAACACTTTTCTTGAGATGGTTTTTATCTAGTCATAATTGCCATTCATAATCTCAAATTGATTCTGATAAATTTCCAGAGGGTAATATTAAGGTGAATAATTATGTGATTTTTTATGGTTCGGCTTTCCTTTGAGGGATGTGGCATACCCAGGTGGCATTCATAATGTGGTGAACGTGGTCTGCTTATTGGCTTCTAGGCTGCACTATTGACTTTTCCATAAGTAATCCTACTCATAAATTCTGGCAGCTTCCAAATTTTTCGCGGTGCTGAATCATAGCCCCCACCGGGAATCGTATCCAGGACCTTTCACCGTAAGCGAACGAGCTACAGGCTAGACTACCAATATATCTAAAAACATACGCAATGGTGACTAAATATATTAAGTTACTAATTTCCAGTTATTCAATCATTGGTTAATCACAAGTATAAATCATTAGAAATAGCCACGACCTGAAAAGGTAAGCAATGGAAAAGAAATAGACGGCTAAGACTGATTAGTTAATCCATTATCAATAGGTAATATACAGTCACAAATACTAACGAAAAGACTTAATACTAGAGACAATTTTCACATAATCGAAAATCCAGACAAATATTTAATGTGGCTCCTAAAACTGGCGTATTCAGTAAGGAAGGGAAAAGAACATACATCCTCTTGCAAAAATCAACATTGAAGATGAACTTTTATTTCTCTCTCACATTCTTACAATATATTTTCTGCTCGAATTCCTCCTTAGATAATCACGTAAAAATCGATATTCACTCAGTTTGTTGATTTTCAATTTAAAGTTCAACCGAATATATTTAGTACCCGAAGTAGTTTCCTTGGATATTAGATAACTTTCCTCAAAAGAAGACCTCTTGTCCCCGCATATTAAAAGTAAGTACTGTTCTTATTGTTATGTACAATTCCAAATGGTTTAAGTATGAAGACCCTTAGTGTTAAAGTTAACAAAATGTATTCCTCTTTTACAGGAGAAAATCAATTTTTTGCATCTGTTCATGTAGAAGTATAGACAGGAAGAGGAAGCCTTTTGAAAATAAAATTCGAAAAAATAACAAGGTCTTTAAGGAAAGACCCACTATTTTGAGAATTATGTAAAATAGAGCTAAGATTTCCAAATATACCACCGATACCGATTACTACCGGATAGTAGACATTCCGTTGCATCAGCTAGGTTAAAAGGTAAGTGAATGCTACCACGCAACTATTCAACATGTATGAAAGAACATATTTCCTCACTATATACTCGCAGGTCCGTAGAAGGGAACGATTGTTTGCTACTTAAAATTTTTCCCGAAAAGAGAACTTAGCGAGTTAGTGTAACACACAACTTAAGTGTAACATGAAGAAGTTTTCCTGCCCATAACAGATGCATAAACAGAATTCGAATTATTAAATTCTGAAATTAATTCAATACAAAATTTCGATCAAAAGTGTTGAGGAAGAAAATATCTTAGTAATGTCTGTTGGTTAGTGGGGAGGTGTCTGCGCACATTCAAAGATAGTAACGAATAAGTGAACTAACGATACAGAATTATGAGAACAAAAAGGTCTTGAGAAAGCTCTTGGCAAGGAAAACGACGAACAAATAGGAATGCTATAATAGTAGGTCTTCAACGAAGTGATAGTAGCATTGTTAAAAGTGCTTCGACAGCTGAGGTTTACGGTATTTCGGAATCGAACTCCGCGTCTTCCATCAAAGTTGTACGCGCTGTCCTCATGGCAATTCAGGAGAACATTCCAGCAAACAGATACAAGAAAGAAAGACTCTCTCCTACGCAAACATATAATGATATTCATTAGAGAGAAAATGGGGTGTACTTAATTATAAACGTTTCCATTGGTGAAGCAACGAATAACAAAGGAGAAGCCATATAAATACAGACTAAGAAGCTAGACAATACAACGAGAGATGCAAATTAATGAATCCAATAAATGTGAAAGACGTGAATTGAATAGAAGCTCTGACAAAAGAATTAATTTAACAAGTACTTCTCAAGATTAATTCAGCTCATACTAATAGAGATAAACGATGCAGTAAAAGAGAACTTTTCATTAGGTTAATATAAACATGCTGCAAAATATATTATCTGTTCATGTTCTTATGAGCCAAATTAATCCTATTATTACAATTTATTCTTTGCAGTGGTAGAATGCCTTCTCAAGCGTTCTTTTCGAATCTAGTTAAATAAATTAATTTGAATAAATTACATTATTCATTTACGCTGGCAGTAAAAGTACCACTAAGCCTCATATGAATATACGTAGATAGTTATTTTAGATGCAAAATTCTAAAATAACCTAGCATCCCACAGCTTAATTCGTCACGTAATTTTCAAAAATTTCGGAATGAAATTGCCTTTGTAAATACAAACGACGGAACTCCTCATCTCCAGAGAATATTTACGGAGAATTATTATTTCCTTTCATCTTATTTCAACCATTTATTCTCATCAAACTTTCATCATACGGCTCGCAGCAACAGACAGGCATCGCTCCCCAATCTTCTATTCGAATCCGCACTACGCACGTTTGATGATATTTAATTCATATCTATTTTCTCTCTCGCAAAAGATAAAAGAAGAGCTTAAGTGTGTTTCCCTTTTCGGTTTTCCCCGAAACGAAAAAAATATAAAATAGCTTTCCCTTTTTCCTTGTACTTCTCCCAATTTCTCTTTTCTCCTCTCTCCCTTTTGCATTATGTCTCCATTGCCGAAACACGTCTCTTCTTAACTCTCTCCCTTCTCTTATTCCTCACTACACGACGGCTATAATCTCTTTGAAAACCACTGAACGCCATTCCCGCACTAAATCAAATTTATACCATCTTCTTCTCTCTCTCCGTGTTTCTCTCCGCCTTTGCTCAGTGCTCGCATGTTCCAGACCCACTCAGATTAAGCTCTTTTCCTACACCGCTTTCTCCACAACACATTCATCCCACATTCTCTCTCACTTTCCTCTGCCGCGCTTTAATTTCTTTCGCTCACACCATCCCAGCCACATTCTCTCTCTCATTCCCTCCGAAATAAAGAGAGCTTGATAGCCTCGACCCAAGGCAATAATGTAAACGGTTTATTTTTCCATTCCCTTTTGTAGCCCAGCCTTTTCTTTTGGAACCGTGTGCTGTATTTCGGAGACAAGTAGCTGCCTCGTCATTCAATTTTTTTGTTTTCACCATCTGCAATCGATATATGAACGGTGGAAAATTTCGCCCACGCAACGCGAGACATTCGCGGAAAATTTTGAAAGTTGAAAGCAATCAGTAGTTTCATAAAGTCTTTTTCAGTCGACCAGTTTCGATTCGGCAAGGTAAAATCTCTTGTAGAGATCGTGCTTTTTAATTCTTGTACTCCAAAGAGTGGAGCCAAGCCACATGAAATGAAACTAAAGAATCGATAAAGTATTTTCAAAACATTCCATGGCACTAAAAATAGAAGAGAGACATTCTACAATTTTTACCTAAAGAGTATTTCTTTTTTTTAATTTCCGGAGACATGGCTTAAGTTTGGAAGTATCTTATTACCTATGCGTGTGAATGGATGGTTTGAACGAAATTCGTACTCGGCTGGTTGGGACTATGCTAAAATAGCTATGGTGAATACTTCATGACTTTCTGTTGAAAATGTATCACACAAGATGGATTCGATCGTTTCTTTTCTAACGTGCTGGCATTATCAATGAGAGGCTACTACAGTTGCTAGTGATTTGGATATACAAGTATATAGTTGCTCTCATGGTAAAAAATCTTGAGATACTTGAAATTTTCCGATGATTAGCCAAATTATTGGGTTGGGTCGTACGCGTGGCAGCAGGAATACTTCTTGGTAGAGTTATGTGATACTGGTAGGAGGCAACTTCATTAATTCAAATTTTGGGGAAGAGTGGGTCTTTAAATAAAACCAAATTCCAAATAATTGATCATATTATTTTTTCACTGGATGAAATATTGTTTCTAAATCTCATAACACAGATTCAAAAGTATTCCCGAGTAATGGCATCGTATCAATAATACATATAAAATCTGCAGTCACTAAAAAAAATAAGAACAAGGTAGTGATTTTTACACACAGTATTACAGTCTTCATGCATTCTTGTAAACCTTTGGATGGAAGCAGTGTTTTTCCATATTTTGGGAACTGAAATCTGAAACAAAATATGAGAGCGATGCCATATTGTGAAATACTGCACTCCAATGCCACAAAAACGCCATAACTTCATTTTAATGAAACGAAAATTCAAATAGAACCAACTGATTAAGGAGAGAATGGTAAGGCGTAAGAGTTGACGTACCAAACACCTCCATTCTCACTTGTTTTAGGGGCCGTAAAATCGTCTCCCCATTAAACGTAGGGACATTGCAAATTCCTCTTTACTTCATTCTGAATTTACGTGCAAACGAGATTGTGGAAAAATGTATATCCTTTCTTTCCCGTGCTGGCTCAGGTGTGATTAATATGAGTAAACAAGTATACTTTCGTAAGTACACAATTCTAGATGAATCTTTATGGCAACAGGGAAATGTTGAAGAATTAGAAGGAATTCAACGATTAAGTCTCCGAGTTTAAAACTTTATTTTTATTGTAAATATACATTCTCATTTCTACAAAAGTCCTGCAATTTATCGAGTATATGTTTGAAAAATATCGAAGGTAGTCCTCATATTGTGGGAATATTTCACAAGGGAAGAATTTTATCAAATATCTGTATGGAAAAGTAATTTTGCTAGTAGTAGAGTAGAATTAGTAGCTAAAAATAGTAAAAAGCTGATTCCACTATAGAATTTGAATTAAGATAACCTGGTTGTTCGAAAATCACCCTCATATTTTCAAAGAAAAGCAAAGACTGTTTCTTATGTTCTTACTTTCAGAGGATGTTTTCTTATCTTACTAAAAGTTTGCTACATTTATTTAATGCTGTCAGATTAAGAGGTGCATCAATATAAGAGGAATGAAAAATCATCGATTAATTCTCGTCAAACAAAACCATGATACTTGGTATGGAATGCTGTTCAAACAAACCGTTTCAAAGGTATTGGTAAATTTGACAACTATAAACGCATGGTTTTTACCATCCCGTGAATAGCAAAAACATGTGAGTATACATAAAATTCCGTTAAAAATGTCTTCAGTTTCGTCAATTCATAACTGAACTATTGACTGCAACACGTGAATTTTTACTATGCGCCGATTACTGAAAAATAAATAGTAGCGACTAAGCTTAGCCCTCCTGCATTACGAAAAGGCTACTTTTGTCACCCAACTAACAATGAGATGTTAAAGAAATATTTTTACGAATATGAACGAACAAATTCCCTAAACGAATTTAAAAGTTACCAACATTGTTACAATAACTTTGACCGAGATTCTTCTCTGAGGATTAGTATCTGTGAAAGAAATGACTGAATAAATATTTATCCGATTCGGAAAAAGTATTGAAAAATCGAGACAATAAACCGAAAACCCTTTTCGCATCTGCTGTGTTGTTTATGAAGGCGAAATCGATTAATATAGTATTTTGGGTCATAGGATATATGTGATCGAATCTATCTGGTTTATCCCGCACTGTTTTATTTACGTGTTTGCGCTTCCTATTCTACTCCTCTCGAAATCTTTATCCTTCACTTCTCCAAATAAAAGTGATTCTCTTTCTGGCTTTTCTTCGGCTTATATTTTATCTTCCTTCGCCAGCCTTTATCCATAAACTATTTATGTTTTCTTTTGACCCACAATTTTTCCAGATCCGATATACTGGTCGCGGCATTTTCTTTGGCCAGGGAAATTTTTCATTGTTTTTTTCGGTTCTCTGTATGTTTCGGAACAAATACTTCCCCTTCGGTATCTATGATGGAATTTACTGCTTCATAAGTACTACAACTACTACAGATAAGGTACTCTTCTTAAGTGTATAAAATCCGACTAGCATTTCTTAGAGAGAAATCGTACGAAGTATGGAAGATGTTCAAAAAACCGACGAGAAAAAATAATCAAACGAATAAATAGTTCAAAATTTCGTTGAAAACAATTCAATCGATATGTTCAAGCATTACCTTGTGAAAAGCCATTGGACAGAGGAAATAACTTAGTGAATACTTAGAAATTATTATTTCTGTACCTGATATTACTACCTCGGTTGCGATACCGGTCGAAAATAAATTCATGTGGCAATTTACTAAGGTTTTTTCCTCTATGCTATTTGATTGCAAGCATGAAATATGAAATAATTGAAAACCGATTAGATAGACCTCATGAAACTCCGCATAAAAATAAATCTTGATATGATATTTTCTCCATGGATGGTTAAATTTAATTGGAAGTATAAAAAGAAAATAAATCTTCATTATTTTTCCTCAATGGTGCCATTTGCAACTTTTCAACGCTTTAAATTGCCCTTATTCTTGAATGAGAGAGCATATTCGATTCGGCACATAAAATAAAAAGTCAATACTGAGACTGCATGTATCTTTGTATGTGGCTTTTTTGAAATAGTAGCATATGATTCTTCATTTCTAATAAGTTCTGAGTTTTGGGTTTTTGAGCACGGTGATAATGAATTTCCGAAGGCAACTAGCGTTATATTGCGATAAACGAGCTAAAAAATAGTAAAGTAAAATAACTCTTTCATTACCAGGAAAAGATTTATGTACATTACTAGTATTCTACCTCGAAAACTAGAACGCTTTCCTGAACACCGATAATCCCAAAGCAGCTCTTCCATACTTTCCCTCTACACCTCCGACTGTATTACCTCAATCCCACGTTCCATTATTCAAAAACTCAGCGAAATCTTCATTTTGGGAAAATCTCATTTTACTTTTATATTCTCTCACTGTTTAAACACATCGTTTCCCTATTTTACGAAGTTTTTCGCGGATTTTTCGCATTCCCCACCGGCGCACTCATATGTCTATGTCTTTTCCTTCATTTCTTTGCTGACTTATCTCGCTCTTATTTTTTCGTCTGCTTCGTTCAATCTCGAATTTCTCTCATATCTCCATCTTGTCACATTTTAGTTCTTTTTCCGCGGCGCTGCGTAAATATGTCTGTCCCTTTCATCATCGGCCTCAAGACAGCTTGACCTGCGCCATTTCTTTTCTTTCAACACTCTTTCACTTCCTTATCATTCTCCTTCCGTCCATCCTTCTCTTTCCAATTCTTGTCGCTTCTCTCAAGGTTTCTTTTCTCTTACGTCCACCTCTGTTTCTTTCCCCCTTAACATCCTTCCAATTTTTCAATCTTGTGTCTTTTTCTAACATTCGTCTTCCTCCGAATCATCCATCCATCTTCCTCGTTTTTCTATCGTTTTATCAAGGTTTTTCTTTATCAGCATCAACTATGTTTTCTTCGGACATCTTTCCTTTCACTTCCTGTCACTTACATCATTCCTTTCACTTCCATCTTTTCTTTCACTCCCATCTTTCCTGTCACTTCCATCTTTCCTTTCACTTTCATCATCCTTTCATTTACGTCTTCTCTTTCACTTGATAACCTTTTCTTTCACCACCTATTCCGTTTTTTCTGCCATCCTTCCTTTCACTTCCATCTTTCCTTTCACTATCACCTTCCCTTAATTTCCGTCCTCCCTTTCACTTCACCACCTTTCCTTTCACCGCCTATTCCATTTTATTCTGCCATCCTTCCTTTCACTTCCATCTTTCATGTCTTTTCCATCTTTCCTTTCACCATCAAATCCGTTTTCTTCTTCCACCAGTTCCTAATCCATCCCATTCACTTTCCCATCCAATCCTTTCACTTTTTAATCCGCTCTATAATTCATTTATTTCACTATCTTTCTCACCCTATTCCCTTTTATACCCCTCTTTCCTCCTAATTTCTTCTAAATTCTATCATTCTCCTTCTTCGATCACCTCTTTCTATTTCCTTTCCCACTCCGCACCCTTTCTCCGTCCTCTCTTTCACTTTCACATCCCATCCTTTCACTTTTACTCAACCTCACCACGTGCTTAATTGCCGTCTTTCTGTCTTCCGATCGGCTATTTTCACTCCATCCATTCCTCCCTCCTTTACGACCCAATCTCTCCCCTCTCTTCGCCTATCTAAGGAACTCCGAGTTACGTGACGCAAGAATTTCACCATTTGGATGCGTTGACGCATGTCTCGCTAGACTTTCAGGACGGAGACGACGTGGCGAACATAGTTATTCTCTCAAGACGGGAACGGAATGGAATTTTTTGGGCTCCAGCGCGCTGAAACAAATTCGGACTCTAGGCGGGATTTATTTATTTTTCCTCTACACACTTTCCGTCGGGTGGAATCGCGGCATTCGGCGGAGGGTCGCGATGGCGCTGGCGGGAATGAGTATCGCTTCAATCCGATGGGTCGAAGGGAATCGAATTTCCCAAGGGACGCGGGAATCGGGTCCTAAGGCTATCCCGTTTAATGACGTGCTATCCCGTCGCATTTTCTTCTTCGAAGGATCCCGCGGAACAAGAAACAAATTTAAAGAACGCCTCAAGACTTACAGATCACCTTAACAACCATCTTGTGATGTACAAAAGAAGAAACGGATTTAGCAATAGGAAACATCAAGTAATGTCTCGCATCAATTTTGAAACAGGTCTGTCTCTTGCGATGGAAGAAAGTCTTAGTCAAAGAAAAATTTCACGTGAAATATCACTGTAGATTTCTAGTCTTGTCAGATTTTTCGAGTTCGACTCCGCTTCTAACAACATGACTAAAAACAGAAATGAGTTTTTTTATGTATTGCATTGATGAATGATTGAATCAAAACGTTGCACACTACTTTCGTCTTTTCATCATATTAAATATTTATGAATCTTATTTATTAGGCAGATATTAACAGATGTAATTGCTGAGATTCCAAATCAAGCTAATAATTTAAAGAAAGAAAGTTTAGATATCCAGTTTTACTTCTTGAAATACTCTTTACATTTCTCTTATGTAAGTTAATTTCACGTTTGCCCGCAGAAACTTCTTCATTCCATTCAGCCAACCTATAGCCAATTCCAAAAAGTTTGCACACTTATGTAAAAAGTGCTAAAATAACTGAACTTCCACATTAATTAAATTAGTGACTGTGAACATCTTACTTAGCCGAACCTTGCGCGTCTAGTGGGAATGAGGAAAGAGAGTATTTTCTTTACGTCGGCAATTTTACTAATTTTCCATGAAGTATTTAAGTTTCACCACTTCATGGAAGAGGAGAAAAGAGAGAGAAAAAGGAAATGGGGTAAAGGGTGGCGAAATAAGGATGTAAGGAAAACGATGGGCCGAGGAAAGGTCGCCGTGATGGAAAAAGTGCGCAAACTTCTTGGAATTGGCTATGGGTTGGCTGGATGGAATGGAGAAGTTGCTACGGGCAAACGAGAAACTAATTTTGGCAAATGAAGAGAAACTTAGGATCTCTCAAGTGGTCAGGGAGTCATTTCCATTCGGGAGCGAACATTTTGATTAGAAGTAATATCTGCTGAAGAAATACTCGATTTGAATTTAAATTCAATGTTAAAGTTTCATTTATTAAAAGGTAAGAAAAGGCTGAATAAATATTTTTTATGAATACCTTACGACGACAGAGAGATAGCAGATAAGAATTTAGATAGAGTATGCAGGAAAACTTGAATAAATTCTTGATATTTTCAATGAAGATTAAAACGACGGAAAAAGAGCAATGTAATTTATAAAGATAGGTAGGGGAAAAGTGAAAATATTCAGTCAGGATAATGCAGCGCTCTCATGTTTGAGTATTTGGAGATCAATAATTCGGTCTCAAATAAATAACTCTGCCTAAATATTCTACCAATGGCAATAAAAAGATAATACCAAATTTTTATAAGCATTCAAACTTAAACTCTGCAACTCAACTCTCAAAATTTTATGTGAACAAGCATAGAATATAAGAAACTTTTGCTTTGAAGAGTTTCTTGATCAAATATTTCCTCAAATGCAGCTTTTCCTAATGATATCCCGTAACCGAGATATGATATCTCAAACACACTGAAAATACAATTAAATATTCAGTAATTATCGATTCAGCGATAAGGAATTATCTCCATAACTCTAGCGAGTCAACTTTCCACTGAAATGTAAAACTTATATAAAAATAACTGAACTTAATCTGCAAAATAACTTACCTAATCGTGCAATTCTCAATTAAGAACAATGAGCAGAAAAATCCTCCGTCTTCTTCCTCCGCAAAATTAATACTTCTATTAAAATAAATAATTTTACGCATTGGATAACGTTATGATTTTCATTTTCATCATTCAGATATGCACGGGAATCTCCCAAATAAGCTATGTTGGTAGTAAGATGTCTACGCGCGTCGTTCCACAACCAAGCATTACTTCACGCGATCCAATTAATTCCACCACGACTGCTACTGTTTCAACACCATCGTTTTACTCTGCCACTTATGTGTCTGTCCTTTTAACCTAAGTGTTTACCCAATCGTTCTACCGGATTACTCTCTACGTATTAAATGAAGCAAATAAAACGGTGAGTGATATGATATCTAGAAAAGGATATAAAAACACTATAAATACAGCAATCATACTCATCCTACAACTATGCAATTTTTAAACGAAATTAATCATTTCTAATCTTAGCAAAACTGACAAGAACCACTTTTTATTATCATACGGAGATAGAAAAAGGATACTGGAGATAAAAAGGAGATACTGGACAAATATACTTAATTTTTTTTGTTCCGGAAAACAACAAAAAATGGTCATTATGAGGCTTGTGTGGAAATATACACATAAATACATATACAAATATATATACGGATGGAAATATGAACGGGTTGCGCAAGTTTGAGAACATATGCATTCAACTTACTAAAGAGTTCGAGGCTAGCAACACCGTTACTGCTATTTTTTAGTTTTTAAATGATGTTGTGGAAGATGTTACTGTGTGACCATTCTAATTTCCATTTACCAATACATGTTACCATAGAATTATTATACTTACTCTATGATATTATCAAAAACTTAAAAGTGATATTTTCATAGTAAGATTAATCGAAATGAAAATCGAAAGATAGCTATATAAACCTGCAGAAATATTGAAACTAAAAATCCAACTGATTTCCCGTAAATATATCGTTCTCATAATATAATAGTGGTTGTTTCCGTTATTTAACTCAAAATGGAGAACTTATAACGGTAGTCTTCGTTCCATATTCTTAAATTTAATTTTAAACTCGGTAGAAATGTCCACTTTGTAGAAAGTTCCATTTGTATTTCAAAATAAAATGTAGAGCTACTACTAAAAAAATCGCTCATGGCTTTTCTAGTACACAAGATTGAGGATATCTGAAATTAACTACGAAAGAGGTACGCTTCGGTTAAGGAACAGTTTGACCCCACACAGTTAACAGTTAACCCCAACTATCTTATCCCCAGAGTCAACCAAGTGATGATCGAAACGGCAATAACCGATAACTTGAAAACTGATACTGCTTCCTAGGATTTGCATGGACGTAGTTTGTAGGAACTTGGGATTGGCTCGCTCAGAGGTGGAGTCTCGTAATTACTCTGTCAATGGGAATTAAATGAGAATGTCTTATTAATTTTCAGTATTAATGACTATGGTTGCATCAATAATGAAAATAAAGTAAATTGCTGCATCTCAAAGGATTATTCTCAAGCATTCACAGTATATTTTGTACAAAACTACACTCCCTTCGAAAGAAGCATTAGATTTTTTCCTGGTTATTTCCCCATTGAGGAATCGAGCAATTGTTCACAGTACTCTTTTCCTTTATGAGTAGGTTAAACGTAAAGCTAATATCTACTCTCGTCCTTCAAGTTGCGTCTTGAACAAAATGTCATATTATGTTACATGTATTTTCATATGGTTAAAGTGCTGGAACCAAAATTTAATGTGTGCAACGCTCTGTTTTCCCGCGGTATTCAAAACTACCAAGAAAAATAATTTAATTAGTAAATTCCAGTTATTTTCTTTTAGTTGTGAAAGGTAGAATTCTCTTGATTCATTAAAACGATCATACGCTCATAAATAGAGAGGGCAACAAAATATTTATGAATCCCAAAGCTTCACTCGAAGCGCTAATTAGAGCGTGTATAATTGAGTCCCTAAATGTTTAATTAACTCACGTTCTCTTCTACACTTTCGACTGCGATAAATATATTCGGATTTGACTGCTGCAACGTTTCCCTTTTAATTGCTTTCAACGGGACACAGCAATAAAATATTACAAAAATGGTGCAAAGGGTCGTAGCGTCACCTATTAAGTGCCCCTTTCGATTGCAGTCCTATTCTAATTCGTGATTATTGAATTTATCTTGCTCTTATGATAAACAAAGAGTACTGTACTTTACACTTTAAAATACACCTGAAAATTTAGAGCAATTTTGTTTGAAAGAATTAAAATGATAAGGAATCAAAAGCCTTTTTATCCTAGTAAATCTTACCTATACTCTAGTACCTAAAAGTTTAACCAATAGAAAAAATGTAATTTAAATTACTAAAACCCCTTTCATCATTCTATTTCCGAATCAATGTCAACATTTTACTATCTCTTAATAGGACTTGACATTTCCATTACCTCTCTGTAGTCCCTGAGGTATATATCATGCAACTGAACACAATGTCAGTAATACCACTGTAATAATAGATCAAAAAACTTGTGGTGAGATATAATTTTGCTAGAAAGACCCCATCACAATGCATCGCTTATTTACAAAGGAAACCAACTAAAATTTTTCAGTGTGAACTCAAATTAGAGCTTGTCTTTGAAAGTTTCACGTATTTTTTTCATTCAATTAACCATATAGTATTACATATATTCTCACGAAAACTTAACATTCCTTTTTTTGAAATTCTTCGTGTTCAAGTTGGATCTAAAAGTTCTTCCATGAGCATGGAATCTTTCTTCTCAACAGTTCTGCCAAACTGATGGTTAACGAATTCAACGAAAGAAGCTTGAAAGTCCTCCGTTATTCTCATGAACTCATCTGCACATCCCCAAAAACAGAATACATCCCCAAAATTTCAACCAAGAACTTTCATAGCATATTCTTGCTACTCTCTTTCGAGTCTCTCTCCTTATGAAGTTGACCGTTTGCTTCACCAAATCAAAGAGGAATAAATTCGGCCTGGATTTTTGTTTTCGTCGACAAATTACAAGAGTATTAAAAATAAAAAAATTACTATTGCATTCTTCTTCCAGTTACATCAAAGTAATTGAATATTCGCGAAAGAATAGTAGTTTGCTTTAGAAACAATAGAATAATTTTTTAAAGTAGTATATTAGACTACCTCAGCCTTAACTTCCTGGGACATATTCATGTCAATTATCGAGAAAAGTTGGAATTAGCATATTATATTTTAAAATTGCTAATTAAACATTTAGTTGAGCAATTACGTACGCTCTAATTCCCTTGTTAATTATACGCTATTCAATTTTTCTCGATGAATAAAGTTTTACTTTTAAGATAACAAATTAATAAGGTCAAACGTGGACACCTGAAATTTTACAGCAACCAACTCGAGAACAAAAACATTTCGTAGCCTTCTCAGCAGATTTTTGACTCGATATATTTCTTCGACGTATTGACTTCTTCAGGTGTTCCTGAATATGCCAAGAATTTGACGAAACCAGTCAAATTAAAACTCTGCTGTGAAAGTGTTACAAAGTGTTATTTTTTTCAAGATGGTTGTATACTTTAAATATATTTAATTCATATAAGAATAATTTTCAGATATCGACAGCATAATATTATAACCATAATTTATCCTTCAAAATGTGGTTGCAACAAAGTATTTACAATTCATTGAGCCATAAAATTTGTTACTATGAGTTAAAAAGAATAAGTTTAAAGTGAATATAAATCTAAAAAAATCGTCTCACGAATTAAAAACGCTTCCTTAATTTAATTGCCTGATTTTTCTTCGTAACATAGATTGTATGAGCTAATCTTTAACTTCATATTTTACTCTATTATTTAAAGATGAATGTTAGTTGATGAACTGTAACAGAAAGAGAAAGAATTCATGAAAATTTTCAACTAAGAAATTGATCCTTAGTGGAAATATGACACGGGAAAGAGTATTACTTCTGTAAATTCTTACATGAATTATTTTAGAAATGTGTAATTCCTATAATTTCTTGTGATAAATAATCAAAACATCTTAAAGTTGATCAGGATAATTTAATGGAAGATTTTGGTTTAAAGTCAGTATTAAGAATTCATCTCAAGAAATCATCTTTTACTAATGTAGGAGTGCTATACATTAAATTTTCAATACTCCCGAGTAGGCGGATAATACCTTCCTACATCGATTTCTTATAAGCCCGATTTACCTACGTTTTCTTACGATAACCAATGTAGGTTACCTCCGTTTTCTTAACCTCAACCTTTAAGGGAAATCAATATTTTGAAACAGAACATCTTATTTCATAGACACGCATAAAGTTTATATCTATCACAGCTCTAATAAAGAGGGATTTTTAAAGGCTAAGGAATGATTTCTTATTTCAGCTTTATATGTTATTAGTTCTCGTTGAAAATAATCAATAAGCGTATGTGAAAATTGTATTGATCAAAAAGTCATTGAAAAGATACGGAGGGTATTTAAATTAAGAGAAAAGGAAAAATACAAAATCATAACATGTTGATTAGTGTTGAATTTATCTATGCTTGCTTTATTTTCCTTCTTGAATGCTCAACACGTTTATGTACATATTTGTGTTATTCCCTCAGTTTTATCGATTATCTACAGTCGTTGACAATGGATGAAACAATTCGTGACAGCTTACGTAAACGCAATACTATGAAAAAACCCAACTGATATGCAAGCGAACCAAAGCAAATTGCAGCACGAATTTGGCTCGAGAGGAATACACTTTGTGAAATTCTGTAATTAAATTAGATGGATTCGAGAATCTCCGTAGATTAATTAGTATCCGTGATTAATTAGTTTACCCAACAAACTAATGTCATCAAAACGTGCAGTCTTTGTACAATTACCAAGCGATTTCCATAGATAGATATTGGCTTTGGAAACGCCACGCTTGAATTACCTATGGAAAATACCGAAACTACTTTGCGTTCAGTTCTTTCTGAAGCGTAATTGTTATAATGCCCTATTTCTGTTGAAGAACAGTTTTTGAAACTGATAAAGTAGATGTTTTTCTCTCTGAACGCTGAATACAATTATCTCCAATGGATTTTAATCGTCGAAATGGTAAGCTTGTTAGCCTAACAACGCGGAAGTTCCGGGTTTGAGTGCCGGTTAATCAGTATTTTTCCGATTACCGCACGCGTATTACGGTTTGTCTATTGCTTTTGTTGTCGCTAAATTATCCGTGAACTGAAGTACCTGCTATAATCGAATTGAATATCAAATGAGCTAAATGCGTTCCGTGATGACCCATGCACAAAATTTCAATTCAATCTGTACTGTTTTTCTACAGCTAGCTCAATCAGAAGACATTAGATTTTAATTATAGGTCTAATAACGCTTCTAAATCTGTAATTGTTCTTGGTCCGTATTTACGTTGAGACCACTGTCTGGATACAACGGGAAGACCAGGTTTACCGCATTTCAGTGACAAAGCTATCATTTTCCGGGGTCCAAGAACGCTGAGTATTTAGAAAGACTTGGTTCTTTCCCGGCGAACGTTGTGAATGAATTCCTCACGGGTTCTCAGCTGATACTGATGTATTCCACCGACGTTTCGGCCACGAACTCAGCAGCCATCTTCAGGGGTCTGAACCCTATTTGTAGTTGTTCGTAGAACCCAGAGGGTATTCTTCCTCTAGACAGCATTCTTCCGCTCCTTCTACTCCACCCCATATGATAGCATGTCAGTTGAAATATACATTGGTTGATTCTTAAAAAGGTAGATAACATCAGACTTCCTGATTTTTTCAGACTCTGGCGTCAACGCAGGCTCGGACCGCCTCCTATTACGGCTTTAGAGGCATTTTTTAGACATCCGATTCAAAAAACTCTAACTAGGAGGATAATGACGAATCAATTTAACTGTTACAATTCCTTTCCCTTCAGTCTACGAGGAGATACTACTATCCTTACGCAGCCATTCAACCCTAACCTGATTAACAATTATTTACGGCACCTTGCGGACAATGGAGGAACGGACCTTCACCTTTCCCCGTCCTTGAAATACTTCATCGTTAGAGACAGCTCGTAAAATAACCCCTTGGGAGTGTATTCGTCTCCTGGCGAAAGAGCAACCCTCCTCTTCCACCAGAGCGCCATTCGACTCCAAGGGCAATATTTGTCCGACTGGAGTGCTTTCGAACGACCCACGGGGGTTCGAGGGGAAAAGCCCGCCTTGAGGAAGAAGGGAAAACGGCGGGAAAGGAGGAGGAAATGGGCGGGAAGGAAGTCTCGGTATTCAGGAACGTTTGATGTAGTAGGCATACCTCTATCCTACGTGAGCACACTTCTTAAACGTGAGAAATCGAATGAATCCCCTCGATTACACGGGAGCGACGAAGACAAAAGTAGTCCACGAGAAAATTGGCTGTCGAAAATGTTCGGCCGAAACTTTTGGGATGTTTCCTATCGGCGTCCTCCGCGAAAAATAACTACTTGCTAAGTTACTTAAAGGCTGCGAGTGCTCTTAAGTTTGGGATGGTATTGGATGTGGATGAGGCAGATTAATGGATTGAAGTGGAGAGTCAGACACGGGTTGATCTTGCATTAGAGCGGTGTGAGAAACGGAAGGTAGTTATTTCTATCTGAAAATCGTCAATTCTTGTCTTCTTTTATAGGGTCAAAATTTTCACGGGGAAAAATCTTTCCACACTTGATAGAAAGAACTGATGAAAAAAGAATATAAGACATTTTTGAAGATGTGGTGGGCGTATTGAAGTAAAATATCAAAATATTTATAAGTGCAGATAATTGGCGGAATCAGAGGGGAAGCATGAAGTGTAATCGTCCCTTCCTACTTGGTAGTTTTACAAAACAAGAAATTTGATTATGGGATAACGAGGACCCCCTAAGCTGCCCCACGTGTCAAATTTCTAAATCCTCCTCTGGCTTGTATTTACAAAAAGGAAGACATTGAGCTACATGAATGAGTTCTTACCAAACCCTTTTATGACAAATATATCGCTACAATTCGTTTCCAAAAGGAATGGAATGGTTAAAAATCAGTTAGTGAAATCTATCACAAAAGTCGGTATGTCAGTCAGCAAAAGCGAGACTTAATAAATTGGTGAAATAGTAAGAGTAAAATATCCTTAACTGTGTATCACAGCTGTGATAAGATCACAAAACCTTGCAGGGAGGCAGGAAAATATGATACGAAACTTTAGAGGATATTAGTAAAAAAATTAATTGAAATATAATGCTACAAAAGTCTATTCGTAGGAAATAAAAGATTAAGTGTGACTGGGAGAACTGGGAGGGCAGCTACATTTCATTTCCCAAAATAATGTTCTTGCATACATAGCTCAATGTATTCAGGAGGAAAAACGAATAAAACCTTTGAAACTAATTTTTATAAATTATGAGAATATTGTTAAAAAAATAAAAACTGAAACGATAAGTCAGACCATAATTTGAGTACTCAAAAATGTAAAGAAGTCACTTTTTCTATATGAGAAGCTATCTAAAACGCATCAAAGGAAATTATTACCTCTCACACAGCCCCCTGCCACGGCCAACGTAGCGAATTCATATTGTTTAAACCATACGCATCTCCCATATGTATACGTAAATTAGAATCACGCATAATCGAGAATGATTATATTATTCTCATTGAAAAATTTGAACACTAGCAAAATGGGTTCGTATGATGTTAACGAACTCCGTTCGTTACGCAGAATTTAGAAAAAAAACTTTCTTCAGCTTGTCAAGCTCGGAAATTGAGATGAAAAATCTAATATGAAAAATTTCGTAATTGCTGTAATTTTTTGTTCGTTCGTTAAGGAGGACAGAAAGAAAGCCCATTCACCTCACTTGATATGGGTTTTTCTCAAATTAATGTTGAGCTTATTTACTCCCTTTCAGGTGACCACAGGCTTCATTAGCACACGAGATCTCCTCAGATGAAAACACTCGGGAAACTTCCACGTATTGAGAAAATTTTAAAAAACACGGGAAACGATATAAAAATAGGGAAAACGCGCAATCCGATTTGGTTCATTATAAGAGTTTTCAGTGGTCAAGCTCAATTCGCTGTTAAATATATTTTGAAAGACTCAAATATTTGTAATATTCTCAAAGCAATTTTATTTTTATAATAGAGTTCTACTACTAATGAGTTAAATTATTACTTTTAATTTTTAAAACCCTGAAGATTTTTTTGGAAATATCATAACAACCTATATTCATAAATATTAATAATAAATATTCAATAAACATTATATAGATATATAGACAGACATTCCATGTAGATATTCTATTCTATATAGTAAATTCATTCTATATAGTAAATATTTCATCAAATTAGGGTTAGAAAGGCCCTCTATGAGTATTAGCAATGCAGAATAAGCTTGCGGAGATAGTCGAAAAGCTACTATTAACATCACTTGCAGGAATTCGTGTGAAAATATCTTCTCACTTCCATGAATGTTAAATTTATTTAAATTCCTCCAAAAGAATTCACTTTTTGAATGTATTTTCATCGTATTACAAAATCAAAACCACAATTTCATTAAATTATTATATTTAATTTTTGATGAATTCATGATGTCTAGCCGTCTAAGATTTCCGATAGTAATAAACATAAATGGATTCATAATACATTACCAAGATGTATCTTTCATTACGGGACGTGATTGCAATGCAAAATGAAAGGAAAGATATTAGAAACAATGCAGTCAATTTTAATAAATTTGGAATTGCGTACCAAACCTGCTTTACTCTACTTCAACTTCATTTTCTTCGATATAGTCTCAAATAGAAATATAACTATATCAACTCTAATAACGTTAATATAGTTTTAAACTTTATTACACTCATATGAAGGTGGATGCCACTGTTGTGAACTAGAGAAATTTTCACGTCCTGGATATGAATTTTTCAATAGACAATGAATTCCCCGTAGTTAGCAAATATAATAATATTCAGATAATATATTAGTAGTAATGTTAAAATTATTACGACAGCTGAGGTCTTTCTGAACGTGAGCCCACACCGGGAGATATTATGAGCCCTCACGGGGGTCCTATTTGACCAGCCCATCCTATGGTAAAAGACACGACTGTTTCTAAAATCACTTCCATGTTTTACAGAGGGTATCTCTCATTTGCCAAACAGGCTGTTTGGTTTTAGGTTTTCGTGTAAATGAACAATTAGAGGACAATTTGGTCTCTACAGCATCCAGAGAGGTATAGTTTGAACCCTTTATAACTTTAGTAGTTATAATGACCATCGCATTCCCCCAATAAACTTTGAGCGGTTGTTTTGGGTTGCATCATGTAATCAAAAGAGGTAAGAGGCGAGTACGGGGAATGAAACACAAGATGTGTAGAGAGTGGACCAACAGGATACGTGTAGTTCTGACTGCTAATTGCTGACAATTACGATAGCTTTAGTGGCGGAGTGCTTTCTCTGATTTCACATCAAATCATATAGTCTAGTGATTCCAACGCTCCATACTCAAAAGCAAACCCGACATACTTGAATTATCTTCGGCCTGAATTCAATGACGGAATTGGGCACCTAATTCAGCTTGAATTTACTCCTCCCGTTAAACTTTATTAATCAACGAGACTTATCAAATCTAATCATTTTTATTCCGACATTGTTTCTTCACAAGTCAAATTATTTCCTTCTCGTAAATGAATAAAGTTTTCGCATTTCTACTGGGCAGACATTTCTCTCATTTTTTTCTAGAAAAACTCGGAACATTCCATTCCTTTTAGAGATTACCAAAATTCATATCAGATTCAAATAGAGAAGAACGAAAAGCTCGGGGAACAGTCCGTCTCAAAAATATAATAAATTCACTTTGTTTAACTTCCACCTCCCTTAGCGCTTTCACTTTCATCCTTTCCAACATGCTTCATTTTTACCCGGAGGATATTTCATCATTCCTCGTATAGCGAGAGTATCAGCCAAAATAAATACCGGCCTCCAAAACATATGACAGTTATTTCATCTAAAGACCAGTCACTCAATCGCATATTTTCGGGAAGCGACGTAAGAAAGTCCAAAAGTTTTTCCCTCCCGTTCCCTTATTTGGAGATATTTCCTTTCCCATCTCATTTATTCAAAATTCGACGTGAAAGTTGGCAGATTTCCTTTCTCCTTGCCTCCCGTATTTGTTTACCAAACGGATTGTTACCGTTTCTGCGGCCGGAGGGCTTTCAACTGTTTGCCGTAGGAGAGGAAATTCTATAAGAACACACGGAGGCTAACCGCACGGGGGGACATTTTTATTCCCTCGAAAAGGACGCTAACTTTATTCATGATTCCGATGATACCCGCAATTTCAACCGAGCCAGAACACAGATGCGCACTTAGACCCTCCTTTATGCACTCTCTTTTGGTTTCCGAATCTATCCTGAGAGCTGCGAAAGGATTTTGAGAGACTATTGTATGGTTTTGCAAAGGCGCAACTTCATCCATGAGTTGCTTTACAACGGAGTCTAAGCCTGGTTTTTTCGGTGGGATCCTCTGGGATTTTCACCACGCCGTCGCTGGAGATATACATACATACGCGCTGCAGTAACCAAGAGTGGCGAATATGCATGACCTATTTTTGTTTCATTTACAAAATGAGCTGCAATCGCGCGGATATACGCGTGATTCTAAATCGTGAGGGAAACGAGTTAAGGTTTAACTGAAGGAACTTCTGCTTAAATTTTGCGATGAAATTTTAACGCCATTTTCCTAAATACTCGTAAAATATTTATCTAACCTACATTCAATATATAACGCCCTTTTAAAGTGAGAAACAAGTAATAAAAGGTAAAATACATAGACTTTACTAAGAGCTCTTGCCATAGCTTTTAGTGTAATTCATCCTTCTCTCTAGACATTCCAAGTTTGTTTTTCTAGCTTGGAGACCCACGAAGTATAGTTTTTTTGACAGAGTCATTTTTCATACTTCATACTTTCAAAATTAAAACGTATAACGGTAAACTCTAAGTCGCAAATTTTACTTTGGCGACGGAGATAAACTCATGAAAAATTGAAAAGTATTGCTAATGACAGAATGGCATTTATTAGAGTCCCAACACTTTTTTGAGGGATACTAAGAAGATGAAAACAAATTCTAGGAAAGAAAAATGAAAGTTTTCCCATTAAGATTCTGCAGAAGTCTTCTACGGTGTCATCAAAATACAATTTGAATGCTTATTAATTAGGAGAAGTTAAAAATATTCTTGAATTTAGAGAGGGCAGTCAAGAAACCAGAAAGATCGATTAAATGGTGTGCAAAACAAATTTGGAATTCGAATAAACATCAACAGCTGCTAAGTACTTGTAGGTATGATTAAGAATAAATAAAACAATATTTTAGAATTATATCGGAATTTTTGCAAGAGTTTCATGGAATATGCAGTCGAATTTTGATTGCGCAAATCTCGAGGGACATCAGAAAACCTCCAAGTTGTCTAGGATTCGACTTGTTGAGTTATCTAGTTTTTGTTTGTCGCAATGTAGTCGATATTTAATAAAAGCAATGGATATATAACATACTGCGTCTTAACGAATGAGAGAGGCTTAATAAATATGCAAGTAGTCGTATAGTATATAGTAGTGGTATACTTTTAATAATTAATTATGTTTCAATCAATACTTATTATTAATTATGTCTTGTAAAAATAAGAGATTAAAAGGAATAATAACTTTTATAAGCTTAAGGTAGCTGTGCACTCATAAAGTCAGTAGGAATGTAGGAGTAGGAAGGAAATTGGGGATCGGACATACTCGGCTAAATATGCTGCGACAGACTGTGATTCCGCACGAAAAAAAAATGAATCATAGAAGTTGAAACGCCCAGACATTTACAAATAGAGATCCTCCTGAAGCCTCAAAACTTTTTCTAGGTTTTTGAGCTAACGAGGTTCGACCGCATTGTAAAATCATAATTCTTAGTCATCCATCTGGCCTCTTTGATAACCTTTCTTAGGAATCAATACAAGAAAGCTCATCTTCTGTTACATCATTTTTAAAGTGAAGGCATATCATATTTTTTGTCTTGAAAATGATAGCCTGGACAGGCGTATTTGATATATATTAAAGTGTCTGATATTCCTACATAATTAGGGATCATCGATGGTGCGATACAACCTGGCTAATCTATTTTGTTTGTACGTCAGACATGTTACTATGGAGAAATACAGGTTTGCGTTACAGCATCTTCGGGTACTGAATTGAATGCTGAATGGTCAAATTAATGTACAAATATCCCCTACTACGGTTTTGGCTTAACGCAATAACGTATTATTATTAATAATAATTTAATTGTTTATAGTGTGATTATGTTACTGCTAGATTTATGTCTTACTGTGGCGGAAGTTTGTAAACAAATAAAATCTTTAGGGACTTCATTCCAAGAGAATAAGTCTCAGATAATTAATTACTCTAAAATCATTTCATGAGTCTATGGTATATTAATTTGAGAAATAATTTCTTCTTCAATCTCCTGAGAAATTTTCAATAAGGAAATTCCACCGCATTTGAAAAAGAATTCCAAATTTTTCAACTAGAAACTACCAACTTACTTTAGATTAATCGATCGATTTTAATTAAGGTGATTGATTCCATTTACAATAATCACCATCTTTCAGGAAGTACGATTGCATTCTCCCAAATAAAGCGATCTCGAGAGAAGTTTTCGAAGCAATATCAAGACCAATATTTCATAAGTTTCATTCAAAACTAATTTTCCCTTAAAACGTGACCTTTTCGCAAGGAAAGTCTTCTCAAGACTATGCACGTGACCCGAAGGGCGTGAAATATATGCAACCCAAAGTCTCCCTTTCATCTCCTCCGAGAGAACAATATCCTTACACAACAATCTGACACGGATGAAGAATTTATGAAGAAAATATCGTGGGAGCCCCTCACTTTTCTCATTTATTAATCCATTAAAAGTTCACCGTTTGCCCGACAAGGATCCCTATATGATTCCTCATTCTGTTGGGACTTTCCGAGATCATACTTCAGAAGGCTGTGAAAAGAGGTCCCAAAAGGGATAATTACCTCTGCCCCTGACTTTGCCAAGCCACAGCTGTGTGAGAAAGCGAGAGATTTATATGATTGAATATCCTGAATTTATCACAAAGTTCGCCGTGTTTTTTAAACGACGTCAGACTATATTTCTATACTCAATGGGCCTGCGCAAACAATGGCTAAATCGTTAGTGGCTTTTAGAAAGCGTACCTCATACAGGAGTATGACTGCCCTAGAGTTTTATTTACAACCGCCGTAAATGTCAACTCTTTCGCTTAATTTAAGAAAATGACCTTACATCCATTTGCCATTTTTTGGAAGAAGTGACGGAGTACAAGACTTAATGTAAAATATAAACTAAAATTTACTCAAAATATTGCAATAATACATACATTATACAAAATAAATTTCTCTCAATATTACGCCTTTTGCAGTATAAAAATAGTCAGTAAAATCAATGGATGACATCATACTAAACGTTCATTTAGTATATATATATGAAAAGATATTTTGAAATTCCTATCGTTCACATAATATATTAATTGTCAGATTTCGCGTAAAGAATGTTGACGTGTTCGGTACTTTTTCTTAAAAATTTTTCATTCATTTTTATTTAACGTTCATGTCATCTGAATTTTGAAGTTTTAGTTTTATTGTTAGTAGTAGTTAACCACAAGCGTCCATTATTTCAATAAAATGACGGAACAAAATCCGTGCAATTTTATCTAAATGTAGCGATTTTAAATTCATATCAATTCCACATTAACACAATTTACAATAAAAGTACCTGAATATTATCATTATTTTTACAAAACCGTCGCAGATAGACGTCATGTCAGGTGGCAACGTTTATACAATACTACTTTATACGCACTATCTAATACATAAACAATACAAATATAAAGTCATATAAATATAGATTCCGTTAGTGAAAACATCAAGAATTACAACACATCTACAGCATGCACACACTGCATCAACTATTACACTAGTTATTTTATACACTAAAAGAATTCAATTTACAAATATATACACATAAACATGATATAACATTTCATATACTTATTTAAATCACTGCAGAAACATGAAAGTAATTGAAATGAAAAATAAAAAAATACCCTCGGGCTGCAGTTGCGCTTGTTAATACCAATCATGTAAGACTTTTCAGGGTTCCTGATATCCCACTATACTCGAGGCCAATCTTTCCGAATAAGTCATCCTTGTATCTACAGCATTATTTCAGTTGGCAGATGAAACCTTCTTCTACTTCTTCACAAACGCAACCTCATCCATTTTCTCAGAGGCTTAGAAAAGTGGGGCCTCGCCAGAAATTGGGCCAGCTGTTGCAAAAAACATACGAAAGCATTCCGAAATGAGAAAATAATGGCCAACAAAAATTAGCCGTGCATGGCGTAAACATTAAAGTTCCTGTTATTTTTATGCCAGACACGTTGTTTTATTTCTGGCCAATATTTTATGTGGGACATATGAGGACGCCTAGTTCTGCTCAGAAAGGTTAAAAATGTTTCGTCTCCAACCTTGCTTTAACATTTGACAATAATAAAGGGGATGTGATTTAATAAATTCATTTCATCAATGCTATTTTTGTATGTGACACTTCATGAAAAATATATTTTCTTTTTTAATAATTAATATTTATCAGGAAACCACCGATAACTAGTAAAACACGATAAAGCAAATCTTTCCTTTTGGTTTCCTTGGTTACGAATTATACATCCGACGGTCTCAATGTAAATGAAGTTTAACATGAAAAGCAAATCAAAGTTGGGAATTATTCACAAAATATAGACCGTGATTTTTCAATATCGCGGGTACAGTTTACAGACTCCGATAATAACGTACCACGTCGGATCAAAACTAATGCATTTTCCTATAAAATTTATCTTTTTATCGATTTATCAGGTAAACCTAAAATTCCTTGCTCTTCTTCTCGTCCATGATAAGCAGCTTATTTGATTCGATAATGTAAAATTCGATCCTTTTCCTTTAGGATCCCTCTGTTGATTCGATTAAGTGTGAATGCCTAACCTGGATGAAAGAGAAATATGTACTTTGAAGAAATTACTTTGCGTTAGTTAGAGCTAATCTTTAGTAGGCAAGCAAAGTATGGGCCCCTGTCGACAATATTTACAACCAATAATTAGGAAAGGTAGAGCCAGATAAGTTATGCTGAATATTGTCCCAATAAATCGATAAGCGATACCCAGTTGCTTCAGGAAGTAATTCAGGAACCTTTAGAAGAAGGAATATTAAAAACTAAGGCCGAATTTACTCGGTGGATTCAGATATAGAATGTTCTTTGAAAGCTGTTGGAAATATTAGGTGCCCTCCCTGCTAAATGGGTATGTCTGATATTGAGAGAACAGTCAGCTAAATAGATACCAGGAGTAGTTGTTTCAAAAAGTAATATTTCCGCACAGGCAGTAGTGACCGCTAGGAAAAATAGATTCATGCTCACCTGCCATACGCAGAAAGGAAGCTAGCATGATGTATACGTAGATTTATATGAAGAATGCAGTAATATCCGGAAGTTACGCGATGGGTGGGACCAACGAAAATCGCGTGCGTCGAATTCGCTTAGGTCGCGTCACAACCTTATCAATAAATACACTAAAATTGTGTATTTGGGAGAAATTACAAGCTATAACACAAGTTTAGAGCACAATAATCAATAAAAATTGTAGTTCCTCATACACATCAATACACAATATTAAAGACATAAAAGAATTACGTAAACGAAGTCATTTTGATGCTGGTGGCATCATTAAATCTTAAAAATTCTTCTGACGGCACTATACCTTCTTTTTACTGAGCAGAATTCCTCTCTTACAGAAGCAAGCAAATAATCTCTTCATTCCTTGATGTGTATTCGTATGACACGTTATTTGTTAGAATCCAGTGTTTGAACATTTGAAAACTTTTTTGAACTTGAGCCGAGATCTTCTGTTAAACTTGCAATAACCACGCGTGAGAGGAAAAACGGAGAGGAAAAACGAAGAACCGCGTAACTCCGATTTTGTATTAGTCAGGGAAGCGTAAGTCGGAGTATTGCTGTATCTGCAACTACGGCCCATCCCCGAACACACTCCAGATGCAAATGTGGCGCTTTATCTCATCTCCAAGCATCAGTTTGCCATCGGCTCGGCGAGTTTAACTTTACCGAACAAGAAACTTTTGCCGAGAGAAAAGAACCGCGGCCGCGGGAAATCCATTCGAGAATCCTCACTCCCAGGAAATTTTTCCGCTCACTTCTCAAACAATCCGCACCAGAATTCAAATACAGACTCCTAATTTGTCATCCAGGACGAATAAATAATAGGGAGAGGGGCTCTCACCCAGCTATCTGCCCTTTTTTCAATCCAATGATGAATCGCTCCGCCATTTTTTAATCTCTATTATTCGCGCGCCCTGTTTTTGTTTCCAGAATCCGAGCGGGACATTCATTATATCTGGAATCCTTTTTATTTTTCAGTTTCTGACAGTGGTCGGTATAATTAGAGCGGGAAAGAGAGCGTCGTGGAAGAGGTTCTTTGAAAAATCCAAATTGGTGGAAACGAATTTCTGAAAAATATCCCTGGCTCGGGAGTTATGTGAGGGAAAGGGATTGGGAAAGAGTGGATCGCTTGAGGAGCTTGATAGAGGAAGTCACCTCCGAAGAAGAGATGGGGACACGTTTTCTGCTTATCTACTGCTTCCATCGGTGAAAGTACCAGATGCGTAATCTAGGTCTGAATTTTAAATCACGGATTTCGCGATCCCGAGAGGCTGAAAGGGATACATGAGGGATTCTTTTATAAATCCAAACGAGGCAAATTCCCTTACGTGCCTGCGCTATACACGGAGAAAACTCGTTAAGTATTGATTTTTGATAATTTACTTGGTTCGGTTAAATCAGCCGTCGCTTCCTATCCGCTGCAGACGGATCTTCCTTTCTCATTGATCAAGCTATTTATATTTGTGTAAATCATTTATTTAACTTATTTATTTTATAAATTTGTTTATTTAGTTCATTTATTTATTTAAATGATTCACACAGAGTGATGACATTATTCTATTGTGAATACCAAAACAAAATAACACAACAAATTTTCAGTAAAGAAGAATGAATGCAGGAAATAAAAATAAAAGCAAATCAACATGGACTAACATAGACAAAATAAGATTCAAGAAGGAGATTATATACATGAATATACGATATCTCGTATATACAGAATTTCTTTTAAGAATGCGTCTAGCGACAGTCAGAAAGATTCTATGGAGGGAGGTAGGGAGTTCAGAAGGTTTGGAAGTCTATACAGTAAGGAACGTTGTGCTAGGGATAACCTGAATTGAATTGAAGAAAAGATGGAGAAGAGGGATCAGTCTAGTTACCATAGGTGGAATATGATATTTAAATAGCGAAACAAATTCTAGAGAATCAATATGAGAGTTTATTATTTTGCTGATGAAGGAAAGGTCAGACTTTCTGCAGTTCGAAAACTAAGTTCATTTTTATTAACCTAAGCCGTTTTATCCCGGATCTTTTTACTGTGATTCAGTTTAATTCCATTTCTTTTGAAGTTTAAAGTTTAATTTCCTTAAGTTCATTACCTAAGTTACAATTTTCATGTTCTATTTAGTACAGTCAAATTCTGTTACACGAAATAGAACATGGTGTTAAACTACATAGAATATGATATTACTAATACAAAGATAATGACTAAACTTTGTACAGAAACTATAAGATAGAGCTTCTATGTAAATTTTGAGTATCACATTTTTTTAATTTAAGTGAGTATTAGATCAAAAGCCTACCTAATGGTATTTACACAGAAAGATTATATTCTCCAAGAGTTTAGAATTACAAATATTAAAACATACGTTCCAGTTTTTCCCTCGAGGAATATTAAATATATACTTCATCTATACTTCCTTAAAAAGGAACGAGCACATAAACAGATTTCTCCGTATTTCTCATACATACTTCAAAGTAGTAGAGGAATAATAGGTAGCCTTATGCGTAGTCATGAAACGAAATAGACTACGTTTTAAGAAAAATTAGAGATATTATCGATATATCAGGGTTGTCCTACGTATTACCTACTACGATCGACATATGCGAACATTATTATATCTGTATATTTCCTGATTATTAATTAGTTACATATTTTTAATTTTAAGTATAGCATCTCAATAAGCAGAATTTCATGTTTGTTGAGAAGGATTTTACGTTTAAACTTCTATAACTTACTTATGCATAAATACATGTGTGAAGCAACTAAAAATTAAGAAACTGAATTATATATATATATATATATATATATATATATATATATATATATATATATATATATATATATATATATATATATATATATATATATATATATATATATATATAGAACCTTGATAAAAGGAATTTCATGTTCAAGATTCTGTAAATTGAAAATATTTTTACATAAATGTGTGAAGAAACTGAAAATTGACAAGTAGAATCAATAAGATCATAACTGCATACACTCGAAATACAGTGAAATAGTATAGTGAATACATCATGTTAGAATAGGCTCGCAAGCAGCAATGAGTTCGACACTCCTGCCTCAGAGTGTGTTGCGGAAGGAAGTAAACCTAGTACTTAGGACTCTTGCGATTACAAAGTAAATAAAAGCTTCTTCACTGATCAACTAAGCTTACTCCTAATCGTTCTAAACAAAGCGCTTAATAGGATTGGCAGAAAGAGGATTATTGAGAGGCATAAATGATGGAAGAGAGAAACTGCGAAAAGGAACCAGAGGAAGAATAGGAATGGGGAGAGGAGGAAGGAAAGAGCAAATAAAACAACCTCGAAAGAAAAGGGGAAGGGGCAGGCACGTTCCTCAGCTAAACTCTTCCAACCGTGGAAACTTCAACCCTCCACTTTCAATAGGTTTACTTCCCAAAGTTCCAAAGTTTTGAGTAACGGATTTATTTTTCGAACCACCAAGAGGAAAATCTACTATGTATTTTTGAAAAAAGTTGAAAATTTTCTTTGCTGATATGAGTTATCTTAAGCAAAATAAGAAGGAGCTTTTCAAACTTAACGTAACATAGAGTCATTTTTCGAAGATAAATGGAGGCTTTTGCTTCTTCCCTGAAATCTTTACGGAAACGTTGGGAAATTGTAAAATGGAATTCCAGTGCACGGGGTTCTTTAATTCCATCTAAATTAGGCAGAAGTTTTAAAAGAACAAAGAAAGAAGGTTGGTGATGATGACTAATAATGCGCTATGATTCGTTGTATTTTACTAAAAGCCTAAAAGCTTATGCTAGCACTTTAAAACAAAATTTTAATCGTTTTCCACTGCGATGAGTGCCATTTAAAATTTGCAACTTTACTTACTTACAGCGGGTACTGTACACAAAACAGAAAATGGTACTAAGAGGAGTGGCACTGAAGATTAAGCTAATATCTGAGGATATACTGCAAGATAACATCCCTAATTCTAGAAAGCTGACAAGAAGGTTTAAGCTAAGACATGATCCAAGCGGAGATAAAGAGAGTTCTTGGTATCTAAACATAATAGGAGAAAAGAGGGAAAATAAAAAGAACCGGATAGTATGCATAAGAAAATAATGACACCAAATTTAAAACTATGGAGAACGGTGAACTTAAAAAGAAACATAGTTGACTTGAAGGTATTCCATCTAAGGCCCTTACTTAAATCACAGATGGCTGAAGTTACTTTATGAAATTTGGGCTAGGATAAATCCCTTTTGCTTTAAATAAAATGGAAAACGTATATTTGTATACAAAATTTTTATGATTATGAGTCCAAGTTTGATAAAAAGTGGTAATTCATCCGAGAAATAACAATTTCTTAGTCGAATGAATATGTTAGTGCATATTCATTCGACTGTGTTCGAAGTTAGGTAATTCCTTGAATTATATTTTGAGTATTAGGATAATAAATATCCCAGAGTTTAAGATTTTAGAGGCGCTGTACGATATCGGATCAAGAAGCCCGTAAATAACATTGTGATACAACGGAGAAACAACAAATCCATTTTCTCGCGCGCTGAAGTTCCGAATTATAATTTCCCTTCTTAGAACTCATAAATATTTCCCTCGATTAAGGCTAAGTAGCTTAAAATTAATTACATTGAGAGCCGATCAAATAAGTTGCGAACTCAGTAACCGTAAGTAATGAAGACGTTGATCTATTAGGAAATTATCCTTTTATAGGGTAAAGAATTTTATCATTGACATTGCATTAACATTGTCATTGCATTAACATCGGCAATGCATTAACATTGACAATGCATTAACATTGACATTGCATTAACATTCACATTGGATTAACACTGATATTGCATTAATATTGACACTGCACCCACTACAACAAATCGAAGTTTACACGACCATGGTTTCAGCTCAAATTTTTGAGAAATGTTCCTAAGAACCGCCTTTAAAACAGATCCCTCTCTTTCTTTACACCAATAACGACTCAAAAGGACTATCAACGAATCAGTAAGAAAGTTTTCAAGCAATTATAAATTAGCTTTGGAACATCCTCTGGAAAAATCGACTTGACTGGGAGTCAATGAAGAAGCTAATGAAGTTAAATCGAAGTCTGTCTCCAGGAGAGGACGGAAGAAAATAAAATCTCAGGCGCGGAAACTGTAAAGAGATTTGCGATTTCTAAAATGGAACGGATTGTCCAGCGATCTGTAAGTTCGGAGCGCGAAGAGAATATCATTCTTGGGCCAAAATGACACTCGACACTTTCACTAATCCCAAAATCATTCAACGCCTATTTCTGGATTCCGCTATTCCAGACTCGCAGCAGGAATTTATCTGAATATTAAATGAACCTTCCAGGAATGTTCCTTCCATAAGGTCCGCTTACTAAGTGCTCTCCTATAGCGCTTGGTTCCTTTAAATTAGCATACTCCGTCTCTGTCCTTGGAATAAACTTGCGTCCGCACAGTTTCTCTCTCTTCAGAGGCCGGAAACAAATGGCACTAGTAAGTTATCGGAGGAGATCTGTTCTTCAAAAATTATTAGTTTCATTTTATAATTTGAAGTCTGATAGATAACTATCACTATGAGATAGAACTATAAACGTTATTCTTGATATTTTACAGTATAATGATTAACCAAACCAAACTCTAACGGAAATCTTTTACGACATTTGATTTTCATCAGTATTTTTACTTTTAACAGCACAAAATTCCTTGAATTTACTTTATTATAATTAAAATTATGAATTTTTTCTTATAAGCTCCAAACCTAGGGATAAATTTTACTTAATATATTTTGTAGACGAAATATATCATTTTGTATTATTCTGTAGTTCAAGAAAAACCGTTCCACACAGTAAACATCTAATTTTAGACTAAGAAACTGAAAAAGGGTTTTAAGTCTTTTTTAAATTATTCTTTATTCATATTAATACTTTCTATTATCTATCGATTTCCAATTATTTTATATTTACTGTATATATTATTTAAAATACATAGCACACTTATATATAAAATACTTTTTCAAACGCAGCTGTGTTTTTACACAGTTTAAGATGACTTGATTCTATAAGAGACAACATACCATTGGAATGCTGAAGTTTTATTTCCGTTCCCCAAAGGATTTTATATCACCGTGGTATTGCGCATTTCATTCAGCAAAGCCTAATAGCTATGAATTTCTAATGAATGGTATTTTTAGTTAGAAATGTCTGTAGTCCGTCCCAGGGATGAAATGTCTCTAGATCTTTGGCCATAATTCGCTGACGCTTAGGGAAAGAGATCCTTAATTTTATCAATGGTTTCGCTGCTAGATAAGTTTGTCAATCCCCATCGATGCTATCTTGATGAGACTTTTCTTCTCACCATAGGACTAATGATGTGTAAAAGTTATTTCTATGTAAATGTAGCAATATCAAATAATACCACCTCCAATGACACTAAGCCATAAGGAAAGGGTGATAAGTTAATTTGCACATTAAGGCGTGCAACTAGAAAAAACTCGAGGAAAAGCAGGTATGAAAAGAATCATACAGGAGCGGGACTCGAACCCTGGTCTTCCACTTCCGGATGACTGCTCAATCTGGCCAAAGCTATCTTGCCAAAACATTCAGACGAGCCATTTTGGAAGACTATGTAGGCAAGGCAAATGATTCGTCCAATCAGCATCGTCCATAGTCATTGAGGCACCGGCCATACCCTTATTTTGAATCTAAGCCCTTCACTTGCGAGAGTAGTCTTCTAGGAGTCCTGGGTTTGAGTACTTCTGTATACTTTTTCATATCTGTTCTTCCTTGGAATACTGGGCTCATTAACAGGCATTAGAATCGACGCAACAGTTTGAAAAAAAACTCACTTCTTAAAAGTTTTTCAATCTTTCAAACATTTTCAATCCATACCCTACAACTTTGATAGGATGGAATGGATGCTTAAGGTTCTGATATTCTTAAAATGTTTGTAGAGCGAAAGCATTTGCCGTGCATTTCCGTAAGGTTTGGTCACTCTGGAGAAAAGAGCACTCGGATGCCGTGAAGTTGAGAGGCAAAATGGAGAAGGCTCTAAGAGTTTCCATTCCGCTGAAAGGTAAGCCTTTCATGCAGAGCTCTCCGCACGGAGCACTTGCTTCCTAAAAGCGATCATTTAAAATTCCGGAGATGGCTCACTGAGAGGTAGCTCGCATCCCCGATATATCTCTCTCGAAATCTTTCGGCAATTCTTCTCAATAATCAATTTGAGCGGCCTACCACCTCCTTTCACCGCCGGATTCCAGTTTCACAGGTGAAAATTCGGAGCAAATGCGGAAATTTATGGCCCATACAAGAAGTGGATTCGACATAAAAATGATTTAATGTTGAGGCTTGGCGGTTTGAGATATTTATATACGATGCGATATTTTCGAAGCACCATTTCGCTCCTGAGAATGTTTAAGGATAAGAGGATACCAAAAATCTTTACATTTACATATTTACCCTGTAATCCGCCAGGGGCGTTAGGTTTAAAAGAAGGTTTATAAACAGCAATATCTATTCGAAAATCTTACAATTTCTTTAATATTCTGGGGAAAATACGGTAAGAAGTAACAAGCTATCTAATGTTTTCTTGCGGCGTGTTTTAGTTTTCTTTCGGAAAGTTTTCTACTGGAATAGCAAAATCAGCTATCTCTTAAGCAAGGTCCGTACTGATACATTTTTATAATAGTTTCTGTCGGTAATCTAGTCACTTATTCTCAAGAGTATCCCTCCCGAGAGAATTAATCATAGCCGAAACATTGTAGCACTACCACTCTAATTAATTTTATTCACAATACTATCCAAAAGTCAGTGCCAGATTACCCGGGAATCCAACATGACTTAGAGAAATCATCAGGTCCGCTTAATATAATAATAGTCTCTCGTAACGAAGGATTTTTTGCTTTATAGACTTGAGACGTTAAAAAATTAATCCTTACAGCCCCAGTGGTAATTTGGAACCATGCATTTCCTTTTTCATATCTTTGTTTATTATGCATTATATTTATCATAATTTTGTCTGCAATTTCCTTGCATATCAATATTTTATTTTATAAAAGCCTTAATTAAAATTGCAAAGGAATTTAAACCGGAGAATCGGTCGCGGTATAATCTGAATGAAGATCATTGAAATTGACCTTATAACTATGACGGTTGAAGTTCTGGGTGAATAAATGGGATTTAAAGGATTCAGGAGACTAAAATGTAGATAAAGTGTAGATGTTTATGATGTAATAAAGAAAACGAAGGCAATAATAACATACAACATGATCCAAATACCTTCAATTTACATTGCGAACCAAAAATTTCATTTCTAAATTAGAAATGGAAATAAAAACTTAAAACTTCAGCAGGGAATTGTAGTGTTACGTACAAGTAAAACAGCAGTCATTCTGATGAACATATGCGTTATGCGAGCCGCCCAACCACTAAAAGAAGGTAAAAATTCCATCATTCTTTTTTTTCAGATACGTTCCAAAATTAACAGGTTTTGGTGTGAGGATATAAAATTTAATATCAAAAGCTTAACTATTAACTTTCAGCGAGAAAATTAATAGATTGGAGCTGATTCAGATACCAAAAACAATCATTTAGCCGAACCTGCGGAAGTGTTTTCACTACAACCCAACAGCCATTCTTGTGTACTACAGCTACAGAAGTGCTTGGCTTTCTCTCAAGTACCCTTCAAGGAATACTTGCTTCTCATTATTTATTGCCCGCCTTGATAATAGAGTATCCTTAGGTTATCCGCGACGTAATGCGCCCATTTTTCCCTTGGCCTTCATTTTTCCCTTTATTACCTTATACATTGCCTTTGTTTGGATCTATACTCCATTAATATTCATGATTTCAAGGTGCACTAATAGACTTCTTTGTGCTGCTATTAACAGTACTGTATCCTTAGTATCAACAATACTCATTCATTACGTAACACTCTTATGACCCATTTTAAGACCTATCTAATTATTCTCATTTAAAATATTTTTAAATTATCTTAATTTGCAGTTGTTGGGGTTGTTAGCCCTAGCCTTTAATATTTTATTCCTCTCGTTATATTTTATATATCTTTCTTTTTTTGGTTTTGGGTGTCACTCCAATATTTTCTAGAATATAAACGATAAAATAATTATCCTACGGGACCTTCAGTCATGTTTACTCGGGCTCGATAGGATTGGCCTTATATTGGTGGATTACGATACAATCAATACTTCCATGGGTTCCTTGATAGGGCTCGAGGAGAAGAGTCTAGACGGCTTTATTGGATGACATAGAAAGAAAAGATTGATGAAATCTGTTGAAAACAAAGCTAAAGGAAGTAATGTGATTAAAAAGACAAATTGTTGGATATGTTGCCGTGAATAACCTATTATACGAAGAAATCAGAAGCTGAGGAGAGGAAAAAAATCATCGTAAAAAATCGAAATTCAACCCGAGTTATCAGAGTTATCTCATTCCACTCTCAATTTTACAGAGCTCTAAAATATTACATTGCGAATGATATAATTTTTTAATGAAAATCTGAGAGCAGTCGGAACAACAAAAAAGATAATTTCCAATTGTGTTTCCAATTGTTTGCATTGGTTACCAGTAAACAAAATTTGGACTTGTAAGCCTAAAATCATCGTTTTGACTCTGACTACTTCGTGGTTTAATGACCGAATTTGCTCCTTATTTGACGAATAAATCACGTTTTCATCCTTTATAGTTTCTCTATTCTACATAAGCTACCACCTCTCGAATGGAATATTTTTTCTGGCAATAGAAATAGGATAGAGAAAAATGTATCTTTCGTTTACTTTTGTCTCAGTCTTTTTCATAGCTGTGATAAGAAAAAAAACCTACTGAGGTATGAATGACGCTAAAAATTGGTAACTCATTGATTGTCAAGAGAGGTTATATTCTTATGGTCATTGCACTGAAGTGGGCCTTTTTCACTAGACTTGGTTCAGTCAAACTATCTCAATTCACATCTGGCCTAGTAAGCTATATCCTCTCTACAGAGTATAGTCTCTCCAGAGTGGAGTTTTGGTAACTGATAGAGGACAGTTTGAGGAGCAAACCGACCTCAGGGCTGAATACTGTACTAACAGTCACATCTATATATCTCGTCGTTAATCACTACCTCCATCTCGTGGAATTCAATCAATTCAATGGAAGCAGCGTTCTATTTGCAATTTCATCATCGTACATTTTCAGCCTGCGAAGAACGTGATTTGTCCAGTATTAATCCTATAAACCTCAAGAAAACTCGACTGCATAGGAAAAATTTGCACGAGGACGTGTTGCTCCATCAATCTTCGTCAGCGGAGATCGCGATTGGTGGGATTTCCCTGGGGTGAGACAAAACACGCCTCAAAGGCGCGCGTGATCCTAATAAATCTCCTCCTCCTTCCTCGGACACCTAAGTTAGAGCTGCAGCTGAAGCCCCACTGGCAGCCATACCATCTAATCTACGCATAACGAATAGCCCAACGTAAATTACGCGGTCTCTCGAAGAAGAAGTTTAAGAAAGGTGAATTGTGCGAAGAGAATTGGACTCAATATCTGATCATTAGCATAAGAATTACAATTGGAGTAATTTAAATACGTTGTAAATATTAGGATTTTCAATGTTTTGGTGAATAAATCCTAAATGTATTGCAAAATATTATTAAAGCATATTAAACCTTTAAAATCATCATTGATTCAGAAAAACAAAACAATTGTTCCATCCGAAATACACTGCAAAGTTTTAAGGTCAAAAGAAAGGTCGAATTCTAGTTATTATGATTTTCTGTTTATGAAAAGAAAAATTCTGGGAAATAATTAAAAATTTTATCGTATTATCTTGAACGGTTTCCTAATTCTCTGGAAACATATGCATATCGGATTAATAACATGCGATACTAATTATATAACAGTATTGATATTATATTATTGTTAGTATGTGAGAGATAGTATGAGAGTAATGGATTGAAATGTCCTGCTATCGAGGTTACCTTCAAGTATGTAATCTTTCGATTACATACTTGAGGTACATACTACAAAGAAAGGTACATACTCGACAAAGAAGGAGAAGACTTTCAAAAAACTTATCATTCAATATTTTAAAGTTTTGTGAAGAGTATATCAAATGGGGGAATGAAGGAATTATTAAAATCTTTATTTTTATGCCCAAGTCGGCCTCTCATACTCCTAACCTCTTTGTTGATACATATTTGAATTTTATGCTAAAATTAGAAGATAAATGGAAAGAGAAGAAGGATTTGAAAAATAAAAGCGAGAAGAAAGGGCCAGAAATATTTTTGAATACATAGCATGAAAGCCATCTACGATTACTTAAGGATGTGTAACAACGTACTTAATTGTAAGTTAAAGAAAAGTCAGATGATGAACTATAATGAGACGAATATAGGGGTATTGAATTCATATACTGCGTCTAAATTAGAAAATAATTGTGATACAATAATAATAGAAAAGCACATACACTCCAAACCCACTATATTCGTACACACATAAAGAATTGTGATCACGAATTAATGTTTGATATTATCATACATATTGTATTCCTTGAAAGTAAATCATTTTACCGCCTCTTCTGTAACATTCCATTCACATTTTTCAGAATCAATTCATCTTGCGCCGATTATATTTGATTTTCAAGAAATAATGAGACATATATGGTGGAAGGACATAACTTTCTAAAGCGGGAGTGCTATCATTATTGAAAACCCAACCCCTTCCCAAATTCAATACGACGCAGACACGGGAGAAAAGATTAAAGGACAAATTACGGCATTGCATACTGTTTGATATTAAGAGTAGAATTTCAAAATAATCATAAATGGAATAAAAATATGCAAAAATTTATCGTTTTTGCCAAGCATTTCTATAGCGAGCAATTGATTCGCACTCACTCCACCTATTCTTATTCCAAAAATGCACGCAGTCCCGACAATTGAAATCGGGCAAAACTGTCATTTCGGATCCGCCGAAAACGATCGCGGAAAAAATGCCGGTATTTATTCAGTTTGAGCAAATATTCGTTTCATTGTTTTGCTTACCGATTCCACTTGCAATACGCCATCAAGCGGAACGCGCCAATAGATTTCGTATTGTAGTACGCTTCGGGATCCATAACAACGGAGATGCACCAGCTGCTCGTCTTTTCAATACACGCTTTTATTTATTCCCGGGCTCAGATTTCCCGCCGCGCCATTCATTTGTCATTCGTTTTCCAGCGTATCCTTTGTGAAAATGGCCAGAGGAGGTAGGCAATACCTCTTACGTTCAGTTTGCATACGAAAATCGAATCGAATTCCAAGAGTGCTTTCCTCTCGTCCCTATAACGATCTCCGCTCTCATTACAACTCTTCAGACTCATTCTCCCACTTCTTGTTTCCTCTTTCCGGCGGAATTAAAAGTGTAACCGCTATAATTCACTTTGCAGCCTCGGTTTTAATCAGATGAATCTAAGAAACGCTTCCGAGATAAGGGGTGCAGTTCATATGGATGGCTTCATTGGAGTTTGGATTAGTTCGGCGGAAGTTTACGCTCAACTATAAATGGCCGAGAATCAACTTGTCTGCAAGGAGTGAATAATAGGAGGGTTCGAAATTGACTGAGTTTACACAGTATGTGGAGTTCATCGAGTAACTCATTAATCAGAGATAGACGAATTCGATATTAATCGCACATTCGAAAACGTATTACGTATGTAAATCCTGAAGATGGTCTTAATGGCCAAAACTATGGTCGTGAATAAAAAGTTTTAGTGGTACGGTATACGTATTTAGTTTCATTTATAGTATGACGTATGTTTTAATTTAGTTTACTAATTAATCAGTAGTATCATACATAACTAAGCAAAGCTCATGTTATAGTCTTTTTACTGCATAGATCAGTGAATTCCAAATTGTGTGCCTCGAAAATATTGGAAGCGATGTCGATGCGAAACTTTGAGTGTTTGCGAGGAGTTTTTAGAAATTTTGACGCCAAAGTTTGCGCAACTGTAGAACTATTGATGCTCGAAAATTTCAACAGTTTTGGGTTATTGTCAATCGTTTGGTTGGTGAACTGTTGCAATCGATGTGTAGCATAAATAGTCACTTGTAGACTGAGTGGGAAACTTTCAAGTATCTGCGGGTTTTTCGTTCGCTTGGATTTTAGAGAATACAAAATTTTTAGAGAATAAACGCGTATCAGAAAATACATGAATACACTATCCTCTTCGTCATTGCATTAAACAAGATTACAACATCTCTCGAAGACGAAAATTTGAAAATATTTTACTATGATTAAAATTAGAAAATTTAACGTTTGACATACACATTGCATTAAGCTTAGCAGAAAACCTATGATTAAATTAAATTCAGTTACTGTGCCAAAAAACAAATTCCTAACCCCCAGTGTGCCGAGAGGTAAAATAGGTTGGTAACCACTGGTATAGAGCCTGAATTAAACCAAGAAAAGAAGAGTCGATGATTCCAACGCAAACTAATTAGGGATTTAATGGTAATCTTTTTATCCTGAGGCTTATCAACCGAAAATCCCTTTAAATTACAGTAGATCCTTCGAGAGCCTGTTTAATTATATTTTTCAGATCGAGAAGAGTCAAATTAATCTTTGTTAACTATACAATATAACAGAGAATATTTAAAAGAGCAAACAACTAGAGAAGAAAATGATATTTTCTTAAGAGTTGGCGCTCAGACTTTTTCGTTTCCATTCATGAGATATATCCATTGATATCGAGAAGAATAATGATTAGGGAGGAAAAAATTACATTCGATCATGGAGAAGAAAAAAATGACTGCATGATGATGTCCCATAAATTATTCAAAAGAGATAATTAAAAAAAATACGCTTCAAGAATTCTGGAACCCTTCCATTTTAGAAGGAAATAAATCACTTTTATCAAGGAAGAATTTCCACTCGAAATGTATAGAACATTTCAAAATTTCAAACATCAGAATAACCAGAGCAGAACTGTTGTTTCTGAGATTGATTTATCACTCTCAAATGTGCGCACGCTGTGACTAAAAACCCTTCATCCTTTACTCGGCATTTCTTTCCATCTCTCGTGAAATAAGGAGGATTTGTGGATCGAAAGCGAGGATAGAGAAGATCCGGATCTACTTGACCCATTCCGAAACACTGCACCCAAACATCGGGTCATTCTGGGGAGAGACAAGTTGGGAGAAGGGGAGATATCCAAAGAGCAAGCCGATACCCTAGCAAGGCTTCATCTTGACACCCTTCTACACTGTTCTCATCCCATTCTTCCCTAACTACCCGCAGGCCATTCTCCCCTCCATTCCCTCCCCCGAATCCCCTTAATCTCTCTTTCGCCCTGTCTCTTATCTCGGCCGTCGTTAAGCTCTACTCCTGTACCACGCTTTACCAATAGGATCTCAGTGTTCCCGTTCCATAATTTCAAGTCACGGTAATTGTCTATTACGGAGGAGCCTTCCACGGTTTCAAATCTCGCCGAGTCTTGCGACACGATCACGAGAAAGAGGCTCGGCGACAAAATTTTCCGCTTCGAATTTGTCAATGTCTGAGCGGGCAATTTACTCCAAAAATGTATAGCCTACTCTTGCTATTGGATTAGCTGTTATTTCAGTATGTTAAATGATGAAAGCTTTAGATAGACGAGGAAAAAAGTCTGGATATTGAAAAACAGATGAGATATGTAGAGCTTGAGTCTTACTCGGGCGGGAAATTGCTCGTTGAACATTAAAGGACGAAACAATAACAGCAAGCATTTATGCATTTAATACACATACATTACGATGAAACTATGTATATTAAATGCATTTCTTGTGAAAAAATATTGCATATTACGCGATACATTAGATACAGTAATTCCAAAATCACTATGATTTTGATATCATTTGTGAATTAAGTTCACACTAAGGTAGTCTACAATGAGCTCTTTTGCAGTCAAAAATGGCTTTGTTTATTAATTCAAAGACAAAATCCCCGATGCTCACTCGGATGAGATCGATTACACTGAACAATCGATTTCCCTTTACATTCATTATACATAAATTACATGACTTGAATAATAAATAAATAATATGTCATTAAATATTACAATACCCTAGGTTCAGTTAAGGTGACATGAATTTTCATCAGATAGTTACTTTAAATTTCAAAATATATAATCATGAACTGTGAAAATATACTTCAAAATCTTAGTTCATTCAGTCTACATGAAGTAAGGAAATCAGATTACGTTAAAGAACATATTTCCTGACTGAACTACCATTATCTCATGAATTTATCTTAGATTTTTATATTCGCAATCGAATCGAAACTCATCTTTGTGATCATACTGTTTTAAAGGAAGGACAGCGATTTTATAATCAGAAAAATAATGTTCCACACATTATTAGATAATTAGGTCGATGGAGGTTCACACCCACCAACGGATGCAGCCTATCTAGTAATCCTCCGTCGTATTTCCAAATAAACAGGTGTATAGATTCTGAGTTGTGATACAGCCCAATATTCAGAAGAAAATAAAGCTGGAGATGTTAATATTACTGGTAATCACCGACGGCTGTATATATTAATCCGCAATTTTTAGCAAATTAAAAATTTTAATTATGAAAAGGGCATTTAAATCGCAAAACCTCGCCAAATCGCTTGCTTAACGTTGAAATCACGTCAAAATCTCCGTAAATGTTTGATAATAATAATTAAAACCACAGAGAAATATCAAAGGTATAACCGTTTTCCGATGAAAATGACATCGAATAATCCTAATGATTAACGACAAGATAGATTGTGAAAGAAAAAGTTTTACAAATGAAACAAAATATAATATCAAATGGACCAGAGATAAATTTATAAATTTCTTGAGTATTATTACAATATCGTTGATGATGAATTTCACCCATATATCTCAGACATAAAGCATTTCCAAACATAGTCGATCTCATTCGATAGAAGCAGTCAAGTTACCAAAACCAAGACTTACAGGAACATATCATGCTTACTCCCTTGTAACAATTAATAAAGATTTAAAGGATGCGAAAATAAATAAAAGATACTTTCAGTTACAGCAAGTCAAATAGATAAATTTATTGCAGAAGCCATTTAGGCGAAGATCATTACGTTGATATTTTACGCTAGAGCAAACCTATGAAGATTTTTAGAATGATAAACGACCTCCGTTACGATATTCACATAGAACGGGCGATTAATCATTTTCCATTCAATTTATATCATAAATGCATCCTTGACGTGGGAGACATCATTTCAACCAGTTTTCCATAGTCTTTTCATGCCATAGATTTCAGATTAGGATATCATGACGCAAATTGATGCACTTGCCGCTACCGGAGAGTGAATTGTGAATTTAAAGCTTTAATGTAGAAAGACTCTTAAAGGCGGTGTTTAACATGGAAACGGTAATTATATTAGTGAGAGAAGTCATGTTAGAAAATAGAAGAATTTCTGAATTTACATGGAAATGTGTAAAAGTTTACAAGGATACAAAGGAGAGCTTTAAAAACATCGAAGACGTAGGCGCAGAATGTTTTAAGGGAATTCTCACAAAATCTGAAAACTCCTTCAAAGATAGAAGACTTGAAAGGTCGTGAACGAAAAGAAACAAGGAAGAAAACTGAAACAGAACGGAAGCACATTGAAAAAAAAGAGAAGAGATTAAAAAAACGTAGGGTGAAGAAGGAAAAGAAATGAATAAAAATCGTAAAAGAATATTTTTTTAATCGTTTTCTCTATAAGAAGCGAAATAACCTTTGCATAAGGTAAGAAAATTGAAACGTTAAGTATTAAGTCTATATGAGAATTAGAAGTCTTATATAATTCGATTTTATTACATGCATGATAATAACATTAAGTCTAAAAGTAAAAAGAGATTCTTTCGGATATTTCCATTTTATAAATCAAAAATAAAAAGATAGTTTTTTTTACGATTTATTCCAAATGATTCTCAGATGTAATAAGTGAATTACGAATATGCATGACTGAAGTAATTTAACGTGAAAAATAAAGATAAAGCATCTTGAAAATTACTGGACAATCAATATTTAATGTCAAAAGAGATATTCTTAGTACAAATTAATAGAAAAAGTACTCGATTGATTCAAACACAAGTAGTCCACGAAATGTTACAAATTAATTCACATTGACGCTAAGTATGTCAACGTCATTTTCAATTGTACAATTTGTGTGAAGAACGCCGCCTTTCGGCACGTATCTGGGGTTGTAAGCACTAAAAGTTCGAGCTAGTTCCTTAAAGTTTGTTAATATCGCGTATCGTAAGCGGAGAGAACGAGTCCTTAAAACGACTAGTCCTGGCATCTATTTCTCTTATATAGTGCTCATCGGCTGAAGTAGCAAGTGTGTCGCATAATACCTATTACATCCTCTATAAAAGAGCTGTCTCTAAATTAATCAAGCATAGCAACATAGCTTCTAGTTTCCTTCCCCTCAAGGTTATACATTAACCTTACAGTAATAATGCGGAAAAAATTTAACAGTACGCTTCTCTTCATTTTAATCAGGATATGAGAAAATCTTAAGACTTGCATTACATTAAATTACTTCAGGTGCGTAATAATTCATTATTATTGAATCATGCTACATGAGGATTAGTGTTGATACTTCATTACATACCAGAAAGAGCGGAGATTGTGTTTATCTCCATTTACTTAGTTTACAAGCAAATATGTAAATTCATCAGGTATTCCTTTGAATAAAACATGACCAAAATCCATCCTAGACTCCTCCGTTCACTAGCTGATTCGTTGGTAAGATATTGAGGAGTAAAATAATTTTAAACAAATAACTCCCTGTGTTATAAATTATATATTGTATTTTATAAATTGTTGGTTAATTAATAGTTTGATATGACGAGAATACGAATATGATATTTCCTTGCTCCCCCATAGTACTTAAGGCAAACTGTTGGTTAAACTATTTTAAACACCTTAAATAGATTAACAATGCCTAATGAGAAAAAGGCATAAAAGAGTAAAAATAGTAATTTTCAATATTTTTCAATCATTTTCTGAGTTACTCTTTTATAAAGTAAAAATTCATAAAAGTTAGTTCTCCTAATAATAAATTCTACATCTTTCGATTTTAATTTCACATGATCAAAGATTATGATCCATAGGTGTATTTTCAAACATTCTTGCCAGAATTCAATGTAATTTGGAAATACAGGCACAGAAAAACTAGTAATATAAGTGATAGTTTGGGATTAAATCAATATAAATTGTAGAAGACTTCTGTTTATTTCAATGCTGTAAAGTTTATCATTGAACTCAATGTCATTCTAAATAAGGTGTACCTCAAATGCTTACACTGAAACAACTGCTTTCGATGAAGAATGAAAATAAACAGAATAATATAAAAATTTCAAAAGCATGCATCAAATACATTTATAAGTAAACGCTGCGGATCATCTTTGCCTAAAATTAATAAAAATATACACAAATTTAATAGGGAATATCGAGAAAGAAGAAAAAGAATTACACCTTTGATGGTAAAACACTGGTGGATTCATAAACGATTAACCTAAGGAAACAGCATTTCATAATATTATTTGAAAGAACGTAATCATAAAAAAGGAATGTAAATCCGGCACTACAAAAAATGCTACAATTCAACGTATGAACACAAAAGATGTCAAGTGGAGGAAAGAATCTTAAGTCCTTCGTTGGGATTCAGGAAAAGGAAGTAATGTCCGGATGTCTCCCATTCCTCAGTTACAGGAACAAGAGAAATATCGGGAGAATTTTTCACTAGAAACAAATCTAACGGGTTTCCACGTATAATCAGGCATTGACCTTTTCTTGAGACGTGGATGTAGCATGGACAAGAGCAGATGTTGTACACTGATATTGGAGACCGAACATCGAAGATCGCAAGGGAAAGAGAATGGAAAATAAGAATCCTTTTGAGACGGCGCGACTTCTTAGGATTTGCGGGGGATTGCAAGAAGGGCTCCGAAGGCTATAAAGGCACGTTCTTCTTTCCATTCTGATGCTAACGAGGAATTGCGAGGCAGACATTTGTTCTTGTTGCGACTCAGAGCTTCTTTTGGGTCGATTCGTTTATTTTCTCGCTGTTGAAAATGATCCCCGAAATTCCTTTGATGTTTCTTATGGCGAGACGGGTGAAGCCTCAATTTACTTATTTCATTAGATTATTCGGGTTGAGATATTCCTACTTCCCTTATTGACCAACATAGTACTTGTTTGGAGTATCAATATATTACCTCTCAAAAGGATTTCTCAACAGTACTGTCTAGTAATATCTGTCGATCCATGAGAGTTTACGCATTTACATTTCGTAGTTTTCAGAAGTAATTCAGGAAATTCTCTTACGAAAGAAAATCACGATGAAAGTCCCGATGGTCCGCTAACGAAATGCAACAATGATGATAAAAAATTACAAGAATTTTGAAAATAGAAAAGAAATATAAAGGAAATAATTTTTCGACGCGAATTCACAAAGTTGTTTATGAACATGCAGTGGGTTAATTACTACTCCGATTCTAGTATTTATGTCATAAACTACGTAAAAAAATGCAATTTTAATACATTACCGGGGAAAAAATGAATGTCTAACACAATAATTTTTCCATTTTGATTTTTCCATTTATTGCATTCAAAATACTGCTATGATATGAGAAAAGATAGCCAAATTTGTCTTATCCGGTCTAAAATAAACTTCGATTTTATATTTTAGTACATTCTTAAGCTAAAAACAACAGCTAGAAATCTTGAAAAATATTTTTCTTATATTATATATGTCAAATTCTAAATGGTCGGTTGTTACTTTGTCGAAATCAATCTGAATAAAAATGAAGAAAATAAGTATGTTCTCCACGGGATATTATTTTGTTATAAGTTTCGCTACCCCGGTAATCTAAGTATCTAGTAATCTAAGTAATATCAATAATACTGATTTTCTCCATTTTCACTTATATGTAAGTTATATTTCAACATGGCATGCCGAAAGATAGTATTTTTAGTGCATATTATAACTTCGAGGCTTTTACTTGATTATAAAACTAAAAACAGCTTGATTTACATAAGATATTTATTATAGTAAAGGAAAATATTTCTTTGGGAACATTTATAATAATTCTGACTTTTATTTACCAATCGTCATAGCCTGAAAACTTCTCCTTTCTTCGGTTTTATATATTTTTAGTTCAATCGAGAACATCAGCCAAGAAATAAGAAAGTTGATTTTGCCTTCTCCTTGAAAAATGATGCTATAGCATTCATTTCGAAGCTCTTATGCGCCTCCTTGCTTTTAAAATATCAGATATCTTTCGAAAGAGTGGAAACGGAAAAGAGTTAAGAAGGAAGCAAATAAACATGGGCAAGGAACGACAAAAAGTCGGAAAGAAATCAAATTTAGGATATATGCGATTTCATTTCCTGAAGGCATTCTTTGTTTGTTTGTGTTTGTAGAGGACTCCGAAAAGCCAATTCAACATGGCTAAGGGAATAATTTATTTGGATGACTCGGATAAAAATTCCACATCCATAAAGATTAAGCACTTATATATATGAGGCTTCTACGAAAGGAAAATTATTTTATACAGGGTAATTCGTAATATTACATTAGTGAGCTTATAATCCCACTTGTAAGAAAATCTTAAGACTTGCATTACTTTAAACTACAACAGGTGTGTAATAATTCATTATTATTGAATCATGCTACATGAGTATTGGTATTGATACTTCATTACATTCATTGTCTGTAAATTAGAATATATGTGATTTTTATACATTTAGCCAAATAATTATCGTAATTGCTTTACGGAAGGAAGGAAACAGTTAATCGTATAGACCAAGGGTCCAAATTTCAACCTCAGGATTTCCGTATTGGTTACATTAAGATCTTCCCATGCAGATAGTGAATCTCGATATTAAAAAGAATAATAATAAAAACATGTTCTTCCTCTTCTTACTTACTGCTCTCCTATATGGACTATGTCTTCAGAATCAAACCTTTCTTCTCTCAACAGTATCTTATCTTTATTTTTAAAAATAGTCTGCTTTCGAGTACCGTCTTATAAAAATATGCCCAGAGACCTCCTTCTTAATTATCTGAGTCTTTCCTCAATCAAAGCCCTTCACACTACCTTCGACATCTCCTTCTTATACAACATAATTAACAACAAGGTTAATTCTCCATTCCTACTCTCTCTTTTCTCTCTCCGTGTTCCCTCTAGAACAACTCGCCTTTCCGATACCTTCTCTCTGATTACTCCTCGTCTTTCTATAGTAAAACGATCGCTATTCTTCCGCATCCCGTCTATTTTCAACTCTCTTTCTTCCAACACTCATTTCGATCCTTTCTTCTTATCTGCAAAATCTATTCGAAATATGGTTGCGAAAGAGTAACATGGAAAATTTCATCTTATATGTTTTTTTTTGTTTTTTTATCGATTATTATTTATTTATTTATTCTCGTTGTTTTTCACATTGTTAATTTTATTCATTTCATTTATTGAATTTATTTTATAATTTTGTTTTTAATTTTTGTTTATCGTCAGCTGTAATTGGCCTCGTGCTGTATGTTGATGCTACTAATAAATAAATAAATAAATAAAAAATCTTTATTTCAACTTTTCATTATTACCACATTTAAAATGAGCATAGCCTTCACCTCTAAGGATGAATCACACAAAAATGTATAGTTTTTCACTTATTTTGCTAAGTTTCATGATAACAAATTGTACAAAACTTTCGTGCAAGAAGCTGGCCGTGATCTCATCTTCAACAAATAGAGGTCCAGAAATTAAAATGATTGAATACTAAAGGACAGCTAAAAGCTTTTTAATGTTAGAAGAAACGAAATCGTTCATAAAATTTAAACCCTTGAAGTCACTTAGTGTTGCAACGCTAAAAAGATAAATTGAGAAATACATTAAATTCCTTCGCTCGCATAAAAAGTCTTATAAAATTTCTGTAAAAAATGTGAAGCTTAAAATACCTTTTGCTCTTTTTCTGAGCCATCACGCGCATATTTTGGTTGTGCGAGAGCAGTAATAACAGGCCGACGCGAAAAATGCCGTAATTGCTTTTAGCAGTGTAGCAGCATGAATGCGGTTTCCATTGGGGCTGTTGAACTTCATGCTACCCGAATCACCTGTTACCAAGCAAGATGCTTTGATCAATACCAAGCCAGAATTCAAAGTTCTTATGAGCAAGAAATTAACTTTACGCTTATACGAGCATCAGTTTCGATATAGCAAGCAACTAAAAATATTCAGGATGCCTCTAATGTCTCTATCTGTTCTATATAAAGTGGTGGAAATTATGTAAAACTGGCTTAAGTACGAAAAATATTTACTTCAAAATATATGCTACCGGACAATTAGATTTCTACATCTGGACAATCTCTCTACAAAGAGATAAGCCATCTGGACTGTACTACCCAGCATTTTAAGTGTTATTTAATGAGCATCATTCGTAATAAGTTATTTAATTTCTACTAAATTTCTAATTCCTCTGTCAATGTATATACAATTTAGATTCAATGAAACTCAATTACAACAATTTACGGAAGATTTCTCAGTTCCTCAAGATAGTAACAGTTTGACTACAATTGCTTGCTAAGGTATACCCGCCAGCCTATAATATATGACCGCCAACATAATATATGATTAATATATGTAAAGATGTTATCGAAGTAGTTACTTTTGAAACAACCTCTAAAGAAATCATAATTATATTTTTAAATTTCCACTTTAACTTTCCAGTGACCGAGCTATATGAACTACAAGTTCATTACACTGGTTCATTTACAGGGATTTTCAAAAATATTATACAGCAATATTTTACTGATATGTAGAGAGTTATATTCTATTAACATTAAAAATCTCATGAAGCTATATTTATTAAGGTTAGAATTGGTCCATTCCTATCGAAAAACAGTTATTAATAGACTGAAAAATAGAGCACATTGTCATTGACGACGATGTGTTGCGAGCCCTGAAATGAAAAAAAAATCCGTCAAATCTTCCCTGGAATTATCCGCTCTCAAATTTATATTCTCATATTATATTAGAAAAACGTCGATTAGTTGCAACTCTCCTTCTCATGTGGGTGTTTTCCCTCTCAATTGAGTTTTTATCAAATTCATCCTTTAGTTGAAAAGATTTTTCTTCCACAGACCGTAAATTTTCAACGTTGTTATTTTCTCCTAAAACGAATATAAATAAACTCGCGAGATACGGTAGGAGAGAGAACAGCTTGCGTCTAAACTCATCTTAAAAAAAGAGTTAATTCTTTGATTCACTCTGTGGTTCGAAAACATTCAAATTTATTATTTTTAAATTTCGCGCAGTGGATTTTCATTTACATTTCCTAAGCGAAAACATACAGGCATAGGGAACGCTTGATCGGTAGACAAATATAAATAGAGAAGAATTTTTGAACAGCTGGTTGTTGTTGTATCAGCTACTCGTGCTTTTATAATGCTTCCACTTAAAAAAAATCATCTCCATATAAACATCATCTTCATCCATAGAACTACAAGCTCCAGATTTCGACACTACAGGTTATTTATAGAGTGCTTCAGAATTTTATGATTAAAGGAGAACAATTTCCTATAAAGGTCGACCAGTCAAACTAGCTTTGATTATCCTGCAAACGAACAGAAAAATTTTATTTCCCGACTCCATTCTGTTATTCGGACTTTGCTAGCAAAATCCTTTAGTGCCTTCAATTCTTTGAAAATTTTCTTCGATAGTTAGTCTTTGTAATTACTTGCTCTGATTTTTCAAATGTCAAAGGTAACTTGGCGTCTTTCAATGCATCGTTTTCCTTTATCGGGTGCTCTGCTTCATCGACTGTGGTATCCATTTATCAAAAAAATTTGCACGTTATGAGTTCATTAATTCCAGTTCAGTCCATTACCTCAATTGTAGCCTTTTATGGTTTCATAGTGGTAGGCCAGTGTTAAGAAACCGATCTTCGCTTCCTCATATGTGACGATTAAAGCTATCATCATTACATCGTATATTTATAGGCCAAATTACCTCTATTTTTTAAAATACTTTTATCTTTATGTTTAGTATCAGAAGTATCAAGAAATAATGCGACATTCATTCACGATACAAGCCTTACGAGCGTTTCTGTATTTTTCCGACTTAAATTCTTCTCGGGAAATGAGACCGTATGACTTAAAATCAAGATCACTGTCACTCCAGACCGTCTCACGAATACTCTTGTAAGCTTTCAGAGTCTGAGAACCCTGAGAAAGTAAGAATTTTGTCAGACAGGAAAAATGCACTTTCAGCTACATAGAATCTTAACAATTTAACAAAACACCGCTCCGAGACTTGCTGTGAGAAGTGCGAAAAATGCGGTGAATAAGTTACCGGGTTGCCTTGAAGCAGGTACCTGAGAAGAAATCGTAAGATCCTTCAAAATAAAAATTCTCTTTTGGGATTTGCATTTTGAAGTTTACGCGAGAAATCTTTTCGCTGCAGGCGAAGAGCATGAAAAATTTACCGGAAAATATTCAACGTGGAAAAAGGCTGTCTGGAAAAGTTGAACACGGGAAATTCTTTGACCTGAATACCGTAGAGAGAATACGAACAAATCTCGACTTCATCCATACCTAAGTTCAGCGGAAAATTCAGAGATTGCAGGTTTCAAGTAACTACACAGTAGAGGTAACCTGTCACTTTTTAATGCATGTAACCCACATATTATCTGTAATCCTTTATATTACGACTGCTGACTTCCGATTCTCTTCAATTAATGATTGGAAGATTTGACAATAATCAATATCATAATACCTCGAAGATAAAATACCATAATACCTTAAAAATACAAATTCTAAATCAAGTTCATAGAAATATACCCATAAAAATTAATATGCATAAAAATAATGGTCTTAAAGGTCTCTATAAAGGCGAGATTGAGCCTAAAAAATCTCTTCTTCCATCTAACCTGTTGTCAGTTACATTAATATAAACATAAAAAATGTAGATGTAAATAGAAGGAGAGTAGAAAAACTTTAGAAGAAGTGGATGATAAAGGGAAGTGAAAGAGAATAAATTTAGAAAACAAAACTTTTTGTAAATTTAGAAAATTTTTAGCTTGCAGATTTAATAAATGTTGAAAATAAGACTAGAGAATTTTGAATTCACGGAGGCAACCGTATTTACGTAGAGTGAGGATAGGTTGATAAATAATTATATTCACTTTAATTTACAATACGCGCCATATAAATAGCCCAGACGAGTATTCCCGACTATTAATAGTAAATTTCAGGTCGAGGGAATTTTTGATATGCTTTTCAGAAAACAGTTGTTCTGAAGAATACGATGGCGTGAAAAACGGAAATTAAAAAAATTTCCGGGAAAACCTCAAAATAAACCTCTGAATCCATTCACATTAAGGTAGAATAAAATTTTAACGTAATAACAGCAAAGAACTCGGCGGCTTTTTCCTCCTCCCTTTTAACAGGAATTTGACCGATGAAATCGAATTAATACATTTGAACGCGTGTTTTATTGGTCGAGGCGAAAATTCCTCGGAGAATAAAGGTGGTTAAGAAAAGAAGGAGCAAAGAGGGAATTCTCCATCATCGCGACCATTAAGACGAAAGAGTACGAATCGGGAGCTTAAATCGGATGAGAAGACAAACAGCAGTGAAAGTGACGTCATATTTCTTAGTCTTTCGCCGCTCTTCCCTTCCGTCGAATCCCCAGCGATGGAAATAATTTCATCATCATGCATGGAGCGAATGAATAATTAAACGACGAGTCGTGAGGGAAGTTTTTCGCGAAGGGACGGAGAATTGCGGTGAAGGGACGCTTCTGAGAGATTCTGGTTGTAAAATTAAGGGAAAATGAAGCAGATAAGGAAGAAGAAGTACAGGTACAAAAATTAAGGGAAGGAATAATAATTACTTATGAATGGTACAACTTATTATGTTCATAATACAGTGGTATCAAGATTTACTAACTTAATTCGTCACTAAAGGCGGTTCCTCAGCTATTTCGTACAGCAAATTGCAATTTATAATAATCTAATGCAGATTAATCCAATGAACCAATTTGAAGTGCAGTGAGATCAAGCACTCTTCGCTTAATTTGACTGAGATAGAAGGGATGTTAATGGATTAAGACTTTGCTCTATGTTAAAGTGGAGAAGGTAGCAAATGTGCATTAAAAAAACACAATGAAGCACAGCGAATAAAAAGGATTATTCACGAATGTAACTTCGCGAAACTCGGGTTCATTAATTATTACCTAGTATTTTTTGCTGCACCGTATGATGTTTTCGAAATTTTGATATTTACGTACCAATAAGTTTCAGTAATAATAATATCTCAGCGAGAAATATAAAGATAATTTCACCAGATATCTTAGCTTGGCAAGAGATAAACTTTGACATTTTCCGAAATTTATTAAAAGCATCACCGGTTTCAATAAACTATGGGGAGTACTAGTTGTATTATCGTACTACTATACCTTTAACTATTATTAGAGAGTACTGTGGTATCTTTTACTATATTTGGCGTTCCATATAAGCTTCCCAGATTCATCGATTTCAGATCTCTTTGTTTTTGGATGAAGCTAAATGTCATGGAAAACAAAATTTTTTATTCATGATAAGTATGACATTATGAATGATTTAAAAGAATGATGAAAAATAAGTTTAGAAGCACGAGAGGGTTAAAAAATTAATGGGATGAGAGTGATTTGAAACATAAATCGAACTCATTAAACGAAAAATTATTCAAAAGAAAATTACCGCATCTTTAAAATGAGACCCGATAAATTGTTATCGGTAGAGAATCGTGGACTAGAAATGAATGTAAAATGCAAGATATGGAGATGAAGGAGGCAGATGGTCTTTAGACGGGGAGAAAGGTGAAAACTGAAGTGGAGTTAAACAAACAGCTAAAGAGGAACTTTAAGTTCTATAGTGAGAGTGAGAATGAATAGCGAAAGATGAAACTCGATAGTTTTTTCAAAAATACTGGGAAGAGGGGAAAGAAAAGTTTCGTGCGTGATTCCCCATTTAAATTCAACGTGTTTTCAAGACAGTCCGAAAAGTTATACCGGAAGATTTACGGTGCATCGAATAGGATAACTCGAATTCGAAGTTTGGAGAAGGGAATGAAATGAGGAAAATATAAGTTTGGAGACTGTATAAGTTGAGTTAATTTTGCGAAGGTTTTTCCAAGTCAAACAAATAGCGAAGTGCGAAAGTAGGAGAAAGTAAATAAATGAGAGAGGACGAATGGGGACCCTAACAACGCCCTTATGTGATAAGAAAGTGTTAAATACTTCATAAATAGAAACGCAATTTCTCTAAGGATGTCGCAGGAAATTAAGTTATAACGTACACAAAACACGGAAAAGACCGAATGTGATATTTGAGACTAATGAAGATTTGCGGAGTAGAAAACACTGTTCCTCGAGGACTGCGAAAGTTACCTCAAGAGTTAGTCTACACACGTATAAAGTAAGAGAGAGGGAGTGGTTAAACGATTAATGAAATGACGGTTACAGACCAAAGGGAAAGGGGAAATTTGAACTTCTCCTTGGATATCTTGAAGTTAACTTTCTAAATTCTTGCTACTTACGCCTCTTGATGTGAATGTCCTTTGCGTTTACCTTCTGAATTATGAAGTGGCTCATGAGTCCTTCTAGTTTTAGATGACTTTCTCGATTTCGAAGTCAAGGATAGTGACTCAAGGCTACGGCATACTGTTTTATTTAATAATGATTGTGAAACTACATGTTTGGGGCTTAAATGTGCGTTATAGCACTATTATGTTAAATTGACAAGATACGAAGGGTAGAAAGAAATTAAACCTTATTTTTTCGATATAACGATGGTTTAAAAGGCAACAAAACCTTGTAATAAATGTTCTTAATTATGGATTAAAACTTCAGATTCGTTGAGTGTGATAGACTATCTACTTAAGTATAGTTTTAGAGTAGACTGAAGTAATTAAGCACGCAAAAACGCTAATTCAATAACAACAGCACTTACTGAGAGTGAGAGCATTGTAAATACCTACTTAAGGCACGATGTCGGCAAAGGATAGCTCATTTACGGAATAGTCTCTGCTAAGAGGTAGAGAACAGGTAAGGAGATGAGTAGTAAGTTCTATCTCGTAGGGAAATGTTGTATCAAAAGGATAATACTGAGAAACGGTTTCGCTCGTAGGCACTCGACTAAAATGCACCATTAGAGAACTGTACGTACCGTAAACGATAGCCCGGAATCCTTTACAGCGGGTGCAATTGTGGCTGGTAATTTACTCTATCTTAACTCACTAGGGGCGCTAAAATGAATTCATTCGATGACCGAAGCCATGGTGGGCGGCTTAAGACAAAAGCAGTTGTCCTATCACTAAACTAATATAAGTTCAATTAAATTGGTGTAGCGTGGAAGGCTAACAGCATGACTTGCCGAACGCAATGGGTATAGGAGATTAGAAAGATTGCAAGTATGAAAGGCAAAATGGTTGGTTACTGAAGCTATTATAGTGAATGAGGATTGTGTGGCGCAGTGATTTACTACGTATAATTCTGGAGCTACTGCGATTTTGTAAGGAATGAGATGTCTGCAGGTCACGTAACCGAGAATCTGCATCTGCTACATCATCTGATGGCCATATTAAAATGAAAACGTGCGTAATACTGATAGTTACACGATAAGCAATTACACGATTAATGTCGAGCGAAAAATATGAGTTTTAGAGTAGTTTGAAGAATAATTATAATGAATATATGCTAAAGAAAAGTGAATTAATGGGTAGTTGTAAGGCGAGGACCGAAAGGATAAAATCTTGTTTAGTAGTCCATTCAGTTGCCATACCGAAAGGCATTCTAGCCCGTACCATGGACAGAAAGTATTTCTTATGGCAAACATAGACATAGATATCCCTCAGCAGTACACTGCTTTTGTTACTGTCTAAAGATCATAAATTCATTTCTTCAACGTCTGTTAACTTAAATAATAATAATTTTCGAAATCAATTTTTATCTTAGGTAATATAAGGTTACCAAGATTCGTATTGCACATCAATAACTTTGAAGGACGTTAACTCACACTTAACATAGTGCTGCATTAATTTTGATGAAAGTTTTAAAGAGATTAAAGATTAAATAGAGAAATATATTTTAAAGAGGCACAAGTACAGTGACTTTTCCATAGAATATGAGTATTATAAATAGCAAAATTGACTGAGTCAAGGTTAAAGACACGTAAACACATTTTCTTTATAATGAAACAAAATATTCAATCTTGATATTCTTGACCTTCTATGAAAATAAGGTATGTAATTTAACATTAATCCTCAAAATGCCAAAAATATCCGCATATGGAGTTTCGAAAAAGTTATCTTAGAGTACATATGTTACCTACATCGATTTTCACTAAGGCTAGCTGTGGAAAATATCTGCAGAAAACTTGATGTGGAAAGGATTTCTAGAAGTTTGACTTTAATTAATTTCTGTAACAGAAAAAGAAATGTTGCGGATTCACAAGCGTCGGAATAAGATGATTCATATATTTGAAGGAGAGTAAAATCCATCAATTGCTGCACCATGCGATATGTATAGAATATGATTATTTATCGAAAAGTAATAATGAATTTATCAATAATGTAAAGATTCAGTTCATTTAAGTTCATTTTTAAAATTTAGGAGGCGATAATTTCACTTCCCAGAGTTGATCTTAATGTTACGCCCGAATAGAGACAGAAGTCACATCCATATGAAAAATAATACCTATAAGTATAATTGGATAATTCAACATAAAGAAGTGATGGTAAGAATTGCACTATTCATGAGAAATATTCCTTTGAACTTAAGCAATGGATTCAAAATTTTATAATTAATAACTTTGATTTGCTCTTTGATTTAGCGTTAATGTACTTAAAGGAAAGCTTACAAAAATCTACAAAATTCAATTTATTGAAAAAGAAATACGGAGATACAAACAGCACTATATTATAAAATTGGGATGTACTCTTTTCAAAGGAATGAAATAAATGGAAAACAATTGAAGTCGGTAAAAAAGTTAACACATCTCCCATACATCTCCTGTTTCACGAAAATGATTTTCAGGTATCGCAAAATGAATTAAAACCAATAATTGCTTCAGCACATTATTAGAAACTATGTTATCGTTTACATAATTATTTTATATTAATATTTTATTTAATGTTATTTATATTTTATAATAATATATTTATATTTTATATTACTATATTTATATTTTATAATAATATATTTATATTTTATATAGGAACTAAGTTACAAGAAGGTTTCGGAATACCGAGCATTTTCCATATTTTTTTACCTTGTGACCTTTTCATAGGTATTCACAAATTTTTGTTATAATTAACGGTATCTATAGAATACTGAGAGAATTAACGTCTTTAAAAGATTATTTGCTTCTTTCAAAACTTAGGGCAACCTAAATCACACACATTTGCCTATTCATGTCACACTTTCCGAAGAAGTATTATACTGTAAAAGGAGGAGGATACCTCATTCCGTGGCCAACGACACGCAAGAGGGTAACATGACTAGCACAACTCTGGGACGCCTATTCACCTTTGAGGGAGAACACAAAGTTTACAACCGGGTACACTGGAGGGTCTTCCGGAGATTGAAAATTCAAAAACCACCTGAAGAGGAATGAGAACCCTGGCTTGGAAAGCAAACGCTATCCTACCCAATATCTCCCTAAGAATCAAAACTATCATAAATTTTATCCTAGCTCAGTGAAATATTTAAGAATTTCGAAGCAAAATGAGAAAAGTGCAAAGGCCATATTTACTTACTTACGGATTGCTTTAACTTAAATATGCAATTAGATGTAGAAAATTTTCATAATTTTAGAAGATTGTCTTCAGAATAAGAAAGGTATAAAGGTCGCATTTTCTTATTTAAAGGATTGATTTACCTTAAATATGCAATTAGATGTAAAAACGCAAAATCAACAGCTGTAAGGTTAAAATAAACAAATCCTCAATTGCGAATTTCTCAGAATAAATAGCTCTTCGGAGAGATATTTACTTTTCCATTACCTTTCCGCGCATTGATTTTAATTTCTCAATGAAAGGTCATCGCGTAAGAAAATATTAACAGAAACCACCACCTACATTATTATCTTCAGCGTCAGATATAAATTTGCTCTGAGAATTAGCGAATTACGGGCTTGGATTAGGCTTCAGTAAATATTAGAATTAATAATGAAGTAATTTATAAAAACTGATACTTTAATTCGAAATAAGATATCAGAATCAAAGAAATTCTCCTTCCGTTAACTTTCTCATTCATTGCTAAATCTTACAATTAGATAGGTATTCAAATTCTAATGTAAGTACCATTTTTAAGGTTATATTGTCAAATAATAAACTTTCAATTTTATTGTTACATTTTGCTGTTATTTAATTTCGATCTAACATGTAAACCATTGAAAATCGTTTCCAGAACTCTCAGTGAAGAATAAATGCATACATAAGTTCGCTATAATAAAAAATTACCAGAATATGATCGCAACGAGAAAAATTGCTAGAATATACTAACATGCTAGTACATGCTAACACATGTATTTAAATCAATAAAATAATTCTATATTCAAATTCGCAAAATTGACGCATGTCTAATTTAAACTTCTGACGAAACAAAATGAATTAGCCCCAAAATTTGTCTGCCAGTTACATAGAGTTGTTCAAAGGCATCATCATGAATGGAGGCTGAGAGGTCTAACTGGGATGTACAAGTGATATTACGGTTTCTTTATTTTCTACACGATCTCTTGAGTTCTCTAGCTTTAGAGACGAGTTACTTCCTGTCATTTGTCCCACTACTTTTAAAAACAAGTCCTATCTTTCTCCCTAGCTTCC